>JAODKF010000147.1:12090772-12112628 GCA_026779585.1 Mormyrus proboscirostris | reverse complement strand
CCCCCCCCCCCCCCCCCCCCCCCCCCCCCCCCCCCCCCCACAGCTGAAACCCTGGAGACGTTATGCATGTGCTGAGGATCCATGGAATATTGCTGCAGTTCAACACCAAACGTCCATATGTGTTTAAACAGCGAAAAGGTTCAAACCCTGTCGGCCCCTGACCTCCCTCTGTTTCCATTTCAGGTTGGACTTGTACTGCAATGATCTGTCCATTTACATTTGGAGCGCAAATCGAGACCGATGGTTTCACCTTTCCACTCTCCAACTTGGACTTTCTTAAAGAAGCTGTCCAAAAAAAAACAACAAAAGAAAAACAAAGTGAATGGAAACATCACTTCAAAGTGTTTCTCTTAGCTCTCATTTGTTTAATATGAGAACATTAATTCTGGTCACCCGAAAGTGACGTCTTTTAACCATCTACATACTGAATGTGAATCTTACTCTGCTTGTTGCTGACTTTCATAAAACTGTTCTGTCCATCCCGTGAAGAAAATGGAAGTTTAATTCCTTTTGAAGTCGCTCGCAGACATTCAAGAACAAGAATATCTCCACGTGTTACAGTGGATTTTTTTTTTCAGGGGGTGGTTTAAAAGGTGTAACCTTCTCTGCTGCGGAGGTGTGTTTGTATTACAGCTGAAGGGAATTACAGCCCTGGATATTTATTAAAGGGCAGAGATGTATGTTAACAGATGGATGTCTGTTAACCGTTAATGTCATTTGCATTAGCTGGTGGACTGGATGTGTACATTAGGAAGGACTTTTTTTGTTCTTTTTCAGTGTTAAGCTAGCAATTATTTACATGTAGTGTATTTTTTTGGGGGAGGGGGTGTTGACGAAGGGGGTTTCCGGTAGCTTCCTGTGTTCGTGGGGGCTTCATCGTACGACTGCTTGGCCATTCGAATACATTGCTGAACCACAGCCCGGCTACATTCTGATAAGTATACCTTATTTAATTAGCCCGTCCAGTTCATCATCACCACACGGAGCAGCGAGGGGAAGTCGCCGCCTGGGTAACGGGCCACGCCGAAGCACATCTTAGCTGCTCCACACGTTGTGGTCGTCACACCGGACCTTCTGCAAAGCTCTTCACGCAGGGCAGCCGTCGCCTGAGTCCTTTCACATCTAGATGTCCTACAAAGATTGCCATTTAAAGATGGGACCAGGTGCTGACTTATGGTGAAGATGGACATGGGAGACAGCTGAGCGTGCGCGACATGTTGGTCTCGCCGGCACACTTCTCCGAGGCAACGATTATGTGAACAAGCTGAATCACGTTCCACAATGAGACTGTGACACAGTGATGTCAGGAGTGACCCTGGCATAGGTTGAGGAATGCAGACATTGTTGGATTCAGCGAGATGTGTGTGACTATCGTACCTAGAATCAATGTTTTATTTATTTTGGATGGAGGTGTGATTGGAAAAAATTCATTTTTTTTTTTTTTTAAACATAAAGGGATGTCCAAAGTAGCGCCTGATGTGTGATAACACCCAAAGTACTTGCCTTATTTGAACAGAAGTTTTTTTTTTAAGATATCAAATGTGCAATTTTGAGAAGATGCACAAATTTCTCTCGAACACAGTATATTTTTTATTGAATTCCGGGCAGGTTGGTGCACAAGGAGACTAGTTAAACGGCATCATCCAGACTTCATTTTAGTACATTTACATGTTACCAGCATGGATGTCTGACAGAATAAACTCTGTCTGTAACAGACCTGTTCCGACTTCCTGTCTCTCTTTGTTCCCAACAGTCTTGTAAAGACTAACCATCTCTGGCCATGAAGAGCATCAGTCTTGTGACTGAGCTTTAACGGGTAGCATGAAATTAAAAATTTAGTATTTCGAAGTAAATCACTTGGAAAGAGCTCGTCGCTTCACTTTCTTCTGCTTGCGGACCTTTGTGGGATTAGGAATGATCCTCTTCACTCTGAGGTGCTCCAAAGCGTACTTAGGGACCTGCGCATTCTGCTCCGTCTCCAAAGATACTGCTTCTAGTTTCCTCTTCTGGCCCCTCGCCTGATTGCCATCGTCCATCGCTTCCTCCTCAGCAGACCGAACTGTGGTTTGTGCCGGAAGCCAGGCCACCTGTAGGGGGGGCACTCTGGGCACAATGGCGGCGACAGTCTGGGAAAAGGCCTCTGCGTTCCTCCTGACACCCAGAGCCAGGACGTGCTTCAGGCCGAGGGGGCCCGCCAGGCTCTCACTGAGCCGCGGCACCTGGCAGGCCGGCACCGCCCGGGTCCTACTCAGTGGGATCAGGTGGGCGCTCATGTGAGCGGGCCGGACCGACTTGCACACCAGCACCAGACACAGATCGTTCTTCTCCAGGCCTCGCGTGACCTCATTGATCCCGATGGCCAGCTGCTTCCTGAACCCTACGTTGGTCCATCCCTGCTCCACCTTGTCCTCAGGCAGAGCCTTGGAAGTGGCCTCCACCTTGTCAGCAGACTCTTCTTCTGAACCCTTGATCGATGCTTCCTTTTTCTTGCTGAACCACCGGCGACTGCCCTTAACCTCCCTCTTGTGGAGACCGAGCTCTGACAGTTTCTCCTTCAAAACAGCGAGGATAAAATGCATATCCGCCTGGTCCAGACGATTCCACTGGAGACAATAGGGCGTGTTCAGAGATGTCTTCACAGAGACTGCTTTCTTCTTTTCTTTTTTGGTCATTTTACATACAGTTGCCGCTTCTCTCTCCCGTGGACTGGTTGTATCTACTGAAACAAGAGAATAGCATTAACAGGAAGCCGCCAGGTTACCGAGATTAAAGCGCCACAAACACCGGGTTTCAGGCAGCAGTCCCTCGCTCAAACCTGCAAAAGTATTTAGTCGCAGCGATATCACCCCGATACAAAGGCCACTTCTGCCAAAAATCTAGTGGACAGCGCTTCACTAAGAAACTGCTAGCGTTCTGAGTTTGTCCTCGGTTTAAATTATGTTAACCAAATACTGAAACGACATAACAAATGAGAACTACCATCTTTTGCATGCGTGCTACAACCCACATCCTTACACGTACGCTATAAATTTCAAATCAACGCGATAAACCGAAACGTGGCATCATTAATATTATCACTAAGATATGTTAGTAATACAGCGAAACACTTCCGTTTACAGTGTACCGGACAAGCCCGTCACAATAAGCCGTATTCAGAATCAAAGAGACATTAACCAGAAAACGGCTGTTTTGCAGGAGACCGCGTTTGTATTTCCCTCACCGAGGAGTCAGCGGCGGACCCCCACTGCATGCGCGAGCCGAACACTCCAGTGCTCATGCTGTTTTGAACGCAGAAACTTTATTGTTCCCGAACACACTGAGCCACCTGGTGGACCGGCGCGGCTGCTGCAAGCTGCTCTTTCTGATATTGTAGTGTTTAAGGCCTGGTTATGGAAATAAAATACTGAGCTGGGAGAGGAGGGTAATATTCCGAGAAATACGTATTCGAGTAATTTTCTCATAAATTCGTTGCCTTTTTCTCATAAATTTCCTCAAACTTTGCAGAGGCATTAAATGCGTGACAAAATGAAATAGTCAGACCCATCCCTCCAAAATTGAAGAAACGCCCCTTAGTGACAGCCAACGGAAGGGTGTAAGTAGATGACATTTGACCTTTGCGAACGTGATGTCAGAGGTATTAGATCAGGGGTGTCAAACTCCAGTCCTGGAGGGCTGAAGCCCTGCACATTTTTGGGTTTTCCATTGACTTCCTGTCGAGTACCAGTACAAAACGTTCCAGTACCAAAAATGCCAAACCAACTGGGGTACTTCTTTGGTACTTCAGCAATTTGGGGTGGGACTTGCAAACGTATTTGCTGTTGATTGGTTATGCAAACACCCTGCCGGTTATGCAAACACAGCAAACAGCGAGAAACTAAATAAAAAGCAGTAGAAACAAAAATATAAAAAAGTGAAATTGAAGGATGGACAAATGAGGAAACACAGGCTTTAATCACCATATGGTCAAATGAACAGATCCAGCGGGACTTGGATGACACGACTCGAAATAAAAAAGTATTTGGTGTAATAGCAAGTCGCTTGGAAGAAATGGGGCACAAGCGAAACACCGAACAATGCCGCTTGTAAATGATGATGCCATTTGGCACCGGTACCAGTTTTTATGCCAGTGGAAAACCGACACAAAAGAAGTACCATACTTTCGGTACTTTATAGAAGTACCAAAAGTACAGAAAGTACGGTACCTGGTGCGGTGGAAAAGCACCCTTTGACCTTTGATGGATCCTATTACCACTTCAAAAAAACATCATAAAAACTTACATCTGAGCTGATTCCAAATTTCCCCACACCTGGAACTGCAATGACAGAGGGAAAATGGAGCCTGCAGCCGTCATCTTGTGAACACAGCCATCCACCGTCAGCACACATACTGTGGATTTTTATGCAGACTACCCAGGCTCAGTACAGTTCAGAAATTCTCAAACTGCAGGGTGCGAGATGATTTCCTGAATATACCATAATAACAAGGTGGGAGAGTGTGTCAGGTTGGTTTGTAACAATAATATTTTCATTATACTGCGGTACTATAATTTGGCGAAATTTACCGTGGGCATCCCTTTCCCCCTGAACAGCTCTGCTAAATTGGGAATGAGGGAATTTAATCGTGTCACTTATACCAAGTCAGTGATGGGATATGAAAAACAGGTGTGGATCTGCTGAACATACTAATGTTACAGCCGGTCAGGTGTTGGAGTTCTCCATGGTGTGAGATAAACAACCTGACACTGTACTCGCACCCTAAGCTTCACTCTCAACAACTGCGTGTGTGTGTGTGTGTGTGTGTGTGTGTGTGTGTAAACAGACTCCTCTGCCTGCAGACTATGCCGTGTAGGGGATGGCTGTCATTGTCCATGATGGTCAGATATTTCTTTAGGGTCATTCTCTCTGCTACTGATGTGATGAAGTCCAGCTCTGTGCCAACCACAGCGCCAGCTCTCCTCACCAGCTTGTCCAGTCGTGCGGCATCTCTCTCCCTGATACTGTGTCCCCAACAGACCACAGCATAGAAGAGAATGCTGGCGATGACTGAATGGTAGAATTACAGTTTCCTGCGGATGTTGAAGGACCCCAGCCTTCATAGCAGGCCTGAGCTAGCCTTCTTAGCAGGCCTTGGCCTTTCTTGCAGAGCATTTGCTGACCAGCACATTTTGTCCGTTAGCTGAAGACCCAGGTACTTGTAGGTACTGAGTACTCCTACAGCGACCCCCTCAGTAGAGACTGGTAACAGAGGGGGCCTGGAAATCCTGAACTCCACCACCATCTCTCTTGTCTGCAGATGGTTTGACCTGCACCATTTCACAAAGTCTTCCATGAGGCTCTTGTCCTCCCCCTCCTGACCATCCTTAATATACCTCACAACTGCTATGTCATCTGAGAACTTCTGCATGTGGCATGACTCCGAGTGAAGACAGATGTGTACAGAGTGACCACGACAGGGGAAGCACAGTCCCCTGGGGTGTACCCGTGTTCAATATTTCACAGCGTTAAAATAAAATGTTTCAGGTCATAGCATCTGTCATCGTTATTAAAATCTGATAAGGCAGCAAAAATTGACGACAATCACTTTCAAATCTTGCTACTGCGTAGTGATGTTACGTTCACGAACAAATAAGGGAACTGAGTCGTGCTTGAGAGATCCATTCATTTAATGCTTCTGCTCAAATTTCACTGCCTTTCTTAAATCCACTGTGCTTCCCTTCATGCGAACAGTGAGAACAAGCCAGTCACAGGATGAGTTGTCTGGTTGGGTTTCTTATAGGCAGAACGAGCAGGATTTCTGCCAAAAAAGTTTTGTAATACTAAGTGTTGCATAAATTGCATTCAAGGTGAGGCAAATTTATTTATATAACAAATTTCAGACACGGTAAATTTAAAGTAGTAAATTCACTGACAAAGCAGTGTGATATAGCGTCACCTTGTATAATGTGATAATTTTGTGTAATGCAGATCATTAACATTAGGAAATACGAGTAATTTAATGTTGCTAAACCTAGTCCACACATGTAAAATTAAATTATATTGGACTAATGTCTAAGTCTGAGTCTGGTCCAAATTTAGCGCCATATCATTATCTTAGTGATTATTTCGCATATAAACCTAGTAACCCTCGCCTCCTAAGAAAAAAAAAAGAAAAGAAAAAAGGACAATGAGAGAAAGGAACGGAGCAATTATCGCCGTTATTTTCATCACTACTACCGGCAGCAAAATCTGTCACAGCAGCAGTAAATGACAGCGAAGCACGAGCTAGACCGCCCCGCCCCCTTATGTGGTACCAGCCAATCGGTTTACGCCGCGCTGCTTCGTAGCTCTTAGCGGCAGAGCATCGGGTCGGATCCCTCACTCTGCGTGCCTGGCTTGGCCTTTTGGGGTATCTCTGCGTGCTTAAGTGCTACACAATGTCTTTGCAGGTAGCGATCGTGGTCGAATAATATTAATTGCGTGCCTTCAGTGTGGTAAATATACTCATAACTGCTTGCTATTTCAGGAAATTTAACCGCTATAAATACGCATTCAGTAAGGTTCTGCGAACCCGGTTGCAGTACTTTTCTGAAGTCAGTGTCCTAAAATAATGTCACCTTGAAATAATTTTAGTACAAACGTGCATTTTGTGGCTGCTGTAGTATGTTTGGAGCAATTTGAGACCTGAACTTGACCGACGGGAATTGCGCTTCTGTTAAATAATTTAAAAGTTTTTACGTTTAATTATGCATTCGAATCTAAATGCTTCTCTTTAATTTAATACGTTTATTGTCCTAAGTGCTTAGAAAGTACAGGGCACGAGGTGATAATTGAAGTTGTATATACGAGTCGAATCAATTTGTCATTCAATGACACGTATAACGTATTGCACACATTACATGAAAACTGGTTAATGTTATTTAATAGTTACTGTCAAGTTTTAACGATTTAATAAGGCACTAAGCGTTAGTCTTAAAGCGGTCTTGCTGTTATTGCATGCATACTTCGCCGGGGAACGTAACGGCTATGATTCATAACTGCATTTCCCTGCATTTACCCGAGACGCGTTTTCCGCTCGGTGTGGTTTTCATAGCCCGAAGGTGTTGCCATTGCAATTGCATCATTTTACAAAGTTTTTCTAAAAGCCCTAATCAGCATACACGAGTTGCAACGTAGGCTATCGCTAGTATCACTGCGATAGTCTGCAAGCTTCTCTGCTGTCCGATGAATCCCATAAAATACATTTGGGACAAAGGTCGTAAAACTGATTCATAGAATGATTATGAAACGGGGAAACAAACGCAGTAAGGCTTTTAGTAAGGTTCTGCGCTGTGTCACATGCCTGGATGCATCCAATGTGATGCATGATAACTGGACGATTGTTTTTGTATCTTGATGTTTTTTTAATGAGGGTATAAATAGCAGCTATTGCTGATGATGAATGCGGTTCTGTTTCAAATGTAGGCAGAGTTTGAGAAGTTGGCTGAGGATGTAAAGAACGTGAAGACGAGGCCGGACGACCAGGAGCTGCTGGATATGTATGGGCTGTACAAGCAAGCCATCGTAGGAGACATAAACACCGGTAGAGTGGCTTCCGTTTCCTCTCTTCCTCCTCTTCTCTCCGCTTATGGTGTTTGACTCCATTTCTGTTCTTCAGAGAAACCTGGGATGCTGGACTTCAAAGGCAAAGCGAAATGGGAAGCCTGGAACTCCAGGGCAGGTGCGACTCAAATTCTGGGCAAATTATCACACTAAGGGTGTTTTGTAACTTCATCTCCATACGTTTTAACTCTTACTGTTTGTTTAACTGTGCTTTTTGCTTTCTGACCTGGCAGGAATGTCCAAGGATGCTGCCATGACAGCCTACATTGCTTTAGCAAAGGACGTCATCGCCAAATATGGAATGTGATTATTATTATTTTTAAAGGCAAAGCCTTAAGTACTGTAGCACAGTTTTATCAAAAAAATCAGCTTACTCAGTAAGACACAGTTTGAAGTAAATCTCATTTAGATCAGCCGTCATCTTAATATATCATCCTTTAATTGTTTTTATGATTCCTGTATTTCGTCAAGTCTTATTTTAGTAATTAAGGTGATAATTTTAAACATGTACCTTTTTAATATTTGATTTTTTTTGTGTTCTTTAAAATTGTGCTGATGTCAACTTCTTACATGGCTTAAACTATTAAAAACAATTCTGAATTAGTTTACCAATCTTGTTTATATTCAGTGTTAGTTCTAATTTGAAGCAGGGTCTGTCGACATCCAGCATATCGTAAAGTGTATATTTTGCACTCTATATAACGAGATCAGTGCGTTAGATTAATACATATTCTGAGTTGTTTTCATTAAAACATAAAAGGTGTATTACTGGATTTCACTGTAACTGTAAACAGAAGAGGTGTAACACTGCATTACAGTTTATCTCTGGTTCGTCATGAGCTGTGATACGTGATGTGGATCACATTTTGATGTATAAGATAGAAATCTCACATCTTGCACATTTTTCTGGAGGTGACATGTTTAATTGGGCGAAACACAGTATGCAGGGCAGCCTGATTCCTGATTCCTTTATCTGAACACCTTCCTCTTTGGAAATGAGCCTCTAACCAATAAGAGCCTGAGTTTCTTTGTGTAAAATGGCAGTGTGACCCATTTACAAAGCAGAGCTTGTGATGTTACTAAGGAAACAGAAAGCTTTACGGATCTGTGGGTTTGTGTGGCCTCAAATGACTGCAAGTGGCAAGAGGCATTTCATTCTGATACCATAATGGTTTCCAGGGAGCTGAAAAGCTCCCCCCAGGACAGGACAGCAGCAAGGCAGAGTAGAGAAGTTTGTCCTGGGTGTTATCGGGGTAGGCTGTTAGTCACCATGAGAATAGAAAAATAAAAGTGAGCTGAGGGAAGAGTGAGGAAATCACTGGGTGTGGAGCATATCCGTGACTCTGACTTACCAGTTTCATAACTTAAATTTCATGAGGTTTCTGAAATGGCACTGTTGATGTGCATCTGTCGGGCTAATGTAGACCTGACCAAATTCATGAGGTTTCTGAAATGGCACTGTTGATGTGCATCTGTCGGGCTAATGTAGACCTGACCAAATTCATGTGCATAAATTCAAAGCCTCGTCGTGTTGCATTATTACTTGGATATTGCACATGGCCGGCAGCCTGCTCAGTTCAAACTATTAGCAGATGAGTTACATACTGCAGTGTCACGTGTAGGACGCCCCTCGGGGGACCAGAATCCTCAGCCGTCGTGCAGCTCATTCCTACCTCTGCATGGGTACAAGGATCAGGTGAGAGGCTGAAGTAGTGTAATAAAACAGCCTGTCAAAGCGTGATATTTGTTAGGGGTGAGGTGTCCCTTCCAGAGTTCACACAGGCTGGGTGAGGGCAGTATTGTGATAAAGACGAAAGAAACATGGCATTTAGGGACAGGAGAAACAATGAGGCTGCTTAAAGGCTTACAGAGGCTGACAGAACAAAACACGCTTCACATTTCAGACTTACACAACGAACCAATTGAGTAAATTAAAACGAATGATCCCAGTCACCTGATGGTGCCATGTGATTTAGCCACGCCCACTTTTTCATAGTTACATTTTTAAGCATGAAATGTTTGTCCTAATGGTCTAATAATAATCTTAAATCCCTTCCGTGAAGATGACATGTTCTTAGGAATATGCATCCTTAAAAACACAAATCTGTGTTGTCCAGCCAAGACAAAAAGGTTTGTCATAACCTTCAACATGGTGGAGGTCTGAACTTTAAAAATCTCTTTTCAATCAAACAGACACATTAATACTGGATGCATTTCCCAATTTTCACAGTGAAAGTAAAGTCCAGTGTGCAACATAAACAACTGTTAATACATAATATTAGGGGGTTTAATGGTCAATCTAATTAACAATAATAATATACACTGTTTTTGCCACAAAAGATCATTTTGCATGTGGCAAAACCAAACACTGAAAATGAGTGAATGACATCAAACTACGGCCCTAACCCTGACAGTGCAGACTGTAAATGCTTCTCTACCTTTTCCACTGTGGTCCAGATCGGTGACACTGGCAAGAAACATCCTGCAGCCATAAATGTGCAGTGTCCGGCTCGGATCCAGCCACTGAGCTGGAGCACTGGGGCATGATTGAGTGAAAGGCAGCAGGGAATGCTGCATCTGCCAGAGGCCATGTGCCTTAGCAGGATACCTTCGAAGCTTAAGGCCATGTTCATGATCTGAGGCTTCCATGAGCTGAAGGCGGTTTCTGTAAACCAGTCGAGAAACAGACCGGCTCACTCAACAATAGCTTCTCCCCCGGGGCCGTCAACCTATCACAGGACCCCTTTGTTCTCCTAAGGAGGAATGCTCACTGGAGCTACGTGATCACGGGCCAGCCAATCGGATTCAGCCGCGGGCCGACACGAGGATGGGCTAAGTGGGCGGGCCTCATCGAGTCTTTCAAAAGCTTTGATAGCTGGAGAGCTGCCAGCCTTGTGCAGTTCAGCAGTGATCTGGCATGGGCAGAATCAGCAATGCAGCAGAAGCTCTGTGCTTCATGAACATTGCAGTTAAGCTGTGTCCGTAGCTGAACGGTGACGCCCCCACAGGGGCACATACTACCAGCTGTATCCCATAAAGTCACAAGATGAAATTAGCACCACCTGTCAATAAATTACCTCACTGTGGTATCAGTCAATGAAACACTGAACAAAGAACAACATGTATTTACACAGTTCCGAGGTGAACTTTGTCAGCTGGCTGGAGTGAGATTTTCAATTCAAGGCACGTCTGCACACACATTTACATGTATGTAACAGTTTTATTACCTTAATAAACAATCTGTATGTTTTGCAAACTACTCCAGAGCTATTGATGTAGCTAATTTTAGGTTTATAATGGAATTATATAGATTTGCATTAAGATTTTGTGTGCGAGGGTCTGAAAGCGTGAACGTCACGCTAGATTTGTGAGAGATGGCAACCCTGCTGTTCATTAGCAGAAAAGACAGTGTAGGTGTATCTTAGTACTGAGAGACCTTTTTAACACGTACATTTATACTATCTATACATAAGCTTGCCAGTGAGACAGCACTAAGCCCTCAAAACTTCATCGATACAGACAAATCTCCACATGCATTTGCAGATCTACCAAGGCAGAAATGTATCCAAAACCACATGTTAAATGACAGTCAACTGAGAAGTCTTCCTGAGTCGTAACTGGTGTCTGAATTTCCAGCTCTTGGAGCAAAATACTAAGACTTTTCAGGCATGAGTAGCTATGTACCCATTTATATATTTGTCTATATATTTGTATATATTTGCACCCATTTACAGATCTATGCAGGCATTTATAGATTTGAGTACAAATTCACAGACAGCGCTGTAGCTAGGATTTTTAAAACAAAAAGGTGAAGAGGTCAAAAGTGTTCCTCAGCGTGCCCTGTAATGGATCGCGGTTACTGGAGATGACCTCTGCGTCATCAATGGTATGAGCATGTTCAAAGTTATATGCACATATTTAGAGATTTGTCTACACATAGAAATATTTATATACTTGCAAATTTTATTACACATTTATCGATTTTGTTACACATTTACAAATTTGATCGCGTTCTGAATAGACTCTGAATACACATTTACAGATTCCTGTATCCATTTAACAATCTCAGCATGCATTTACAGATTCCTTTACACATTTACAAATCTGTTTGAGCATGAACTACTCAGATACAGTTACACAACTCTCCACAGACGTTTGCAAATAAATTTTGCTACAAAAACAGCCCCATACATGATATCGGTCGCGCGTTAAATAATGTACTGCTGTGATTATTTTTTCCAGGACTCCTGCTCTCTGGGAGGCGCTAGTGCGCACCTCACCATTCAGCGACGATTCGATGCGACGTCGCAGAGCTAGAAAGTCGCACATGCGCACGTTTGTCTGCTCGCCCGGAGAGGCGGAGTGTAATCGAAACTAGGGGAAAGGTGAAGCAGTACCGGGGCGGTGCTCCGAGAAGCTCTCACCATAATAAACTGAGAGAGCCGGCAGGCGACGAGAGACCGCATCCAGCGCGCCAGTAAAAGTGGCCTTTGTATATATTCTCAGACACACCGCACTTTTGTTTGGGTAAGGATGCTCTTTTTCCGGTGTATCTCGTTTCTCATGCTCGGTGTGAGTGTTTACGGTAGTACCGGGTAGGGGGGCTTGACTGTGGCGGCGGCAGTTCTATCTTTGTCCCCTTTCTTATATTGCTGCGTCGCTTCGGGCGGCTTCACACCTCTGACTCTGTTTCTGACGGATGTGAGACTACAGACCGAATACAGCGCTCCCCAGGAAGACCCGGACAGGTTTACGCATTAACGGAGCGCTCTCCCGGTACAGGCTGTCCCATGGAGAAGCAGGTGTTCGAGACGGCGGCCGAGCGCACCTTCCAGTACCAGGGCGCCCTGCCTCCGCTCCCGGTCCCGTCGCTGGAGGAGACGCTTCGCAAGTACCTGGATGCAGGTGCCTCTGCGCGGATCGCCGCGGCCCCTGGGGGCCTCTTAAATATCACCTGAAATATCACAGTCAATAAACTACCGTACATCTCTTTCTCTTACCATTTTAACGTTTTGTACGTCAGTATCTCTAAGGATAAAGTGAACTTGTCGATGGGAAATCAGCAAGTTCAGGTCCAGAAAGTACAAATCCAGATTAAGTTTTTGTTTCAACCAACCAATTGAGTACTCTGAGAATGTGACTCTTTGTGCTCAACTGGTTGGTTGAAACAAAAACTTGGTCTGGATTTGTACTTTCTGAACCTAAACTTTACACCTCTGGAAATTGGGACTGTCATCGAGTGTAAAAAGAGTGTGTGCCTTTGACCCACTTATTTGTGTTTGTTTTTTTCTGTGTGCAGTGAGGCCCTTTGCAACAGAGGAGGAGTTCCGAGCAACTAAGGGGATCGTAAAACGTTTTGGGGAGGGGATTGGGAAAGACCTGCATCAGCAACTCCTGCAGCGAGCCAGGACCAGGCGGAATTGGGTGTGTGCCTCCCATGTGGAGTTTAAACAGTGTTTGCCATGTATAAACAGACCCCTCCTTGCATGTTGATTATCTCCCCCCCATTTTTTTTAGTTGGAGGAATGGTGGCTGAACACTGCCTACCTGGAAGTCCGTATGCCCTCCCAGCTGAATGTCAACTTTGCCGGTCCAGCCCCATACCTGGAACACTGCTGGCCTCCGCAGGACGGCACGCAGCTGGAGCGGAGCAGCCTGGCCACATGGTACACGCTGCAGTACTGGGACCTCATCCGCACGTAAGAGACACCTGCTCTCACAGTCTGATGCGTACGGAGAATCCGACACCCGTCTGTGTTCACTGTGCAATGACATCGTCGCGTTCCCCTTGGTATCGAGTGTGACCCGCAGATTCTGAGTAAATTAGCCACCCTGCAGCGTTTTCTTTTTCCGAAAGTGAATTTATTAGGTTTCAGAGGGGGATAAATCGCGCCCCCTTCAGTCAGCAAACCAACACAGCTTGTAGCGCCCTCCACCGCATGGGACATGTCACTCAGATGGTCCTCTTGTGTGGTTCCTTGATGGTGAAATGAGCTGCTGAACCTCATCGGCACTTCAAACGCCCTTTCCACCTTTATGTTCTTTGAATGTTCTTATGTTGCACTTCTGGTCCTTGAATAGTCTTATTAGGTTCTTGCTTTGTTAGAAGTTGAGTAGCTTCTTCTGCAGTTCTGCTTACACTTGTACCTGAACATTCTTTGGAAGCTACTATTTGCCTCATATATGTTCATCACTTTAGACAAAGGCGTCTGAACACCTTTGAAAAAAACTTAGACAAAAGCTAAATATGTGAAGTATGTTCAGTACATCCCCTCTGAGTTATGGGGGAGGTTCTGGGTCGGAGCTACGTGTCGCACATCACCAGGGATGTGGGGGTGTGGCTTCTCAGGGAGAAGCTGGCTGTCCAGAAGGCGGGGAGCATTCCTCTGGACATGGACCAGTTCCGCATGCTCTTCTGTACCTGCAAAGTTCCTGGGGTCACCACGGACACCATTCGCAACTACTTCAAGACCGGTGAGGCTTGGTGCTGTGGATGGCGTGAGGGTGACCGGGTGTCCTTGGGGCAGTGAGGAGAACACATTGTCTCTGCTGCAGAGAGCGAGGGGCAGTGCCCCTCCCACCTCGTGGTCATGTGCCGAGGCCGGATCTTCGCCTTTGACGTCGTGTACGACGGACGCATCCTGACGCCCCCGGAGCTGCTCAGGTATGGGAGTATGAGAGAGGTGTGTGTTTGTCCCCTAGAGCCCCCGCAGTTTGCTCAAATTTTGGTACATATATAGATATATTAATCGTGGTCTTTTTTGTATCTGACTGAGTGCTGGTTGGGAAAAAAAACTGATGGCCTGTGGGAACTCGTGTGTCGTCTTTTGGTCGGGTATCTACCCGCTCAGTGAAAAGTTCAAATCCATCTGTTTGTGTCCTCAGGCAGTTAAGCTATATCAAGGAGATGTGTGATAAGGAGCCAGAAGGTGAGGGGGTCTCGGCCCTGACCACCGAGGAGAGAACTCGCTGGGCCAAGGTTGGTGCATAGTTTGTACCTGCCTGCTCAGGATCAGCTGCTTTGGTTCGCTTAAACATGCATGTTCGTCTGCTTAATACTGACAAATGCAGGCGAGGGAGTATCTCATTGGGATCGACCCCATGAACGAGGCCGTCCTGGAGACTATTCAGAGCAGCCTGTTTGTGGTGTCGCTGGACGAGTCGCGGCCCTACTCCTCTCCTGTGAACTACACCGCGGTATGTCAGCGTGTCTTTCCTAGGGCAGTTTTTGGGGCCGTCTTCTGTATTGATTCTGGGTTACCTGCAACCTTCATGGCCTAAAACCATTTAGTTTAGGGCAGGAATCCTCCACAGTTGCAGGTTGTCCATGATCCCCGGGACCTGATCAGGGTGCCTTCATCTCGCTGTCTCACACAGATGACTCTGGAAGCTCTGACAGGAGACCCTACAAATCGCTGGGGAGACAAATCCTACAACTTCTTGTGCTTTGCGGATGGTACCTTCGGGTCCAACTGTGACGTAAGCAGCCGAAACTGTGACGTAAATTGGGCGCTCCTAACGAACACCTTGGCAAGTCTGACTCAGCGCTGACTGTTTCTAGTTTTGCTCGGAGGTTCTTATGGCGAGGATAGTCATGTTCAGTGTACCAGAACTCTGGGATGGAGGTCCTGTGTTGCTCAGTAACGCCCCCTTGTGGTTGTTCTCTTGCTGCAGCATGCCCCTTATGATGCCATGGTGCTGGTGTCCATGTGTTACTACAATGATCAGAAGCTGAAAGCTTGTGGGGGTGTCTGGAAGGTGGGTGGCTCCCCTCGAAATCTGGGCGCGTCCTGGGCACAGGCAGAAATGACATCCACGAAAAAAAAAACAAAAAAACACCTGCAGGAGCAGGGTTTCTCCCTGCTGGCCCAGCCACACCTTCTATACCCCTATGAATCCTCCGTAATTCTAGTAGCTTCCCTGGAAAATCAAGGCCCCTCCATCCTGCCAGCTGCAGCCGTCAGCACCGGACCGGTTGAATCCCTGCTATGTGGTTTGCCCCCAGGGCTTGGAGATTGTCCGGGACGTCCCATTACCAAAGGAGCTCGTCTTCACACTGGACAGCAGAGTGAGAGGGGACATCGCATTGGCCAAACGGCATTATCTGGAGTCTGTGAGTCTGGGCGTTTGTCCCTGAGCATGAGCAGGGTCCCCGTGTCCCGGTCCTCGTGTCCCGGTCCCCAGCGCCTCACAACCGGCCCACTATGTGCCCGCAGGCCAGTGACATCCAGGTGCTCTGCTACGCTTTCACAGCCTTCGGCAAGGCGGCCATCAAGCGCGGGAAGGTCCACCCAGACACCTTTGTCCAGCTGGCTTTGCAGCTGGCCTACTTCCGGCTCCATGGGAGGTGGGTCCCTCCGCCGCAGGCCCAGAATCAGCACCTCCGGCTTTCACTCGCTCCAGCTCCCAAATGCGTATGCATTGTGAAAAGGGAAGGAGGGGAAGAATGTGGTAGGGCAGGTTCTGCACCATCATGCCCCGTCCCATCTCCCCTCAGGGCACCCCCCTATATGCAAATACACAGAGCCTTGTTGGGAGGGACTTAGGGGGTACAAAGGGGGGTTAGAGACCTGTTCTTATATTATATCTCAGCTGCCTTTTAATACCTGCTGTATGGCTCCACTGTATCATACGAATCATTTCCTGTACAATGAGTCATTGTTTTACTGACACTGCGTTGGTGAGGCACTCATGGATTCCTCATCGGGCACAATCATTGCTTCCTGTCATATGCTGAACTTTGCTCTGTTTTCCTCCCGCCTCTCCTCTCCTCTCTTCTCCCCTCCCTCTCCTCTCCTCTCCTCCCCCTCCCCTCTCCTCTCTTCTCCTCTTCCTCTCCTCCCCTCTCCCCTCCTCTCCAATCCCCTCCTCCCCTCCCTCTCCTCTCCCCTCCTCCCATCCCCTCTCGTCACCTCCCCTTCCCTCCTCTCCTCTCGCAGGTCGGGCTGTTGCTATGAGACGGCCACCACTCGGCGTTTCTATCACGGCCGCACGGAGACCATGAGGCCCTGCACACTGGAGGCGCAGCAGTGGTGCCGGTCCATGGTGGACCCCGCGGCCAGTGTACGCCCGGGGTTCAGTGGGCTCTGCGCTGGGTTACCATAGTGACAAAGGCAGAAAAGTTCAACATAAACAAAAGCAGCTAGTTAGAGAGACGCCCAGGACACCATCCATCGATCCATCTTCTGTTTGCTTGTCCTGGTCAGGCTTGTGGGGCGGAGTGACCCAATATAAACAGTTTTGGCCCCCACCATTTAAAATAATAATGTATCCCTCGCAGATGGACACCAGGCGGAAGAAGCTTCTGGAAGCAGTCAGCAAGCACAACAGGCTGATGAAAGAGGCCCAGGATGGAAAGGGTGAGTGCTGCATTAGCCTGCCCCTCTTCTCAATGGACCGTCCATTTAAAGGGGAACTTTCTGTAAATTATTATTTACATTTTTTTTGTAGGCTTTGACCGGCACCTTCTGGGCCTTTATCTGACTGCCAAAGAGGAGGGGCTTCCTGTTCCGGACCTCTACAATGACCCATTGTACTCCAGGAGGTACAGCTGCCCGCATACACACAGACACACGCACGCCCCACACACACACACGCTCCGCACGCACGCTGACACGGATGCATGCACAGGTCTATTCGTGTGCTTCTCACTGGGATGTCTTGTGTCCGAACAGCAGGGTTTCCTCCCGACGCCTAAAGGACCCCAACCGCTGTGCTTCTGTCTGTCTCCACCCCCCCGACCCCGTGTTTTAAAATGACGCCTTTGCTGTCTCCTTTGCAGTGGCGGAGGGGGGAACTTCGTCCTGTCGACCAGCCTGGTGGGCTACACCACCGTGATTGGTGCGGTCGCCCCCATGGTACACCATGGTTACGGGTTCTTCTACCGCATCAGAGATGACAGGTAGGGTGCCCCCCCCCACAGGACGAATGACCAGCTTCCCCCCGAATGACAGGCCCCAAGCTCACCGGCAGGATGGACCCTTGCGCTTACCTTTTTGTCGTCTCAGTCATGTATAATTACTGTCTGCCGTCGTTTATTCTATGAGAATGGGAGCAGCCTGACAAAATCACTTTGTGCGCAGATTTATGGGATTCTCACCTTTGTACTTTACATCCCCCCTCCCCCCACGAGCTTTCCTTGCTTTGGCTTGAGTGTTCGGTCGTGTCCTTACATGGTGACGGTCGTCAGAGAGACCTTTACCTTTGACCTTGGCTGATAGGATACATGTGCGCTTTTGTCCCGACACTTAATTATATAGTCGGTACACTGGCAGGCGCTGGGGTAAGATCTGACGTGCGGAACGGGGAGTTCAGGCGGCGTGATACTTTACGGCGGAGACGAGAGACGCGGTGATGTCATTGTGGCGCTGTGTGTTTTACGCGGCGTGTGCATGAAGGCCGGCAGGGAGAGCTGGTGCTCTAGCGCTGAGAGGGAGTGTGGCCCACAGCGGTGGAGATGTTCACCCTCGTCTTGTATTCCGACCCTCCCTCCCCCAGGATCGTGGTGTCCTGCTCGGCCTGGAAGTCCTGCCCTGACACTGATGCAGAGAAGCTCTTCCGGAACCTCGGCGCGGCCTTTCAGGACATGCTGCACCTCACCACCCTGTCACAGCTCTAGACCCCATGAAGCCCCTTCTCTTGCAATCAATGCAACCATCAATGCAAACCTTAATCACGCAATAACAATGCAGATCCCCGCCTTTCCTTTTCCTTTCCTATTCTTGTCCCAGCGTAATGTGCTGCTTCACATACTAGAGTCTCCTTTGAGCCAGTAAAGAGTGTATTATGGGCGTATTGAACTGTACGGGAGGCCAGTCACTTCTGGTAATGGAGGTCGGCCGGTCCCCGGATGGCGACGCCTTATTACAGGCGTGGTGAGACTGTCGAGTGTGTCATGTTTCTCCTAGAAAACAGTATTGATCTGAGACACAGCAGAAACACGGCTGTTTAAAACTTTAAAAAGTAGTAATTAATACCTGATTTTTAACTTTTAATGGTCTTTAATGTAAGGGGATGAATGACAAGCAAGTGGTGGTTGCAGGGACGTCGGAGTGGAGGGGGTGACGGTCATCAGGCCCAAGACCTCGTTAGGCTGTGAAGGGTTGCAGCGCAGCCGACTCGCATCAGGGAAACTGCATGACACTGCTAATGGCCCGTAGGTGTCGCTGTTTTCCAGCACCAGCAACTCCACTGTCGGCCTGCTTAGGTGCGCTCCATGAAATCTGCGATGGGGCCCGCAGGTGGTAGTGATGAGCAAATGAAGCTTCATGAACCATCTGCTGTATTGTCTGACCGCACTAGATAGTTCTCTGTTCATAAAAAGGCTCAAAGCATGCCCCAAAGTAAACCAAGAGCACCACCTTGTGGGGTCAAAAAGTACAGCAAATGGTTCATGAAGCTTGTTTTGCCCATCACTAGCTGGAGGATAGGAGTAACCCAGAGCTTTGGGTCTCGATCTCTGGATGTTCCTCACTGCCCCCACTTCCTTGTCAGTCACCCCTTATGAGCACTTACAGTAGCAGTGCAATGTATGTCTGAAATCGAAAGAGCAGGAATGATTTCCTTTAACTGCCAGGTAGGTTCTGAGCTCTTTGATCACTACTGGATCATCCTGCTCACAAACCTGTATCAAGCATCAGTGTTTGACTGAAATGTGGAAATGCAGCAGTAATTGCATTTATGTACCAGGTTTTAACTAAAATAATATTTTCCAAACAAAAACTGTTTGGGAAGTTTTTTTTGTGTGATTGATAAAGATTATCATTGCATGGTCCTGTACATGTAATCATGTAGGTGATGGGCTGTAAACTCATGAAACGTTTCTGTGATTCAGAGCATGTCTGTAAAGAGGAAATGCTGAATGATCTACTGTAGCAATAAAGTGCTTTTAAAGTTGACAACTGCCGATTTAAATTTTTTTTGCGACTTGAGAAATTAAATTGAGTTAATGTGTGTTGGGGGGTTCACCTGGTGGGGAATAAAATCTACTGCAAACTACACAGGTTTGAAGTTGGTGGTGTGGCAGTAATGTGTTGAATCAAAGGATAAATTTTACACAAACAATATGTATACTTGCAGTTAATATTTATTCATAACTGTTTACATAACAATAGAAAAGGCCAAATATTTAATTGTAATGCTGCTGTAGACAAAGATGAATGATTAGCATATGTCATTTATAAATATACCTGAATGGACTTTCTGGGTGCCAATCTGCACGGGTCATCTCCGCCCCCTCCCAGGCCGGCCAATGGGAGGCCAGTACATGGCCCACAGGGTACAGCCCCTTTGAGGCTCATAAATTCCGCAGCCTAAAATCTGCTGTCTGAGAATCTGCAGGCTTGATTCTTATTGCTCAAAGATTAATTATTACTATTAAGATTAATAAATTACATTTATTATATGTAAATCATAAGCACATTAATGTTAAATGTGGTGTCAGGTGAATAGCCGCATTAAAGCGATCTTCTGGATCCTTCCTGTATCTAGCTTCCTGTTTTTAGAGATCCCGCCACCATGGGTGCACGTCATCCATGTACATAGGCTCTCTAAATTCAGGGTGCTGAACCTGCTGGGACAACTGGAGAGGTCAGACTGCAGTACAGCCGCAAGCCATCCAGCTACGAGCCTCCATGCCCCATCTGGGAGGACACCAGGCTGTGGTACACGCCCTGCTTGGCCAGCAGCTGCTGGTGCGTTCCCATTTCCACCACCACTCCGTCCTTCAGCACGGCGATGCGGTCAGCGTTCTGGATGGTGGAGAGGCGGTGGGCCACCACGATGCAGGTCCGGCCTTCCCGCACCTTGTCCAGAGCCTCCTGCACGATCTGCATTGGGGGTGAGGGGACATGCATGTCTAATTCTGTTGTACTGCCACATTTCTACAGGATGTCAGTTCACAGCTACTGCCACTAGGCAGTAATGGGAATCTGAAGTGAAGTGATTTGTTGTCATTATTGACACACCATGGCAGACAACAAAGAAATGTGTCCTCTGCATTTAACCCATATGTGACAATGTGACATAGCAGGGGGCAGCTAATTCAGCGCCCGGGGAGCAGTGCTTGAGGGTGGTACCTTGCTCAGGGTACCTCAGTGTTACTTTGCTGGTCAGGAATTGAAACCAGCAATCTTCCAATTACAAGTGCGCTTCCATAAGACCAGTGCTGCCCCCACAGTCTGTGTGTGGGTATCTTCCAGGTTCTCCAGTTTCATCCCACAATGCAAACACAGGCTAACTGGAACTTCACATTTCCAGTATTGTATGATGGTTGTGGGTGTGTGACTGTATGTAACCTGCAATAGGCTGGCATCCTAAGCAGGGTGTGTCATGCAAGATAAGCCATGGGAATATGAATGGTTTGATTCTTTTTTGTGAACAGCTGACTCCACACACCTTCTCGCTCTCCGTGTCCAGGGCTGACGTGGCCTCATCGAGCAGCAGCAGTTTGGGGTTGCGGAGAATGGCCCGGGCGATGGCCACCCGCTGCTTCTGGCCGCCGGACAGCTGGGTGCCGCGGTCGCCCGCCTGCGTGTTGTACTTCTGCAGACGGATAACAAGCCGAAGCTTCATCACTCCCCTTTGCTTGCTGGGCTCCGTCTCCGCTACGCTACTCACTATCTAAGAAAAGCTTTCACACTTGTTCTGGATTCACATCACGCGTCTAAACTCCGAGAGGGAGATTTCCAGCCCAGTTAAAGGCTCCAGCGACACTGGAGGTTCTGTCTTGCCGTCTCAGTTTGAAGACACAGTCACCCAGTTATCAATGGTGAAAGGTAAAGCTTTAAGATCCCCATCTGAAAGGCCGCCGCCTATCAGCCAAGCCAGTGTTGGGGGTAATCGGCACGACAGTGAGTCTTCTCCCTGGGAAAAGAGTGTGAGAGCCTGGGTTTAGCACCAGCCACTTACATCGGGCAGCCCTTCGATGAAGGAGTGGATGTTTGCGGCTTTGGCCGCCGTGACGATCTCCTCATGGGTCACCTCCCTGCTGTTGTCGCCGTAGGCGATATTCTCGGCCAGGCTACTGTCGAACAGCACGGGCTCCTGGGACACAATGCCGATCTGCGCCCTCAGCCAGTGGATGTTCAGGCCCTGAGTGTCATGCTGATCCAGCAGCTGTAAGGGGCAGGGCCAAGAGTGTATCAGGGCGGGGCCAGGAGTGTATCAGGGCGGGGCTAAGGGTGTAACAGGGCGGGGCTAAGAGTGTATCAGGGCGGGGCCAAGAGTGTATCAGGGCGGGGCTAAGGGTGTAACAGGGCGGGGCTAAGAGTGTATCAGG
>JAODKF010000147.1:12078859-12090672 GCA_026779585.1 Mormyrus proboscirostris | reverse complement strand
GGGCAGGGCCAAGAGTGTATCAGGGCGGGGCAAAGGGTGTAACAGGGCGGGGCTAAGAGGGTAACGGGGGGACTTAATAATTTAATTTAGTCTATATTCAATATTCCTTGGTTCCTACCACCCTGAACACCACCATAATGTTGCAACCTTATCACATATTTTGCTCACACCTGTCTAGGTCTGTAACTGGTCTGTGTGTGTGTCTGTATGCTTGAGATGATCTTTAACTCTTACACACAGAAACACCTCGGCATCCCATCAGCATTATCTGTTGCAGAGCTAAGGACTGATACTTCTTTCAGGAGAGGCTGGCTGACACATTGGTCGTGCAACAGAAGACACTCAGTATGCTCAAGATCCATCGGCCCATAAGGAGCCCTAAACTCTTATCAGCTGTCAGAAAGGCTTATGACCTCCGGCCAGGAGAGGGCGCACTTACCACCGAACCCTGCCATGGGTCATAAAGGCGCTCCAGCAGCTGGATGGTGGTGCTCTTCCCACAGCCACTGCCGCCCACGAGGGCCAGCGTCTGCCCCCTCTTCACCTGGAGGTTCAGCCCCTGCAGGATGGGAATCTTCGGCCGAGATGGGTAATTGAATAGCACGTCCTTGAAAGTGATGTTCCCATCACAGTGGGGCTAAATGAGGGAGAGAAAAAGAAGAAGGCTTTCCTGCTTAAAGAGCCAAACACAGGGGCGCTCAGCCCTCACTGTGCTCCAGTCCTTTCCAGGACTGGCCACTGGGTGTCACTGTGTGTGCTTTTTCATGGATTTAGCACAGAGCAGGCCCCTCCAGATGACCCATGCTAACGTACTGGTTTCTCTCCCTCCTCTGACTCATTGTCGATCGCCGGCACCCTCTCCAGCAGCATGAAAATGTGGGAGGCTGACACTTTGGCCTTGGCGTAGTTGGGGGCAAAAGAGTTGGCCTCCCCCATGGCGAGAGCCCCATACAGGACAGCGGAGATAACTCTGCAACAGACAGGACTCTCATCTTCAAAGTCAAGGCATCTCAAACATGGACGTGTCTGACAGATTCTCCAAGCTTAGTTACCAAAGGACAAGACGCAGTTAGCGCTCATGATTCAGGTTATGGTGGCGCTGTGTGGTGCCCAGAGCAAATAACTCTCAGTGTAATGAGCTTGTATTCACCACCATCAAACAAAGCTATTGATTGGATGGCAGAAGAGCCAGCGTAAGTGGCCATATTGCACAGCAACTGCGTTAAACGTGAGAATCTCTGTGTTTATGGATTCGGAAAAGCTGTTCTTTAGCAACTAATGCTATTGTGCATTTCTCCGATTTCTGTGTCTCTCCATCTCGCAAGAAACGAAAAAATAAATAGTTTTGTGATGCACGTGCAATTTATGGCAGCTGCAGATGCGCCAGAGCATATTTCCCACTGTAGTAATAATTAACTGTTTCCATGGCAAATGTTAGACCTTTGCTCGCGCGTACTGAATAGAAACACGTGAAAACGGCTGGCATGTCGGGGAAAGTCCAGGCCATAGAAAATCCCAGAGTGTGAAACATGCATGAAATGAACTGGGATCAATCCAAAGCCAGGACCAATCCAAAGCTGGGGCATGTCACTCTCAGACCAATGCACATGCTTTCTGTCCCTCATAAAGACTGTGATCTTGATTTAATGGATTTCATTCATCAAGGTTCTGCACCTGCTCCTTTTCACTTGCAGTGCATATTTAAGGTTTTTATTTTTAAATGGAATGGAAGTTTTAGGAAAGATTTAGGAAAAGTCTGATAAACTGTCACTTCCCAGAAAGTTCCTCCATTGTGCTTCTCATATGACTACCTGGTGCAGTCACACAGGCAACAGAAACCCAGGGTGGATCAGGGACAGCCAATCCCTGGCTGGTTTAACTCACTCCCACGCTGCTCCACAGCTTCCAGCTGAGTCAGGCGGTGACGGACAGTGTGCAGTAATCCCACCTACCATGTTCTCTATTTTTCACCAAATTATTGGCGAAATCCTTTCTTCTTGTTGAGACTGCTGTAATTAGCTGTTCTGAACATGATCTTTCGATTTCAGTTTTTATCTTACATGATGCACCAGCACCTCAACATTATAGCTTGTAAATAAACCATTATAAATATAATGATTTAAAAATAACTTCCTCAAGTGTGCATGTACTTGTTAAAGAAGCACAGTGCAACTTTGCGATGGAGAAACGCACAGAAACACCCCCTCGAAGTCCATCTGCTTCTGTTCGATAAGCCAGGCACCAAAGCGGAAGCAGCCCGCATAGGCAAAGTAGACGATGGCTTGGGAGAAGGCGAAGGTTAGCCCGTAGACGTGGGCCTTCTTCTTGGAGTTCCTGGCAAACGGAAACGTGTTTGTTGAGCGGTGGCCTGTGCCTCCCCCCATGTCATGTGACATCCATCACGTGACCAGCCCACGTTCACCTACTTGTACGGCACGATGAGGTTTTCCTGGTAGAGGCTCTCGAATTTTAGTTCGCGCCCCAGCGACACGACCGTGCGGACGTTCTCGATGGCCTCTGTGGCAACCTGCAGAAAAGCCAGCAAAATGAACCCAAAAGGCTTTCAGGGTTAGGGTCTCAGATGAGAGTAACTCGGGAGAAATTGTTCAGAAGTATAAATGACAAATGCACACTCTCATGTTTACAAGAAAAATTTCAGTCTATAATTTCAAGTCTGTTTCCTTTAAGAAACTATTTATCTATTGAGTGACTATAAGGCTTTCAGTTAGAGGTGGATTGTTCAGGTGCATTAAATAAAAATCCAGACCAAGGTAACTCCCAGCTCAGGGTCAGACTCATGCTCCACACTGCTTCTGTACTTTTACTCAGGATCAGAAACAGGCAGCCGTCTGGTCACATGACCTGATCCTTAGCCGTAGCTTCCCATTGGCTGCTCAGCCCACCTTCCCTGCCGCCTCCAGCTCCTTCTTGTCTTTCACGGCATGACCGGCCAGCGTCTTCATCTGCACGGCTCCGGCGATCGCCAGGAAGGGCACCACAGACAGGAGGAGCAGCGTCAGCTGCCAGCCGTAGACGAAGGCAATGATGACCGAGGTGCCCAGGTTGGCTACGTTCTGGGCCAGCGTCGCCAACCTGACGCCCGTCGCCTGGCCAAGAGGGTGGGGTTCTGTTACTGAGTCTGTTCCTAACCTCCCCTCCCCACCCACCCCACTCCCGTATGAGACCCACATCAAACCAAATCAAGACCCACTAAATCCTGTATTATCTCTACTACTGTGCAGATGTCCGCTTATCCTATTCAGGGTCCTGGGGGGTCCCCAGCCTATCCCGGAGCCTATTCCGCAGGCTATCCCGGAGCCTATTCCGCAGCCTATCCCGGAGCCTATTCCGCAGGCTATCCCGGAGGTTATCCCAAAGCCTATCCCGGAGCCTATTCCGCAGGCTATCCCGGAGGTTATCCCAAAGGCTATCCCGGAGCCTATTCCGCAGGCTATCCCGGAGGTTATCCCAAAGGCTATCCCGGAGCCTATTCCGCAGCCTATCCCGAAGTCTATTCCGCTGGCTATCCCGAAGCCTATTCCGCAGGCTATCCCAAAGCCTATCCCGGAGCCTATTCCGCAGGCTATCCCAAAGCCTATCCCGGAGCCTATTCCGCAGGCTATCCCAGAGTTATTCCGGAGGCTATCCCGGAGGTTATCCCAAACTTATCTCAGAGCCTATTCCGCAGGCTATCCCGGAGTTATTCCGCAGGCTATCCCAGAGTTATTCTGGAGGCTATCCCGGAGGTTATCCCAGAGCCTATCCCGAAGTGTATTCCGCAGGCTATCCCGGAGGTTATCCCAAAGCCTATCCCGGAGACTACGGGCACAAGGCTGAGTACAACCCAGGATGGGGTGCCAACCCATCGCAGAATAATAATAATCTTATACAGTAATACTAACTGTAACTAGATCTAGAACTGTACTGCACCTCAAACTGACCAACTACAGAAGCCACTCAATGTTTTCTCAAGCATCACAAAGTGGTGCACGTTTGTAATTACATTGTATTTAACCCAAATTCTTAACATAACAGGCTTTATGGCAGCCTGTTTATACGAACAAGCCATCCGTAAGTCAGGTGTAAGTCAGTGAGCTCTGATTTCTGAGAGTGCCATGGCCTCTCTGTAGGAAGGAAATGCAAGTGAGACAGACATGGCACCTACTCCTTGAACTTGGGCAGCATCAGTGGCCAGCCTGGTAGTCAGGGCTCCAACGCTGTTCTTGGGCTCATCAAACCAGCCCATTTCCTGTAGTGGAGTGGGGGGGGGGGTGGGCAAACAGTGAGAACCACAAAGGCTGACCAGAGCCGCTGCCGGCTCCTCCGGTTTCCAGAATCACGCCCATCTTCTCCCTGATGTTTCTTCGCAGACTGTAGCTGCCATGAATGAAAGGTCCAGAGGCTGTACCCATGTGTAGCCGTGTCACATGGGCAAAAACTAGCATGAAGCAGAATAAACGCCAGATATATACAGAACGGAGGTCAAGCGCTTTCACTGCCACAGTAATACATCACCGATTCAGAGGCAGGTGATCGACCTGGCCAATCAGCGCCGCAGCAGAGAAAGGTGGCAGCGAGGGAAACAGTGGGCGAGAGATTTTACACAGACCCTTATCAGTATCATAAAAGAGAAACACAGCCTTTTCAACCCAAATGGTGGGGGGCCTTTCTCAAGGAACCTGATCTTGGGTCAGTCATGCTCACTACTCTATCCTGCACTCCACTAACCATTTTCATCCTGTGTCACATTCATCCCTGTATCCGATATTACTTATTCTAACAGAAACTGTTACTGTCTTTAACACAGTGGTAAAAGGAAGACAGACCTGTATCCTAAATATCATACCTTTGTCCTAACAAACAATTGTACCTGTGTCCTAACAAATAACTGTGCTTGTGTCCTAACAGACAATCGTACCTGTGCCGTAACAGACAACCGTACCTGTGCCCTAACAGACAACCGTACCTTACCATAACAGACAACCATACCTGTGTCCTAACAGACAATCGTACCTGTGCCATAACAGACAATCGTACCTGTGCCATAACAGACGATCGTACCTGTGTCCTAACAGACGACCGTACCTGTGCCATAACAGACGACCGTACCTGTGTCCTAACAGACGACCGTACCTGTGCCATAACAGACAATCATACCTGTGCCATAACAGACGATCGTACCTGTGTCCTAACAGACGATCGTACCTGTGTCCTAACAGACAACCGTACCTGTGCTATAACAGACAACCGTACCTGTGCTGTAACAGACAATCGTACCTGTCTCAGCATCGCCTTGAAGGCCCTGTACCTCAGTCTCATGGTGAGGATCTCACCGGCTTTTCCAAAACTGAAGCCCTGGAGAGAAACATGGATTAAATATAAGCAAAAGTAGCCAAATTACTTACATATTTATCCCTAGCCACTTTACACCCATTTTTATTCCAGCGGTACACACTTTAAATGTAGCAGATTTTCCAGGTATATTACACTTTTCAATTATTCTAAAATCAGTGTTTTTTTAGCTCTGTCTATGTCTCAAGACCACTTTTTCACTTACTGTATCTTCCTTATTAATTTACACTTGTAAGTTAAAGTACGGACTATTTTTTGTTACAGCTTTCAATAATTTACTAAATAATGAAAAAAATGTCAATAATTCTACTGAAATCTGTATACTGTAGACGCTTTATGCTAAATAATTTTGCATAACACACACAACATTTGAAAATGCTGACAGCAGTAGACCAGAAATGAAAGGTTAAGAGACCTTTGCAGCTAAAACAAAAACCAGATTCAGCTTCACTGTTAAAACCTCCAGGCCAGTGGGAGATGGTCGAGCACAACTTTATGCTGATAAAGATCAGGGATCTGCTGAAGGGCTACACTGCATTTTAAGATCTGATCTATGCTGACTCAGGAAGCAGCCTTGGCAGTGAGTCAGACTCAGTCTCAGAGATACATCCTCAAGCCTGGTTTATCTCCATAGCGACAGAGCGAGGATTTGCTGGGCTTCACAGAGAACATGATGAAGGCAGACAGGCAATCCAGCATCAGAGGTAAGAACATCCTTGGGAGACAGGCTAATAGAGAGTCCATTTGGATTTTCCCACATTTTTCTTACCTGGAGGAACATTGTGATGAAGGAGATACCTCCAATTACGGCAAACATAATGGAGAAGAAAGAGGACTTCAACTTCACCTGTTCCATGTCGGGCTCGGCAAACACCTACAGGGGAACAGAGGAAACCATGCTAGTGCTTTTGTGAGGAGAAGAACGTCAATTCATTGGATACCTATCCTGTACAGAAGCATTTCATCACTGAACTGAACAGTTCCTCTCTGCAGTCCACTAAAGCTAGATTGGGAAACCGCAGAAAGGGTTGGTTTATGGCTATGACAGGGCACAACAGCACGGGGGTACGGCAATCCCCAAGTAAACTTACTGCTATGATTTTGGAGAAGATGACAGCAAAGGCGGGTTGCATGCCCCCATTGATGATGGCACAGAAGACGCCGACCACCATGTAAGGCCACTCTGGGAGGTTCAGATGCAGCACCTTCAGGAAGGACACCTCTGGCACCTTCTCCTCCTGGCCCTCCTCTTTTGCTACCGTGTCGCCCTCTGCGGGTTTCATTTCGAGGGGGAATATTTCTGACCTTGTGGACGGGCTTTTCTCATCCAGATTGGCCTCTCTCACGTCATCCAGCGTGTCCTCAGCACTCCTGAACGTCTGAAAAGAACAGTGCTGGTTACTCACCTCACAAATACAGACCTGCAGGAGAACTTCTCATTGGTAACGATGGTCCTAAAGATGGGGGGGTTCTAAAGGTGATACTAAGTGATCAAACAGCAGCAGGTCCACGGGAAGTTGAGTTGTAAAGAGGGGACTATTCCTAACCCAAATGACCCAAGTAACAAAACTATTATGAGTATGCTAATGATAAAAAATAAATTAATGTTAAAATAATCCCACTGAAAAACTTTTTGACATGGGATCCACACGTGCCTGCATGTTGACCAGGGAGCAGTACACCCCTTTGCGTTCCATCAGCTCGCTGTGGGTCCCCAGCTCCACGATCTCTCCATCTTGGAAGCCGGCGATGATGTCCGCATTGCGGATGGTCGACAGGCGGTGGGCAACCACGATGGTGGTACGGCCTTGCCTCACCTGTCGTGATGCCATGAACGCTCAATAAAAGGCATCTTCGGAAATAAGGATTATGAACATGTCCTCTTAGACACAAAGAGAATAACCTTGTCCAAAGCGGCCTGGACGATGGTCTCGCTCTCAGCATCCAGGGCGGACGTGGCCTCGTCTAGCAGGAGGATCTTGGGATTGCGGACAAGGGCTCGAGCGATGGCTATCCTCTGCTTCTGCCCTCCACTCAGCTGGGTTCCTCTGTCACCAACCAGGGTCTCAAACTTCTACAGCAGCAGGGAAGGCATTTTGAACTTCACAGCCACAGATAAGAGTAAGGGTTAACAATAAAACCACTGAAATATTTTCAACGTAACAACAAAGACAGTATGGAGAAACAGCATCTTAACCCTTAAGGTGTGGACTAGTCACCAACTAATTTTAACCCAGGTCCCACTGGATACCTCCCCGGTTTCATTTGGGATCTGAACCCATGGTAACCTCAGTAGGATGGAAGCCTTGTTCTTGACATTTGTACTGAAAATTAGGCAATATGTTATGGGTCTTTTCTTTTACGGCTCCCTGGATTTGGTTGTAGGGTAACACGAAGAGCAGTCCATGGGCCGCCGTGCTCGGCAGGGCTTTCTGACAGGACACATCCAGAGGGCCCCCACCTGGGGAAGCTGCATGATGAAGTCATAGGCGTTGGCCTCGCGTGTGGCCATCTCGATCTCAGCCTGCGACACGTCCTCTCGGCCATGGCGGATGTTTTCGGCGATGGTGGTGGCGAACAGCACCGGCTCCTGGCTCACGACTCCTATCATCTGGCGTAGGAAGCGGACGTTGAGGGAGCGGATGTCGTGCCCGTCGATGCTGACCTGTGGGCCAGAGCGAGTTGATGGACTAGGTTAGGGTTGCGACCTCTCCGCCATGCAGACGCACGCAGACGCTGCCGGCACGGTACCATGCCCTCCTGTGGGTCGTAGAATCGCTGCAGTAGCTGCACGGTGGTGCTCTTTCCGCAGCCGCTGCTGCCCACCAGGGCCAAAGTCTGCCCGTGGTTCACTCGCAAATTCATACCCCTCAGCACCTGTGGATGGACAGATCCAACAAGCGTTAGGCTGTATGGCCTTATAGCAGGAGTACATATATACATATATATACTACAAATCTTTGTAGGACTTCTTGAAAATTGTATATCCCGTACAATTTAGTTTTGATACTTGAACTCCATCATTAAAACAACTGGACATTGGCTGAAAACAGGACACTGCGGAAAACCACCCGGACAGCATGGCCAAAAGCTAGCAGATTCACTCACTTGGACATCTGGCCGCGAGGGGTAGCGGAAATGGATATTCTGGAAGTCGATATTCCCTTTAATTAGGTCAGGTTTGTAGCCTTTGTCAGAGTAGCTGTTGATATGAGGTTTCTGAAATTAGAGAAAAATGACTGGAAAACCACAAAAATCCAAAAAGAGCCACTAGATTGAACTTATTTTGTTGTGGTTATTCTAGCTGCTCAGACGTTATCTATGTACATTAGCTGAACACTCAGCTGCAGCTCTACATGCTTTCACTGCCACCACGGCAGCAGAGAATCAGACACCTTCAGGATTCTAATCTGAGACTTTCAACATCATTTTGCTCCTGTACCCACAACATTCCTACATTCTATGGTAAATGTCTGTGCAGCACATTGGAGAGACCGGCCAAAGCTCCCGAGGGACAGTTTCTTCAAAACAACTGGTTCCTCATTTGAAACAATTGAAGGAAAACCCTACATAAAACAGTTTATTCATCATTTATTTATTTATTATTCTTTTGTGAGGGCTCAGTTTGCGTTTCTTGGTTGCTCGGGGGGTACATGTGTGTATCCTTCGTTTGTTTATTCAGTCCTGATCTAATTAAAGATTATTTGTGTGAGATCTGTCCAGAGCACCACACCCTTCCAGAATACGAAAGAGACTCCTCAGAAGACCACGTCACTTTGGACACCTACTGCTAAAGGCAACAGTCACCAAAGAAATTTGGTACTAAAGCAACAGGACACCAACTCCGAGGGTCTCAGACACCTGCAGAGACACTTAGTATCTTCAAGAATTTTCAGGCCCACTTGAAATCCACCCCCTGGAAATAATCTAAAAAATCTAGTTTTTCTGTAGATGAACTACTTGTTGTTTAACTCAAGTAGTTAGTAGATTATACTGTTAATCCTGTTATAAGTAAAATAAACTTGGAGAATAAGCTGCATTGATATCAATCCAGGAAGAGCTTAAATGAACAATACAGCCAGTACACCCCCCCCCCCCGCAATCCCGCATCAAACATTCCAGAAGGTGTGGATGTGTGCCTGAGATCGAGGGGCGACTCACAGTGTCGATTATGGCAAACACCTTATGCGCTGCTCCCCTTGCGCTGGCGAATGACTGGATGTTCGGGGAAGTCTGGCCGACGGCAAAGGCGCCGATGATGACGGCGAAGAACACCTGGGCAAAGGAGAATCTCACCATCAGCAACACGAACACAGAGATCTCACACACAGCGGGCCAAGTGTCCGTGACTGGAGGGTCGACAGCCACATGGCTGCAGGCCCTTGAGCGAGGCCCTTAACCCTCGCTCCAGGGATGATGCACGATGGTTCACCGAAAGCTGTGACTTCTGAGATATGAAGAGTGAGATGGGGTTGATGAACTACTATGACTAATTTATATGCACCAGTACTCATACTTATGCAACGGCCAGTAAAGCACTCTTATTATTACCGTTTTATTACTGTTTATTATTGTTTATCGCTACTAATATAGCTTCAGGATACAATTTCTTTTTGCTAGAGTTTGCTTAGCATACAGTGCTCACAGAAAGTCCTGAGATGGTTACTGAATTAAGCTAAAGTCCCAGGATGTTCTGTGAGCGCTGCATATCTGTATTAGCCCATCCAAAGGAATAATATACGCATGTAATCAACACTCCAGGCCGCTTTAATGATTTAAATTTACCTTCATACTGTCAACAAGGAAGGTCGACTTTAGTTGTGCCACAGGTGAAATGTCACAGATACTTGAATTGACTGGTGTACCTTCAGATTTAGGAGTGTTTACTGTAGTAAAAGTCTGGACTATGATTATCATTTTGAGATGTTTAGGAATAAAAGAAAGGCAGCTCTGAGAAAGAGCTGACCAGACAGATTGGCCGGTTTGAATCAGGAATCCATCTCACCGTTAGCAGGTTGCCGATGGTGTACTCTCCAGCCAGGATGAGGGTGCTGCCGTACCAGAAGGCCAAGGCGTACGACATGTAGATTATGAGGAAGGTGAAGCCCATCGCGATGTTTGCTGTGATAGCCTTCTTCACGCCAACATTTTTGGCATCCCGAAGGTTTTTTTCATACCTTTGTAGGAGATAAAAGGTAGATTCTGAATTACAGTTTCACCTACAATTTTTATTTGAAAAATCAGAATTTCTGTCTTTTTTGATGTTCATAATATCAGGAAAAACAAGTTCAGGTAAAAAACGCTGTCTGACTGGGCCAAGCTCCCTGTCACCTCTGTAACTCCTTCTTCTGACCACCAAAGACCACCACTGTCCTAATTGCAGACAGGACTTCTTCAGCCACTGCTCCCGCTTTGGCGTAGGCTGTCTGCTCCATGGAAGTGAACGAAGTCATTACCTGGGCCCAGGAAGAGACAGCCGGTGTAAGTCAGGACTCCCTCATGCTCACTGCTGCCATCGATTGGACGAGTGCCACCGACTCGCCTTGGAGAACATCGCTGCAGAGATGCCCAGGACAGGACTGATGGCGAGGATGACCAGGGTGAGCTTCCAGCCAGTCAAGAAGCCCACGACGAAGCCAGCGATGAACGTGCTGACGGACTGAATCAGCATACCCAGCTTGTCCCCAATGCCTTCATTAATCTTGTGTATATCGCTAAAAAAGAGAGAGAACTCAGCTAAATAGATATGTATCTTTCAAACAAACCATGAAAGAAAGAAGATTTGCATAGCATCTCCACGCCAGGCTGAGGCTAAACTCAAGAATGACATCCTAAAAATCCAGGTGGAAACATGAACCTACTCAGCCAATCGTGTGTTAAGTTCTCCTGTCTCGTTAACATCAAACCAGCCGATCTCCTGCTGCATGATGGCGTGGAAGAACTTCTTCCTCAGGCGTTTTATCTGACGTCCAGCTGAGAGGGTCCACACAGCCACCTGCATGTAGGCCGCGACCAGAACAGCAGCTCCCATGATCGAGTAGTAGATGGCATGTCTGGGATGGATAGAGACGTCAACGACGCTGTCATCACCGTCATCGAGCAGCATTTCCGTTGTGATGGACTGTGCACTGCACTGCTTGCGACAGGGATCTCAAAAACATTTTGAGACTGAAAAAGTTATAGAGGAGCAAGAAATTGCAAGACACGACTGAGGACTGTGAGGTAGCAGGACACAGGAAAACTAAAGGTGGAAAATGGGCAGGTACCTGGTCATTTGTTCTCCCAAAGTCTCGTTCATAAGACCACTTATGTCTGGAGCAGAGAAACATTCAATTAGACTTTTAACACTAAAATGGAGAAGTATCACAACTGCTCATACACTCTGTATACTGTGATCAATCTGTCATTTTATATTGTGGCCATAGCGCACATCCATCCATCCATCCAGGGTTGCGGGGGGT
>JAODKF010000147.1:12066281-12078418 GCA_026779585.1 Mormyrus proboscirostris | reverse complement strand
CCAACCCATCACAGGGCACAAGGCAGGGAACAACCCAGGATGGGGTGCCAACCCATCACAGGGCACAAGGCAGGGAATAACCCAGGATGGGGTGCCAATCCATTGCAGGGCACAGTCACACACCATTCACACCTACTGGCAGTTTTTGGACAGCAGGGGGAAACCTGAGTACCCGGAGGACACAAGGTGCCAGGGCAGGGACTCGAACCCAGGACCCAGATATATGTGCCACCCACTAACCACTGTACCACCATAACATCCTCCCACTCTGCCTATTTATTACTTAATTGTTTACTCCTTCTTATACTGGTCCGTTTTGTCTTGCGCTGTCTTGTCCTGTACTGCACTACCCTTTGCCCTGTCTTGCACCCCCTGTTCACAACACCCCACTCACTCAGCCGGTCGGCCATAGCATCGCTGGCGAACGAGTCTGTCATGCCCCCGAAGACCACCACCATAGCGGGAAGCACTGCGCCGTTACCCATGGCCATCAGAGTCCCCAAGATCAAGAGGACTTTGTCCCAGCCATCTGCAAAACGAAACTGGGAGAAGGGGGAAGACGGTGAGTGGAGAGACAACCATCCCGACGTCGCCAACACATTTTCCGCCAACATATTTCTGCTTTAATAAGCCACATAGTCACCAGTGCACCCTGGATAGATGTGTTTGCCCACAAACATAAATTCATGTTCACGCGTAAACTTACGCACAGGCGCTATTTGTACAAAACACCTTTAACTACATATTACTCTGCGTCACTTTAAGCTCCATTAGTTCTTCGGTGCGTAACTGCCGTATAAATCAGTTTCTTGTACTACACATAGCTGAATATATTGAAAGCAGGGGCGTCGCTGGGCATGTATTAAAATGTTCTTTAGCTCGCCCCTCCCCCAAATAATTGTACACTAAATTGTTTAAATAGTCCGTTCTCATTCATTTTTATTACAATCAGACGTCCATGTAAAGGGTTACGATGTCCTTTATATATATATAAGTCTTTTCTGTCGCCCCGCGTCATACAGTTTGTCGCAGTTGCCCAAGACTGACACATTAACTATTTATTACGTACCATGGCGAACGGGCTGACCATTTCCATTTTGGGTTCCTTCTCTTTTCCATCTTTATCTTTTTTCTTACTGTATAAAAGAGAATTTGTGATATAACCGTCAGACCAAGGATCATACTTTCATCGATCCATGCAAATTAAGACCAAAGATGGCTTTTTCCAGTTGCAGTATTGCGTTTGAATATTAACAGGCAAATGCCACCCATTTTCATAGTTTAAAAGTCACCTGTATAAATGAGTAAATAACAAAACTGAGTTACCCTCTAACAGAGGCCGTAATGTCATGCCCTGATCCGTCATCTTCCCCTAATTCTACCGTTAAAATAGACATTACATTAACTGTTTAACTTGCGTAGAAAACTTTCTGTAGAAATGTCGGTTTACCTCACGTCCCCGTTTTGGTCCAGCTGAGCTTTATCTAAGGCCATCTCTGTGTTCTTACCGTCTACTTCCAATGTGTGCTATTAAAAATAATGAGCGATTCTCTGTCACTTTACATTATTTTATATTAACACGGCGGACTTTTACTACGGCTCGATAAAATAACGCACATTCGGTTTACGGTCTTATTTTTACAACAAACACCCACTTCAACAAAAATCTGTTATCATTTATTTGTATTTGTGTAAAAGTAGGAGGGTGTCATACGTCTTAATAATTTTAAAAAATGATAAAGGCTGTTAAGAATTAAGCTTAATGCTGGTAACTCACGAACACGGCTGGCGCTCCCCCGGCTCGGCGTGGCGCACTGCGGCCGCTTAATCCCGCAGCTCCAAGGTATCCCGGCTTTGTGTGCAACTTGAATATATGGCTTTATATGCTTTTACAACACGGCTGTCCGCGATAAACGCAGTTACACAAAAGATGTACTGCGAGCTGAATGGGCACCAAAAAAGGTAATATCCAGGAGCGCGTTAATTTGGTAACTGTGTTAAGATGAGGGGGTTTGTCACTTTGGTAGGTGAAATCAGAGAGCAGGACCTCCTAGGCGGACCTCTCTCAGTCCTGTTTGTAAGTACATTACAGTGATTGTGCACGTTAATTTTTATTTATTTTTTTGCTATAGATGGAATTATTTGCACCCCTAAAATGTTTTATGGTACGCAGCCTTCACAGGGTTATCCCCCTATCACGGGTACACAGGGCACAGAGTCAGGGAAGGGAGTGGATTTATGGACTGAATGTAGACATCTCTACCGATACATAATGGGTTCGCGGCTGATTCGGTCCTGCCCCAAGGAACACCCCGGAATGAATGACGCTCAATTTCCCACTGTTACATAGGCCTAACTTGTACCATATTAGAGATACAACGACATTGCTAATACATGTCGCAAAAATAAATGCATATGAAAACTTTGGTGAGACTTTTTTTACATATAGGGTAGACCTGTATACGTCAGTGGCCAAAATTGTGTAAACACCCAGCATTTTTGGGATTACGCCTTGTAAAATTACTACCCGAATATTGGTGGCAATGTTTACAAACAATCAAAGAATATTTATAAATACAATACATTGACCAATTAAATGTAAGTAACTGGAATAAAGTTCTGCAGTGTCTAAGAATTAGAAGCGTTTCCACAGTCTTCGCCACTGGTGTAATGGTGCTTGATGGCACCGTGAGCTTCTGACAGCCAGACGGAGATCCAGGTTTGGTGAGCTTCTCCACACGGACAGCCTTCCGCCGCAGTGATGTTCACCGCATTACATTCCCTGTTGCGTAAGAGCGTCATAAAATGCATGACTGTGCGTGACAAAGGTGACGTTTATCATCTACCATGTTAGCTTTTATTAGCCTCTCAGAATAGTCAGAATCATCTTACATTTCATAAAACCACATACCATGTAGTTAAATGCTCTGAACTCTTCTCATACTTTCCAATGTACGGATACTCATAGTCTTACATTGTATCCTGTGTTTGTTGCCATAGTCTTAGTTAGAGGCACACACATCATCCTCCAAGTGAGACGTACACCATGAATTATTTATTATTTACCGTGGCACATTCCACTATCTTGCTAATTTCAAGGTCAATGTTACACTTCAAAAGTCTGAGACGCAAGTTTTTGAAGTAGTATATGCTGCGTATCGGGATGATGTCGTTGTAGCATGTCATGCTCTCTGCAATAAAAAAAGACCTGCATACACATGAGTGGGCTGGGCCAGTTATAATTTAAATGAGATGTTAGATCATTTAGATAAGATTGTGCTCACGGGTTCAGTTTTACAGCGAAACGTGTCTTATAACTGGAAGAAAATGAGAGATGTTTCTATTCGTCTTATTATTTTCATCTGGCTCTTCTCGACGTCCTGTGCCTTGCTTTGACCTGCAAGGCTCAGGAAAGGAAGTAAAAGCCGAAAAGCCCCGCTACCCTCCATCTTGGCGGGCCTATCCTTCGACGTCACTAACTTTATGCTGTTATGATACTCATCTGCATTCATTGTCAGTCTGTCAATATGGACAGAATAGTGAAACACAGATAACCATACTGCATGAGTGATGGCTGGGCCAGAAGTGTTTCTTACCGCGATGAAGTTGGTTTTATGTTCGATATTCGTTACATTTACCGACATCTAAACTGTAATATCTTCGGGATCATGGCGGTAATTCTTTTCAGATTAGGCTCCACATGTGAAGTTAAACTAGGAGAATATTTCACACTTTTAGTTTGCTCCACATTCTCCATTGATATGAATTAAAAGTACAAAGCAAGACGGGAATATCCTTCTGCTCACACAAAATGCAGGGACCGTCTTGAAAGTGCAATGACAATCACCATAACACATCTTGTACAGTATGTGTACTATAACCGTCTATCAATATTGCAGTTGGATAAATTGTAATACCTCCTTCATCTTTAAGCCAATCAACATCAAACCAAATTCAGTGTGTTCCTCTGGCCCTCTGTATTCTTTCACACCCTATTCTATTTTCTAGTGCTGTAGTTCTCGAGACCGGTCTTAGTCTCAAGACCAATTTTTTTGTGGTCTCGGTCTTGCCTTGGTCTCGACTCTATTTGGTCTCGGTCTTGTCTTGGTCTTGACTCTATTTGGCCTTGGTCTTGTCTTGGTCTTGGACAGCGATCTCAATGGGATGAGGAAAAAAGAGAAAACAGCGTATCTTCACAGAACAGTATCATTATTTATTATGGGCTTCAATTCAAATGCAACCAGTCAGATGCATCTATTTTAAAAACGTTACATTGTATACAGTTTCTCAATGGACACTGCCAGCGCTTCACAGTCCACACACATCATACACATCGCATCATAGCGAAGTCGGCAAAGAAATGTCCGAAAATGTCTGCAAAGTTGACAGTAATTAACTTTTACAGGTATTTTACATTCATTAGAAAGCACGGTCTTGGAGGTGCAAGTCAATCTGGAGGCTTATTCTCTTCAATTCAAAGCTAGGGATCATTACATAGCCATATTCATAGCTTACCTGAGGCCTCTGTCCCTGGTATAAGAGACTTAATATGAGCATCTTTCTGGTTCATCCCATCTCTTTCCATTGACGAGGCTGATAAAATGCTTATAGGAGAGGATTGCTGAGAATATAATTTTCCATCAGACCTCATAACTATGACAGATCTGGGAGATTTTAAATGAGAGACGTATGGACAATATAATTCAAAGATAACATGAATTTCATTTAACGAGTAATGACACTTCACAGCAATGCCTTTTTTCTCTTCAGTTGATCTGAGTAATGTGATGTCGGTTCTAGCCCAAGTCTGTTTTCGGTCTTGGTCTTGGTCTTGACCAGCCTTGGTCTTGGTCTCGCCTTAGTGTGTCTTGGTCCTGGTCTTGTGTGCCCTGCAATGGGCTGCCCCCCCATCCCGGGTTGTTCCCCGCCTCGTGCCCATAGCTTCAGGAATAGACTCCAGAACACCCATGACCCAGGATAAGCAGTTTCAGGAAATGGATGGATGGATGGAATGCAACCTTAAAAAACCAACTACACCACATGGTGCTCACTAGCGCCCCCTTTCAGAATCAGAATGACGTTTATTGCAGAGTACGTTGTCACATACAAGGAATTTGCTTTGGTGGTTGGTGCTAAGACAATAGCAGTAAAGATCATTTTTTAAGAAAAGATATACAAGATACGAATATCGTGGCAGAGAAATTCGAATATAGGGCCGGGGAGTGGTGCATAGTGGGATTGCTGTCAATGTCTTAGGCAAAGAAGAATGTGTGTTTATGTTATCGCTGACTGTGACACTGGAAGCTGAAACTGCTTGTTTGCCTGTTCGTGAAGATAATCAGAGACTCCTCTGGCGTGGTGAGGGAACAAGACACCTTTCATCGGCAGACCAAGATAAAGGGAGAGAAGCCAGGAATATTGAATAGAGTACAGGCATGTGTTTATGTGCAATAATCGAATGGGATAGATTAAATGGAAATATGTAAACTGATGGCGACTAGCTGTCTGTCCCTGGGCCTGGAGGACAGCGCAGGTGTTTGACATCACCACCTCTGAGGCCATCGCACTTTTCATTTTAGCCAATAGGGTAGAAGATTCCCCATTTAGGAGGGGGTTACAAAAAGCTATATGAATTTTGCTTTTTCCTCTGTTCAGGGGTTCACTTCTTAAGGACGGTAATACTCTGTGAATACTCTGCTTCTTTGCTGTCGCCTCCCTACTTCAATAAAGAGACTCATGTCAGGTAAACTTGCTTCAAACTTGGTGCTAATCAGAACTTAGAGAAATAATAGTGAGCAAGATTTTTTGCTTCCACAATATAGATAAATATGGATATAGTGTGTGATCACTAAAATAAGATTTCACATGCCTATCTTAGTGCGTAACTTGGTCATATTAATTACCAGATTTAAGGTAGCACAACAAAATGTGAAAGCTATTGCCAACAAGGGACCTTCATTTTCTGAAACAACATTGAAAGATCACGTAGGGTTTTTGGTAATGAAGATGGAAAAAACATGAGCCGCATACTAAATGACAACATGTCTTTTTCTCTCGCTCATTAATTTATCTGTCCTTAAATAAGTAAATTTTAAAAACCTTTGGAATTTTTCAATTTGCCCCCTTAAGTTTTCAATATATCCTCTTGAGAAAAAATGTCTTTTCATAATTCATGTATAATTTACAGTTTTATTATAAAATCTGAATGAACAAATAATTATTTATTTTTCAATGTCTATATTTTACAGTAGGATATGCTTCATTTCACACTTCATTTACAAAAACTATCAGAATTATCAATTGATCTGATAAAACAAATTTTGTAAATTGGCCACAAAGATTTTTCCCGGAAATGCCTGCATTCAATCTTTTAGTATGACTTTAACCATCTCCTGCATATACTTGCATCGAGTTACAGATAACTGTAGTTTACTATAATAAAATACAATTTCATAATTCAATTTGCAGCGGAGTGTTATAAAGACCTTTTACTGACATTTACTTACCAGGAATTTCCAGTGGTTATTCTGGACATTTAAGAAGCTTATTAGACTTCATAGTCCTCAAAATGAACCTTTAACAATTACTTAATCAATAGGGTAAACTAGCATCTCAATTAAATCTAATAGATTGCAAGGCGGCTGACTGTAGCAATAAAGATCACGCGTATAGTAATAGGGGTAGTAATACACGCTGAGGGTATAGGAACACGATGCAGAAAGGCGGCGGTTTCCCTTAAAAGGCTCCGCCGGGTGACGCGCCGGTGGAGCGGCGCTGAGCTGCAGGCTGCGCTATTAAGCGGCGCATTAGGTGCGTGGCGGACTGACTGCGCGCACTACGTGGATGAGAGCGGCGCTGCGGCCGTCTGACCCGCGATCGGAGACTCACCGGGCTTACCAGCCCTCACCATGTGGACAGGTGTTTGACTCCGGTGTTACTGGGAGCAGCTGCCTTTAATCTGTATTTGGAGAAGTCCACCGTTTACAACGGTCCCCAGTGTGGGAAAAATGAACATTTTGTTTCTCCACAAAAGGTTTTTAATCACTTGCTGACCTGTTAACACTTTGGTGTACCAAAGACCACAGCATTACACAAAAGTTGTGATAATCATTTTTGCAGTAACAAGGTTCAATGTAGTTGTTTTTAATAAAAGAGTAAAATTAGATTAGAGCGGCTGCGGGGAATGGTGCTGCAGTGGCTAGCACTGTTGCCTCACACCTTTGGGACCAGAGCTCAAGTCCATATGTGTGAAGATTGCTTGCTCTCCCTGTGGGGTTCCCTACAGTCCAGAAGTGTGTGTGTGTTGGGGGGGTGCTGCCTTGTGCCCATAGACTCTGGACCCTCTGCAATCCTGAGATACACAGATTCCGATAATGTATGGATGGGTTATGATACGAAAGAAACAGGAAAATTAAAAGGAGAAAAACAATTTATCCAACCGCAATACTGATACACGGTTATAGGTCACATAGCACTGGGGTTCTGGAAAATAGATGAGTGTGAACATTTCCTAAAAGGGTGTGGAAGATGAGAGAGGGCCAGAGGAACACACTGAACTTGGTTTGATGTTGATTTGTTTAAAAATGCAGTTATTGCAATTTATCCAACAGCAATATTCATAGACGGTTATAGGACCCATACTGTGCAAGTGGTGTTATGGTGATTGGCATTGCACTTTCAAGACGGTCCCTGCATTTTCCGGCAGTTTTGTGTGAGCAGAAGGATATTCCCGTCTTGCTTTGAACTAAAAGTGTGAAATATTCTCCTAGTTTAACTTCACATGTAGAGCCTAATCTGAAAAGAATTACCGTCATGATCCCGAAGATATTGCAGTTTAGATGTCATTAAATGTAGCGAATATCGAACATAAAACCAACTTCATCGCAGTGTATTACTGCTAGCGCTGAATTTAGAGGAGAGGGGAGGGGCGCATTCTCTACGTCACTTGGTATGCTCAGGACAGAGATTATTTAAAATAGGTCCAAAAGGTATGGGTTCAAATTTTAGGGGCAGATTTGTGTTGTGCCATTCTAAGTGTATACACAGAGAGCTGTATTCTTTGTCTGGATAAAAGCATGTATTATATGACAGGGGAAAATTATGAATTAAACGTGCTATTAACTTTTCATTTACCCGTCCATCACATAACCGCTTAGTATTGCTCATTTTGTAAACATGTTCGAGGTACATTAACAGCGCCCTTGCCTTGCGCCTAACTGCCAGTAGATGTCACTCTCATAATACTTATCAAAACAAGAACACTGCCATTGACATCACGTTACTCCAGGCGGGAGGTTCATTGGTTGGCTTGGAACGTCGAGGAACATCCATCCATCTTCCGACTTCTTGTTCTGAACAGTTACAGACTGCACAGGGAAGCAGCCTAGACAGGGTTGCAGTCCACCTTAATGACATCAGGTTAGTTAAATACACCCATGCGACACAGAGAGAACATGCAGACGCCAAATGAAAGAGAAGGGGCAGGATTTGAACCACTAACCCTGGAGGCTGCAGCGCTTCCCACCATGAGCTTGTGTTTATTAGCACACAATCATTTTCATGAATTGCTGGCCTATAATCCTGACCAGCAGGCACTTCCGGGGAAGAGGAGGGGCCGTTGGTCCGAATGTGAGAAAGTGTCCCCCTTTTCGATATTTGAAGATCAAGCAAAATTTCCACACGGCGTCTCCCCCCACCCTCGTTCGGCAAAATGTACCCTAAGCCACGCCCCTCAGTTCGAGCACCTGCCCCTCGGACAGTCTGTGCTGTGGATAAGCGGTTCAAAGAAGGCTGGATGGATCCTGCCTTTCGTACTTTTGCGATAGGCCTACAGGTCATTCGAAATAAATAACTGGTAAATAATAACATTTGGTTATGGTCATTTATTTAGAAACTTCTCTCTATAGTACTGGGTATTATGTTAAGATTATAGTTGGGATTTAGAGAGAACCAAAATATACAGCAAATATACAAAGTTATAATATCATATATAATAAAACGCATGGAAAGCCCACTGGAATACAGTACAGCGGCTATTGGTTGGGTGCCAATTAAATCTTACGTCCCTATAACATGAACAGACTGATGGATAGAGTGTATCTGGCAAAGGTTACCTTAGAGTCTGCTGTTCTATCTGCCTTTATTACTCTGCTTTTCTGTCTAACATTTCTCAGTGAGTGCTTAAAGGGGTCGTTCAGCCTCTCACTGAAACAAGCGCGCTGTCTATGTATTTAACGCACCGTATAGACAAAGAAATGGCTTTATAGATAGAATATTGGGTGGAGTTTTAAAAGTCTACATTTATTTATATCTATAATTCGGGGCATTTCCGCCACACTTAAAGGATCCTTAATTATCGGACGCTTTGTAGAAAATACTGAAATATCGAATGAAGGCGCAGCGCCTGGGAGCGGCGAGCCTCCTAGGAGAACATCTCGACAGCATCGCAGGCTGGAGACTGCGTCCGTCAGGAAGTCGTCCCTGCCCTTTTCTGCTTTCGCTGGGATCCCATGACTGCGTCCTACCGGCCGTGTGTTTACAGCCCACAGTCGGGCAGGTAGATGTTAATAAGACAGAGCAGCACGGCCAGGGGATCCTGATCCGCTGAAAACGAGCAGGTCTGCGCAGGGATGGCATCTCTCAGCCTGGGGCCGAATTTATCCCGAAAAAAGGGGGCTGCCAGGGCTGGTCTCGTCGAAAGGAAGAACCTGATCACAGTGTGCAGGTACCGTGAGCATGCCCGGCGGTGGCCGTAGCTGGTGTGAGATGAAATCCTAAGGATGCGGTTTTATGTGGTTTAGAGGCAATAGTAGCGGTCGGCGAATTAGATGATACGGCGTTTCACTGGGAGGCGAGTCACAGTCTTCGCTTCTTTGTTTAGCTTAGGACAGACGCGCCTTTTAGGTGTTATAATAATAGGTGAAGCATAAGATTAAACGTGCATCGCATAGTAAAAACGGTGAGGAAATTCGGGGAGAGAGTAAACCACACAAATGCTGCAAAAGTCAATGTGCTTAGATTGGAGGGGAGTGATTTTATCTTAAGAGAGCAACTCCTACATGGCTTGTAACTACTATGTTGGTCAGGAATTGAAAATACTGGTAAGCATTTTAAATGTATGTTTTTAATGACCCAAGGAATGGTTTGTGGGCTACTGATGCGTTTTTGGCGACTAAAGCGTTTTAGATTTGCAGTGAATCCAGATAAATGTTTGCAAACGGTTATGTTTGGTGCACTAGCTGGATGAAATGCATACTGGAGAAGTTGTTCCGGTGCCGGAGTTGACATACGGCTGTCTCTCATGTGTGTCTCCTAATCTGATAAACGTGTCGTGTTTTCTTTTTTTTCAGACCTTCTACATCATTATACAAAAAAGTCTTAAAACACTAAACCTTCCCCTTTTTGTTCTAAAAAATACGCGAGAACCACTAAAATCGTAACCTATGACTAAAATAGCTTACAATGGTCAGCTGTAGGCTTTTTTTCCTTAAATAAGTTGATAAAAATCTTTGGTCTTGATCAAACATAGAAATCAACCTTGACCTGCCCTGTCGGACCAGGTGAGACAAAAGTCATTCAGATGGATTCGCCAGGACGTTTGTCTTCTGTATATGTTGAGTTCGTTTTGCTAAGATTAATCGTTATGGATACCATAGGCTCGCTTATTATTCCTCCATGTTTGAGTTAATAACCTTAACAATTTGTTTTCTTGCACTGATGCACTGGGGGGGAAAAAACCCGACTTAATAAATGTTGCACCACTGGTATGGATAATTATATATCAATATGTTGATAGATCTCCACTTCAGATGAGAAGCCTTGGTGGTTTGTATAGAAAAACAGAGATTTGATGAAGATGCATCACACTCCTTCAATAGGACGTCCCAGAAGTTTTAGTCCTATACAAACAGCAATTTCTCAAACCGTATTTATTATCACCATGAGTTTTATTTCATACTGAAAGCTATTTGGCTTTAACTACTCAGAAGCCCAATTATTTTCCAGATGGTTCAGAACTGGCAAGCACACTTCTGCAGATATCTGAATGCCATGAAACTGCAGACAGTGCGGGAGATCATTTGAATACGATTATAATAATGTAACATTGTGAAAAATATCAGGTCACAATAGCACAGGGCCGTGGTCGTAATGCAATGGGAAGCTTTAAAATTGCTGCCCAGTGTGCGCTTGGTGCGAGCCGGAGACTCAGAAGCAGACGTGTGTCCTGACCATTAGGTATAACGGTCCTGTCCATTTCCGTGGCAGCTGCAGTCTCATCGAGGGAGGGGCACTGAGCTGAAAACTATCAACACGAGCCACCTGCCACAGACGTCTCCAGGCTGCCATTAGTGGAACGATCAGAGTGATGTGAGAGTAATGATCAAAGAGTTTATTACCATACGCATCAAGGCTGATGAAATGTTTAACCACGTAGGCGGAGGAGGTGGACAGAAAATGCAGCAGGCAGAAGTAAGCCGTGTATAAAACATGGACGGGGGTTCAGTCAGATCCCAGGCATCAGTGGACATTGGTGTCTTCTCTCTGCACTTGTCAGCAGAAGCATAGCTGCGTCATGTGCCGCCACGACAAGGAGACGTGCTGTGGGTGTCTGAGGGGAAGCATCCGGAAGGTGCTCTTTGTGTCTTGGGCAGAATGCTGGGCAGTGAAGCGCCCTGAACCAGGTTTCTGTCCCATTCTGCTATTTCTGGAAAGTTCTATTGAGAATCTCATTCTGTTGCCCGTGGCGTTTGGCGTAGCTCAGTGGCTGAATCAGCTCTCCCATCTCCATGAAGAGCCGCTGTCGCATGATGCCGCAGGGTTGCCACTATCAAGGGGGGGCTTTTCTGATTAAAAGTCCAACTCCCTTTCATGCTGGCATAAGTCTTGGTGTGATTTTATTTATATCCTTTTGGGGGGGGGGCTTTACCCTTGTAGGATCATTGTAAAGCCCCCACCTTGCACATGTAGTATTGGTATTTCCTCCCTGTGTGTCACTCCTGGGCCATGATTCTATAACAGGTGTAACACTCTGAGGTAAAACAGGACAGATGAGTAATACTGGTCATGCCAGGGGTTTGTTGGGAGCAGAGAGGCAGTTTGACATGATTAAGTGGGTAGGGGGCTGTCAGGGTGCAAGG
>JAODKF010000147.1:12042333-12053414 GCA_026779585.1 Mormyrus proboscirostris | reverse complement strand
AATACAGTGCTCCCCTTTTCTTTGTCACCCCCCCCCCCACCAGTGTTGACAGCATCAGCAGTGACGAGGAGGAGATGAGGACCTTGGGCAGCAGCGGCAGTGAGGCCAGCACCCCAGAAACGGGAGGCTCCGCCCTCCTCCTGGACCAGAGCAGCTGGTTTAACAAGTGCCGGAGGGTGGAGCAGAAGTACAGGGTGGCACTGGAGCAGAAGGTATGGAGGTGGCCATGCCAGTGCTGTCCTCCAGGGGGCATGCTCGCTGCAGGCGTGCTGATTGGAGCAGGACTGGCTGCATTCAGCAGAAGTTTCTTTAATAATAATAATGATGATAATGATATTAATAATATTAATGATAATGGTGATGATATGATGATGATAATATATGCAGCACTTTTCTGAGCTCAAAGTCACTTTACAAAATTAGCATTTTGGAGTAAGACTAGGGCGGCGTCGGCCGGGAGAGGTGGAGGGCTTCGTTGTCCAGGACGCGCTCCCCCTAACTCCCAGGTCACAATCTGGACAAGCTGGTGTAGTCTGCTACTCGATCTCCCCGGTGTCTCTGATCGCCGCTCTCTCTCCGCGCCGCCATAATTGGATTCGTGGCCGTTGAAAACGGGCTAATGGAGACGCTGGCAGTTAAATGGCCAGGAATCCGCTGCCGTATCCGGCTGCCTCACGTGGCATGTTGGGTTTCTGTGGGTTTTACCCCCATCCAGGCTTCCACACACTCGGGTGTCATGTGGGATTCACGGGAAGATTCTCCCTGTGCACAGTGTAGCTGAAGTGAGGCTTAAAATGGAGAAAACTAAACATCCACAAAAGGTGTAGTTTGACGGCCTCATTTCTGTGCAGCCCTTTTTTCCTGACTTATCGGAACGTTACCGTAATGTTTCATTTTTAGCATCGTATGTTTTACTGGGACCAAACCCCTCTTACTGGGAATTGTTCTCACTTATGTGTTTCTCTGACTCTGCAGTACTGTGAGCGCTGCGAACCTCACAGACACCCCGAGTTTCTCATTTCCTCCAAAGATTTATGGCTTTTTAATTTCCATTACTCTGTTTTGGATTTCTGTCCGCGTCCCGCTGGTTGTGATTAGACCTACTGTGCATTCATTGTTCTTCCATGGTCATCTAAGCTTTAAGTGTTTAGATACCCCCCCACTCGGACCACTGAATGTCTGCATCTTGCGCACGTCTGACCTTCTGAGTCACCACAGGGAGCATTTACAGATGACACAGCCGCAGGTTCAGCAAAGGGGTCTCTGCAGGCTAATTAACCTTGGCTTGCTTTTAACCGAGTGGACCATCTCCGTTTGGGTGGGGCGTTGTTTAAAGCGCGATTCACTTTTAAAGTTACAATACCGTCCGTCGCCAGTATTCAGTGCTTGAGCTTCCTTCTTCTGTGGACATTCATAACTGGCCATGAACCCACGACCTCCTGTAGTCGGCTTTCCTTTCTACATGACCTGCTGCCCTAATTACTTGTATCACTACTTCCGTCCCTGTTTCTGGTCCTATAATTCATCTGGATATCCACTGCATTTGTTTGTATATCCACTGCATTTGTTTGATTTGTACTCACATATGACCATATACAGATGTGATGCAAACGGTTAAGTGTGGTATCCCATGATGCATTAGCGCAGGCACCCTGTGAGGCTGGCATGTCACTTTGATCTGCCCCGCCCCGCCCGGCCCCCCCCCCCCCAGGGCTACCTGGAGGAGCTGGTGCGGCTGAGGGAGGCCCAGCTGTCGGAGTCGGTCTCCCAGAACAAAGCGCTCCTGCAGCGGCTGGCCGAGGCTGACCTCAGTCACAAGCTGGAGAAGCAGCAGCTGGAGTACATCGTGCTGGAGCTGCAGGACCAGCTGTGAGTGCTGCGCGTTTGAGCCCGGGTCTTTCTAAAGTGCCAGGGCCCTGCCATTAGAGGCCGAAGCAGGCGCGCCGCGTTGGTTTTCTGTCTGCTCCTCGATCAGCCCCATGGCACCGCGTGAGCCGAGCTGCACTGGCTACTGTGCGTCTGCTTTGGACGGGGCCCTTGTGAAGGGCCTTCATGTAAATAAGACCACCTGCCCCGAGTCTAGGGTTAGAACTGAGAGGCATCACACTGGAGGTCTGGCCCATAGACCACCGGCTGGCGTGAGATAGATGACGGCTTACGGAGAGGGTAACGATGATCGTAATGACACTGGCGCCTTGAGCACACATCACAGAGCCTCCCTGTGTACCGCCCCAGGACTGTGCTGAAGAACCACGACCGGCAGTCCAGGCAGGAACTCACGGCTCACCTCACCAACCAGTGGCCGTCACCGGGATCGCTCGACGCCAACGCCGTCGCCCTGGATACGCTGCTGTACAGGAAGGGCACCGGCCAATGGGAAGAGTGGGTGTCTCAGGCTTCTGGGTGGGCACCATATTACCCTCAGAGACGCTCCTCAGATTGTGTCAGCGCATATATTCACCTAAACAGACCTTGGGCCACTTGGGGAGATGCCGCCTGAAATCAGGGGTGTAATGCATCCTTCGAAAGCCTGGTGGCACTGTTACTTCCTGTGTCATTTTCCTGCATTTAAAGTGTATTCCCATTAAAAATACTGCTTTGCAAGGAAGGGGTGGGACAGGAATGACATGGGGGGGGATTTTTTACCATCCTCTGTACATGTGTACTTAATATTGAAACTGGTCTTCGGTAATGGAAGATGACGTAAACCGAGTATACAAATATGTTCAGGTAGGCATACTGAGAAATATCCTACGAGAAGGAGAAGTTTGTTATTCATTATGGAATCCTGAAAAATATATATAGCCCTTTTGGTAAGAATATTCCAGATTGTGCCTTATCTGGACGATCTCTGTGAACTAGCATCAGGTGAATTTGTTTTTAATCCCTGTATATTCTTATGGTTGTGTTGTCATTATACCATAATTAGCATCTGTATCATACACCTCTTTATGAGCCCTCAGGGCACGTCGTGTTATGGTGTGTTGCCCTCGGGGCACGTCGTGTTACGGTGTGTTGGGATAGGTTGTGTACTGTGTGTGGTATATGTATTGTGTCTCTTGTTGTGGTAGGATGTGTATGTCTTGCATGTAGTACATGTATAGTGTATCATACTGTGATAGTGTGTGTACTGTGTGTGGTATATGTATTGTATATCAGTGTTGTAGTAATATGGGTATTAGAGATGGCACAAAATCATTTTTTTTGGTCTGAACCCATTGCCGATTTTGAGAATCTGCTGATACTAACTTACGACAGTCACAATACGCATGTCACTAATAGTTCAGTCGTACTACTTATCTGCTTAAAAATTTTGGCCAAAAGTAAATGTCTATAAAGTACCGAAAAGCCAGGATCTGGACAAATGTTTCACCTGTCATCCATGCTGATTATTACATCGTGACACGATCATGAAAACCCTATTTCTATCCAGACATTTCAATTAACATGGCAATCTATCTGCATTGGAACAGATTTTGAAATTTCTCAAATTTTAAATTTAGAGAGAAATCACACCATGCCCCTTTGTGACAGCAAAAGAACAGATGACTGCGTCACCCATCACAGTATCTGATGGATCTTATTACTGCTTAAGAAGAACATTATATAGATCCGTAATTCTCCAAATGTGTGTTGCGCCCCCCCCCTTGTGTCATGGAACCAGAGCATGCGAGCGCAGTGAGCAGTGAGAATTTCTGCTCATCGTACATGCAGTGGAGTGCGGCCCCCGCTCCCGCGCCCACAGCACCTGCAGACCGCCCCGCCCATCATTGCTTCTCACTCCAGTCAATTTTCACCCTGTTCCAAGGAAATCGCTCACTGCTCGCTCCAAAAAGGAAAACAATCTGCACTGTATTTTAATTTTAGCTTAAACTGTAATCTGGTGTCAAAATAACTGAGCAGCCAGATCTACATTCTAGCAGAAACGATTTATTTCAAGATGTGAGCGGGTGGCCAACTTTGGTCAGCTGGCTGGTGAGATTTTCAATCTGAGACAAGTGCAGATGCATTTACATGTATGTAATTATTTTTATTACCTTGTAAATAGTCTGTAAGGTTTGCAAACTACCCCAGTACTTTTGACATAGCTAATTTTCAGTTTATAATGGAATATTATAGATTTGCCGTAAGATTTTTTGTTTCGCGCCAGATACTTGACAGTTGGGATAAAGGGATGCTCAAGTTTTTTCAAATATGCCCGGTCCTGCTCTGGCCAAAATCCTGCCTTGCTTGCTCCTGCTCAGATCTGCTCACATGCTCTGAGCAGAACCAAAGTTAAATGTTATATAGATGAAGATCTTCATTTTGAGACTAATTACAATAAAATTGAAGCAGCAGCACTGGATGGCGGCAAAGGAAGGAAAGGGAGGCTGCAGAAGATCGTTGATCTTGTGAGAGCAGTAACTCTAAAAGTATTTAATGGATCTCTTTCAAACTTTCAGATTTCCTAAGAACAGTGTATAGATGATCGTCTGGTATCTAGTTTATTTTCAGACAGATTGTGCCAAAAGTGAAGCAATGCTTTACGCTTAGTGATAGCAAAGAGAAGAGCGACTGCTGGGGAGGGTGTGTAGTAAGGTTAGATATCGCAGAGGTTGCGGGGAATACATTGTTGCCGTTTCAACAGCATCTAGCTTGATTATCATTTTGTTATTGCTCATGGGAAAAGCTTATCACCCTGAGAGCAGATGCCAGCCAAACTGGGGGGTAACCCACTGGAGCTGGAAGGTAGATGCCAAGGCAGATAGCGGGGGGGTGGAGGACCCTGTCTACAGTGATTCCAGCTAGTGAGAGAGAACTTCCGGTCTCCAAGGCCTCTTGGCCTCGGTGAGGACAACCAATAGGAAAGTGACGAGTGCAGATTGATGTGCTTTACAGAATCTGAGCTGCAAATAGATAACGCTGGCTGCAAAGCAGCAGGAATTTTAAAGAAAAAAAATCAGAAAACTGAAAGGGGGTGGCATAGCTGTCTTTATTAACTGCCTAAATGTTTGAAGGTGAACGTGGAAAAACAGCTGCCTGGACATTGAACTGCTGTCTCCAAGCCTGAACTGTCTGACTTTAGAAGTTAAGATCGGGAACTAGCACAGGTGCCATTAGGCCCCTTGATTACGGAGGACTTGTTCTTTGAGGTGGTTCCTGAGGTAATTAACACAAATTAAAGGCAGTGACTGCTGAATTAATGCTTGTTCTTCACATCCATGGCTGCCCCCATCATCCCAGAGGGCACGGCACTGGCAAAGCCCTGAATGACGGCACCATTTTCTGAGAGGAATCCAGTTCCTTGCTGGTGATCCACGTGTCATAGCCAGGTGGACTTGGCGAAGGGTGCTTTATGCAAATCGCACAGGTGTCAGCAAGCCTGAGAAATGGTCTGGAAGCAAGTGATGACGGCCCCTCCTCTATTTTGACTTTATTCTTTTTTGTGTCACATTGTTACTGCTTTTCACTGTCATGGTGTGCTGTCGCAGGCTGTGTTTCCCAAAGGTGACATTTTTAGTTGTGCCTTCATGATACGTGGCCTTACTGATGCCTTGTAGGATGGAGGTAATTATCCTGATAATGAGCTTCCCTCCCAGTGGTGGGGGGGTAGACATTTTGGTGTGTTTCAGCCTCTGTTTGTGTCCTCGCACTGGGCCGTGACGGGCAGCATGGTGTCCCACCACCTCGAGTGACACAGCATGAAGTAAGAGAAGTGACATTTCCCGCATCGGCTCAACAGATGGTAGCCCCCCCACCCACAGAAACGGTGTTGAAGTGGCTCATTGGCTGAAACCAATGCAAAACAATACTGTGCTGGTTTAGAGACCTTCAGGGGTGAAAGGTCATCAAATCAGGAAGAGCATTACTGTCCTGTTGAGGATTTCAGCAGAGCTCACCCACAGTGCTGTTGGATGCTTTGCTGGGTTCGGATGTGGATTCGGAGTTCAGCCCAGTTCAGGTCCTCGTATTTTTCTTGTTCTTCTGGTCACAGGAAGAGTTTCCAGAGTTTGGACCAGCTGTCAGCTGACATGACCCTGTCCCAGACGTCGCTGGACCCGGCACACGCACAGGAACTGGAGCCCAAGCCGGGCCGTTCCCGCTGGTTTAGTGAAGGTACCACTGGTGTTCTGCGTCCACTGCTCCCAGTCAGCCTGTTCCCCTGTCCCTAGCCCCTCCCCCACCTGCTACATGCACCTTTAATGAATACCTGACTTTTGCTACAGCCTTTTGCTAATTAAATTTTCCTTAATTGGCCGATGCTGCATCTGAGGCATTTAACAGTTACTGTGTTAGTTCTGTTGTTACATGGGACCGTGGATCCTCACAGTGCTCCACTACACCCTCAAATTAACCTCCAATCCTGTAGACCCTGCCCATGGTTACCGTGGTGTCTGTTTAAACAATCAAACCCCCCCTCTCCCAAGGTAAGGAAGACACCCCCTCGCTACGTGGCCTGTGTGGATCTCTGACGTCTGTGGCCAGCTACAAATCCCTGGCCAGCCTGAAGTCCACTGAATGCCTTGTGAGTCCCAGCACGGAGATGACCAGCCCAGGGCTGACGCCCTCCTGAACACTGTCTGGCCGTCACCGCCCCCCCGCCCCCCCCCGTCTACAGTCCATCATCCTTCGTCGTCTGGGAAGGCTGCACCCACCACTTTGAACTGATTTGGTTACTCTTCATGACTGTCTGTTTCTTGGGTTAATTGAGCATAATTTAGGTCCATCTGTTCCAGTGAGATTTCTGTGTGTGCAGTTTTTTTTTATTTTAATGCATTACCAGGTCAGAGTGCCCATTACTGTCGCTCGTTACCGTCACGTGCTTTTTCTGTTGTACCGCTGGCTATTAACAGACACACTGGACTAAATGCCAGCATCTTATCCGAACTTGGCAATCAAAGCAAATCTGTCCTGTCACGCAAACGACAAGAGCGGCCAACGCACTCATGGTGGTCACTGATTTGAGACCTGCACCGGCCCGGCCCTGAAAAGCGCGTGACTCCATTTCTGTAGCGGATGGGGGTGGAAGTGCAGGCAAATCAGCTGTAATCTAAAGTAAAGCATCAGCCTCGAGGAGAATCGGACAATCAGATCTGAGTTTGGATCTTGATAAGGGTGTGTTTTTTTTTTTTATTTCACTGTACGCTTCCCTGACAGGATACCAGGAGGGGGCAGTATTGAGTGTCATTTATGTACTGCCCTGTGCCTTCATGCCCCCCCGGCCCCCGTTTATATACCTCTGTTGCTCATCATGAATGTCCTTCATCTACTGACTCTGTTAAAAGGTTTTAATTTGCACGATCGCCCCCAGTTTGGACTGGGGACTGAACTAAGGCAGAAGCTGAGTATCACATAGATGGCACCCATGAGCCGATTTCAGCCCAGACTGGGTGGGATGTCAGCTTATGTGTTTTGTGGTGCTCCTGGAGACGGTCAGCTCCATTTGTGTCTGTGCAGCTTCCAGTGATCTCATTGTCTAATCCCATGTTTGTGAATCTTAACCTCGAAGCACAAGATGCTCTCCTGAAAGCCTCATTTGGATGCTGTGTGAGGCCCTGGGGCATTAGACTTACTGTGGATTCACTGAGATGGGCAGCCGGCACAATTTGTCATGGTTGTCTAAGACAACAGCGATACGAAATGAGGGCTAATTTACTGCGTCGACTTCCCCACACAAACAGAAGTGAATCCATGTGTGTTGCAGGCTTTTATATGCTTGAAAAGGTGGCACTGTTGAACACTCATGTAGTCAGTCAATAAATTACCATGGATACAGAAAGAGATTGCGCTGTGAAGTAGACTTGTTGAAGTGTTTTGGTGGTAGTGATAGGGTGATTATCTATTTTTAACGTCTGGATCTTTTTGTTGATTTGCAGGCCGGTTAGGAAGATTTATACTACCACTATATGGAGAGTAAAGGTCTTTCATTCAGAGCAAATGCGGAACTGCTTACAGGCCATTCCTGTATACTACTGCGTATAAAATAGCTGTTATCTTCCAAGTTTCTAGAAAGTAGGGGAAAAAAAATCATTTGCCTCATCTAAAATGATAATCGTAACTGCTGCACAACATTCATTATTCTTTCATGTAATATGAGTATAAAATTAGTTAAAATGGTTTCTTTACAGAAAATTTCCTCATGTTTTCCCAGTTTTGGGTTGGATGGAAAACATTGAGCCTCATGTCTGACCATGGCTGTACCGCGTTTTTACCCACCCGCTGGGCTCTGGAGCATCCAGCCCTCTTGCCTTTGATTGCGCGCCTGCAATGAAATGTAAATTGCTGTTGATCCCCTGTAATCTCTGTTGTTGCCTGTGTTTTATTATGATGCGTGTGCCTAATTTACAATAAATATTTAAGTCCTCATTTTGATTTAACAAAAATGTTGTTATATAAAGGATTCTGCCTCACCATGACCTCTGCTACTGCCCCATTAAAATCTCAGTGAAAACTAAAACGTTTAAATGCTGCATCTGCGTAAGATGTCCCTGGCGTTCGGGACGTGACCTTTAAATGACACCATCATTCCGTCTATTCTGTGTGTAAGCTGAGGGTCTTCAAAATCATTAAAAATTTTACACACGTTTACAGAAAATAAGCTTCTTAGTATTTAGGATGGCTGTCTTCTGGCAGAGAATATTGTTTACCTATAGACCTCAGGTCGTAACTACAATTGTAACATTTTAAATCTATGTATTTCACACTGGGGAGATTATATCTCGTGGCTGGCCTGGGAACGCCTTGGGATTCTCCCGGAGGACCTGGCTGGGGAGAGGGAGGTCTGGGCATCCCTGCTTAGACTGCTGCCCCCGTGATCGGACCCTGGATAACAGGCAGATGATGGATGGGTGGATAGATATTTCAGTGCTAGGTTACATACAGGCCTATAGTTGACCACCACCTGCGTTTAGGATCTGTAGCATTGAAATCCATTACAGTGTTTATAATGTGTTTTTAATGACCACTTACATGGTGACACTCAGCACAGACTGCAAACTCCTTAATTTACAGACCAACATTAAGCAAATGTATAAATTCCACATACATTTTGTACAGCTTATGTTCAAAATTGAATAAAATGACAAATTTTATACCTGGCTCGAAAATGATTATGTATGAAAATGTTGAACAAAGTCTAAATCAGCACCTACCAAAGTGACACCCCCTTGGAGGAGGCGGAGCCGGCGTGAGGGGGGTGGGGGGGAAGCCTTGGTTATTAAAGACACCTTTTAACACTCAAGGGTGCCTTTCAGATATGCTGATATTTAATAGCGTGTCGCTGACATCTGAAAGCGGTGATTAAATTTTAAAAGCCATCGCCAGCATGAGGTGGAGTGATGCAGAGTGATCAGAGTCGAGTCCCCATCACCGAGAACGGGAAATGGGGGTGTCACGGAGCAGACATATGCACCCCAAAGAGCAGACGGTCTGCACCAGAGCGACTTGTTTGGGTTTATTGAAATGCTGACACGGTAACAGTGTGTGTCATATTCATATCTGATCGATGCCAGAGACAAAATACAAAAACCAACAAATATAACAGAAATATTTGCTGCATGAAAACATTGATAATGTCCTAAAATGATCTATTCACATTTACTCCCTATGGTCAAAGGATAAAAATTTATAAAAAACATTGCTATGTAATTTTCACACACACTCATTTAATTTAAAAAAAAAAAGAAAAAAAGTCAAACAGTGCCCAGGTAATCAGTGCTTAAATAATAAATCAAATGGAAATTCATATTAAAAACTGTCTCTGTCCACAGTTTCGCCTGTGCTGTAGTATCTCACCATCATACCAAGCTGTAACATACGGGGAAATATGACACCAGGCACGACAATCAAAAATCAGTGACAAACCAGCAGTCTGGCTAAAGTCAGCACAGACAGTCTAAGACAATTATCAAGGCACTTCACAAAGATGGAATTTCTACCGACCTCTTCCCCACGAAAAGCGAAAAATCTTCAGCAGGCATGTTGAAAATGCCCCTCCAGAGATATCCACGGTAACACTTCAACTCAACGTCCTTCCTGAGAAGGAAATAACCTGGTGTGTTTATTCCCGTGAGGAGGCCGGCTCAAAGACATGCAGGCCGCAGGATCTGACAACATGAACACGGTACAAGAAGCGTCTAGACCTGTTAGACAGCTGGAGTTGGCGTGTGGATAAAAACAAACCCATAGAGATTCTGCCGAAATATCGCCTGACGCTACCTAACATCACTGCCCGTCCGCCGTCCGCGGCACTGCCCATCCGTGGCACCGCCTGTCGTTAAGGCATCTCTCCAAGTATAAGGTGCTTCATACAGATTAACTGCTGGATATTTCTACCCAAGCAGTTCACGGTAAAGACCCTGCTCACAGGTAAAACAGAAGAGCCCTCTGGGACCTTCGTGAATTGGCAATCTTTTGGTGTCAGGCCAGGTCTGCAGCCTTTAAGGCTACGTGCTGACCGGTCGCCCAATAGATATTGCAAAACAGCCAAACACACGTATTAGGAGCACAGACGTACAACAACCCATCAAGATATGAGAATGACACGGGACAGCAAGCGTAATAGTGACAGAGTCGGTCATCCGCACCATAAGTACCTTCTGAATGTCCTGTGAAATTGACTTGATGGACCCCAGCATTTACTACACCTTCGGATGTGTTCATTATTTCATAAATTGTATATATTATGACTAGATAATAACCAGAGGTGGAAAGTTCAGGTGCAGAAAGCACAAATCCAGACCAAGGTTTTGTTTCAACCAACCAGCTGAATATTCTGTGACTGACTCTTCATACGCTGGTTTAGAAACTGGTTGATGGAAACAACATCGTGGTCTGAATTTGTACTTTCTGAACCTGAACTTCTAGTATAAATATGCAATATACAATCTGATCACCTTAGCAACACCACTGGGCTCACGTACCTGAGAATTTCAAGTAAGAAAAAGCAGAAACTCGTGCAAATTTTTTCTTCTGCATTAGTGCTAATAAAGATGCGATTTATTTACTATGAGAGGTAAGAATCACAAGCAGCCTATTAATTCCTAACCACCTACACCGAACAAACATTCCGGATTTTAGGAGGGGGGGGGGGGGGACGGTAG
>JAODKF010000147.1:11957348-11969696 GCA_026779585.1 Mormyrus proboscirostris | reverse complement strand
GCTATTGAACACACTGCAATGAATGTAATTGATGGTTCTGCTATGAAGGATGTCAATGCCTATGCAATGAAAGCTGCTGTTGATCACAAATTAAATGCCTTCAGGTCTGATGCTCCCCACTGCTAACAGATATATCACACTTGACTGTAACAAATGAAAAAGTTGTTATTAGTATTCATAGGTAAGAGAAGGACATGCCGGCTGCAATTCACATGTAGGAATAATCAGAATCAAATATTAAAAGGTCACAGAAAATGAGGCCAGGCTTACAATGGACTGTGATTGTGACATATCAAGTCAATCAAGGGCATCAAACAATGGCTGGATTATGTAACTACTTAAGAAAAACAACTGTTTTAATTTGCATCTAAGACAAATTCTTTGCAATTTACACATTGCTAACACACTTTTAATAGATGCACAGAATTTCATTTTAATATATTTGTATTAAATCTCATCTTTGTGAAACTACAACTGCAGAAAGTGCAGATAAGCTACATGTTTCTGTCTAATTGTTACCTGACGCTGACGGAGTGAGAGGGTCTCTATAGTCATCTGTATGTAGAGATGAAGGAAGAGAACCTGCCATATGGGGCCGTCCTGTTACAGCAATGCAGGCTGTACCGCGGGCACCGTCTGGTAACGGCCGCTGACTCTAACATCCAGACAGTGAGGTGTATACCTCAGCAAAGGTTAAGGCAAAACATGGGTAACCCCAGCCTACACTCGGGCCAGTCAAAGCCCAGGTGCCCCTCCCCCCAGCAAACTTCAGGAGGAGGTGCTGGTGGTGAGGTTTGCCGAAGTGGGGGGTGAGCCTGGCATTTTGTTAAGTCTGCGCCCCCTCAGAAGATGTCATCTATGTGATTGGCTGGCTCTGCCCACCCTCGAAGACACACACACACACACACACACACACACACACACACACACACACACATAAGTTCACTGAACACTGATGAAAACAAGCTTAAGAAATATGAAGAAAATACATTTTTTTAAATCCTGGAAACAGAACAACTCACTAAGCTTCATTTGCCCAAACTTTTATCCTTAGAGATCATTTAGGCCACTAAACACTCCAAACCAGTGTTTCCCAATCCGCTAAACACTCCAAACCAGTGTTTCCCAATCCGCTAAACACTCCAAACCAGTGTTTCTCAATCCGCTAAACACTCCAAACCAGTGTTTCCCAATCCGGTTCCACAGACGGTCCATGTTTCTGCTCCCCTCCCAGCTCCCTGCCAGGCAGTAGAGGGAGGAAGCAAAAACATGGACTGTCTGTGGGTCCCCAAGGACCGGATTGGAAAACACTGCTCTAAACAATTAGCCAATTAAAATGAGATAAGTGGACTTGAGAACATGCCACAGCCACTGCCAAGCAAACTGACTAATGCAGTTCGGGGTATTTACATGTCTTAACGACATTGAACGTACATGCATATCACTTGCATATAATTCAACTAAAATTCTGATATTAAGTCATTCTTGGTAAAACTTCATGAACAAGCAACTGGAGCAGCAGCTGAGTGTTAAAGACTGAAGCGGCATTGAAATCACATTTCAGGGCGTCACCTTAAGCAGTTACGGCTTGAACTTCTGTAAATATTAACAATAAAAACGTTATGGTTTAAAAATTATTCAGTAAAGCAACTTTTGGTGATGGCGTACACTGGGCAATCATTGGCAATTGCATGAATAATAATGATGACTTACTGATGAGCTGAAAGGAACAACGATGGATAAGAAATTAATTCTGGGTCTTATTCTGTGTCTCTCTCTCTCTCACACACACACACACACACACTATAAAATGGCAGGTAGGGACACAATTAAGAGGATTGGATTAGTATCAATTAAAGCAATGCGTTCTCTGCATTAATGCATTGATTCAGATGTTCCTGCCGTTCATCTAACTCACCCATCACTGCAGGTGCTGCCAGAACGGTCAGAGCCACACCATCTGCTGAATAAAGGCACAGAACATACTCCCAGCATCCACTCCACACTGGAAGATATACACACACATGCACATATCAATGGAAGCTGCTTTTTATATTCAAGGTGCACAAATTCCAGATGGATGGAGGAACACAAATCTGCCCCTTCATGTTGGCTGAGTGGGTCCAAAGACAAGCAGTTTAATTTTACACACGAGAACTGAATAATTCTGCGAGTAAAACAAGGACAGCACAGTCCCCTCGTTGCAGAACTTCTTTACAAAGCACCACATAGTGGATAAATTACCACTTAAAAGTCCTGAGTTTTTATTTTGCTTGGATTGCTATAGAGGCTGCAGAAATCCCCTCTTCTATTACGTTCTTAGAATACACAAGCCACAGGGTAGTGAGAAGCTGGGCTGAAGAGATCAATCAAAACAAGCAAATAATGAAATATGTTTTGGAGCCATTGTGAAAATTGCAATTCTTTTGTGTTTTTACTAGTGGTGTTTTTCATTACAGTTGTCACGTTTTAAAAATCAATAATCTCTTCTTTTGTTGTTGCACATATACCTAGTGAATTAAGAATTATAATATGACGCTTTCAGTTCACACCATGTGTTATTTCCTGCAAAAGCTGGCGTCCAGGAGAACATACATTATCACAGACAGAAAAACGACTGTTTCAATTCTAAATAATAATTTAAAGTCATTGGACATGACTGTCATGGACAGCACTGTAATTAAATTAAAGCCTAAATATAGAAACCTGAAATAGTAAACGAATGTATGGACCAGTGTCACCTAAGACAGGCCAGTCATGCTAAGCGAAGCCCTTAGATTTTAACCATAGCGCCACGTTTACTGCTTATGATTCACGGCACTCTTTAAATATTTGTAGAAAACTGTTTCTTTATATATGTATTCTTAAGTAAGGTAACACAGATAAGAAATTTTGCAGCACTGGTAGCGCGTGGGAGTCACTATAGTAACACATAATACATCGGGTACGGAACAATAAAAGGGACAATTTTAGTGAAGGCAAAAATGGATGAAAATGAAAAGTATGGGGGAATAATGACATATAGAGGGGGTATGCACGTGTCTTATGATTTTGTTCATTTTATTAAATACCGTTTTAAAATGTCCTTTACGCTAATAAAGTAATGTTAATTAGCCAATAATTCCCTAATCAAATGACGTTAAATCACGTACGTTGGCTTAAACTATATTTATCGTAATTATGTTTAACAAGATATATTTGTTAACTTGCAATGCATATTTTATTATACTTTCTATAGCAGGAAATACTGTCACAGGAAATGATCGTCACACGTTTTTAGAAAATCTTTTTTTTTTTTTTTTACTGTGAACCCTATAGCCTTGTTATCTGTATATTTTGTTAATTAAATGTCCCCCCTTTAAAACGAATCCTCGCAGAACGTCTCATGTGCAGCGACTCAGCAGAGATCAGCAGGTCTGCAGGATCTGTGCTCCTGCTCCACTTCAGCGGAGAATCACTGATGCTCGGACTGATTTGATGCTCTGTATTACATCCTGGTTATTTTCAGTTCAGAACGGCGCCACATTTTTAGGACAGAGCTTTTATTCAGAATGTGTTTTATATTTTCCGTAGGAGCTTTGTATTCGGGCGCCAATGACTGAGATTTCCTCGCTCGATAGTGTCCACTTTACCCTGCAGTAGTGGCATCCGTGGAGAAGGGGGGGATCATGTAATCTCATGACTTCTGATAGATCCTCCCACTAATGACCAGCGCTATTTATGCTGCTTAGAATTAGCAGGCATCAGACTACCGGAGCAGGAAGGATTGCGTTTGGGGAAAACAACTGCGCGGAGGTAAGTGGATATGAAAAAGAATTTCACGTACCGTCTGCTATTGGAAGAATGACCGTGAACGTGACCTAAATTTGATAAGAGCTGGTGCCATAGCCTAGATTTCCAATTTCCTCATGCATTCTCTATACACTTCCACGGCCATGGAAACAGACGGCGGCTGGGGCTGCACTTGCCATTTTAAGAGTTGCGAATTAATAAAAGGTCCGCTATTGCTTTCTTTTACGTAATCTCCGGGGGCTGTAAGCGCGCGACACTCACACTCAGCTAAGGGTTTACCAGAAAGATTATGGGGAACACTGGTCCATGAGAAAGGTGTGCGCAGCTACAATCACGAGTTTACGGAAATCAGTATTACTGTCTAAACTGCTGCCCTATCAGTGCTATCGGAGTAGAAGATTAAACGTGAATAAGTATATATTATAGTACACTACATTTCACTTTTAATAACACTAACAGTTTTTTTTTGGAGAACGTAACTTGTACTCTAAAATGATTACTGGTACTAGTGAGTAAAAGTTTATTACTTCTGTATATCTTGTCAAAAAGAAGTAGAAATCAATTTGCACGGTGTCCTACATTTGACACTTTTTTTAAAGCTAACACTTCGCTTAGCTTCAGATACTAAAAAGTTAGTAATCTTAATGATATTTTACACGTGCCTTTGTACACAATTTTGTTAAACTTTACATTGTCTGATTTACTGTTGTAAAACAGAATGCCGTAGAAATTTTACAGACATAATAGTTGGATGGATTCGTTATAATGAAGTAAGGAACGCAGAGACCCCGTCGGCCTGAACTGTCTGTCCACACGCTTGACTTGTTTTGCTTCGGGGAGTCAGCATTCCTGTCTCCGCGGTGCGGGCAGCCTCCAGCCTCGCAGACCATCGCCAGCATCCCCTTTATCAACACATGCCACTGCCATTCAGCGAAAATAACTCCAGCTGACAATTGCTTATCTCCGGCTTCTTTAACCCTATTGTGATCTGCTCGACCTCATCGGTTAGTTAGCGCACTTTTGAAACTTTACACAGCGCTTAAACATAGCCATGCCTACAGTGACACATGGTGTGATTCTGTGGACCATATTCTATGTTTGGAAAACTTTTAAATGGTTTAATGGAAAACATCCCCGAGACCATGAAAAGTATAAGTGGTTACAGAAGATGGATGGATGGATGGATGGAAAACGTCATGCAGGGGTGGAGTATCATAAAATGAAATGTCTAAAGAGGGTTGTAAATTTTAGCACGACACCGTCGCAGGTACATAGAGAATAAGACTATGGGCAGTGCTGCTAGCGCTGTGGGGCTGGTGTGGACCGGTCCTGTGACAGTGATGCTGTTTGCATTTATACAAGAGCAACAGCAGGTAAATAAAAGGTAATAGAACAGCAGAACTTCATGAGTAAAACCCAGTGAATGTGGTTAAGATAGTGTTAAATTGTGAAGTGATGTGAAAATACCAGCTTCGGCCCAGAGCCAGAAGCCACCGAAGTCTACCAGAGAATTTAATAATCCACAGAATGACAACCCTTTAAAGGACAAGTGTAAATAAGGGTCTAAATATACACAACAACAATGATAAAACAAGTGTGGCTGGCACATCTTGCACCACACGAAGCAGACATACAGCGGCGTGCGGATAATTTGGCACACGGTGTGATCACAGGGATTTGTGTCTTTCAGTGCACAATGGCACATCAGTGCACCACATCTGAGCCTTTGATAATTTGCTTTTGTTGCAGTGCGATGACTGCACTAATGAACTTTAACGTGGGAAGATAAATTGGAGCACAGTGTGAATCGGGGTTAGTACAGAGATCTTGCAGTCATGAACTGCTTTAATTCTATCCCCAGGGAAACCAGCAGTCTGTGAAGGCAACAGAATTCACTGTTACTGTGGTGCGTTTTCAAAATGTTAATAAGTTGTAGAAAATTCCATAATCTCTGTGTATTTTACCTGTCTTTTAGCCTAATGACTGATTATCTGATGAAGAATGCAAGTGGTGGTGTTTTTTTTTTGTTAACATCCAGGTGCACACGTACTCATGTATGTCAAAGGCATAGATAAGTGAAGTATCTCGCTGTGGTACCTGACTTTCTTCCAGCCCTAGTCTAGATAGCAGAATCATTTGTTGAGGATGATGCATGATTTTAGGCCTAAAGGGACACTATATGGCCAAAAGTGTGTGGACACCAACTTGTCTGACATCGCATTGTGAAGCCAGTGGTATTAATATGAAGTTGCTGTGCTCTGTGTGGCTCTGATGGCTTCAGTTCTCCTGGGAAGCCCCTCCCATTACATGCTGGAACATCGCTGGTGGGATTTGCCGCCATTCAGCTTGGGTACTGATGTTGGGTTATTAGGTCCGTTTCTGTGAGTTTGCGTGGCCGACCGCCCCCCAGCCGAACTTGATCTCAAATGTTTCCACTTCACAGTCACTTGCGGTTGACCAAGACACCTCCAGCAGGGCAGAAATTTAGCAAAGTGACTTGTTGGAAAGATGGTGTCTTTCTATGGTGCCAAGTTGAAAGTCCCTAACTTCTTTGGAGTGATCACACATTCTGATGGCACTGTTGCAGGAGATTGCATGTCTGCATACTAATGATATACCTCTGTCAGCAATGGGTGTGGCCTAATTAGCCAAATTACTCTAATTAATATGGGTGTCCATATACATTTGGCTGTATAGTGTACCTTACAATGATGTACTAATGGAACAGGGTTGCCAACTTTGGTCAGCTGGCTGGCATGAGATTTTCAATTCAAGACAAGTCTTGCAAACACAGTTTCATGTATGTTACAGTTTCATTACCTTGTAAATAGTCTGCAAGGTTTGCAACAGCCTGGATGCGTTTGATGTAGCCAAATTTAGGTTTATAATGGAATGATACAAATTTCCCGTAAGATTTCTTGCTTGTGAGAGTCAGAAAGTGTGAGTGTCACGCCGGATGCATGAGAGTTGGCCGCCCTGATGGATAAAACTGAAGTTTGTTCATCTGTCATCCTGGTGGTAAATGCCACGCTTGATGGCTATCATCTCCATTGCATGCAGTAACAGAGCAGAGCCTTGGTGGCCAGTGCCAGCTCTGGCTGCCGCGATGCCCTTCCTGGAGGAGAACTCTCTGTTTGGGGAGCAGCCCGTCACTCTGCCAGTGGTCATCATCGGTGAGAGCCTCATCAAATGAACTGAACACATTCATTAATACAAATCACAGCAGGAGAGTTAAGGTGAAGTGCCTGGAAGATGACATTTATAATAAGGCTGGTGGAAACTATTTCAGATTTTAAAAAAGCAGTAGATTAAATCGATAACGCAGGATCCAGGTCAACTTCTGACCCTGAATAGGATAAGCAGTTAGAAGATGGATGGATGGATGGATAAATGAAATGAAATAATACCACTACGTTATTAGCTAATTTAACAATCAAAATAATAATTACTGTCTTTCCCTTAGAATAAAAGCTTGTCCAGTAGAATCCTCCTTCTGTGTTACATCATTTTTCAATAATTGACATAAAACCCTGTATTGTAAAAAAATCTCTGCATGCACAGAATTTTGTGTGTCTGCTGTGTCTTAGATTTAACTGCATTAATCTCACTTTTGAAATGTGAAATAAGAGCGGACTCTGCTCCTGTATCCCAGGGAATGGACCATCTGGAATTTGCTTATCCTCTTTACTTAGTGGCTATACACCTTACCTGGACCCTGGAGCAGTTCATCCAAATCCGGTCCTCTTCAGAAAACTGCAGGAGTCAAAGTACCTTGCCGTCACTGAGCAGGTCATGAATCACTGACGTCAGTAATCAGCCACTCAGTTAGTTGTTCAACAGTTAGTTCTACTGAGATCTACCACCCTTCCTAACAATAATCGTGTACACTATATGGCCAAAAGTGTGTGGACACCAACTTGTCTGACATCGCATTGTGAAGCCGGTGATATTAATATGAAGTTGCTGTGCTCTGTGTGGCTCTGATGGCTTCAGTTCTCCTGGGAAGCCCCTCCCATTACATGCTGGAACATCGCTGGTGGGATTTGCCGCCATTCAGCTTGGGTACTGATGTTGGGTTATTAGGTCCGCTTCTGTGAGTTTCCGTGGCCGACCGCCCCCCGGCCGAACTTGCTCTCAGATGTTTCCACTTCACAGTCACTTGCGGTTGACCAGGACACCTCCAGCAGGGCAGAAATTTGGCAAACGGGCTTGTTGGGAAAACAGCATTTGATTATGGTGCCAAACTGATAGTTACCTATTATTCTCCTAGTGTTTGTCACTGAAGATTGCATACTTGTGTACTTGTGTGCTCTGTGGGTGTGGCTTAATTGGTGAAATTTCTCTAGTTAATAGGGGTATAGGGGTGTCCACATTCTTTAAGCCATATTGTCTACCTCACCAGATCTTGTTCTCAATCACCTGACTAGCTATTCATATCTGCTGAAAAGCACCATTTTACTTATTAGCTCTTCGTTCAGACCCATTCGTGAAGCCGCATCATGGATAGCACTGATTGGCCATCTTCTCCTCAGGACTTAGACTATCTGAGCGAAGGCCTGGAGGGTCGCTCCACCAACCCCGTGGCTGTCTTGTTGGACACACTGCTGCACCCCAACGCAGATGCGGGCTACGATTTACCCTCCGTGCTCCAGTGGAGGTTGGAGACCCAACACCACATTCCCCACTTGGTTCTGGGTCGAGCTGCGCCTGGGGGCGCCTGGAATGTGAGTTTCTCCTCATGGACCACAGGATACTCTTGCAGACAGAAGCCAGTTGTTCTGGAAATATGTTTTCTTCTGCTGCTCAGATCTTCCCCTGATACCCCCAATTACTCCACGTTTGTTCAATTCCATCACCAGCACATACGATTCAACTAACATCTTAGTATCTTCAAGGTCTTCCTCTGGGCTTGTGGTGGAGACAAAGCACATATATGGAACAGGGGTGGCTTGGGAATTAGTGGTCTATGTCACTTTCATTTATTATCTAAATATAACTGATTAAAAATTCTCATTTTAAATACGTATATTTTTTTTTACTCAAATATTATGCTGAAGCAAATAGTGCCACATAAAGGCGCTTTCCCACCGCAGGAAACTTTATCAGGCAGTGGGAACTTCTATTGCGTTCCCAGGAAGACAGGAACTCAGCCCACTACAATCGTAGTTCCTTGGAGATAGTTCCTGAACCTTTCTTTAGTCCCTACTTCAGAGTGGATACTTTTTGCTTGAGCCAGAACTACTGGGTGTGGCTTATAGAGATAAACTTTGCTGATTGGTTAACCACAAGCACCAGCGCTGGAACTTGGAAATTGCGCAGAAGTCCAGGGAAAAGAGACAGAAGTAGTCAAGCAAAAAATTAACAGAATTATTTTTATCTCAATTACATTAAATGCATTAAGCAATAACTTTTTCGCTTGCATGTTATTTCTGCATCCAAAGATTTGGTGGATAGCTGGCAACTTCTGTCCATAAATTATGGTGCCAACGGTGAAACTTACCCAAGTGGAATAACATTACATCGTTTTTTTAATCTATGGAATAAAACATCATCAGTCTGGTGGACAGATTTAATATAAACATGTGGGCATTATAAATAAAATTTGTCACATATTTTTATACCATGCAATCTATCCCTCCCAATAAATGACAAAACAATTCACTCAACCTCCATTGTTTTGACGCGCTAATGTACTTTTGTTTGAAATTACGAGCTTATTTAGAATAAAGGTCATGGCTCTTGCTATGTGGTGGGAAAGTGACACACAAAGCTGACCAGGAGCTACATAAGTTCCCAATCGTGACGGCCCAGTAACTCAGAACCAGGAACTAGGTTCAGGAACTTCGGTGGGAAAGCGCCTTAATGCTCTCAACCTGCTTTCAGGCAATGGAGGGATCCATGTTGACAATCAGCCTGGGAATTTGGATGGAGCTCCCTGGGGTGAACTATAGAGACGTAGCCACAGGGAAGCGAAGGTAATTGGCGCCTCAGTCGTCTGTCTCACTCCAGGGGCTTGTAGTGACCATTTATGTTTCTACAAGATGGTTATATATGGACACGTCCTGTGCCTCTTTCAGGGGAAAGGCAAACAACAGAGCCACGCCTGAAGAGATTTCCTCCTACTACAGAAACTATGTGAAGCTCATGGGTCTCCAGAAGAATTTTGTGGACAATGTATATGTGACCTCTGTACAGAAGCTTCACAGGGAGCACGAGGGGGATGCGGTTGATGGAGAAATGGAGCTGCGAGTGAAAGGGGCCCCCAGTGTGCCAACCAAGGCTCTCTGGGAAGTCAGGGGCTACCAAAGTGTTCAAGGGGACGCCCATATGCCGTTTAGCCTCTTGGCAGAAAATGTGGTTCTGGCCACCGGTGCCTCTGACTCTCCAGCCAGACTGGGAGTGGAAGGGGAGAACTTGCCGTTTGTCTTCCACAGCATGTGTGCCCTGGGGGTAGCCATCAGAGAGCGTAGCCTCGGCCGGGAGTCGGACCCAGTGCTGCTGGTGGGCGCGGGGTTGAGTGCGGCCGATGCCGCGCTGTTCGCCCACAGCAGCGGGGTCACCGTGCTGCACGTCTTCAGGAAGCGTGTGGACGACCCGGCCATGATCTTTAAGCAGCTGCCTAAAACGATGTACCCTGAATATCACAAGGTCTACCACATGATGTGCTCACAGAGCCACACTGCCACCGCCTCCGGCCTCTTCCCAGACTACACCAGTTTCCCTGAACACTGTGTTGTCTCCTTTCAGCCTGATGTCAAATGCGTGCTGAGGAATGGCAACAATTTGAAGACCTTTAAGATCTCCATGGCCTTGGTGCTCATCGGCAGCAATCCCAACCTGTTTTTCCTCAAAGAACAAGGCCAGTATCTCGGCCTTGATCCCCACAGGCCTGTTTCCTGCAAGCAGAACCCCATTGACATCCACCCCTACACATTTGAGTGCGTGAAAGAGGCTAGCCTTTTTGCCATGGGTCCTCTGGTTGGCGACAATTTTGTACGCTTCCTGAAGGGCGGTGCTCTTGGCATTGCCAGCTGCCTGAGAAGACAAAAGAAGAAAGGGAAGCTGATTGCTGATAGTGGAGGTGGGGGGATAGCTTAAATATGGGGGTGGGCAAGGAATGCGAGAATGGGACAGGAGTCTGTGCCATACTTACTGTTTGAAGCTGTGCAGCCTTCAATTTTTTTAAGTGTGCAACATGCTTAAAACTTGAAAGTGTACAAGTGACTGTAGACTAGAGATGCACCAGGCAAATTCTCAGTGATCAATCTGCCGTACTGTGAATGATAAAGATACAGGGCTGAGTCTGAAGACTCAGAGAATTAGATTTTATTCATCCTGATGTCTCCGAAGTGTCTCTGTTGAACACCACCCACAGATAAATCTTTGTTTAGGGACCAGGCAGCTGAATTAAGTTACATGTTTTTTGTCTCACTGGATTTAAAAGACTCAGCAGTATCAATCTCAATGCCCAGTGTTACCGAGCGACGCGACACCGGGTCTCGTGACAGTTGAGGCCTCCTATGCAAATCTGTATTTTAAAAAAGGATGAATGTTAAATGTAACTTAATGATTGGGAAAGGATATCCTTTTGTAAATGATTTAGTGCTAGAAACTCTGGTTTGCATTTCTCTGCTGTGCCAAAAGCTGAACAGATAGGGAGTTCATTTATTAAAAAAACTTGATCATTAATATAAACAGGTTGTGCTCCCAATGTGCAAGGATGCCTCTTTCGTCCTTGGCCAGTCCCTGGCTGGCATCCACCGAATTGAAGCAACAAATGCCAACGTTAGTCTAGAAAAAAAGAGAGTGCTGCGTCTACAACTGGGAATGTTTGCTCCTGATTTAGGAAAACGTTTGTATCATCTTCTTTTTTTTTTTTTTTTAAGTGTACAATATCCAGTATTGGTGTACCCAATTTCCAGCCCAGTTATCACAGCTAACCAGTTCAGTAGGGCAAGAGATTTAATTAGTTCCATTAGGGAAATTGTTTAACAGACTATTTCCATGGTCATCTACTGCCAAAACCTGTAGATTCCAGCCCCCTTCCGCATCTCATTTTCACCCGTAACAAACCTGATGTAGATGAGTAGATGAAGCACTGTGCTTGAGGCCATGAGGGGGGGGAGGAGACCCTTTAGGATGGGACTGAACCACGTCTCCTAACCTAAGCTGTGCAAGTTGACAGCAGCATGTTTATTTAACTTCCAGCAAGTTGAATGATGTATCGTTAAACACAAATGAGGTATTGTTTTGTACATAGTACTTTTTATTATGAACAAATAAAATGTTTTAAAAATTATTCTTAACACGAACATTGTTATATTACTTGCTATGAGTAGCTCAGCGTGTGAATGAAACGCAGCGAAAATCAAAGGTGGGATATTCATTCGTATCAAGGACAGGGCCTGAAAAATCACGCAGGTTTATCTGGAACTTCTCCCAGGGTAAAGACCACAGACGGTGAGCTATAGAAAAGCAGATTCATTCCTGGCCCATGGTGCCGTTAATCATCCTCATCTTCTTTTGGATAGTCTTGGGTTATATCTGGAAAAAGAA
>JAODKF010000147.1:11937327-11949819 GCA_026779585.1 Mormyrus proboscirostris | reverse complement strand
TGCTTTTTATACATCTTACTAGCTTGTGGGACTATTTTTAGCGGTAAATATCACGTGACCGAAGTTTTTTATTTTTTTCTGTGCAGCCCGCGGACCAGTACCACATGACCCATGGCCTGGTACCGGTCCGCGGCCCGGGGGTTGGGCGCCCCTGCTCTAATTAATGGTTTTGTCTCATGAAGCAAAGCAGCATTTAATGCCCCTTGTGAAAAGAATGTCTCACATGTTCTGTTATAACTGCCAGAGGAGGTTACTTTGATGAAACAAAGATATAACAAAAGGTACTCAAATGGTTAACATACTGTAAATGTATTTGTCAGCAAAGAATAGAGTGTATTTTTAGTAAATGTTAAGTGAGTGACATGCAAATGTAGAACATCTCAGTTTCTGCAATAACTATCGACTGTTAGTGTAAGTCAAACATCTAACTTGTAAAATTAAGGTACAATTTGAAGGGAGGGGAATGTAACTATGCCACAAGTTACATCGTGAGAAGAAAAAAATTGTGCCGTTAGACACAAGAAGGAGCTAAGAGACAGCCAAGAAATATCAACATGCACCGATTCTTACCTGTTTGGCATTAAGGAAAATAAACGTTTTTCCCTCAAAGAGGCATTTACGCTCTGCCACTGAATGAAGGTCCACGTTCTTCCTCTCCAAAGTGGGCTCATCTATCTCCGGAAGGAAACTGCGGCCACAGAAAGGCAAGAAAGTCACTGTCTCCGCCTTTCAGAAATGAGAGGAAGAATGCCGTCAGTAACTAAGGCAGAGGACCGCCTCACCTTTCCGCTTTGGGCAGAACCTGCCTCTGCTGTGCCGCCTTCCTGAGTTCGGAGAAGTAGTCCGGCTTCACTATCGGCCGACAGCACAGCAGGGCGCAGATTGTCTGTGAAGCACGAAGAGAGACGGCCAGCGAACATTAAGGCAGCAGAAGGTGGCAAGTGGACATGTGACAATAAGGCAGCATGTTAAAGTCCCACGAAGAAATAAGCCAAGATGTGCAAGCTGAATATGATCAAGAGATTTGTCCCTTTCGGCACACTGTGCGTGAGTGACGCCCCCGGGGCCATTCGGGGGGGGGGGGGGAAGACTGTGACAGCCAACGTTGAGCACAAAGGGACCCCCCCTTCAAGCCCAGTACATTAGTCGTTTCAGCCACATGCACAGTATGCAGTGAAATGAAACATCGTTCCTCCAGAACCAAGGTGCACAAAAAGAAAAGCACAGGAGCGCAGCACAGGAGCGCAGCACAGGAGCGCAGCACAGGAACACTCTACAGGAACACTCTACAGGAACACTCTACAGGAACACTCTACAGGACAAGACAACATACAGTGCAGTCGACAGCAGTAACCGTGCTGGTTTACAGGTGGGTAAACAGCATTATTGCAGATACCGTACTGCGGCATATACCTTGACGGTGACTTTGACGGTCGGCATGACCAGGTGGCTGCAGTCCTGGCTCCAGCTGTTGACCAGGCGGCCGCCAAGCTGCTGGACATCGGTCGCCAGGGAGGCTTTTCCCACATTGTCCACGCATGACGAACAGACCACCAAGGCCTCGAAGACCACTCTGCACATGCACAACCACTCACGTTACCTCATAGGAGTCATGGGGTCTTCCTGGGTCCCCGTGTTTGTCTGGGTATCATCCAGGTATTCCAGTTTCATGCAGTCAGGCTACTTGGTATCATTTATTAGATTGCCCAGAGTTTGTGATTGTGTGTCTATGCGTGCGTGCGTGTGAAGTCTTCAGAGGAGGAGATAGGAATCCCACCAAAATGCTGTACACACCTGAACTTATTCTCAAAGACCCCAAACGTCAGCTGGTCGCCATTCTGCAGGACCCTGGCAATGTTTTGGGCCAGCCGTTCACCATTCACAAATGTACCATATTTGGAGTTGTCGGTCACTGTGAACGTCGTGGACACATTCTGCTGGCAACAACAAAAAAAAAACTGTTACAAATAAAGACCTCTTCTAGTTATCCTTCATGACGGGCTTTAGCTGATATTTAACCAACACTGAATGCGAGTTTATAACTGTACTGACGGGACGGGCGCTCGCGGACAGGCTGACGGCGAGGCGCGCATGCGCGCGGCTGATCGACTGGTCATTCTGTAGCAGCACCGCGCAGCTCCTACGGCCCACCGTGTACTCTCCGCCGGCCACCAGGCAGTGCAGCTCCCCTGCAGATCGGCGACAGTAGCCGGCCACACACTTATACGGCGCAATTGTTCACAGCAGATAGACACTATGGCTGACAGCGGTAGTCAGCTGACTGACGTGTGATTTTCAGTTCGACACAAGTCCGTACACACGAGAGTCACGCCAGATGCGTGAGCTGAGACACCCGGTTCTACACGAGCTACAAATGTGCATTGACAGAATTATTATTCACCAATTTCCCAGTTTTTCCGAAACAATGGTTGCAAAGAAGTATTTTTAAAAATCGACTATCAATTTATGAAAATACACTTCAGATTGTTTACAATCAGAGATAAGCCACGTATGCAAAGTACGATACCGAAGTGGGTTAAGATTCCCGCTAAGCAGTGATTATTCCCACTATTTTACGTTTCCTTTACTTGCTATTGAACACGGATAATATTGACTGCTAAAAAGATGCACGACAGCAACGCAACAACAGGGAAAGCATGAGCAAAGCTGCGCGCACTCTTTTTCCCTACATGGGACATTAACTTACCTCCATCTCCAAGTGGTTTCAGTTTCCACATTACGCTTAGTAAAATCTAATATTGCCAACATTGGTTGCTGGGTAATCAGTTTGCTTTGTCAGCTTTGAGGATATGCGTGTGTAAAAAATCTCCCACTTCATAACTCTTGCCGACGCATTCCCAGCTTCCCACTGAACACAAGCCAGGCACGTCCCCGCCGGCGTTTCCCGCGAAACGGTCGCAAATATCCGACACTTCCGGTTTCCCATAACGCGCCTCCTACCGGCGCGCTTGCCGTAAATCAGTGCTGCAAATATGGCCGCGGTTATTGCCATTAGATGTTAATTCCTGTGAGTGACAGAATGCTACATAACATGTACCCTTATGGTACCCTTTCTTCCAAAAGTAATTTCGAGTTTGATTTGGCCTTAAAATGAACGTTGGCGGTGTAACTGAGAGCTGCAAGTCGTGTATGGGCAATTCATGTTCAGTTTGACAGTCGACCGGCTGGTGTTTGGAACGTCTGTTTATGTCATATATTTTCGCGTAACCTAGGGTTTAACCCGTTTGTTTTAATAAAGCACCACGGGAGTTGAACCAACGCCCTTGTGATTGCAATATGTCCGGCATTTCATTTTAAATTGTAAATGAACTGCACTTCTACGAGTACTCAAAGCGCTTTACAATTCTTGCCTCACATTCATCCATCCATACCACACATTCATACACCGGTGGCGAAGGCTGCCATGCAAGGTGCCAACCTAAACATAGGGAGCAATTTGGGGCTCAGTGTCTTGCTCAAGGACACTTCGATGGGGACAGGAGGAACCGGGGCTTAAATCTGCAACCCTTCGGTTGCCGAACCTTTAAAATTTTAACCTCAGCAGTTTTTTTTAGCAATACGGAGTACAAATTAATACATTCTTGGTCAGCTAGACTAGTTCATTAAAAATGGAGCATGACATTTTTTTTACTGGCTAGTCTACTAGTATTCGGTTTTTGCACTCGCCCTTCGTTTAAATTGCCTGCCTCGGGCTAAGAAAACCTTAATTTCTAGATTCATGTATATTCGATGAATTATGATACTAAAAATTTACTAAAAATTACTAAAAATTATAGTTGTTCCCATACGTACGTCTAGGAAAATTAAATTCCGCGGTCAAAGCGAATAAAAAAGTGGGCGGTGCTTAGCATTGTGGCGTGATTAACAGGACGGTCAGCCAATGAGGACAGACCCCGCTTAACACACACGTCCTCTCCAAAGGCAGTAGGGGAAAGTTCACGTATTAATAACATGGCGTGGAAGCTAGTGCGGGGGGCGAGAAAACTTACATCGGCATTTCCATTAACGTCTGCTGTCCCTAGAAGGGTGAGATGAATTAACTTTTCAAATTTCAATGTGCAAAAATGTGCCGTATTGAAACTTTGCTTGAATGAAAATTTCAAAAACTTAAAAACTAGTTAATAATCACATTGTTGCCGTGTTGCCAGGACTTGTTATATTTTGTGTTTGCTCAACTAAATTGGTGCCTCTCTGCCATTATGCATTAAGGACAGCATGAGTATACTTGAAGTTTTACCGGTCGGTCAATTTTTAAATGCAGATCATGTACCGTGATATCTTGCATACTTCACGCTATTTTGGAACGCTGCAGTGCAAAACTAAAAAAATAGTGTAGAAAATAAACCAATAATGATAGTACTGATGATGATGATGATGATGATGACGACGACGATGGCTAATGGAATGAAGCACACATGCCAGCACGGTGGATTTACCCGGTCCTCCTTAACGCAGCTGCTGCGCGATGGGAGCGGAGCTTTGCGGCAGTCCGGCGCCCCGCAGGCTGCCTTCTTCCCCCCGAATGAAGGGGTGATGCTGCGGCCAGACGCCTTCCGAAATAAAGTCGCCTTCATCACGGGGGGCGGCACAGGGCTTGGCAAGGGGATGACCAGCACGCTGTCGGCTCTCGGCGCCGAATGTGTCATCGCCAGCAGGTTGCACCTTTGCCCGTTTTTAGACATAAATAGCGTAGTTCATCAAACTGGCGCTCGAGCGCTTTAATAAGATTAAGATCTTTAATACCCGCTATACTCCATATTATCATGTTATGCTCCCACTTATGCCAGAGACATTTAAAATCTTCATATCTGTAGCCGTAGTGGTAAGGAAAGTTCTGAATAGTTGATAAGTCTCTTTTGGTGAATGTTAATTATTAGACATTCACCCTGTATGCGCTGTGTAACTGCGCACCTGCTTTGAAGGTATTTTATATGATACTCTATTATCTATCTTTGTACTAGTAAGTAACCGTATTTTGTGTTTGTTATTAGAAAACTGGATGTTTTAAAGCAAACCGCAGAGGAAATAACAAAACAGACAGGAAATAAGGTACCAGTTCTGACAATTCACTTTTTTTGCTGTCTTTGGTCCCACCATTCGTTTGTATATTATTTGCAGTATTTCAGAATGCCAAATTATCCATCTTTCATAGCTGTTATGGGATATAAGGTCACAGTGATGAACCAGCCCTCATTTTTCACGCTGCTGTCACACGATAATGGGCAGCTATTTGATTTGAGATGAGATTGAGAGAGAGTTCTGTGAGGTACTGTGTCTGCAGGTTCACGCCGTCCAGTGTGACGTGAGAGACCCGGTGTCAGTGGAGGCCGCTGTCACAGAGCTGGTCAGCGTTGCAGGTTTGCCGGATGTACGTGGGGGTGACTCTTCATTTTCTGTCAAGCCTTTAATTCTGTTGGTTGTAGAGTTATCTGAAGTGCTTTGTTCGTCCTGCCGGTATGGTGTGTTTATTTTGTTGTCTCCCCCCCCCCCCCAAAAAAAGGTTATAATAAACAACGCTGCCGGAAACTTCATCTCCCCCTCAGAGAATCTCTCACCCAACGCCTGGAGAACAGTAACGGACATTGTCCTGAACGGCACCGCATATGTGACACTGGAGGTCGGAAAGCGGCTGATAAAGGCAGAAAGAGGTAAAAGATGAATGGGAGATGTTCCTCTCACTGTCTAATAAACAAATAGCTTCGTACATTTTCCCATCTTTATGGGAGCCGTTTGAGGAATATGCCCAAGAATCTGGAAGACATGCCTTTGATTTACCACTAGGGGGAGTAAAGGCCTTGTTTTTGCTGGCATTTTGCAAGTCAAAAATCTGTTTTTTTTATATATGCATATATACCAACATAATATATATTAACATGCACACATGTATGTGTGTGATATATAAAATAAATATACCCATTTATATACAAATGCTACTCTACGTACGATGGGGTTATGTTCCGATGAACCCATTGTAACTTGAATATATTGTAAGCCAAATATGATAAATAAGTAAGCCTACGATACATCGTTAAAGACGGTATGCGTGTTTATCGCTACAGGGACTGGAAGCGTGGCTGCATAGATGCTGCCAGCCCCCATCAGTAGACGGTATCGCTGGCACATCGCTGGCCAAGGAACAGATGTGAATACAAAGCTTGGTCTGATGACTCTTTAGTGCGCATCGCTGTCACACCATCGGAAAGTCAAAATACTTTTAAGTCGCACCATGGTAAAGCAAAGAGCATCTGTGTTTGTGTATGTAAAACTGTAGCCAGGGGGCAGTAAAGAGCTGTGTCTGTGATTGCTGCATTTTAATGTCGACACGGATCGGGGGTCAATGCAGCCAACTGACGCCACGCTGAAAGCAAGAAAGGTGGCGTGTCCAAGCCGTGTTGATTTTGGCCTCACTCAAGCTGCCCTGCCTGTGAGAGAATCCGAATGTGGGCGGATTGTGGGGTGAGGTCAGATCAGGGCCCCGTCTTGGTCACCCAGATGCCCCAAATCGGCTGCTTTGGCTGCCGCTGTACCGTGTTATCACTTATCTGACTGTCTCACGGCACGTCTCGGGACGGCGACGTGTCCACGGGGGGGGGCACCGAATCTTTCCGCGTGTCCCCGCTGCGTCATCTTGCATGAATGCCAGCCAGCAGGGGGCGCAGCCACTGGGGGCTTCGTTGCCATCTGTGTGCTCTGTGCCGGTCTGTGTTTGTGTCTCTGTTCAGAACTTGGAAAACGCTAAGCCAGTGCCCATAATATACAGTTATCTTCGCCAATCAGCTGCCTTCTCATTTACTTTGTTTTGGCTTCTCTGCAGAACGCAGAAAGTTTCTGTGATAATTGGAATGAGTGGTTTGCCTGGGCTGTGTCTGATAAGGCCTGTGTTTTAAGGTGCAGTGGGAGGGGCCTTGACTTCTGGTGCTGAATGACCAAGAAAAGTCTCACCTGCACAGCACTGGAAGTTCTAGACCATTTCAACTGGGGGCCAGTTGTTCTGTTGGGGGGGGGGGCAGATGAATTTGGCATTAGTGTCCTGCAAGTATTACTTACAATAGACTGGCAGCATTAAGAAGCAAAAGACGATTTTGAAGACTGATGTTCTTTATGCAGTGCTTTGCAGTTCTTTATGCAGTGCTTTGTAGTTACATTGTACAGTTTTTACGAATATGTAACTCACTCTAATTTCTTATTTAGACTGTCATGCTTCCACAAGCTTGATTTATTATTTTTTTTTTCTGTCATTAACTTCGCTTTTTACCAACTGAGGTGACTCGACCACCCGGAGCACCGCGTTGAGTCCGTCACGAAAATGTGCTTACGTTTGTGTTACGTGCTTCAGTCTGCATCTAAGACTGTGTTGTTCTGTGTCCCGTACAACCGGTGTGTCACTTCTGAATACCCCGGAACCTGTTGTAGTTTACAGTGCGATGTATGTTTGGGTGCTTTTCCATCAGATTTCTCCGGTACCTGACACTTGGTGTTCCCTGCTGTTGAGCATTAATCACGTCCATTAACTCTTAAAGCAGCCCCTGACCACACGCATCCCGCCTGCTGCCTGCTGACCTGATCTTGTGTTCACAGGCGGCGCCTTCTTGGCCATCACCACAATTTACGCTGAGAGTGGCTCCGGGTTCGTGGTGCCCAGCGCTGCTGCCAAGTCTGGCGTGGAGGTCCTGTGCACGTAAGGGTCTACAGTCATGGATTTATACACGCGCCTCAGGATTATACACCTGGCTTAAAGTTAGAATCTTGCAGATTTTCAGCCGTTCCACACAACCTGTCACTAATGCACACTTTGGCTTGTGTTTCTGGATCGCTGGCCAGTCTGTGGCAGGTTCTGCTCGACCGTACACATGCTTAAGCGGATTGAGCTGTGTGTGTGTGCTCTGGGTCACCCACCAGCTTATCAGCATCTGCTCGTTTGGTGTGTCTTCTTGAAGATGGGCAGGATTGTCCTCAAGGGCATGATTGAATTAGTGACTTTTTTTTCCATCATCAGTTAATTTTTAATCTTGCTGAAATTTTCGAGATCTTTTGAGTTAAACGTTAATCAGGTTTTTTTATGAATTCACCTTGGTGCTGGTGTGTTATGAGTTACTTTGAGCTCATCAGTAAAGTGGGTGGCACAAATTTACATCTACAGTCCGCCGTATGTTACGTCGAATTCCACCAAATGGCTTTTTTGGGTGTGCGACTGCCCTTGAGGTGGATGTTGAAGGTCAGGCCACGTTTTGCCCCTCAGCCCGGGGCGACTTCCTGATAGCTCCCTTGTCCCTCCCGTATCCAGGGCCATTGTTCCGTAATGACGTTACTCCGCAGGTCATCATTCGCCTGAGACGAGGGAATAAATTCGTGGCCCCTTACGACGCCGTGGAAGTTGATTGCGATGGTCACACAGTAAAGGCCGCTCATTTTTCTCCGTCTACGTCGGCCGGTTTGATGATGTGCCTCAGAATACTGAGGTGCAGTAATTGAGCGATTTCACAAATCATAAATGGTTTTATTCCCTTTATTTAAGAATTACTGTCCCGTTAAGGGCTTCACTGGATTTCTTCACTGCTTTCTGCTCCGTGCCTCTACTGTAGCTCGGCCCTGCCTCACTGTGCAGGAAGTATGATTAATGTGCATTAAATGGGCCGGCTGCTATTTCTGCGGGATCTTTCAAGGCGTCGGTGCCGTTTAACGAGACATCGACGGCGCTTCGTTCACTCGTGTCCCATCGCCCCGACTCCATCCCAGTTTTCGTGCTCCCGCAGGTCTCTTGCAGCAGAGTGGGGGAGGTACGGCATGCGGTTCAATGTGATTCAGCCTGGGCCCATAAAGACCAAGGTTGGTTCTGCAGTTTATTTGCGGTGATTGTCCACAGGAGAAATGAATGTGAATATGTTAGCTGTTATGTCTCTGGGAGACGTCGACTGAAGTGATGGTTTTATTGATCGGTTGTCGGTGCAGGGAGCCTTCAGCCGACTGGACCCAACGGGCATGTTTGAGAAGTCCATGATAGACCGGATCCCAGTGGGCAGACTGGGGACCCCTGGGGAGATCGCCAACCTGGCAGCATACCTGTGTAGTGACTACGCCAACTGGGTGACTGGAGCGGTACGTGCCCCCCCTCCCTCGCCACTGCCCCGACCCTGCACCCTCTGTAACCTTGGCTACAGCAGTGTGCTCCGGCTGGCGATCTCAGAGGGCCTCTGAAATTTCAGCCGCTGCGGAAAGGTCAGGAGGAATCGCGAAGCTGAAGAATCAACACGCACATGTGGTTTCCTGCATGTGTGGTTTAAAAGACAGTGTGTGAAATATGCAATAAATGCTGCTTTCTGTGATTTCCTCACCTTGGTGGTGTTTTATTACTCAGTGGTGCCCTTTGTTGCAGTAATTTTTACTGAAGATTTGTTTCCATTTCCAGATCATTCGAATGGATGGTGGAGAGTTCGTGTCAATGGCTGGCGAGTTCAATGACCTGAAAAAGGTTCGCTCACTACACTTTTTTATTTTTTAATTTTTTTATCTCAACCTTCTGGCACCCTCCCAACACGTCCACGTGGAGGTGTCTGTTTGAAGTCGCCTTCAGCTCACGTATGAAAGATTTCTCTCCTTCATAGGTCACCAAGGAACAGTGGGCCGTGATGGAAGCCATGATCAGGAAGACCAAGGGGTCTTAATGACTTGTCAGGTTACCCCAGATACTCTGATGGGCCGTCAAGCCTCACAGGCCCTGTGAGAATAGGACCGCCCGTCTACTTTTTGGAACCCAAGCAGTAATATTCAGTTTGTTTCCTGGCTCACATTTCAGTCCAGCTGTTAACTGCCTCAGTTCAGATACTCTGTTGATTAAATTCTCTCTGTAAACTTCTTTTGTCTGGAAAATCTATAGAAGATTTAATTTCATGCCTAAAGTCTGAAAACAATGAAGCCCTCTGATTCTAGCTCACATGCTTTTAAAAATGCATGTATGATGCACATGAATGTATTTGTCCCTTTTTGAGAGAGTGAAATGTACTCAAAGCTAATGGATTGTACACTTTATTATTCCGGAGGCTCATTGCTTGAGAGCACTGACTGATGAAATGCTAATTAGTGCTGCTTTGTTTCAAGGTTGAAAACAAATTCCATAAGATGGACTGAAAGATGGTCTTTGCTTGGATGCCTTTTAACGTTTCTCTCTGCAGCCTGTAATTAATTAGTAGGACTCCCGAGTTACCAGTGTTTAATGGTTCAATCAGGTCAAATTTATTAGATGGTTACTTGCAATAAAAACCAATACAGCCTGAAAGCTGGCGCTGGAATGCTGGCACTGGAATGCTTGACTGTACCACTGCAGCCTGAAAGCTGGCACTGGAATGCTTGACTGTACCACTGCAGCCTGCATTTGCAGCACTTCCCCACACCTGAACACTCAGATCACCCATGTGTGCACTGTCCTGAACACTCAGATCACCCATGAAGTGGTCAGGTAGCCTTGTCACTGCTTGGTCACTGTCTTTGGTTCTCTGGTGCTTTACGCATCACCAGAGTGCAGTGACCTCAGAGTGCATCACGCACAACCTGAGTAGTTAGTCAAAGACCCAACAAAGCTGAACATTTGTGTGTGTGTGCGCGGTGTTGAGTTGTCATCTTCATATAGACCATCATTTTAAATGAAAGTCTTGAGGTATAGAGATGTTAGGACCATATCAGCCTGAAGTGCGGTCTGCATTTCTGTCACCTCCTTTTCAAACAGGGCACATTTAGTGCGAATACACAAACCCTAGCCGGGTTTCACCCAAAGTGGCGACATCTTGTGCTGTTGTGTCAAACTTGCAATGACTCGGCTGGAACTTGGCTAGAGCTCCCTGACGGTAACCCCACGGCAACCTGATCCGCCGTGATGGTGACGGCTCAGACTCCTGCCATCGCATGTGAACCCGCAATTCACATTAAAGTTCCACAAGTATAAAGGCCGGTTGTATAACAAGCTTTCTACTCGGTTACTAATGCTGATGCTGGATGCGTGATGTTGCATTCTAGGTGTCGCATATGGCTTTGGACTTTGAGATTCCGTGACAGAATGCAGCCTTCAGCTTGAGGTGTTGAGGTTTAAATTTTATCAAGGACTGTCTGGGCTGGGATGCCAGAATACTGACCCAGGTTCATTCTCACCCTGCATTCCTGTCGCCATCAATAACGTCACAAATTTTCCATTTTATTTGTGATTTTATGATAAATGAAAACTAATTTCCTTTCTGTTAAAATTTCGCACAAGACGGCGATGATCATACACGCAGACTTTCCTTAAACTGATACCGGATACTAGTGTGTTTTACCATGTTTTACTTTTACTGTGGATTTGCTGACAAACAGAACTGAATCAGATGAGCCCTGGGATGGATGCATTGCACGTCCAGCACAGAGGGAAGTTCTGGAAAGAAGCAGCTGGTGAATCTGATGTGAATGGATTTGGTCATTCTGAGATCCAGTCATATTCTAATGCTGATGCTTTTGGGAAACAGTCCAAGTGGGAGGACGCCCCGGGGCCCCCGACCCGAACGTGATCTTTTCAAAAAGCTATTGAGGCAAAGTTAAGTATGTTAATGTCATATTAATATCAAACTTAGCTATTTAGTGTTGTTGCGGCTAAACGGTGTTTATTTCTGCGAACGGATGTCCTCCCCTTCAGTTTTACGCTCTCTCGCGAGCGCCTTTCCGCGCGCGGCCGGCCTTACGTCCTCCTCAGGGCCGTGAACAGCCCTCCTGCATGCGCCTGATAAGTTCCCGCTAAGCGACAGCCCCTGAGCCAAAGCCAACGGCCCCTGCTTCCCGAATGAATGAAGGTGGTGTCGGCGCACGGCCCAGTGTTACCGCCGCAATCGCACAGATAAGCAGTTATATATGTTACGACTCAGTGGTGGGGTGCGGGGGGGCAATTATATGATAAGATCTTCCTGTGTTATAGTGTGGCTAGCTTTGGGTACAGCTTCATCATCACCATAAGAGATCTTTATCGTACGCCCTCTCAGTATCGCTGACCCTATATTTACTCTAGTTCACCCTCCCTTCTTTGTGGTTGGACACGGTACGTCTTATGGAGAAAGGGTGTCGAGATTAATTATCATTTACACTGCATCAATAAAATAAGCAAAAGTGGGTACATTTTTTTTTGGCTGATAAAGCAAAATATTCCTTCAAAGACCTTTATTTGTATCTTGTTGCTGAATAGTAGGATGACAGAGGGAAGCTGGCACAGAGGATAAATAGAGATCTGCAGTCCTGTCTTGTAATGTATAACTTGTCTTATGGTGCTTCACTGTCTGGTTATTAATGACGGCACAGTTTCCATTCCGCATCAGAGCACGTGCTCCTCTGATACACCCCCCCCCCCCCGGCTGATGGCTGTCTTTGCTACCTCGCCAGTGCTCAGGCACCGACCGAAGTAACGAGCTGGTGTGTCTGTACCCCAGGCAAAGTCACACCCCCTCCCCAGGCACCCAGCTG
>JAODKF010000147.1:11917312-11928913 GCA_026779585.1 Mormyrus proboscirostris | reverse complement strand
AGAGCCAGTGTCAGGCAGCACTGGGCACAAGACAGGGGACAGGAAGGCAGTGTACTGCACACACACACACACACACGTGCACACCCACCCACACACACATACACGTGCACACACACACACACACACACACACACACACACCCACACACACACCCACACACGTGCACACACACACACACGTGCACACACAAATATGTGCACGCACACATACACACACGCGTGCACACACACACACACATATGTACACACACACACACATACGCACACACACATACATGTGCACACATGCATGCACACACGTGTGCATGCACGCACACACAAACATACATGTGTGCATGCACGCATACCCACATACACGCACACACACACACACACACACACACACACAAGTCATATGGGAGGAAACCCACATGAGGTGGAGATTAAAAGACAACTTTTAACACACACTGGAGCTGGTATTCATGTGTGAACTGGCCACTAGGAACTTTGGGAATATTTGTGAGGGCCAGTGTTTCTTCCCCAATGCTGCAAAATATATCAAGGGTGACCCCCTAATGCCCCCTCCCCAGGTTGAGACAAAAAATAGCATGCCCCCCTGCAACTGGCAGATTGCCTTTTGGTGCCAGTCTGCCCCTGGTGTGCACTGACATACCATACAAAGCCACATTGCTATTGCTGTTGTTATTGCATATGCAGTCAAACTTCGGGGCACGGAGGAGATTCTGTTTCCTTGCCAGTGGCATAGTGTGTGGTCAGGTGAGGGTCCAGTGAGATCCTCCTCAATCCACAACCACAGCCAATATAGAACTTTCTCAAATGTATTGAGTTCCCCTGAACATTTCATTATATGCTATATGCTCTGGCTTTATTGAGTGCAGCACTTAACGGAGTGTTGCTGAATATCCATCTATCCATAAGCCTTGCAAACGTCACCCAGTACAGGATCTTCAGGCAGGGGAACACCCCGAACTGGACCCCAAATTCGGAGAATAACTGGAATGTGGGGAGATGAGGCTGAAGACACGACCAGCACAGCCTCAGAAGGCCGCTGCCACTCTACTGTGCTCAGCTCTGTCCGCTGCCACTCTACTGTGCTCAGCTCTGTCCGAACCGCTCTACTGTGCTCAGCTCTGTCCACTGCCACTCTACTGTGCTCAGCTCTGTCCGAACCGCACTACTGTGCTCAGCTCTGTCCGCTGCCACTCTTCTGTGCTCAGCTCTGTCCGAACCGCTCTACTGTGCTCAGCTCTGTCCGCTGCCACTCTACTGTGCTCAGCTCTGTCCAAACGAGAAGTGATCTGAGAAACATGTCCGTATTCACAGATTCTTATGAGGTCGCTCAGGGGATGAGTTTTGTAACAAATAAGCAGAATATTTCTGGGATATCATGGTGACTAATATACAGTAAAAGTTAAACAGATATTTGAGTTTTCTGGAAAGTCAAGGGTTACTCTTGAGAAACACTGAATCGTAACACGCTTCTTACAATCACTTTAGAAGGATGACTGAAGCATGCTGCAGAGTAGAGGCACGCAGGACAAAGTAACACATGCCTTGCCTTTTTTATTATTTTATTTATTTAAATTTTTAATAGAATGATGTTAATATTTATTATTGTGAATTTTCACTCTCACAGTGGTATTTCAGAATTGTGCAATGGTACTTCAGCATTACTTGAATTACTTGGCTATTACAGCCATATACTTGATTGCTGGATGCAAGTGATCTGGCAGTACATTGAGTAAATACCCCGTTTCCTAACAGAGATACCAGCACATTTAGTGCACAGCTCTGTCAATGAAATGTAATTAATTAAAATCCAATTTCTGCCTAATTGTTTAGACTGACACCCAAATGGTTGCCTCCTGATTGGCTTCTCGTATTTTAGTTACTAATAATATGAACTTGTACTGTTGACAGTTTTTGCAGCTGAATGTTGTACTGGAGTTACATGTAGGTAAATGACCTGATTGTAGGGTCCAAGAGCATGCCTCTCTTGAGATAGAAACAAGTAATCATCTGGGCACAGAGGACATTTCTGAGCCAATGCAACTATTATGAGGTGATACATAGTTAATAGGCAATCTAGAAAATCATCCAAGTCCAAAGCCCCATGAGAGATGCTGCTCTGTAGGAGTATATTATTATGGGATGACTTTAAAGGACAGAATAACTGATTATAACTTCTCCCCATGGAGTTTAGTTTAGAGAAGGTGGAGAATGAGAGTAAACCTTGGTGGAGACATTTAGGGACGGGAGAGATCAGGATTCCGCTTTGGCTGCCATATTGAATTTGTGTAACATCCACACCTTCCATATTTCTTCAGCCTGAAGAGGCCCATAACACTGGGCTATTGTCATTTCTTTGCTGGTGCTTTAACCTCCACTGCTCCCCACTTCAAGAATCCTTGCCTCAAAGGTGCAACAGCAGACCCCTCCATCTGCAGATCTATATAACCACAGTGGCATCTTCTTGCTGCTTTTATAGAGCGCCATCTCCCAAGCCAGTCACAGTTTACTCACGAATGCTAACTCGAGCGGGCAAAATGTTATTCGACTCGATGTGCAACTTTGGTGAGAATTCACATATTTCATGTCACATTTTGACACATGCGCAGCAGCCGTATGGATATCCATCTGCAAGCAATCAGCAGAGAGACTGACGCCGATCCAGCCGCCGTCTGGTTGGCTCACGGTATCATACATAATAACAGACGTTCTCCTCAGACCTGCAGCTGCTGGATAACCCTCCATCTTCATTTTAGGCAGAAGAAGGATGGAGGGGAGCAGGTGGTGGGAGATAATGAATGAAAAGAGGGAGACAGTTACAGCAGGAGATGGTGCAGGGAAAGACACAAGACTCTAACGCAGTGGGTATGAGCTTCGGGTCTGAGGGGTATGTAAGATTTAGACAAAGGAGGGAAAGGTGACTGGGTTCATTCATAGAATGATATGCTGCCAATGAGACGCTTAAGGCAGCTAGCCACAGAACAAGGCGGTGATGTCATCAGCCATCCCAGATGCAGTCGAGACCAGGTAATCCACCTGAAGTTAAACAGGTTTGGGTCTGGCCAGTACTTGGATGGGAGACCAACTAGGAAAGCCAGGCTTCAGGAAGGGTCAGCCCTTTCTGCAGTCTGTGTGGATCCCAATGCTCCAGTGCAGTGACAGGGTAGCCCTTCCTGCAGTCTGTGTGGATCCCAATGCCCCAGTGCAGTGACAGGGCAGCCCTTCCTGCAGTCTGTGTGGATCCCAATGCCCCAGTGCAGTGACAGGGTAGCCCTTCCTGCAGTCTGTGTGGATCCCAATGCCCCAGTGCAGTGACAGGGCAGCCCTTCTTGCAGTCTGTGGGGATCCCAATGCCCCAGTGCAGTGACAGGGTAGCCCTTCCTGCAGTCTGTGTGGATCCCAATGCCCCAGTGCAGTGACAGGGTAGCCCTTCCTGCAGTCTGTGTGGATCCCAATGCCCCAGGTCACTGATGGAGACACTGTGCTGTAAAAATGGTTCCGCCCTTTGGATGAGATATAAAACCAAGGGCCTGACTGTCGGAGGTCATAAAAGAGCCCTGGGCATCTTTTAAAAGAGCTGGGGTGGGACCCCGATGTTCTGGGTAAAATTGCCCTCTGTGTGCCGATCAAATCTGGCCTCCTAATCATCCCCTATATGTAACTGGTCTCTCCTGCCCCTTCACCACCTCAGCTCCTGTGTGGTGAGTGTACTGGTGCAGAATGGCTGCCGTCGCATCACCCAGGTGGGGGCTACACAGTGGTGGTGGGTGAAGTGACTCCCCATTGCTTCTGTAAAGTGCTTTGGGTGTCTTGAAAAAGTGCTATATAAATGCAACTTTCCTTCAGGGTCAACAGCAGCTACTCCACACTCCTCTCCCCTTCCAGACATGACGATTTAGCTCAGGTGCTTAAAACTAGAGCATTAGGCAGAGAACATTAAACGACGTGCTTGTAACCCTCCTGCACTGTCACAGGGGTCACTGGCAGCAAGACGGGACAGGTGATCAAGCAGATCAGGCACTTGCCGACTCAAATTACCCCGACCTTGCAGCTTCTGCATTGATCTGAATAAATTTCAAAACCAAAAAAAAAAACCTAATGGAGAACAGGAAGGTTTCCAAAAGATGGACGTTTGATTTTCCATAGCTCTCTTTCCTGAAGATGAAAGTCTGCATTGAAAAACACTTTTATCTTTTGCATGCATCAACCCTGCAGAAGAACAGACATTTTCAGACCTGTAAAGAACGTTCTGCAGATAGTACATGCTACAGCCAAACAAATTTCACTATTTTTGAAGGCCCACATACATACAAGGTATTGGGGTAGAGTTGAACACCTCAATGGCAGACTGACAGCAGAGGAACCCTGGCTAAGGGAAACTGGTAACGTCCACATCCCTCAGGACACGGATGGGTACCAGGTGCAGATATCATTACAGGTTGAAGAACAGAAGAACAGCTATTCTGGAGACATGTTGGCTGACGTCTTGTCAGGCTGCATCACTTCTACAATGGAAAATCTGAAGACTTAGATAGAATAATATTGTCCATATTGAACTTCTTGACCTGGGGAGATGGTCCATTCACACCTTCTCCCTTATCTAGATGCAAAGTGTGTCTCAGCAGCCAAATGCGGAGACTCTCCAAGTGATTTAGAAATTCTGTCTTAAAAGAGATTTTCTGTGACAGCGCTTCCATCACAAGGTCGGCCTGCCGCCCAGCCGCTGCCCTTCGCCAACGACAGCTTGTCGTCCGGCAGCTGCGCTGCTCTGTTGATGTATTTCAGCCCCAAGATTGAGGAACTTCCTCTGTCTCTTTGCATTTCCATTAATCGGAGCCTCTGTGGCGCTTTCTTGCGGTGAAAAATTGCATCGTCACTGCTGAGAGACTCATTAGGAGAGATAAATCAGATCTTCCTTCGGCTAAGATGCTGAGGCTAAAACTAAATGCAGCTGAAGGGCAGGTGGCTGAAGGTGTACTCACACCTCTGCTGATAGACCCCTGGACCAGCCTACAATATGAAATGACTATAGTGCCATCATGTGTCATGTTGTCACACTGTGTCTCTGTAGATACCCAACACACTGAGCAATAAAGTCCTAAGAAGCTGTACATTGTAAATGTGAAAGACTTCTCATTTTATCTTATGGTTAACTCATAACTGATTTTTATTGCATGAAAACTAAGGCAACTTTGGGTTGAGCATTAGTGTTGCTTGGGAGGGGGATTGAGGCTCCACCCATTTACGGTGGATTTTGTATCCCCCACCCCAATAATTTACCCCCATGATCGAAACTAATCTCTGGAAACCACAATGTCTTTGAGTGTCGGTGTTCACCCACAGTGATGGTGTTCACCCAACCTAAGGCAGCGTGGACGCCCGACAGTGACCGTCACCAGGGAACAGACTGCAAACCACACAAGCCAACAGTGACCGTTAAGTTCACTTTCAGTCCATAGCTATATTAAATACCAGTTAATTCTCTTTATGAGTTCATTCAGACATGCCCGTGAACCTGTGAACAGCGCCTCCGCAATGCAAGAAGGCAAAGCGACGACAAGACCGCCTCGTTTAAGACGAGATGTATGTGCGTGCTGGAATCAGCAGCTGAGCAAACTACAAAAGCACATTATAAATGAGGAAGCAAACGGTACCAGACAAGCGAAACTGCATTACGCCTCACTGGTAATACTAACTGGTAATACATACTGGTAAAAAACTGGTAATACTCACTGGTAATTATAGTATTCTTTACGCTTCAACATGTTTTTAAAATAATGGGCCAGTTTCCTGCGACACGCTGGTTTGTTATTAATGTGACCTTCACGAGCGTACATGTGGATGCGACAAGAGATATCCTCGTGCAGATTTAGAAAATGAAACAAAAGACCAGGTTGATAATTAATTGATTATTGTTCACGCAACAATACAAGCAATGCTTTTAAAAAATTATAATATAAAAGCACCGTAATTAAATATATATTTCACAAGTATACTTACATGAAGTATAATTACATGAAGAACAACTTCTAAATCTATGAATACACATGCGCCCATATTCATGTATTAATCTATTCCACGAAAGCATAAACGATGCATTTCTACAGCGTTTAAACCGTAATGTGCGTTTTATTAAACTGTAGCTCTGATACGTGTGTGAACACTATGCAGCAAACCCCGAAACGCCTTTTTCAGACCCTTTTTGCTCAAAGATTTCAGCCACTTTGTGTTTACCGCGACTGCACCGTCACCATGCAGAGCGCCTTTATTGCAGTTTCCTTATTGCACATCCATGTCAACGGGCACAAATTAAATCTGTGCAATTCAGATTGGTCACTGTCGAGAGAAACAGGTCCAGGCGGATTTTAAAAAGCAATAGATGAAATCCTATCTTCAGCATATTTTGGCAATCCATTATTTTCTATGTAAAGTCTGAGTACATGACAATAATTACTAGGATCAATACATCGAAATCACCGGGACAGGGCAGCTACTTACCAGTCCCGCCTGTTTCCGAGCCTGCTGAAGTTCTTTTATGAAGTTCTGCAGTTCTTTTCCTTCGATATATCCATTACCTGCAAGAATTCATATAAAATCTAAAATCAAAGCACAATCTAAAGTCAAGTTAACATCACGTAACATTTACAGACAACATCTGTCTTATGAGGGTGGGTCGTCTGCAAGAATCTATTTATAGCGTGATATATTCAGGGTGGAAGAAATTAATTCTTTATTAATAATTTCATCAATCTTGAATAACCAGACTTGAATTTCTTGCGATATTTCATATTTTTTCTTTCATCATTCGAAATATATGTAAATAATTGTATTTTTTTAAATTGCACTTGTGTCCGCCACACTGCTGTCACAAATAAATAGATTTATGAATTTATAAACGAATAAGACAAAACCGATATCGTAAACACCACAGCCCCAGAACATACAACTTTTTCTCTTCAAAGAAAAAACAAATCAATTAATTATTTAACTTTTGTAACAGTAATATGAAGAAAATATATTCCAATATAACTGAGAAATTAGCCCACTATTTTTATGACCTCATAAGTCAATATTTCTTTTCCGCAGTTCAACAAAATGTTAGGTGTCGTTACCGTCATTGTCGTAATGGTGAAAGATATCCAGAAACTGCGAGGCTGAGATTTCAACTCCCTGCAGGTAAGCTTTTGCCATCTTGCCGGCTTGTGGAGCACGTCGCCCTATGCCGCACTGCCCAGTACTGCGCTCCGACCGGCGACTCCCGGTATTTAAGGGTCGCCCTTCACGGAGTCCCGCCTCTTGTGCCCGAGCCAAAAGCGCAGCTCACCTCGGTAGGCGAACCGCTGCAGGTAGCGCCCCCGCGTAAAAGCGCGTCGGAGCGCGGAGGGGGTACGTGGAAGCGCATGCAGATGAACATCGCGGCTCCTCGAGTATGTTTGACTGCAGGGGACTCAATCATCGAAATGCAGTATTTACAGGAACAGTATGAATATAATACAGGTCACATGTAAACGCTCATCCCGACTAAACCAATATTTCCTAGTTAATCTCTAATTACTTTCGCTTCCATATAATGGTGAAAGTATCTAAACTAAATCTAATGTAGCTCCAATTTTTGTTCCATGTCTCCAAACGTGAGGTCCGGCGGTTATACCTCGCACATAGATCTGACAGCATCTGTAATATTAGTAATTACTGTAATGCAATTATACATTTATCTTGGTATACATTCTACAATTCATTCGGAGAGATTCATTCATGAATTAGGTGTAACTGGGTTTTTATCTTTCAGTTAGCGTAATACACATGGATTGCAGAAACACCTTTAAAGTTTTCTTGTTCTGTAGTTAAGGTAATTGCTTCTCCAGTCAGTTATATTCAAAATCATATTCTGATCTACAACCCGCAAGCAACGAGACAGGAAAAGCAGTTTTCTGAAGCACCTGGAAAAGAATGATAAGCTTTCACTTATGAAAGATAATATTTGTAATCATGGAACCGAACGGTGTCCAGCAAACCGCATTAAGGCTGCGGAAGACATGCTGGGATCTGCGCCACCTAGACTGCAGGCATGGTACTACAGTCTACATCATTTAATGCTTAGGTGAGTACTAGTTTATCATCAGACGTCTTTCTAAGACCCTGTGGCCCGCTGGGTGTGCGCTCAACAGTAATAATTAGAATAAAAAACTGTCTGAAGATTATGTAAAAGCAAAGTCGGCAAAACAGAAGGAAAGAGGAGGTGAAACTTTAATTGCTGGGGTCCCCTCTGGCTGGTTTGATGACCTTGACATGTGGCTTGGCTACTTTGGGTCTAACAGACTCAAAACGTTCACACTCATTCCGAATGAAAACAATGCCATCTTCACCTCTCCTTTCATACGGCAAAGCACGTGAGGCGGGTTAGGGCACAGAGTCAAAGCACGCGAGGCGGGTTAGGGCACAGAGTCAAAGCACGCGAGGCGGGTTAGGCACAGAGTCAAAGCACGCGAGGCGGGTTAGGGCACAGAGTCAAAGCACGTGAGGCTTGTTAGGGCACAGAGTCAAAGCACGTGAGGAGGGTTAGGGCACAGAGTCAAAGCACGTGAGGCGGGTTAGGGCACAGAGGCAAAGCACGTGAGGCGGGTTAGGGCACAGAGTCAAAGCACGTGAGGAGGGTTAGGGCACAGAGTCAAAGCACGTGAGGTGGGTTAGGGCACTGAGGCAAAGCCTGCATGTTTACTAGTCACCACTGCAAAGACACAAATGAAATGCCCAGCAACCAAAAGAGATGTGTAGTGGCTTTGGGAAATGCTGTGCTCAAGGGGAACTCAGCACAGACAGCTATTAAATTATGGTGATGTTTATGACAACTCTTAACACTATCACTGCAGCATTTTACCTTGTTGTCATTGCTAATCTCCTGGCATCTGAAAAATGAGTATTTACACACCATTACTTCTGGAAAAACAGCATCATATTATGTATGCCAGTGAGACAGAGAGAAAACAAAGATAATAAATTATGGACAATTAATTAGTAATAATTGGTTTTGCTTCACATCACCCCACAATGCATTACTTGGTCTTCCCTTCTGAGGCAGCATTTTTGTGGTGGTTCTTTTTTGCAGTTTCATGATGAGCTGTGGAGTCTTCACTGTTTCCCACACGAGCTGAGTGGACCAGGGTCTGCATCTCAAGTAACTGACAAGGTTGGAAAACTGCATCCTTCTCCCTTTTAACTCACGGGTCATTATGTGCACTAAAATTATGAATTATGTGCACTAAAATAAACACAGAATATTTTTACAGCCTTCAGTGTCCTCAGCGCTGGTGCCGTGCCGATGCTTATTTTCAATTCTTGTCACTCTTAAGAAATGATTCATATTGTGAAGGAAATGGCGCAGCATAGACTTGGAGAGCTCAGGTTAAACATGTTTATTGCCTTTCACGAGCGGAGTCGGAAATAGAGTGCTATGTGCTCGGCTGCCCAATCACAATGCCAGGTCTGAGAGCTTTGGTTAGTACTCCACAGGAAACAGGTAAACAAAGGGATTTGGGGCTGCTGATTGGATGAGCAGCTTCAGGACTATGTGCACAAACTGCAGATTCATGTGCAGAAGAAAACCAGGAACAAGAAGCAGGAACAGGAGCTTGGAAGTGGGACTGAAATACAACGACAAAATAACCTCAACAAAGATAATGGCAAAATGGCAGTTGCCCAGCACAAGTGTCTGTGGAACCCTGAGAAATCAAGACCAAGAACACAAAGCAAGACGGCGGTTTAAAAGGACTATGATACTCGAGACAAGACACTGGCCGAGCCAAAGCCAGGGAGACTGCCAGCGGCCCTGCCTGGAATCCTAAAATAAAACACAAACAGAACAAGCCCAGCCCCACAAATCCAGAAACCGGACTCCAAACCGAACTGAGCTCTGAGCCGTTTGATTGCAGAACATCGATGACACCTGAGCAGCCTCTGAGACCCAGAGCTCGGTCTAAACTGGATCGCAAGCCCGAACTAAACTGGATCACAAGCCAGCTACTTCTGGCTCAAAGAATCTTCACACTAACCCTGCTCAATCCCCTAACTGCTTTGCAGACAGGGGCAGCAGGAAGATATTAACTCCTGATGCAACATGGGACAATATTGAATGTTAGTGAACTAATTGGAAGTGTATTAAATAAAATTCAGAATATGTTCAAAAAGTGGGGCTCATTGCTTAGGTAACTTCATAAAGACTAATTTTAAGGGTTTTAGAAATGTCATTCATTCTTTTTCTTTTCCTTAATTGTACTAAAGTATGGAGGCTCACAGCACCAAGCTTATTGGTTTGAAACTCATCTTCAGTCTATGCTTGTGAAGTTCAGATGTTCTCTCTGTTGCGAAGTTACACTGATCGGTGTCTCTAATGAACATGGCACCCTCACTGCGAATGAACGCTGCAACCCTCACTGCGAATGAACGCTGCAACCCTCACTGCGAATGAACGCTGCACCCTCAGGGCAAATGAACGCGGCACCCTCACGGCTAATGAACGCGGCACCCTCACGGCTAATGAACGCGGCACCCTCAGGGCAAATGAACGCTGCACCCTCACGGCTAATGAACGCGGCACCCTCAGGGCTAAGGAACCTGCCACCCTCAGGGATAAGGAACGTGGCATCCTCGCAGTTAACGAACGCGGCACCCTCGCAGCTAATGAACGCGGCACCCTCAGGGCTAATGAACATGGCTCCCTCAGGGCTAATGAACATAGCTCCCTCATCACTAATAAATTATGGACTCTCATTGCTAATAAACATATGTCATACATGCGTGTGACTGCTGATTTTATTGGTCACAGAAGATTGGACTAAGAACTGAGACAGACCAGCCGGTAAAGTGGGTGGTCCCTGAGAAAGGTAGTCAGGTCCAGACAAACTCAGTATTAAGAGCAATAAGCTTCCTTGCTGCTTAAATTAAAGCTACAGTCATCACAGGCTTAGTTGGACCTCCAGCATGGTCCCACTGGGACTGTCACTGGCACTCACAAGCATCCTTCTGCGTTTCATAACTGCCAAGCGGGTTGTGTGATCAGAAGATTTCCTCATTGCTACCCTGCATGGAGCTCTGCTGTTGTACCCTAAAACAGGGTGCATAGCAAAAGGTTCTGTTGTAAAATATTCAGCCGATAAAATGGGGATTAAAGAATCAGTGAAGCAAAGAAAGAGTGCAGAGAGAAAATAATACATTAATGAGGACTGGGTTACTTACACTGCAATGTCACTGGATTAATCGTGAATGCTTTTAAAAGTCAAATGGCGGCCAAACAGGGTAAACGCAAGTCTGCCTGCTTTGTATATCACATTGAATTAAAAAAAACATTGTATAATCAGCTGGAATGAAGTCATTATTTCAGATCGATCCTGCCTAAACATCCCTTGTTTCACCGTTCACTGTAGCGGTAGCACTCTGGCTAACAAACTGCTACCAAAAGATGAAGCTTTTCTGCACCGGATAGAGTGACGCAGAGCCATGAAGCTTTTCTGCACCGGATAGAGTGACGCAGAGCCATGAAGCTTTTCTGCACCGGATAGAGTGACGCAGAGCCATGAAGCTTTTCTGCACCGGATAG
>JAODKF010000147.1:11899530-11913366 GCA_026779585.1 Mormyrus proboscirostris | reverse complement strand
GCCGTACCCTCACAGGTGTACCAATTGTACCCTGGTTGTAAGTAAATGTATCTTTCACAGAAATGGACTTTGAGGAACACCAAAGGTACAAACCATATTACTCTACACCCAATGGTACAAATATGTTCCTCTGAGTTATTTCTATGTCTTAAAAGGTGCTGTTACCTAAAGCTAAGGGTACGATTGGCAGACCCTTGATGGTACAGCCCCAGTGACAAGCAAAGGTACAAATTGGTGCTCTTTTTTCTGACAGAATACGTAAGTGGCGTTGAATGGGAACGGCCAGGGGACATGTAAACAAAGCGTTGCATGCTGGGAGGCAGATGAACATGCTGCACGGTTGGAGGAATGCTAGGCCGCCTGCGCAGTGCCCGCATGGGGTGCCGTGTTGCCACAATTATGAAACACCCTCGCTGTAGCCGGTCGAGCGCAGCGCCTGCCTGGCGATGGGCTTTCAAATTAAAAAATAATTAAATGAAACACGTCAAATAGAGGCACGGTGAAAACAAACCATGTCGCGTATTTTTTTCTGAACACTACATGAAAATATTTTTATTGCAGTTTTAATATCAATCAATCGATGAAGAATCACCCAAAAAGCCTGAGGAGAATAAGCCATACTCTCAAAAAAAAGGGTTAAAATTTGCTTGTCACTGGGATTGTACATTTACACAACATTAAGGCCTAAAAGCACAATGTACAGGTGGGAATATTTAAATAGCTCTTAATCATACATAACCCAGGTACCGGCATGGAAGCCTTGATTTCTGTGTTGTTTTGATCGGCTACATTGCTTGAAATCCCAGTGCCCCCCAGGGTTTGGTGCCCCCAGGGTTTTAATAAGACCCCTGTCACCTGCTGGCACCTCCTAAACGTCAGCTAGTGTGAGGGACGATTATTGCAGCCGCAAAACAGCATCCCGCTGGCGGAGGGGGCATCGCCAACTCAGTTGCCAGGTGATGAGGGAGGGGGGGGGGCTGTCAGTAGGCCTGCTGTGACACAGGGTGTGGAGCAACCAGAGCTGCACGTTCAAAATCCTTGGGGGGAGTGGCTGCTGGACCCCTGAGCTCCGGCTTCAATGGCAGGCCCCCGCTCCCCAGACCAGGATAAGCGGGTAGAACGTGGATGGATGGATTTAGCGTCAAGCTGTTGTGTTTTTATTCCAAACGAGGCTGTCTAACATTAACAGGCTTTTAGGGAATGTTCAGCAGGGCAAGTGAAGATACTGAGAAGCCTCAGCGGCTCCCACAAACGCAACATTACTCTCATAGCTTCTATTGGTGCTGCAGTGACTCTGTGCTGACACAACCTGCATATAAATGCAAAGCATTCAATAAACATTATCCTGGAAGTGGGATTGCATAATGAAGCGAACAGATCTCGCGTGATGGAACCATGTTTCTTAACTCCGAGAACTGATTAGTTTTTAAATACATGTAAATATTACTTCATTGCAATTATGATTAATTTCCAAATGTGTTACAATGGTAGGTCTATAGGTAATTAACAGTGCATAGTCGTCACCTTAAGTAACACACATTGTTTTGCAAAATAGTCAGTAAATCAGTATTTTCCCTAATAGTGACATGATCTAAAGACACTTACCAGTTCCTGCATGATATGCTAAACAATAATAATAATAATAATAATAATAATAATAATAATAATAATACTTCAAATGTTTCTCGTCAACTATCACAAACCACCACAATTTCTGTATGTCACACATACCCTTCATTCTTCCTTTTCGTTTTCGCCATTCGGAAAGTGCCCTGAGCAGAACATTGAATTTTTCTATCAAGTTATAAAAAAGAAATACTCCGTCATCTCCGGCAGCCATCTCTTTCTCATTATTTCTGTCCCGGGCTTTATTCTGTCACGGTAAGAGGGTTCTGCTGTCTCACGGGCTTTGTTTCTGTGGTGGGGGGACCAGGGGTCAGCGAGATGCTCAGCAGAGATTTTAAACCGGCACAGTTTTATGCTGATGTCAATGTACGACACATTTAAGCAGGATGCTCATTTTCTCATCTTCTGTCTGTTGCTGTTACAATTTTTTGCAATTATCTAAAAACTAAGAACTATTTCAATTTTTCCTCTCAGAACAAACAAACAAACAAACAAACAAGCATGCAAAATGTTATTTGAAAACTCACACAGTTGGAGAGTTTTATTTTAATTTAATTTCAAACTAAATTGTAGGAAGTAAGTTCTGGGACATCAGTTTTCAAATAACCTCTTCACCCATAAAAGATGCTTCTAAAATTGTCCTCATCACGTTTTATATATCCTGTAATGGGGTGGATTCTTTTCAGCACTGACACAGAGTTCGTCCTACTTGCACCACGGAGTCTGTTACTCAGCATTGCATTGGTACCGATTTCATCACATCAAATTTTGAGGATGATCGAAAATAAAGTGTCATATAGCAAAAAGCATTAACACACAAGATAAAACGTAAACGTCCTATAAACATGAAACATAAAGTGATCCTGTATGTTTCTCTTAATTTTATTCTTGTCACATTGTGCCAATACATTTTTGTTTTTTTTTTCAATTGTCATATAAAATCAATCCATCTATCAGCCTAATTTGTACTTCATTATACAGTCCAGACTCAGGTTGTACGTTCCTGCCATGTTAATATAATTATACCTAAGAGTGACCCAGTTGAATTAGTGACTCACATAGGCTACACAGCATTCCCCCAAAAACGTACAGCTGGGTTTCTCAGTTCCAGTCCTGGGGGCCAGAAATCACGACAGTTTCAGATTTCCTGCTCAAACGCACCTTAATCAGCTAATAACCAGGTTTAGTAGGTGTGTCTGAGCTGGGAATTCTGCACACTGTGCTGCAAACTGGCTTCCAGGACCAGAACCAGAAGACATTGGCTCACAGGTTCCAGAGCCTCAATAAGTTTGGAGAAAGTCGCCTACTGACCAGGAACTGCTTCAGTATAAATGGACAAAACTAGATTACTGTAGACTTAAAAAGATCTGCCAACGAAACCAGACCCTGCTTCCCGATCCGGGGAAAGGCTGCAATTTCACATTTCCATTAAAGGTTTCTACCTCGTAATCAGCAGAATGATAGCAAGTGTGATGACGAAACTTTAAGCCCTTTAAACCTCTCACTGGAGATCTTTCAGAAGGTGACTGCAGCAGATCCAAATGCAGACACACCTCACACATGCCTCGTTTCATTTCCCAATATTTTTGCTGCCAAAAATCGCAAGCGCATGGATCATCTCAGATTTACTCAAGGCGAGGTGTCCTGGGACAGACTGCCATGGCAATCATGGTATCATCATAGCTAACGCATGCTTTTGCAGTTTTTCCCTTGGAGAGTCGGTCAGAAACATTTCAATGCTTTAATTCAGCGTGCAAATCTTTTTGTTTTCATCGTAATGAAATTGAAGCTGAGTTAGTTATTTAATGATTGCATGTGAGATCTTAGCGTGTGGTAGTTAGTGTGATTGCCTCACACCTCCAGAATTAGCTTTCTGTTTACTTACATTTTTATGTAAGTAAAACTTCAATGAGTCAGAATTGAGGGTTTGAATCCCACATCCAGTTTGCCTGCTTCTCCATATTACCGGCGTCTTCCAAAGGCGTATGGTTATAGCCTAATCACATGTCATTAGCCTAATCGGCTGCTCTGAATTCTCTGTTTCATGCACCCTACGATGGACTGGCATGGTGTCGGAGGTGGACCCCTGCCTTGTGCCCTGTGCTGCTGCCATCTGCCCCCCCCCAACTACGCTGGCCAGGAAAAGCGGTTTGAAGACGGATGGATGGATGTCGGTAATTGCGTTTTTGTTTGCCTGTTGATAAACCAGCATTGTTTGAATTAGAAAACAAAAAGAATCCCAGCTTATTAATTTGCACAAATCAGACAAAAAAATAATTATATTGCATAATGCATATTTATTAGACAGTTTTAAAGATGTAGATAAACAAAGTAGTAAACAATCATGGCTGAATAGGCTGGTTAATTAAAAAAGCTGGTAAGGAGGAACCATGGCGTCAGGAACCAGGAAAAATGAACGAATGAAAGCGCCTGTATTTTTAATGTAATGTGTCTAACGTTAAATGGATGGGATGGCTGCATGGAATCAGGCAGGTTTCTAGAAATCTGTCTTACAAGACAAGGTAAGATTTTAAGTATGGTAGATAAACATATATCAGCAAATATCAATATAATAACTGTTAATTTTCTTTGTACTCCCTGGAGCTCTCAGCTGCGTTAGGCCTAGTCATGTACACCCATGAAATCTAATCTTGTTTTCATTATAAAGGCAACAATTACCATTTAGCACCATGAAAAATACAAGGATGTCAGAAGACCTTGACAAATTAATCTGTAATATGCAGCCCATGTCATTGTCATCCTATTAAAATAAACCGTACTGCAATATAGTATAAAATATAATGTTATAATAACAAAGAGACATCATAGCCTGTAATGAAAATAGCCGAAACCAGTATGTCTGTGTCTGTGGGTGGGGTCAGTCTCCATAGGGAGCGTCGAGTGACTGTAATCGATCTGCTCCACATTTCGTTGTACGGCTGTTGCTCAGAATCAGTGCACTGTGTTTCTGTTTTGACGGAAATCCCTATGAGAGTCTTTGCGTTTCTGTGTTTTCCTGTCTCTCTGTTTGCCCCCAGCAGCGTGCTTGCTCTCTCTTTGCCCTCAGTGCAGCGTGCTTGCTCTCTGTTTGCCCTCAGTGCAGCGTGTTTGCTCTCTGTTTGCCCTCAGTGCAGCGTGTTTGCTCTCTGTTTGCCCTCAGTGCAGCGTGTTTGCTCTCTGTTTGCCCTCAGTGCAGCATGTTTGCTATCTGTTTGCCCTCAGTGCAGCATCTCTCTGTCCATTGTTTTTTCAGTTTTCCATTTGCCCCCTCCCATTCCCCAAAAATGGGAAACGAAAATAAAGCTGTGTAACAGAATATGCAATGATGGCTGTTGAGCTTTTGCAATGATACACTCAATATCTGTCTTCCATTTCGGGTTATAGCCAATGTATAAAGGAGTCAATGATGGTGATTTAGTCTCAATTTATTTGTGTGAGTGTTTTGGGGTTCGACTTAAGTCAGAGGTCAATGATGAGTTCCTGGGTTTTAACTGTATTCAGCAAGAGCTCATTGTTTGTGTGCCAAGTGACAGCTTAGTCCACCTGCGAGTTTCACCACTGCAGGAGATGAATGGCTGTGTCACCTGCATATTTTACTATTTTAACAGAATTATCCATGGATGTAAAGTAGGCAGTGTAAAGTGAGAAGAGCCAAGCAGAGGCGCTTCTAGGAATCTCTAACAGGGGTGACCAGGTATTTAACAGGTGCGAAAGGGGTGACCACAGCGTGTTGTTAATGTGCGCAAAGCACATCGCAAATTTTTATATGTATTAATATTCTATAGTGGTGGGCAGGGTTCTGCTAATCCATTAGCCACTAATTGACAAAGCTAACTTTTTGGTTAGTGGATTAGCATTCCTGCTGACTGTTAGAGGACCAATTAGTTTCCGCTAAATTTCAGTCTGCTAACTGTAAATCTGCTAGCATTTTTGCAGGTGAAGTGAATAAAGTTTAACAGTCAAAAATGTTTGTAAGCCTTGAAATGATATGTATGTGTTCCTTTCTGCTGTTAGCGCGTTTGCAACAGTTTGTCTGGCATGCTGTTGGCTGACTAGATGTACACACAAGACGTGATTGGTCGATAACTTGATACTTTATCTTCATTGACTTGCATTTAGCCCAAGCTACCGTAAATCAGATAAGTTATCTGGCTAAGCAAGAAATCCTGTTTTGTGATACAGACCCCTGGTTAAAGACCAATAAAGAACAGAGTCCCTCATGCCTAGTTCTGGGTAAACGACGCCATGTTTGTAGTCCTCAAGCGGCTTCACTGAGGGCAAAATGTCAGCATGGGCAGGTTGTGAAACAGGATTTCTTCAATAAAAATGCTTATATCTCGCACAGAGAATACCATATAAAGAAATCGGCAGTATCCAACAACATGGGTGGGGAGGGGGGTATTTTTTATATTCTACATGGACTTTGTATATCAACTAATAACTATAAAACTTTATGATATAGACATGTTCAGTCTGGTTTAAACAATAGATAATGGGGGACAATGCACATCACTTGATGTCCAAAATGCATTTTTGTACATCTTCAATAATAATTGCATTGTGTCCATTCACTACTAGCTATTGAAACTGAACTGTACATGTAAAAATTCTAATATTTATTCTTATTTGCCTATAAAATAAAATGGAAAACCTAGGGGTGTACAAAAGTCATTATAACCTCAAACTGACGAACAAACTCGTTACGGCAGAGATTCTTAGAAATTAAGAGGATTTAGCACACATAGTCTGTGGGTTTGAAACGCGAAAATGATGTGTGTGTATCTCTGTCTGTGGACATCAAAGGTCTGTAATTATAAACTTCCTGCCTTGGTTGTTGAAAGATATTACAGCGGTAAGACTGAATATTGAATATACAGCTAACTTTACTACAGTCACAGGATTCTCATGGACAAGCCATTATGAGAGTAGGGGAAAGCCTATTTGTCACGTCAGGTAACATCTCGACTGCTTCTCTTTGATTGGTCTAAACACTGTTTGGGATCCGCCATCTTGAAACCTAAACCTGCCCTGGAGCAGGTTAGACCTGTAGCATGAGTTACCGTGGTGACATGTCGCACTTAAAGAGAACCACTGGGTCTTGTATCACACTGGCTGTGTGATACAGATGTACTACCCAGATGTACTCGGTAGAAAGAAAAATTTGGCCAAGCACCTGCCGCACAGCAAGGTGGAAGCCAAGGATGTGGCAGACATTTTGGGGTGGTATCTAGGGTGGCCGCTCTGACTGTAGAGGCGGCATTGGCCAACCAGGCTGCATCGTTAAAACTGCAGACGGAGACGGGGGTTAGAACACAGATCTCAGGGGCTTCTGTGCTGATGTTCGAGGGTCAGGGTAGGTTCATGACCCCAGTGCAACTGTCATAATGACTGGGATTTGTGGAAGAAACCAGGGTTCGAGTGTTACCTCTGACTACCCCCCAAAGATCAGCTATTTTACACTCCCTCATGAATCGGTTTGTCCGTGAACCTTGGGAGCCAGGATTACAGTTCCGGAACCCAGGCTGTAAGGAAATAATATCCCAATTACAAAAACTGCAAGAAATGTGAGTGGTCAAGTCGGGCTTATCCCTTATGATGGGTGTCATGGCTGGTCGGGATGCGGCCAGAGGAAGGCGCGCCCATCTCTGGTGCATCACTGGATTTGTCATCTGCTCAGAGCTGCCAGAGCAATTATTTGCTGACTATTGTGTGGACAGGAGGCCGGATTTACTTTTCTGCACCTTAGAGGGGAAAGAAGCTACTTAACAATTCTATCACCCCCACACAAGCTGCCCTCTTCCAGAAGAGTTTCCAGATCCACACGGGCAACTGAGAAACCATTTCTGATACTGAGCCGACAAGGTGCCCCCCACCCCCCCAATCCTCTGCTGTGCAGGTTTATAAAGCTATTTTGTTGCAGGTGTGATTGCAAGGCTGAAGCTCATCCTTTACACGAAGCGAGTGTGATTCTGCTGCATTTGCCATATGTGCCACCCAACAGCTATACTGATATTCATTCCAATCTCATTGTCTTAATGATACTCAGTGAGATAAACGGGCTCACAGAGGGAGGCAGGATAGGTGACCCAATGTAGTGGATGTATCAGCAAACACTGTCTCTGGGATCTTCAACAGATTGGTTGGTAACGGTGCTGATATTGGCCAGTCACGATGCTCTCTTTGGCTGTGGTACTGATTGTGATCGATTGTCATTGTTGACACACCACAACAACAAAACATGTCCTCTGCATTTAACCGATGTGTGACAATGTGACATAGCAGGGGGCAGCTAATGCTTTGCTCAGGGAACCTCAGTGGTGCCTTGCTGGTCAGGGATTCAAACCTGCAATCTTTCGATTACAAGTGAGTGCCCCTAACCATTAACCACCACTGTTTGTCCAGGGTGTGCCAAGTCTATATGTAGGCACTAAAAAGGAAAATGTATTTCATTAAATAATATAAAGCGGCAAAAACTGAATTAGCTGCCATTTATAAAATACCCTTAAGCCGAATCCCAGCTGAGCAAATAAATTACATTAGTATCAGGCTAGAATGTGTAAATAAAAATGTCACTGATCGGGGGTGCTTGGCGTTCTCAGTATGCCTGCGATCCTGTGTCTGTAATTTACTGTGGGTTATGGTTGGGTCACGTCGTTCTGTAGCTTGCTGTCGATCTCGTGTTAGTGATTTGGGGGGGGGGGGCAGTGGAGCACTTGCAGAGTGTGTGTGGCTTTGCATTACTGATTTAGAGAGGGGTCAGCACGGTCTCGAGAGCTGCTGTACTGGGTTGGGCCACACTGAGATGGCCACTGAGGGAACACACACACACACACACACACACACACATGCACATACACACACGCATGTACTGAATCCAGGCTCATGCCTGTATCGTCCCGTTAACGCTATGAAGCAGTGGTCGAGATTTTTAACCTCTTCCTCTGCAATGTAGAACTATTAGCAGGGGTTGAAGTGGCCTGGAACAATCTGGAATCTGATTTGCAGTTTCATACATAATAATATCAAGCAAGTTTATTTTTTGTATGCTGCTCTAAATGGCATTTTAACTGTTGCTAACTTGTATGTATCTACTTAATGTGTTACCCGGTGTGATTGCTGCATATTTGTGCAAAAAGAAAGTAATGTACTGATCAGCAGTGGCAAGCTCGCATGCCCAATGCAGGCTGATAGTTTCAGTGGGTATGGAAATGCTTTTGTAAGCTATGTGAAAACAGCTGTGTGGATCACTGCTTCGCTACATCAGATCTTTGGGGTCCCCCACCTGCTCAATCCCACATTAACGAATGACTAAAAGCCCACCATTAATAACAGTAGTGAAGCATGATTCTTCACCATACGGAAATTCTCTTTTTGCCCATAAAATGCATGTAAGAGACAAGCAACTCATCAGTGAGTCGTCCCCATGTAGCTGGGGGTTAAAGGCCTTGTTCAAAGATCCATGCACATGTACCCACACACACACACACACACACACACACACACCCACGCACATGTAGCTGTTCTTCCGAGGTCGGGCTCAGACTGGCAAGCTTCTTATCATGGTCACAGACACTTGACCTGCAGAGCCACATGCTGCCCCACACACACACACACACACACACACACATGCCTGCACACATGTTTGGTCCCATAGTCAGGTTTTTGCTAATCTGTGTTACAAGGTTCCCATAATCCACAACAAGACTAACACTGTGCTGTTAACTGCAGACACTCTGCCAACTATTGGTAGCAATTAAGTCAATTATTTTAAGAGTAATTGTCCAAATGCCTGTGAAGTTCATGTCTAGCACCATGCAGGTTCTGTAGGTTTTGTGTTCCTGCCTCATCTTCTGCTCCTACTCTGCTCCTGGCTCTTTGTAATATTTCTGTTAGATTTGTTCTAGGATGCTAATAAATATTGTATGAAGAAGTATTGTGTTACAGGAGGCATCCATCCCCATTTGGTCTACACAACGAGGGAACCTCCACTCCACCACCAGTCTTCTGTAAAATTCATTTGCCTTTATGTAGCTTTTGTTGAATTTGATAGCCCTTGAGTCAGCTCACTTTTCTTGAAATGACTTTTCTTTGTATCATAAGTCAGGGAAGTCCTCTTCATATCTAAATTTGCCTTCTGTTGCTCTGTATTTGGCTTCATGGGAATCTGTGGACAGCAGCGATGCGACGATTCCCCTGTTCCAGTGATGGAAACCCAATCAAGCCCAGAAAGTAGGCAGGAACTAATTACTAATGCAGGAACCTTCCAGAAGCCTGAGAGATGACCTCACCTCGCAGAGAGAAGAAGGTGATGATGATAATGCAGCATAGAGATAAACTCACACCAGTAGGACGTAGTTAAACTCTACTCTGCAGCTCACTGTGGATTCACTGCAAAGCTCTGGATTAGCTAGAACTTTTGCCATTTTTCTTTCAAACATGCAGCGCGGTCCAAATCAAGGCCCTCATAAAAGTGCAGTGACTGGGGAAAGCTGTGTCAAAAGCACTGCAGGAGTTCAACACAGAACCCATTCCTTATGAGTCTCAATGCAATTAAACCACACTGCTTTATTACATAGCCAGTGTCTGACATTCGCACCTTGTAAACTAACACAGCAAGTGTCACTTTCCTAAATGACACTGGACTGTTAAGCCTGGCGAGGTGATGTTTGTAGCTGCAGTGACATGCCTGAGACTTCTTTCTCAGTAGCGCTTAGAAGGGGCAAACTCATTAAAAACACACCATCCCTCCCCACCATTATTATCAAAAAAAGATAAAACAGTGACTCATAGTGTGCGAGACAGAGTGAACGGTGAGATTACATGTTTGAAGAAACCATTTTGTCTGGTAATGAATATTTTTAAGTAATTATTACTATTGACAATAACAATAATTTGGGGTTATAAAATCCATCTGTTTTAATGAATGTGTAAAAAAAGAACAGCTTTGTATATAAGCATGATACGGATTTCTCAGCAGGACAGGGAAACTGCTTTAGTAAGTTTCCCTAAAATCTTAAGACCAAGGGGCAGTAACTCATTAAAACCTGCAATTTTTGAGTGGAGGAAGCTGGAAAATTAAGTGAACCTTGTGTGAAACTCCTGTGAAATAGTCCAAAAGAGAATGAATTATGATAAATTGCAGGAAGGTGAAGACATGCGCTTGTGTGAAGGAGGGGTGGTTAGGGTTAGGTTTTAGGGTTAGGCTTAGGGTTAGGTTTAGGGATAGGTTTTAGGGTTAGGCTTAGGGTTAGGTTTAGGGTTAGGTTTTGGGCTAGCTGCTGATCAGTCCTCACTGATGGAGCCACACCTCTGCTTCTGCCGGCCTCCTACTGTATATGGGACTACTGGTGATTCTGTCAATGTTGCTGGAGATGTCCATCCTGCTGCTGATGTCCAGGCTCCCACCTGTAGATTGGAAGCCACCATTGGCCAAAAGTGTCCAGGGAACCTTCGCCTCTGTATTGTAAACCATTTGGCACCTTGTCTCTACAAAACACTTCTACCTGCTGTGTCAAATGCAAGTTTCCTTCTGTTCAGCTAAGTCTTTGAGGCAAAGAAGTCTGCACTTTAGGCCTGAATGTAAATTTGAGTTTGCCAAAGTAACAAATGGAATGTAATCTTGGCTAAAGCCTGAATATCGGGTTTGATACAATTTTATTGACAGAGATCATAAAAGCAGCAATTACTGCCTGTGTTTGTGTAATCTGCGTTTGCGTAATGTCGGCGGTATGGGGTGTTTGGGGTGGATGCCTGTTCTCACTGCCCACCCACCCCAAGTCCATCTGTCAGTCATGTTGCTGGCCAGCGCATCCCTGCTGGGAGTGGGGGGCCATCAAAGGGGCAGGGGGCTACTGCAATGAGCATGCACATGGTTTACACTGCTTACTGGGGCAGTTCAGCACACGCAGCTTCCACAAAGCGTCAGGCACGTTTCAGCCCCGCAGTCAGCATCCGTCGCCATAAATAAGAGAACGACATGTTTTGCTTTTGTTTTCAAACACTTGCTCGGTGTGAGAAAAACAGCCAATATTTATTTCCTGCATGGCCAGGAGCAATCTGATAAATCGATCGTTTCATGAAGCCCCAGCAACTCGGCACTTTTCAGCTCCCAGACAGCATCAGCCCGTGAGGCGAGTGTCCGGAATGCTCTGTGCTCAAATGTGTCCTACAAGCAAATGTTTGAGGCAGGGAACAAGTGGTTGAACATGGGGTTTGGTGGGAGCCCTTTGCAGACTCCGTTACAGGAAGGCTGAAGAATTACGCACTCTTCGGTGCTCTCCGCTAATGAACTAAACCAAATATTTGGTATCCCTGGAAACCAAGGAAAGCTGTATCAACCAATAGGCATTGAGCCAGCTGTGGTAGTGCGGAGTATGGCACACTAATGCTGGAACAGCATAAAAATGTTAGTACTAGGATTTGTGAGGCATCTAAAGATAGAAAGAGAGGTGGTGTATTTGTTTTTATTTCTGCATGACACCATAAAGAAGAATCATCTGAAAGACAAACTGAGGGTCAAACATGACTGCACTGCTTGGCATTTACCAAAGGGAAAGACTTTGGGTTTGGCCAACTGATGACATGAAGTAATGCAGATCTCTCGAGCCTTAACTTGCCCAGTATAGACATTCCCCTGCTGTCTGCCAGTCTCCACCATAGTCTTATCTACCATGGAGAAAGAAGCCATATCATCAACCAGCAGGATGCTTGGATGTCTCCCCCCCCCACCCCTCAGGTTTTGTGGAGCGTCCCACCCACACAGAAGCATGTAGGAGATGCTCTCACAGTTTAATATTATGTGTCATGCATGTGAGAAGCGTATGCTACAAAACGACTCCATCTGAGATGCCATTCCTGGTTAGAATGAGTCCATTTGACAGGGAGCAGAGATGTTCTATTTTTCAAGGCGCGACAATTCAGGAGGTCCTGCCAAACATCCGAGCAAGATTCCGGTTTGGATGGGTGCCGGTGCCCCGTGGTGTAATAATTACTGAAGAGGTCTGGGTGTCCGGCTCACATTTCCAGCTGCTCCTCCCTCTGCCCTGGGCCACCTAGTAAAGACAAAAATGCTGCCTAATTAATGTTTCCCCCTCAAAGGCATAGCTGAGCTGATCCTTAAAAGCCCCTCTTTTCAGATGGTGAAGCTTGTCAGGGCTACATGAAGTCCGGTGTCCAGACAGGTGGGAGAAAACATGGGCCCAGATGACGTATAATCATTCTGCAGAGCTACACTTGATAAACCCAACATATAGATATTTCAGGAGTACCGACTGATCGTCTTTTTAAATTGAAACAGCATCGTTCAACCAGTGGGGAGCTTGTGGGTCTCATGGGCTAATTGTATAAGGCGTGAGCCAGGCGGGATTGGCGTGCCAGCGCCTCGGATAAATTTATCAGAGATCGATTCTTTTTGCCTTTGCCTGACAGACAAAAGGGCAGGGAGCTCGGTCAAGTCGCCGTGGTGACAGAGTGGGGCATCCCTGGGGGTCTCCTACTTCGGCCCCTATGAGCCCCTCAAGTCACAGGACCAAACCATTTCCAGGACATAAACCAATGACGGCATCCAGCAGTTGTATTGATGATTTTAAAACATTATTTAACTTATTTCATCATACATTCTTTGTATCCACGATGAGAATTTAGTATACTGAAGTTTAATAGGTTATTTCTGTTGTCATACATTTGCCTTTTTTCTGTCATTTGTGTTGTAGCAAAGAGTTCTTTCATGGGGTGAATGCACTTCTTTACGCAGCGCATGGTTAAAGTATGGTAATAGTCTTCCTGTTAGTGTACTACAAGCTAAAACTCTGGGTTCCTTTAAATCAGACCTAGATAATATTTTAACAGCTAATGGGGTGGTTTTGCTGTGCCGGGACCCCCCAGTGGCAGGAGTCACGGAGGATGGCCTGCAGCCTAATATCAGACATCCCTCACCCTGTGCTACATTGTAAACATTCTAATATCAGACATCCCTCACCCTGTGCTACAGTGTAAACATTCTAATATCAGGCATCCCTCACCCTGTGCTACAGTGTAAACATTCTACAATCAGACATCCCTCACCTTGTGCTACAGTGTAAACATTCTAATATCAGACATCCCTCACCCTGTGCTACAGTGTAAACATTCTACAATCAGACATCCCTCACCTTGTGCTACAGTGTAAACATTCTAATATCAGACATCCCTCACCCTGTGCTACAGTGTAAA
>JAODKF010000147.1:11871788-11884159 GCA_026779585.1 Mormyrus proboscirostris | reverse complement strand
ACAGATCTCTGGGGGCCCCTAAAGGGCGTGGGCCCTTAGAATTGTCCCAACTTTCCCCCCCTTAGCGGCACCCCTGTAAACAGGTACAGTATATACAATAAATAGGTGTCAGTAATAACAAAAAATGTTAGTTGAACTTGGTGAGGCGAACAATTAAATCAATAAACCGATTAAAGTGGAAACATATAATCTGTCTTAACGCAACCGAACAAAAAACAATTTATTATATTATTATATATGCTATATTTTGTGTATATTTAATATTGTTGACTCTGATGTTTGGTTCGGTTGCGTCAAGACATACTACGTTTGCTACTTTACTCGGTTTGTTGATTTGTTTGCTTCACCGAATCCCCCTAACATTTCTTGTAATTACTGACACCGATTTATTGTATTTATTGTACCTGTATACCTGTTTTACTATTGACTAGCGATACTGAAAGAAAATATTGTTGATGACGCTGTCGCGACCATTCACACGGACTGTATACCTCGGCCGTAATGTCAAAGTAGTGCGCGGCAGCGTTGTATTTACTCCTTCCAGTAATATTAATTGTAAGGCTGTTGTATCTTATTGTACAGATCTAGCAAACGTAGTACGGCGTGCTGAAATAAACCTCTTACAACATGACAGCTATACACATCTAACCTGTTCCTTCCAAATAATAACTTGTGCTCTCACGATAAAAAATCACTCTATGGGACTTGAGGGGCTTTTGATATGAAAAATATCAAACTTCTTAACTTAAATGAAACAAAGTGCAAACAGACCTTTAAAGCATGACATGAGACACGACAAAAAATGAACCAATAGCTCTTTCAACCACACAATTAAGTAACCTTGTGGAGGTTTTACCAGTTTTCAAAGGTTTTAGCCTAAATATTAATGTACCCATTTGCATAGGATAGGAAAAGTAACAGCTTTATTATTATATAAACATATAAATATATCATATGAACAATTGCATGAATAACTAGAGACGCATTTCCGCAAAAATTGTAGGAGGAGCGTCTAGAAAAAGTTAGTGGAAAAAAAAAAAAGAATAAATTAGGAAACCAACAAACAAAACGGACTACGTCTACATTGAACTATTTTTATTATAGTTGCTGATTATCAACACAGTTTTTAAGAAAGCGTTAAATATCTTCTTTGTACTGAAACACAAAAAGAAAGGGAATGAGGTCATCCAGATCGATCATTCTGTTTCAGTTTGTCAAGAGTTTTCTTGCAGTCCAGGTGTTGAATTCGTCCAGAACCGGCTGTGAATTAGCATTCCAAATAGATATGTGTATCTAAAATTGTACAATTAATAGGAATTATTGTCTTGTACAATAATAATTACTTCATTTCACAACACATGTAACATTTGTCACAGAGCTGCCTATAGTTCACTAAAGCTAAGCAGATTTGGAACTAGATAAATATAAATACTTCTTTCTTTCTTTTTCAGTAGCAAAATCTGTATAGCATTAATAAGAAACTACGAACTCTTGAACAGGGGATCGAGTTTGTGGACATAGTCAGTCTAAGCTTAAGTAATCAATTTAAAGTTAAATTTGCTTGTTCTACCCACGTTTTTTTCTCGACAAAGCTAAACACTCTCCCACTGACAAATCTGGGCTGTGTGTGGAGATCACATGTTTCCGACCCTCTAGTGGAGTCCTCCTGGTGGAGATTTGCAGCCACATGTTCTTGATCTCTTGGGACTCTTCCCGTATAATTCTTTCACTCCCCTTAGGGTTTGCCGGTTATTTTATTATCGCCCGTTGTCCCTGATGAATTCGGACATCAAACTGTTTGCCAAGGTGGTTGCCCGTCGACTGCAGGCGGTGATTTCCAAATTGATTCACCCAGACCAAATTGGCTTTATTAAATCCCGTCATGCAGCCAACATCATCCGACATCCGACATCATCCACGCACTTCACGCTGCTCCTTCCTTTCCCTTCCCTGCTGCCCTTCTCTCTTTAGACTCAGAGGTGGCCTTTGATAGAATGAATTGGTCATTTTTGTGGTGAGTCTTGCACAGAATGGGCTTTGGCCCTTATTTTAGCAACTAATCAAGATCCTTTACCCCTCCATGTCTTCTGTCCTTTTGACCAATGCTAACATTTCTCCTCCTTTTCGGCTTCTTCAGGGGGCCAGGCAGGGCTGTCCCCTCTCCCCCCTACTCTTTAATCTGTCATTGGTAACTCAGACCTTATTTCCCCCATCCTAGGGAAAGGTGTCAGTTTCCTTATACAGTATGCTGATGATAAAGAGAGGTGCTTGCTAGTAAAGACAGAACCAGTTAAAGTCAAAGACAGAATTTTTCATTACCATTTACCAATAGTAACTATTTAATGCAGATGAAAAATGGAGAAAAGATAAACAGAACAAGGCTAGTGTACAATGGAAAAATTACCGTGTGGTGTACTTTTCTGTCATCACATTTAAAGCAACATGAAAGATACAGTATGTCGAACACACCAAAAACAAGGATCATTAGCACAGTCATTTGGAGAAGCTAAAAATAAGAACAATTATATATCAGGTGAATCAAGAATTAATGTCTCGAAGTAAATCACTGGAAAGACAATCTGCGAAGGTTGATCGCAATTGTCAGCAATTTGTTAGAATGTAATTGTGCTTCCTGTGACTGTTCATACAAATTGTTCGAATCTGGGAATTATCTTGGCAAAATCGAATTAATGGCTCAGTTTGACCCAGTCATGTGACATCATTGGAGGAGACAAAGGAGTCAATGACACTTGCCTTAAAATGAGCGTATAACTCCAAAAGCACAACTGCTTCCATTGCTGAGACAGTAAAAAAAGCCAAATATTACTCAGTTATCATGGACTGCACTTGCGATATAAGTCATTAGGAGCAACTGTTAATGGTGTTAAGAGTTGTAAATTGTATGACCTCAAGAGGTATCTCCATGTATTTTGTTGGTTTTCTCAGTATACAGTACTTGACACCACAGGGAAGGGCTTATGGTCCATTTTTAGGTCACTTGGCCACACTAAATTTGGATATTTCTAACTGCCATGGCCAGTCATATGATAATGGCAGTAGTGTGTAGGGCACGAAGCAAGGGCTCCAAAAGAGAGATGAAATACATAAATGAATACATAAATGAAATGAATAACATGGCATTACTGTATGTGTTGGTTGTTGAAGTCACACACTTACAGTAACCTTGTTGCACCAAAGTCATTCATAACATCTATCAGCTTCTTTGGTCTGCCGCAGCGACTTTATACTCTGTCTGGCTCATCTGTACACCACTGGACCATACTTACAGAACCGGTCACAAACCTTACAGTGAAGGCACTTTCAGCAACAAGATGGAAGTATACGAATGACAGTGTTAAAGCTGTCCGCAGAGGTGTAAAAAGAACTAAAAAATGTTACTCAAGTGAAAGTACAAATAATGAGTGACAATTTTACTCAAAAGTAAAAGTATTCAGCCAGAATCACACTTGAGTAAAAGTAAAAAAGTACCGCATTAAAATTGTGCGAGTATTAAAAAAGTAAAAGCGAGAATGAAAACTAGAGATTCTTGTTTATGTTTTTAATCTCTAAAAACATGAAGTGAATGAACCACATACAAGGTTTTATCCTGCTTTAGAACTGTTTAGATTTAACCATTTAATTATACAAGGCACACCTAATGCAAATATGCAACATGCTACTCAAAGTTGTAAAACCTCTGATTTACTGTAATTTAAACAGAAGCTGATTTTGCTAAGAATGCGCTGTTTGGAGGGTGGCATGTCTCGGGCCCAGGCTTGTCTGTGACTTTTTGTCGTCAAATGAGTGAGTGACTGCCCTCGCTATCAAGTACATTCCATGGACAAATCCACACGCACCCAACACACGCACACGTGTTCACACACCTCCCCCACACAGATGAACACACGTGCAAATACACTTACACGCTCCCTACCAAGCAAACGCAACAATTTTGTATGTCTGTATCTGTTATATCTGTTTTATTTTCTTTATTTCTGGTTGTGTCTTTGTATGTATCCATTGTTGGTTGTATTTCAATTATTTCAATGCTGTTTTTTTTTTTTAATCTCTCTCCCTCCCCCTTTTCTCCACTCATGTTCCTCCTAATCTATCACTTCCTTCCAGGCAGCTCGGCAACTGCAATATTTAACATATATTAAAAATATAATACAATAAATAAACAAAAAGAAATTGACCAACATGAGGGGCCTATACAGAGTTTATAGAGCTCCTCATTGTCATGACCTGCTTGAATGTTATAATTTCTCTAATTTCCACGTCAAGGTGCTGTGCATTGTGGCGATTGATGGGACATGATGTCACTTCCAAAGGACCAATGAACATGTCTGACTAATTTCATAGAATGTGAAAACAAATCTCATTGGCACAATGAATTACATCTTAATTAAACTGTGTTTTCAGCACAATTCAATTGGATTGTTAGCAAGTGAAAATAGAATGATCTCCAAAAATGAGTATTTTAAAATTGTCACGAATGCGGGCGGCTCGGGTGCGGGAACGAGGCATGGTGCACAATAAGGATGGACGACCCACTGACAGCTCCAGGAACACAAATGGGGGTTTATTAAACAAAACAGAACACACTAAGAAACACAACAAAATCAAAAGACCACGAGGGGTCAAAAACTAAAGGGGATTAACAGAAACTAAATAACAAAACACTGAATGCACAGCAAATCTCAATCACAAACCTCAAAACAAAAACCTACTTCCAGCAACAAACTTCAACAATCAACGAACGACTAGGGAACAGAACAGAAGCAGGTTCTTAAATACAGAAACCAACACTGGGTAATAAGACTAACACAGGACAAGTGAGACTAGTTAACAGAGCAGGAAAACAGGGCACAGGTGGAACTAATAAACTCAAAAAGGAGCAAGACAGGGAAACTAAGAACTAAACAAGGAAACAGGGAAACAGAAACCAACACTAGGGAATTAAACAGGTAAAGACACAAGCAGGGGCACAAGGAACAAAACGAAAACCAACTACAAAATCAGACACAAGAACTAGAGAAACTCAACTGAAACACTAGGAAGCAAAATACAAAAACAGAGGAGGTGGGATTCAAATACAGGACAGAAGGGAACACAGACAACTGGCTGCTCAATGTGTTGAGCCATAAGACCAGAGAACAGGGGGAAAACACAAAGACTCACATGAAGGACGGGATAACCAGCAACGCCTGCTGGTCAAACGGGGAAGGGACACAGAGTGAGACAACAGGGGCTGACCCTGACATTTTTCTTTTAATGGGCTCTGCCCCTTGTTAGGATTGTTAGGCCAATGAAATATGGCACCGCCTCCTAAGTTCATGTGGACTATGACTTATTTAACAACCTGTGCTCTGACTTGTCTCACAGTCCCAAACATCTCGTGACTTATGTCTTACTCTTGAATCAACCCGTCTCAGGCTTGCATAGGCAATATCAATTTCACAGTCTTGGAAGCAGTAATGTTTCCTCCTTACATGCTTGTACAGCCATGACTTGGCATCATATACAGAGGCACAAGGGACATTCGTCTTTAAATGCTTAGAGCTGGGACTGAAGGCGGGCCAAAGTTGAGCCAGTTGTATCCCCTCCTGAAGTCACATGACACATTGATGTTACATATATCCAAGGTTAAAACTAGTGACACTAACATATTTCATAAAATGGCTGTTTTTAAATGGAATCTTCTGTCAGTTTTAGTTAATGCCATTAATTTATAGCATCAGGCTTCTTACCCTCTGCAGATATTTGACTCTTTAAAAAGAAAATAGCAGTTGTTGACGCAAAACGGCAGGATTGGTATGGACGACACAGATGTCTCCTGATGCGTTGGAGTCCCCCCCTACAGTTCCTGTCATTTGTACATCTGTCGTAGAGAGTGTCACGTCGGACGGTGATGTGATCTAAGTCTGTCACGACGGCAGTCAGGGGTGCCAGAAGCCGAGAACTATCATCAGGCACTTAAAACGGCCTCCCCAAAATATTAGCTTTTTTTATATAACATAAAGATACTTGCAGCTTTTTTTTAGCACAGCGTGCAGAACCAGTGAAGCGGACTACACTCAATTTATGAAATCGCCACATATGTAAGAGAAAATTAAATGAAGAAACTGGATGAAAAAACACTAAATGTAAATGCAAAAGGCCAAGGAGGAGAGCCTCGGTTGGTGGTGTGGTCGATATCCACGGGCCTTGACAAGGTTCCCAGAGAGACCCATCTGTGTTCTGGCCCCCTTTAGTGAACCATCAAACATTCTCACTTCTAACGAGGCTGGATCATAAATGACATAAACATTGATCTCATGGATGTTGTTGAACGGCATCAATAATGATGCTTAATTTCTGTGTTTATAGGACAGAGAGAAATGACGACCATCAGGTTCCACCCTGGAGGTAACACTTATCTGGCTATTTTTAGCCTAAACTGGAGGCGTGCTTAGAAAATCAGTAGTTTTCATCTGTTCTGCTTGGCAAACATTCACATCACACTCCCTTACCTGTTTCTTCATAAGGGGGGGGTCATTCATATGTTTTTTCTGGAGAAAATCTTGCCACTTTACTGAAACAGACACTTATCAATTTATATACTCCATTGACGTTTGTTTACCTCTCCTGACAGGCAGAAGCGTAACCTAAGTAAAGACAGAGTGTATGGTCCCGCCTTGTGTCTGACGAGTGGAGAGAGGTTAATGGTTGTGTGTTTCCAAATTTTGATCCATTCTGGTTCACCTTATCTAGTCTGGCACCACACTAGACTTTGCATATCTTTGAATTCATTAAAGCCCCATTAGTATAAAGCTTCGTTAAGCGCTGTCCTATTGTCCCCTTTAAAATCCCAAAGCCCTTTTGTTCTTTAAATGCCAAACACTTAAACAGTTGCTGTCATGGTTGTTGATTTTTTTTCCGAGTGGCCTTTTTTGCAGCAGGTCAGACGGTAAATTAAGAGGAAGCGAGACAGATGCCAGACAAGATCATGGAAGGTGACAGTGCCTCAGGTTGTGGAGGATATTCTAAGATCGTCAGAGAGATGGTCATCTGGCCATAAGATCTCTAGTTTTATCTCATGGACACACGCTGGGCTGCGCTCACATCGGTTCTGCGCACTTGATACAAGGGACATCGATTGCCAGCCTGAGAACGAATCTTAATCTTTGTTTGGACAGAAATGGATTTTTCACAGATATTTCATCCAAAGGTTATGTCACGGTACAGTATGTAGTTACAAGTTCAGTGTTTATTTTACAAAATTTAATTTCATAATAATAAACTTATTTTGGTAATACTTCCCCTAAGGTCATGTTTTTAGGAATTCACTGTAGATACCTTTATAATGCATTATAATGGTCAATATAAGAATTAAGGATGCTTTGCACTGCATTATGAAGGTATCTATAGTGCATTATAGATGAGAGCTTCATAAAGCATTTATAATGCATAATAATGCATAAATATGGCTATAATGTGTTATGCCTTTGTATAAATATTTATGGCCATGTATATAAAATAGGATTGATAAAAAATAATTTCCCCACGGGGATCAATAAAGTTCCATTATTATTATTATTATTATTATTATTATTATTATTATTATTATTATTATTATCTTTTATGAATGCATTATAATGTATTATTAATGCATTCTTAATGCATTATTATTTATAAATTACTAAAAACATGGCCTTAAAATGTTACCATTATTTTCTAATTTTAAAAGGCTTATGAGAAGATATGACAGGACCTCAGTGAATGTAAATCATTATGACAGCATGCTGAGACCCTTTTCAGAGGCAACGTACTTCTAGACTGAGGAAAGTGGGATTCTGCCAGCCTTTCACTTGATCCTCATGTCCATGTGACCTTTGCATGAGCCGCAAACGTGCGGTGGCCTCCCGATGGCCCTGATGGCCCTGGCATTTCCACGGCGATGGCTGGTGCGGTGGCCTCCCGATGGCACTGATGGCCCTGGCGTTTCTACGGCGATGGCTGGCCTTCCACACAGCCCCTGCGAGGAGCCTCGCTCTGGAGAGCAGTGATGCGACCTCTTAACTAAAACATTTCTCTCTCCCTCACAATCATTGCCGAGCGGAACAGCCCGGCCGCTGCCACAACACCCTGAGCCTGGGCTGGCTTTGGCCGCTATAATTGCGTGTTTGTAAACTGTGAGGCAGCCAGTCATGCAGAGAGAGGCAGTGTGATGGAATCTTGATGCTCTCTATGCAAAACAAGTGAAAGTTTTGCATAGAGAGCATCAAGGTCTGGAGGTGTCTGAGCTCTCGGGTGAAGGTGGTTGATACACTGCATGTCAGGAATGCAGGAGAACCTAAGCATTATCTAGAACCTGACCTCTCCCATGTTACTTCTAGCTATGCCCACTTCTTATAAATTACATCGCAGTATTACAGCCAAAACCAACCAAAAATGCTCTGCTCTCCTCTTCAACTTCCATGCGCTCCTTAAAGCAATAAACTAAACCACCAGGAAGAAGGCTCTGCAGAGGAGAAGTCCATTTCAGAATATGGTATACCAATAACATACAGCTTCTTGGTGTGTATTATGGCATACCAATAACATACAGCTTCTTGGTGTGTATTATGCTTTGTGGAGCCTGAGGAATATCAGCATCGGAATGGGAATGAGACTTTCCATTGACCAGAAAGCTCAGAGTTTTTCCAAGACCCACCTGCTTCACTTTTGTTTCATTCAGTGACTCACATTAAATTGCTGAAAAAAGCTTAGCACCACTTAGAGTAATATAGGTGTGCTTGACAGGCCAACAGATCAGACTGAGCCGCTTGCGAAGCCTGTCTGTGTTAAGGTTTCTGCAAAGTCCATGCATAAAGCATGGTTGTTTTGACAACAGATCTCGGGAATGTAAACCACAGACCTTTTCACAGCACTAGAGTGCTGATCCAAACCTTTATCCCTTGATTTTGGCTCATGTCATTAAATTGAGAATTTTTGACAGCTTTAGAATTCATTTTCTGAACAGATGCCTTCTTATAGGACAGTCTATGCTGCCAGAGGTTTATTGGGCTAATTCAGAACACAGAACCTCCCTCACATTTGAGTCCTTCAACCTTCCGGTCTCAAATCTGTTTGACAACAATTCTGGCACTGCTGCCCACTAATTTATGAATGCATTTAGTTAGAATTCAAAATGACGCTGAAGGTAATGACCACAAAGTGGATGTCTCAGCATGTCCTAGACTTTCAGGCTTTCAAAAGACATTTTAATTTTGATGGTCGCATGCTATAATTGTGTTCCACACGACATTACAATATTTGCTTCCTGAATTTCATTCTCAGCTGATTATGTGTCTGGTATGATGCTTTAACTGCTTCACCTCCTCCGTAACTATCAAAGGTTGTCATGGTAATAGTCCCGGAAGGTTCTTTTCAATATTTATTTATACTAGATGCATATACTTGTCTTCACAGCAATCAAATGTTTTAACTTTTCCTGTTTGTAATCGTGGTTAAAGGTGATACCGGGAAGGTAAGGAACCTTTTCCGTTCACTGCTGTTTCGCACTAAATTTGTGAATGTTATTAGGTTGTATTTATATTAGTGTGTCTGCAACATCTGACTGCTGTGCTCCACATTAAACCCAGAACCTGGGGAGATTGCATGCCCACCTGTCCTATCATCTGTGAAAGCCTGATTGGACAGAACCACAGCGTCTTCAAAGGTGTTTTGCTGGTACTTTCCAGAGTCAAACGAGGCCGACCGCTCCATCTCAGCCTGTGGCTTGAATCTATCCTTCACTGACTGGCCAGACTGACAGTTATCATTCCACAGAGGCAGAGGTAACCTGTCAGAGTATCAAAATGACACACTGCCCTACAATGTTATGTCATTTATGTCCGTTTTCCACTGCTATACATTATGATTGACTGCGTGGAAATGAAGGGCAGTGACTTTGATGGGGGGGTGGGGCAGACGGAGAAATCAGAGCTTGTTTCTGAACAACTGATACTGCAAAGGACTAATATTATTAAAAATAATATGTATTTTATTTAAAAAAAAAATCAGGAGCAGACAGCTGTTCTGCTTTGACAATCAAAAAGTTTTAGTATATGGAGGACATTTCAGGCTTAGCAATAACAACATTTAATGTGAATTAAGCCTTAAGTGGGTCAAAGACACAACCAGCGTAATAATAATTATCCACTCTGACGAACGGCAAATATTGATTACTGTGTAATGCACAGGTTTTGTTTTGTAGATGAAAAACTCATTTAAATCATAATGTGAAAGAGCTGCCATCTGGCGTGATTTTTCAGTAAAAAAAAAGGAAAATTGATTTTTATATTTTTTTAGTCTGTGAAAAGTGAGGAATACATACAGCACTTGCGCTTCTTCTCAGCGGGCCTCTGTCCGGCACATCTCTCTTAAGCCTTTACATGGTGGGCCACATCTCTCTAAAGCCTTTACATGGTGGGCCACATCTCTCTAAAGCCTTTCCTCAGTGGGCCTCTGTCCGGCACATCTCTGTAAAACCTTTACATGGTAGGCCACATCTCTCTAAAGCCTTTACATGGTGGGCCACATCTCTCTAAAACCTTTACATGGTGGGCCACATCTCTCTAAAGCGTTTCCTCAGTGGGCCTCTGTCCGGCATATCTCTGTAAAACCTTTACATGGTAGGCCACATCTCTCTAAAGCCTTTCCTCAGCGGGCCTCTGTCTGGCACATCTCTCTAAAGCCTTTACATGGTGGGCCACATCTCTCTAAAGCCGTTACATGGTGGACCACATCTCTCTAAAGCCTTTCCTCAGTGGGCCTCTGTCCGGCACATGTCTCTAAAGCCTTCCCTCAGCGGGCCTCTGTCCGGCACATCTCTCTAAAGCCTTTACATGGTGGGCCACATCTCTCTAAAGCCTTTCCTCAGTGGGCCTCTGTCCGGCACATCTCTGTAAAGCCTTTACATGGTGGGCCACATCTCTCTAAAGCCTTTCCTCAGCGGGCCTCTGTCCGGCACATCTCTCTAAAACCTTTACATGGTGGGCCACATCTCTCTAAAGCCTTTCCTCAGCGGGCCTCTGTCCGGCACATCTCTCTAAAGCCTTTACATGGTGGGCCACATCGCTCTAAAGCCTTTCCTCAGTGGGCCTCTGTCCGGCACATCTCTCTAAAGCCTTTACATGGTGCATCGTATTTTCACACATTTAATTGTGTTAAGTCTGTGTTGGTAATGTTCAGTCAAAGAAATTACAACAAGCTTAACTGAGAGGCGTGTGTCCCTCAGGATCACCAAGGGTGAGATAAGAGGACACCTCAGGTGTTTCTCAGCATGAGCTTGATTGATAATCAAGCTACTTAACTCTGCTTTGTACATGGCTTCCTTGCTCGGTTGTGATTTTGGTTATGTTTATCTACACAGTCCGGTTGTTCGGGCTGTTTTTGACCTGCTTCCTGTTTTTTTTTGGATCTGTTCTGGTCTTGACTTGTAGATTGCTCTATGTTTTAATCAGTTTCATGTCCTGCATCCTATTTGATGCTCGCCTTGTCGATTTTTGGAGGTTTGGAAAATGTCTTACCACTGGTAGATGTTTGTGTTTCTAAGTCGAGAAATTATAGGGCTGAGGGTAAAAATGTTGACAATGTATACACTGAAGTTAACAATAAAGTTAATAAGACACGGATGCATGTTATTAAAATCTGGGCTATGTGGAGGTCTTCCCTGATGGCAGAGGAGATAAACAGATTGGTATTATCAACCTAATGCTCCCTGGCCCATCTCTAAATATTCATCATTATTTACTGCTGTCTACATAGCCTTTTGTTATAATTCCTTCAAAATTAGAACAGGGGGAAATATGCTTTGCTTCTTACCAGCTGAAATTTACCAGCATTGAGATGTAAATGGAAACTGCAAAGACAAAGCAGACTTCTGCGTAATGAAAACAAGTCTGTAATTACCTTCCTCTGTGCCTCTAGCTGCCTCCTGAGAAACACAGATTGCTCTAACCAGTCTGTTAAAACTGAGAGGTGCCAGGATGCGCAGACCCCAGTGCCTTCTCAACGCGAAGCCTGCCTTACACAATGCCTGAGATCCTGTTAAGGGCTCCACTTCATTTGGCAGAAGTTCCTTCTGGACCCTCGAATCTGCAGGCACCGTGCAATCAGGGATCTAGTATATAAAGCATTCTAGAAATGTATCACTATTGAACTGTGCATGAATTTATGAATGCGGGTAACATCAGACAGTATGAATTTGACAGCTGGAGAGTCCGGGAAATACCATGAATAAAATTTCACATCTCAGAAATTTGAATTACAGCTACCGTATTTTCTGGCGTATAAGACGACTTTTCACACCATAAATTTCTGCTCCTAAGTGGGGGGGTCGTCTT
>JAODKF010000147.1:11832302-11845659 GCA_026779585.1 Mormyrus proboscirostris | reverse complement strand
AAGTATGGGAAAAATAATTAATTAGATTACTCCGTTACTGAAAAAATAACGCCGTTAGTAATGCCGTTATACTTAAATGCCGTTACTCCCAACACTGGTGGTAGGTAGTTATTTACTTCAAAAGTCCCTCACTATCAGATGTCTTTTGACATACTGCTGATTGGGATTCAGTCTATTAGCAATAGTCTCTGTACCCTAAGTTTGGGGAGGAGCAATGACTCATTGCCAAATTCATAATCAATATCTTGCATCTAATCTTGCAACCCAGTGGAACGGAAATTCGAAAGGGTGATTCATTTTCCTGTGTGTGGTAGAATATATCAACTGAATTTCATGGGCTCAATTTTTTGCTGACCTTTGTATATAATGTTAGATACCTCATTAATGATCTTAAATAAACTATTTGCTGGAAAGTATGTCCCGTTATTTTGACGGGATGTCCAAAGTGTGAATATTACCTTTTAAAGACACAAAAAGACGGACTTATATGATGATTTGCTTCTTATATGATTTTCACTAAATCTGATGTTCAAGTTGGAATCTGTCCAAATGTCTCTGATCATTGTAGAGGATGAGTCTGTAGGACTATTTGTATTTAAAAAAAAAAAAACACATACAGGGGCTAGAGGCTGGACAATGAAAGTAAAACACGGGGCAGATGTGGACACACGAGGAAGCTGTCTGAGTACTAAACCAGACTATTCAAAAAACATAAAACATGCTGCTCAACTCACTGCAGAACTGAATGCTCACGTCAACACCCCCGTTTCCACTAAAATTGTTCATCAGGTGTTCTGCAGGGTCAATATTCATGGTCAGGCTGCTATAGCCAACCCTTTGGTCACTCGAGCCAATGACAAACGTTCAAGCTAATGACAAATACCAGTAGTGCAAATCTTGGGCTTTGGACAATGTGAAACATGTATTGTTCTCTGCTAAATGCACCCTTGTTATCTTTCACAGCCGGGAGAGTTATATAGCATGGAGAAGCCCGAAAGAGGCGTACCTCCCGCACTGATGCATAGCCATAGTGCAGCATGAAGATGGTGTGGGCTGCAATATCATGACTTTCCTTAGGTCTCCTACTCCTAAATGGGCTCATCACTGCCAAGAACTACCAAACCATTCTGGAGGACCATGTTCACCCAGTGGTTCAAACACTGTACCATGAAGGTGATGCCGCGTATCAGGGTGATAATGTACCAACACACACAGCAAGACTGATGATAAAGTGGTTTGATGAACATGGAAGTCAAGTCGAACATCTCCCATGACCTGCACAGTCACTAGATCTGAGTATTATTAGGCCAGTTTGGGGTGTTTCGGAGGAGCGAGTCAGGAAACGTTTTCCTCCAGCAGCGTCACTTAGTGACCTGGCCACTGTTCTGCAAGAGGAATAGCTCAAATCCTTCCTGGCCACTGTGCAGGACTTGTACTGTACCTATCATTCCCAGGGTGAAATGATGCTCTATTGCCCGCAAGAGGAGGCCCTACATCATACAAAAAAATTATTGTGGTCTAAAAACCTGTTGTTTCAGTTTTATTGTCCAACCCCTGCATATCGCCTTTCTTGAAGAATGTTCTCCCAATACTGTGTCACTTTTACTAATTTAAACAGTGCATTTTATTTATATAAGCACTTTTTGCCTTTGGGTGGTTTTAATACAATGGTGGACAATCCATAAAACCCAAAATGGAGCCTTTTCGGCTATAGTAGAATGATTTAAAAAGAGAATGTATGATATAAAATAAATATAAATAAATGAGTATAAATAAATTTAAGAACTTGAATGTCTAGTTCCATAATAATAAAGATTTTTTTAACAATATTCTTAAGAATACATCTTCAGGCCTGATGATGAAATGAAATTAAACACATGTAAATTGTAAAATTGGGAGTTTTCACCAAATGGTAACTAAAACCTGACTTTACAAATTGTGTAGTTAGTTGCTTTGTAAAGATTATTTTTTTCTAATTCAATACTAGTTTTGTTCCTCTTCTCAAGAATTATTGCATTATAAAATATTAGCTTTGTAGCATGCTGTATGTTTTTAAATGTAATGAAAACGGACAAAGAGTTGTACATACCTTCTCATACTCTCAGTGGTAAAGTTGTTGATATCCATGGTCTAAATTTCTTGTGGAAATGTGAGCAAGGCAAAGCCAACTGTCTTTTGTTGAAACAACTATAGCACACGTTTGGTGATATGCTCTTGTTTTAGCTTGGTATTTACTTCCTCGACTGCTGTACAGGTCTACATATAACAATTTGTAAGAGCTAGATAGTGCCTGCAAGGATTACTGAGGCAGAGTCTTGCTATATGGAACGTGATATTGTCTTTATATGTGATGGGGTGGTTTGATTATGTATATATTATGTATGTATATGCAAATTAAAGGGCGGTGTGTAATTAGCAAGAATGTGCTGTCTCACTTTTTTTGCAATACATCTGCCCACTACTGGTCTGGTAGAATATCATTGCTGTACACAGAAAAGTGAAGCATACACTAGACTTAATGCACCAGTGCTAGGTGTTGCTAGGTGGTGATGTCATTATACACAATTTACCTCAAAAATAAAACTAATCACAAAATTTAGTTTCTTATGACTTATAATCGATTAATTTTTGCATAAAGTCTAACTAATGTGACTTAACAGAAACTATAAAAGCCAAGGATCAGGAGCAGGACCTATGGTCAGAGATTAAATACAAAAATAAATTACTTATGTATGACGTTTGTTCAGTCATACTTTATAGTCCTGTTTAAACCAGTTCTCAGACTGGTTGAAGAAACCAAGTTTATTTTTATACTTGTTTATTCTCGTCAATCACATTTCTTTGCAATGTTGACCCTGTGCTAACTTGCATATGACAAATAAACTGAAAACTAAACTGAAGTATTTCAAGAAATTCAAGTGAACCTGTTATTTGAAACATGTGTCTTGGGTATGACATTAAACTGGATCCAGTCCTCCAACTCGCAGGGAAACAATTTTTGGGGGTTGGTGGCAGGATTGGTACTCCAGCCACCATAAAACAAGTCACAACTACTCAATTAAAACAAGCTAGATACTCTTCTGCTCTCCGCGGGAGTAGCTCTGCTGCAGCCGCCCACAGGAAGGCTGCACGCACCATGAAGGGAATGGGGGAAAGCCTTCGGAAGCCCCATCCCTGGACGAGTCGAAACCGTCAGAAAGCTAATAGGGTCAGGCCTGTTGGGGATCAGGGCTGGTGTGGTGCTGAGGCGTTGCCCAGTTTGAGGCTGCCCATCTGGGTAGGCACGTGGAACATCTTGTCTCTCGGGCAAGACGACCATCTTCCTCTGCTGTTGAGGGAGCTTTGTGTTTCAGTGACAGCACTCTCTGAGGTACGCAGACCATGGAGTGGCCAGACCTCTGTATGTGGGTACACCTACAGTACTTTTGGTCTGGTCGGTCTGACGACTGCCATACTCAGGGAGTAGCTGTTGCTGTAGCAGATCAGCTCCTGTCAATGGTGCCTGATGTCACTCCTTTCAATAAGCGTATCATGTGGCTCAGGCTAAGGCAGTCCTTGGGTGTGTTGTCTGTTGTCTCAGTGTATGCTCCGACCAGGTCTGGGGCTGTGGGTCACTGGATCCTGGTTCCATCGCCCTGAGCTGCATTGTCGGACTTGGTACTCCAATATTGGTGGTGCGGTGAAGGAGATCAATCACATCTTCCTGGGCAGACACTGGAGGCTCCTGCAGAACTGCCAGTGTCCACTTTATGAATTTTGACCATAGACATGTTGCTGCTATTCTGAAGATTCAGCTTAGATCCAGTAGGCTACCACCTACTAGGAGAATGAAGCTGGACTTAGCCAGACTCCAAGATCAAGCTGTTTCTGATGAATTTACACACAGTTTGTGTGAGGAACTAGCAGACTTTGGTGCAACTGCTGACTGTAATGAGATTTGGGACATCTTCCATGAAAAGACCCTGAAGGTTGCTAAGGGCTGTGTTGATGTTGCCAGTGTTCCCAGAAGGAAGTGTTTCATCTGGGAAAATGCGGGTTTTAACAATGACCGGACTGGGGAAACAAACGGAAACGCGGACTAAATACAATGGACTAATGACGATGATCAAGAACAGCTGGTGAACACGAGGAATCCACATAGGGTTAATAAGAGGGCGTGGCACACGGGAGGAGCGGACGATCGGGCATGACAAGAGGGAGAACCTCTGCATTCTTCCCAGTTGATTATGGGGTTCTACTCTATTTAATGCTTGTATGGACTGGGTGTTGGTCAGGGTCGTGGGGTCCAGCGGCTTAGGAGCGTCTGTTGGTGAAGAAAGACTTACTGATCTTGACTTTGGCAATGATGCCGTGATCTTAGCAGGGGATGGAGGCTCTGATTGGGGCTATTGAGAGACTGAGCAAGGAGTCTGAGTGTCAGGGATTGCGGATGTCCTGGATAAAGACCAAGATCCGGGCATTAAATGACTTCTTAAGCAAACCCATCAGTAGTGAGTCTGTCTGCATGGAGAATGTCGACCTTGTTGAGAGATTTACTGGACTCCTTCAGTACCGTGTTTCTTCTGAGAATCCTTTCGCATTTTGTATTGCTTTAAAAACTTCTATTACAGGTTTGAGTGTTTTGTAGTTATTTATGTCTCAATTAAGTGCAAATGCAGTGCAAAACAAGTTTTTCTAGTGTGGAATGAGGAACTGACAAGATCACAGATGGGGATCATGTGCCCAGCTTCTGCAGGCTTTTGCTAAAATAAAAAGAAACAGATGTTGTGATTTCTAGCTTTGCGCAGAACTCTCAGTACACAGGTGATGAGTTGTGATAAGTTGGGGGGGGGGCAGTTGCGCAAGAAAAACTGTATGCGTAAAACACTTGTTGCTGTCACGTGAGAGGAAAACTACTAGAGGGAAAGCAACTTTGTAGTAAGGGTATAAAAGGCTAGGATGAACAAAGGAACTTTGAACTTGCTTCCTTGAACCTGTTTGCAGACACACAGAGAGAGGCACGTTCCCAGATCGATCTGTAGGGGGCAATAAGGGAAGTGCACTAGCAACTTATCTGTGTCTCCAGTGTGATCTCTTCTCATCAACGGACCCGGTGTAGTGGCGTACTCCAACACTAGATGGCAGCCATCTTGGACTCATGGTGACACTTTTTAATCAGAGTATAGCATCGAGTCAGTTGACGTTCTGGGATATTGATCTGGCCAGTTAAGTAGCAGAGGGTGTTATTAATCGGTTTCAGCTGCTTTGGCATTAATGAAATTAACAACGGGTGTTTTATCGCTACCCGATCTGTCATGACACCTTGAAATGCAAACTTTGGTGTGCAGGGGAAAACAATTGACAATGTATTGTGTTGCAGTGCGCAGCACACAGAAACTATGCTATGTGGAAGTGCAATGAATAAGAGCCATTGTGAGTCTTGTGAAGAGAACGTGCCCATTGTTTTATTGATTTTTGTCTTGTTCAAACTACCATCTAAAAAACAATTAGAAGGATTTACATTACACCCAACTTAACGATGTGCCACATCAAACCAAAATGCAATGGTCATCTTTGCTCTGCTGCATTGGCTATTTTACATTCTCAAAAAATACACGCTGTACAGCTGTGTCCAGTCACAGGTCTGAAGCAAGCAGGGGGCATGGTCACAGAAAACGGACTGAGACAATCACTTAAGATGTAATCAATGAGATATTTTCCGCAAATTCTCTCTCAGTGCTCCAGTTTCCTCTTGCAGTGAGACATGATCTTAGGCAGAGTGCCATCTCTGAATGCCCCATAGTGTGTGTATATGTATACAGTATACTCTTGTAGCAACACAATGCACTGTCTGCACTTTATGCATTTTTATTTTTATATGCAGATTATTCTGGTGCACTCCTGGAATATGTACATAGAAATATACCCAATGTATTTGATCCACTTCATAATATTCGTAATGCCCACAGTACAGTATAAATGAACAATATAACATTTTCACTGTCATATTGTCATACTCTGTTCGTCCTGCCCTCTTGTCTCCCACGTACCTCGTGTGGATTCCCCCGTGTTCACCAGCTGTTTCCGGTTGCTGTGTATTTTAGTCCGTGTTCAAGTACGTTTCCCTAGTCCTGCCATTAATGCTGTTACACTTTGGATTTGTTACCCCGTAATAAACCCCATTTTATTTCTATCTACGGCTCCCTTTGCCTGCTTCCGGGTTGGGATCCGTAACACATATAGCATTGCCCTTTTTTCATCACAAATGCCATTTAACTATATTAATTAATAATTTTTTATTTGCTCTAAACAGTTAATATTCTTTTTCAGTATGTATTTATATTATCTTATACATTTTAATACCTCTCTCCTTACTGTAGTTGTTTTTATCCTCTTTATTTCTGTATAGCTACTGTAGACCAAACGAATTTCCCCCAAACAGGATCCACAAAGTCAAGTCTAAACCCACAGAACCATGGCTATAAACACATCATTATCCAAACTCCATTGCTGGACACGTACTTAACGAGGCCAATTATTTGCACTGCAGCAAACAAAAAGACCAGTGACTCTTGAATTGTTGCAGCAATGTGCACGAGAATGGGAACAAAGATATACATTTCATTCTCTCTGAACACAGCGATTAACCCAGTTTGGCAGCTACAGTAATGTCAAAACTAGCAACACCAGCTGCCGAAGATCCAGATTGGACCAGATGAGGCCGAGGTTTAGAACCAGTGGATCAACTGCAAAGGGGCACTAACCCTTTGAGGAAGAGGCACCGGCTTTTCCTGTCCCATGTTCACGTTCTTCAGTGCAATCTCCTTATCAGCCTTGACTTCTCACTGCAAATGGCTAAGAACAGATCCTCTGAAGACTGGTGAAGAGCACTGGGATCCATGCTTGGTTATTCAAACAATGCTTGTTTCATTTGTTTCTTCATGGTAAAACAGACAAAAGCTGAACAAACTAGCTACTTAAATCACTTTGAATGTATCTGAGATCAATGCAAATATTAAGATAACTGTTGCCATAACAAAAACATAGCAGAGCTTGCAAAAAGAGTAGAAATTTATGTTTTATTTATTAAAGAGCAATTTCATGGATGTACATAAGATGTTTGCAGAGAGAATAAAAAAAGTTAAATCTAGTATTAAGTTACAGACTAAACTGAATTCTTGAAAAAATATATTTCTATGATATTGCATGGATTTGCTGTTTAAACAGAATTGATATTCATAATTATACTGGACCGTTCAACTCTGCTTGTCTGGGACCGCTGTGATGCGACAGTGGAAATCATGAACTTATTTTTCATGCATGGCATCCTGTTCATGAGTTTAAACAGGTGCCTCCTGAACTTCTCCCCCACAAAGACGTAAATGATGGGATTCAAGCAGGTGTGGGAGTAGGCTACAGCCGCCGTCACCTGCAGGCTCAACCGAATGTCTTTGCTGGATTCACATTCCGTGTACATACCGAGCACTTCTAGTGCATGGAAGAAAGATGCAATGTTGTACGGGGTCCAGCAGCATAAAAACACCACAACCACCAGCAGCACGAGGCGTATGGTCTTCCTGTTCGTTGACTTGCAGAGGAGTACTCTCCTGAGGATCATCGAGTAGCAGAAGACCATGATGAAAAATGGAATCAGAAGGCTGACGACATTCATCTTAAATAGGCCAAACACTCTCCAGAATGGATCACTGTGATAACCAACTTCACACAAACTTGTGTCATTTTGTTGATGAACATCAATGAGCGTTATTTCAGGAAACGAAGCCAACAGTCCTACGATCCAGGTTACAGTGATCATGATGAGTCGATATTTGCGTGATATGGTTCTGAGGGACTTCATGGCATGAACTACAGCCAGGTACCGGTCGATGCTCATGATCACGACGAAAAAGATGCTGCTGTTGAAGCCGATGTAGTAGCTGCCCATGACGACTTTGCACATGCCAGGACCGAAGACCCAGTCCGCTCTCGAATAGTGGGCCAGGAAGGGAAGGGTGACGAGCAGCAGAAGATCCGCCACGGCCAGGTTCAGGAGGCAGATGTCAGTGATGCTCAGCAGCTTCACAGACATCAGCATGACCCACATGACGAGGCCATTGCTGGTCACCCCGAACACGAAGAGCAGGGAATAAAACACAGGTAGGAAAACTGCACTGTGTTTCTCATACTTGCATGGTCCAAAATCCTCAAAGTCATAGATGTCATCATTGTTGGAACTGAGGGACCTGTAAAATATAATGTAAAAGAATTAACAAATTCGGTACAACTCAAAATGTAAAATTCAAGCAAAATCTGATTTGACTTGAAAATAAAAATAAATTGTTGATCAGTACCATCAAAACTTAACAGTGGATAAACAACGGTTTTACAGAATAACAGAAATGCCTCTCGATTTAACATCATGGGCCCAGCAAAGAATAGGGCAGTTTTTTGCCTTCAGAACAGATTCATTCCTACTAGTAGTGTTGCGATGGAAGTCCTCAGCTGTGTGTGGTGGGCTATTGGACCAGTTTTCACAAAGAATACCCTTCAGGTTTTTAGAGTAGATAGACATCTACTTCAGACTTTGCACTCCAGGACTTCCCATGAAGGTTTATCGATGATTACATTTGGCCATGGAGACATTTAATAACTGCACACACATGCATAACGTCCTCATTTCTTCCACATGCAGCTTCTCGTCCTGCCATCTCTTCATCACCCTTGTCTCTGCTCCGTACATCATTGCTGTCTCACCCCTAATATAGAAACCTTGCCTTTTATCCTCACCTTGATTCCACAATCCTACAATTCTCTTGATACCTTCTTCCAATTGTTCCAGCCTCACTGCATGCAGTATCCACCTTAGGCTACTACTGATCCTAGATATTTAAACTTACCAACTCTTTTCAACAACTCTCCCTGTAGAATAACTTCCGACTCCTTATTACAAATAAACCTCAAATATTCTGTTTGGTGCCACACAGCACAATGTCATAAGCAAAACGCATGCACCAAGGAGACTGGTCATTCATCCCAAAAGTCAAGATATCTATGACCAAATAAAAGAAGAAAGAGCTTAAAGAGGATTCCTGATGGAGCCCAGCTCTAACTGGAAACTCATCTGTTACTCCCAACACTCTGTCCTATAAATCCCAGACAATATTCGCATACTTTTCCTTTCTCCCTCATACACCTCCAGACTTCTTGACACAGCAGCCTATCATAAGCCTTCCACAAATAAATACCATACACAGGCTTCTCTGTCTTTTCAGGCACTTCTGCATGAGTTCTCATACTGCAAAAATGACACAAGCTGTTCCTTTGCCCAGCATAGAACCAGCTGCTCCGTCCCTATTGTGATCTCTATCCTCTGTCTCAAATCCCTCAACACATCTACTCCCTCTTCCCCTAAAATCTTCCTGACTTCCACCGGAATTTCATGGGCTCCTGTTGAAACTCTTCATTCTTTTTAGGGCCTGTTTTTCTCCCTCCCTCCTTATTCAGGGCAGTGAATTACACTTGTGGCTTGATGATTAGGGAAGCACACTTGTAATCGAAAGATTGCAGAATCGAATCCCCCACCACTGAGGTACCCTAACCAAGGTACCGTCCCCAAGCACTGCTCCCCGGGTGCTGAATTAGCTGCCCCCTGCTATGTCACGAAAGTCACATATGGGTTAAATGCAGAGGACACATTTCGTTGTTGCGCACTCTGTGCTGTGGTGTGTTGACAATGTCCGCTGATCTCTAAATTCTATTCCTGGTACTAGCCCTCCATTTGGACGACATCCCTAAAGTTTTCCCTTGAATTTTCTTAATTCAGCAGCTTTTCTGTACCCCTTGCATCTATTCTTGATGCTATTATGCTCACAGAAGACCACACCTTGCTCATCATTCATCTGCTTTATCTGTTAAGATGGGGCATCATGAAGGAGGAACAATCCACATAGCGACTCTCAAAAAAAGAGGCTCATTAAGGAAATAGGACACAAATGGAGAACCAGAAAATAAAGGGACCATGACAACAAAAAAAAAAACAAGTAATCCAAGAACTATACTGATCACAAATAAAACGAACAGTAAAATTATAGCTAATAAATGTATGGACCAATGAAGCAGTGTGACACTGAATGACGCAGGAACTAACAACTAAACACAATCAGGGAACTGGGAGACAGACTAAGGATACCCAAGCGGGTATCCAACTAAGGATCAGGCCAAAGACAGACACTTAAATACACTGACAACAAGGCTAACAAGGGGCAGGAATGGTCAATTACGTACTAGGGGCCTAGAGGAGCAGTCAATAAACAAACCCACAAAAGGTCCAAACACTAAGGGAAAGTAAAACAAGAAAAACTGAACAAACAAGGAACTGAAATACACTTTGTGAACTAAGAGAACACAAAACAACAATAGTTAAATTACTAGCCAAGCCCACAGCAGACGGGGAAGTCAGAATGGTGGCTGACCTCTTTGCCCATCAAGCCGCACAGCAGCCCAGGGAAACGCAAAGCAAGATGGCCCGTGAGAACTGCTGAGCAAACTGGACAGGGTCAGATGGGGACCCACCCAGGAGAACTGCTGAGTAAACTGGACAGGGTCAGATGGGGACCCACCCGGACATTATCGGGCTAAAGTTTTCCAAATCATTCTCTCTCCTCTTGTCTCAAATTTTCATTCACTTCCTCGCCAGCTTGTGCATTGGCTCCTGTCGCTCTCCTTCATCCCTTCCCTCTTTACCTGCCTGTATATTTCTCTGAATAATATACATTTTTTAGACCTGATGAAACTGAGACTGTTGTGTAATTTGTAAAACTGAGAATTTTCACCAAATGATATCTAAACCCTGACTTTACAAACCATGCATTTCGGTGCTGTGTAAAGATTATTGATTTTCTAATTGAATACTGGATTTGTCCCTCTTTTCAAGAATCACTAGATTATAAAAAACAGGTTTGTAGTGCAATGTTTGTTTTTAAATGCAATTGTAACGGAAAGGGACAGACAGTTGTACATACCTTGTCATACTGTCATTGGTAAGGCTGTTGATATCCATGGTTTGTATTTCCTGCAGAAATGTCAGGAGAACAAAGCCAACTATCTTTTGATGAAACAAATATACCACAAATTTGGTGATATGTTCTTATTTTAGCTTGGTACGTACACCAGTGTATGCTGTACAAGTCTACAGATAACAGTTTGTAAGAACTGATCACACGTTTATATGTGGTGGGGGTGGTTTCATTTTTGTAAATTTAAGGCGGGTGTAACAGGCAAGATTGTGCGGCCTCACTTTTTTGCAACACATCTGCACCCTGCTGGTCTGGTAGAATATCGTCGCTGTACACAGGAACGTGAAGCATACACTGGGCTCAATACACCAATGCTAATGTTGCTAGGTGGTCATGTCATTATATACAATTGACTGCAAAAATGCAACTAATCACAAAATTTTGTTTGAACTCCTTTTTATGAATTATTATGATTAATTGTTGCAGCCCTATCATTTTTAAATTCTAATTTAACAGAAACTATAAAAGCCAAGGACCAGGACCTATGGTCAGAGATGAATTAAAATAAATAATACTATTGTTCAGTCATAATTTACAGTCCTGTACTTTCCATAGCATACTCATACGCAGTAATATTACTTGCAGCGATAAGCCAATGTGATGTGTTTTTAAGTTTCATTTTCATGTTTCAAAAAATTCAAGTGAACCTATTATTTAACAGCACAACTTGTGCAGTAGGCATATTGGCATAGCCTCTCAAATAAAAGAAACTTGTTTTAGTTTATCTTGTATTGCTTTAATGTGGTAAAGACAAAGGAACATACTGCATCTTGTGAGCATATATAAAAATAATACAGTAAATGATTATAAATGAAACCAATGTGCGGAGCAGCTTATTTGGGAACCCGGCGCCCCGTGCTTGGCAAGCTCCCCCTACTCTCTGATATGATTTAACCCCTGGTGACAATCGTGTGCGCTGATGGAATGAAATGCAACATAATGCTTGAAACAGCGAGCAGTTTAGTCAAAATGATCTGTGGGCTGTCATCTCCCATGAGGGACGTGGCATAGTCGAGATTCAAAGCCCTTCTTCAAAAGGGCAAGACATCGAACAAGTTGTTTTGATAAAGCTAACAGTCATTACTTAAAAACCTAAGGACTCAAGGACAAGAAAACAGAAGGAGCTAAACTGAATGGAAAAAGGAGCAAGGAAACAAACAAGACTGTAAGGGGTCAGAACGGTAAGAGCAGTATGGGGAAAGGAACAGGCACCCAGAGGACTGGCATCGATGACTGGATTGTAGAATATGGGACTGGGAAGCACATATGCAGGACCCAAGGGCTTGACAGGTTTCAGGTGAGGATGGTTAGCAGAATAGGGTTGGGGATAACAAGAAAGACAAACCTGGGGAGACTCAGGAGGGATTTGCAGGACCAGCAGCGACCCCTGCTGGTCATACCAGGGGAAGGAGTGGACAGGTTGTGACAGAGCCCCCCCCAAAACCAAGCACTCCGGGCTAGATCAGTCCCTATTTGCAACCTGTGGTATGTGTGGTCCCCATTCTGTCTAAGTGGAGTGTATCTGTTTGAATTTATTCTTTGTCAGAACTGATGGTTTTGCAGACTCGAAATGTTGCAATGATTAAGCGTAGACTAAATTGCAATGCCAGTCCTATCTAGTCTTGATTTAGGCTTAATCCATGTGGGAAATCAACCCTAAATGTGGAGTTTCAGCTTTAAGGTTTTTGCGAGGACAAAGAACTTATTAAATTGCAAGCTGATATTCATCACCTCAGAAATATATTAGACTGTTTTTTGCTGTGGTGTCTAACTTGTATATTTGCCAAAACGTATTCTGTCAATGAGTGTGAAAAATTCAGCAACATGGATGGATCTGAGCCTGAATCTGACTCCTGTATTGATTTTACGAATTTACTACCATCACAGAAACATAGGATGAGGATTATTCAAGACAATTCTCTTATTTTGTTGAAACCTACACATTTAAGTCATATATGACTTATATTACATAATGTTATATTTATATAATATAATATTATAAGTATATGTACATGTAAAGCCTGGGTTTTGTAATATTTCTAAACAACTAAAAAGTGAGACAGATACAGTGGTCAACTTAAAGATGTAGATTTAAATTTTTTAAAGCTTTCTTTCATTTTACCTCCAGCACTACCTGACAAACGGGACAAAGGTCAGGGAGGAGCTGAGGAAAAACAGATCATGAAACTCATCAAAATGTGCAAAAGACCAGAAAGGCAGAATTCCTTCTCTGCGTACGACGTGAACAGGCACTGTGGAATACAACATGGACTGTCCTTAAATTCTGCCTGTCAATCAGAATC
>JAODKF010000147.1:11816064-11826477 GCA_026779585.1 Mormyrus proboscirostris | reverse complement strand
ACAGACATCAGCATGACCCACATGACGAGGCCATTGCTGGTCACCCCGAACACGAAGAGCAGGGAATAAAACACAGGCAGGAACACAGCACTGTGTTTCTCATACTTGCATGGTCCAAAATTCCAAAAGTCATCAATGGTAGAATTGGGGTTACTGTAAAATATAACACAAAAGAAATTTAGTATATCCCATCCATCCATCCATTCATCCATTATCTACCGCTTTTCCAGGTCGGGTCACGGGAGCAGTAATCTAAGCAGGGATACTCAGACTTCCCTCTCCTCAGCCACTTCATCCAGAAGCAGTTCCATAGGTCAGGGCTCTGTGCAGGCCAGTCAAATTCCTCCACACCAGAGTCACTCATCCATGTCCTTATTGACCTTGATTTGTGCACTGGTGCAGAGTCATGTTGGTACAGGAAGGGGCCGTCCCCAAACTGTTCACACAAAGTTGGCAGTATGAAATTGTCCAAAATGGCTCTCATTGCTGCAGCATTAATTGTTCCTTTTACTGGAACTAAGGGGCCAAACCCAACCCCTGAAAAACAACCCCACACCATAATCCCTCCTCCGCCAAACTTTACACTTGGCACAATGCAGTCAGGCAAGTACCGTTCTCCTGGCATCTGCCAAACCCAGACTTCTCCACTGGATTGCCAGACAGAGAAGCGTGATTCATCACTCCAGAGAACTCCACTGCTCTAGAGTACAGTGCTCTAGAGTCTCCACTGCTCTAGAGTACAGTGGCAGTGTGCTTTACACCACTGCACCCAAAACATTGCATTGCACTTGGTGATGTAAGGCTTGGATGCAGCTGCTCTGCCATGGAAACCCATTCCATGAAGTTCTCTACGCACTGTTCTTGAGCTAATCTGAAGGCCACACAAAGTTTGAATGTCTGTAGCCATTGAATCCGCAGACAGCTGGCGACTTCAGCATGTGTTGTTCCTTCACTGATTTTATGTGGCCTTTTCTGAGTTGCTATTGTTCCCAATTGCTTCCACTTTGTTATAATACAGGTTGACAGGAAATTTCACAAATGGACTTATTGCACAGGTTGCATCCTATCACAGTACCATGCTTGAATTCACTGAGCTCCTGAGAGTGAACAATTCTTTTACAAATGTTTGTAGAAGCAGCCTGCATGTCTAGGTGCTTGATTTTATACACCTGTGGCTATGGAAGTGATTGGAACACCTGAATTCATTTATGTTGCATCTCAAAACTTTAGGACATAAATACATATGCTCTTCAAGTGGCCTGTGAGGAAGAGGAGGAGGCTTATCGTGGCAAAGAGGGAGCGGAGCTGGAAGGTGAAGCTCTCGATTTGTCACACAACCCTTTTGTCAACGCTGTCAGATATTTGTAACATTTCTTTTAAATTTTTGAATTCTGAGGACCTTCTTGTTTATCCCTCATTTCAGGGCATCAAGTTGCTCTTTTAAAAATTTTCACACATATAAGATTTGGTGGTGATTCTCATAATATATCAACTCCATATTTTGTTAAGTATAAAATGTACAGTATGTAGAGTTTATAATATAAATTACGAGCTTAAAGTACACAACGGCAGCAGTCAGCAACTGCTAAAAAACAGGATAGGTCGTGCTTACAATAATTGAGTTAAATTTAACAGAGTGGTATTTGTTAACTCCATCAGATATCATCAAAGTCAGGATTTTCGACTGATATGGCACATGGTGACATAATGCAACCGAAGCATGTTTTTTCTAAAGAAAACACTGTGATGCTGCAGGGCCAGTCAGCAAAGGGCCTGGTGACAAACCATGAGTGTATGTTAATTTGTAGTGTAATGTGCGCTGTTAGGCAAACAGCAATGGGCCAACCTCTAATTGCACAACATTCAAAAGGTCATTTTTTGCAGTGTAGTTCAACAGTAGCAGTTGTTTTTTTACCTCTTTTGTGTTTTAAAGATTATAGATACACTCTCACGGTGCAGCAGGGTCATATCAATCTGATCCTCTGAGACATTCATACTGTATTTCCAGACATTAATGTTTTCATTTTTGGTATGATGTTCAAAGTAGACAGTATAAAAGCAAGAAAATGAATTCTTCTGTCTGCTGCTCCCGCAAGTCTTGGTTCTCAGAAAGTGATGTGCAATTTCTGTCCCACTTCACACGGTAAAGATGCCCCAGGCAACATTGGGGCAACAGTAAAGTGGAAATGACCCAGTGGATGGTGAGATCTTTCATGAGAAGGTGCCCCACAGTCTTCATGGTGTCCATCTACTCTTCATTTCTGAAGCACTGCTTCTGACATATGGCACATTTCTCAGGTACCCACTCAAATCGTGATTCAGAAGCAAGGAATTGCCAGAGAGGAACAGTATTCACTGCAGGCAGTTTCTGACTGATTCTGCAGTGAATCACTCATATACCAGTGTTTTTTGCCCATCAGTCATAGTGTAGTCATAGTTACACCCAGCAGACTGATGGAAGCTGCACCGCCATTTCCGAGGCCACAAATAAAACTACTCTGGCACTTCTAATGAAGACCATGAAAAGGAACCTATTAGAGGACCTGGAGGAACTGAGAGTTCCAAGTAGCATTCAGGATGAAGACTGCCTCACCATTATGTATCACACAAACTGGCGGTCGGCCATGGTCACAATGGTTGATGCAGAACATCTAGATGTACAAGTTTTTCTATTTGCATCCACTGGGGCCAACTGAACATTTCCACCAAAAACAAGGAACAAAGGGTGTTTGCCTCACTGCATTTGAAGATATTCTGCTTAAACTGATGAAACTCGCTATATCATATATCTGATAAACCCTTATAAGCAGAAAATGCAAGCACCAGCATGCAGCAAATATATCAGATAAAAGCATGCAGGAACATGCAGTGAATCGCTACCAAATTCTTAATCACAATCTACTGTATCATCTAAGAAACCCAGCGGAACGAAAATGCGGACAGACGATTCATTGCTAAAATATGCCTATTAAGTTTCATGATCTCAATTTCTTGCTGGTCGTCTTCTGAAATATTTAAATAGTTCATTTATGTAGTCTGAAATAAGCTATTTTCTGTAAAGTATGTTCTGTTATTTTGTTGGAATGTGACAGTTATGAATAGCACCTTTTTAAAGACACAAGAGACTGACCTACAATAATTTTATTTGTTACTCGATTTTCACTAAATATGACATTCAAGTTGGAATCTAAGTGTTTCTATTGCTACCAATCACTCACCAGCTGTCAGACTTTTTATCTAAAAAGCACATAGACATTTATTGAAATTAAGGGTATGAATCCACTTTGAATTTTTTTGCCCCCAACCAGACATGAAGACAGGTAGTAAAGTAACGAGTCACAAGGCAAAAAAAAACAGTCATTTTAATAAATTTAAAAACGTGACGATCCAATTCCAAAGCAATAAAGATGATTGTGTTATAGTTACACAACATATGTTTTGAATAATATTCTTAAGCATAATACACTTTCCTTTTTTAGTTCTGATCTTGTTTCAAATCTGCTACATACTTGAAAAACATGTGATTTGTAAAAGGAATGATGCTGAAACTCAGGATATCAGGGAACTTTTTAAAACGTTTTATTTTAAATTCCACATATATTTTGAACCTAACTAAATATGGAGTTGATATATGGTTTTATACCTAAAATTTTGTTGCTTTGTACAGTGAAATTTTTTTTTTTCTAATTGAATACTGACTTTTCAAGGATCACTTGATTACAAATTATTAGCTTTGCACCATGACTTTTGTTTTTAAATGCAAGTATAATGAAGAGTGACGATCCCACGTACCTTGTACTGTTTACACTCATGGCTTCGATTACCTGTTGAAATGCCCATAAATATGTCAGGAAGGCAAAACAATTGTATTTCCTGAAAGTATACATAGTAGTAATCTGGTGCTATATAGTTATTTTAGCATGGTACTTACTTCAGCGTGTTGTAGGGGATGATAGATTGTAAGCGCATGCGAGGATTACTGAAGATAGGAGGCACAGTCAGGTTAAATTGAAACTGAACACGTGGTTATGTCTGGTAATGTTAAGGTGTGTGGGGGGGGGGGGGGGGTATAGCAGAGGAATGCGTTATCTCACAATCGCACACTTACACGTTTGTTTGGCTCATGCACTGAATACACTCCGGTAAAATTAAGACAGAACATTTCAAATGAAGTTTTTATTGTTGTGCACGTGAAACACTATGTCCCATTCTGTGCTGCTGTCACCATGCCGTGTTCCTGGCACCTGAAAAACCTGTACATTGATATGTATAACAGGTATACTCCTGGGCAAGAAGAAGAACAAAAACATTAGCCAAACCCTAATTGTACAACACTCCGCTTGTTTTATTTTGGCCTAGGCATGTAATGTATTTCATTTAGTTACGTTCATTATTACGAAAGTTTCTTGCCAATTAACAGAGTTTTGCTAGGCTACGTGTGAAATACCATCTTCCATTCTGCACTTCAGACAGCAAGCTGCACATTTACATTTACTGCTACTGATAACAGCTGGACTGGCTAGACGTTTTCCAAAGTTTATTTATTCAACACAGCACAGTGTCATCCAAGCTACATCAACGCGTGGGTTAAGGTGATTTTTGCATCATTAAATGGCTCCTGATATATCACTATAATCATTGTCATGGTTCTGAAATTTTGGAGCCACGAATTCCATAATCACATCTGTAGAGTAATTCAGAAATGGGAAGTAGCCTGTTCTAAATTCAATTCTAAGTTAGCCCTTTTCACCCTGAACGATGATCAAGAAAGAAGTTACAGTGACATGTAACAGGCTCCTCCACTTGACCCCTGAAACAGTTCTGTGTCATGCGTTACGTCAGACTTAACAAGCAGACTGATTTCTAGCAAGTCTTGTGCAGTATTACAGAAATTCCATATACAGTTAGGCAGCCAGTTGACCTTGAACCCCAGAGGGTTTTTTTTCTCCTTACATTTGGTTCCTCTCCTGCCATGTCTTCTGGCTTTCTTTATTTAATGTCTTTCCTTCATAAGTAATGGTAAGTTTCCTCTGTAATGATGTTTTAGGTATCACAACACATCAACATGAAGGGCTTTGGGACAGCTCTGTTGTGAATGGCGCTATTTAAAAATAAATTGAATTGAATTGAAAAATTGAATTACAGTCCAAAAAAAATTGTTTCCATTCTGATTCTAATTCCAAGAGTTGGGAATCAATGGAGTCAGTTTCAAGGCTTGGTTCCAGACAGCAAGTTTCCCAGTTCTTGATTCTAAAGTCTTAAAAGTAGCATTGGATTAGTAACGTATTGCAAGAAGACTAAGAGTATTACGAACAAGGGATCTTAATATATTCCAATTAATTTTGTTAGGTTAATCTTTTGGTGACAAGTATACCTTTTAAAATGATATACATAACAGTATACATTATCATTTACAAATACTTCCTTTACCTTTGTTTAGTTCCTTGTTTAAAGTTACACCAAAACCTTCAAATGTTCGTAACTTGATATGTTCGTAAGTTGTTATTCAACATCATTTTAAGGGTATACGCAGGTACTAAGAACCAGGATGCTGGGATTCCGCACGCTACGCTGCTGCGTGGCAGGAGTAGCGTCCAGAAGTCGTACGAGGCGGAATTGACGTGCAGAAAAAAAATTATGCCCAACGAACACAATTCTTTGTTTGTATGTTTGAAATTGTGGAAGTTGAAAGTTTGTAAGTAGAGGTGCGTCTGTATTGGTCTTAGCAAGACATTTTCGATTAAATGTGGTGGCTTCAGTCATATGTAAGCAGAGTGTTTAACAGTAGACTCGGGGTCTCATTTTCCATAATGTCCAGTCATTACACTGTGGTATATGGTATTTTGACAGTATTTTAAAAAGCAATGCTATTCTGGTATTTTGAAAATAAAGCAGGGGGAAGGTCCCCCTGAGATACAATTTCCTTAAAAGGAAAAATAGCAGTATGCCTCTACAGCCCAAATAGTAGTTCTACTACTAAATGTGTTTTTGGTTCATAAATGTGAAAATGTCTGCAAGTACAAATCTGTAAACCAAATGTGTGCCAACTCTGGTGTATGGGGGTCAACGCACTCCAAGCCAGGCATGTCATGTTTGTAAATGCATTCCACTTCGCCTCAGTTAGTTCGTAGCTACTGCAGCCAAGCATTTGAAAGCACGCAAAGCACAGCTTGTTCGGCACTAACCCTTTACCTTTTTACCACAGCCTTACAGCCAGGGAAGCCTACAAGTGGGATCAGAGAGCAGGCTCATCCGGTGTTCTCCAGAACAACTGGGATTAAAGGACCCACCAGTGACAGGATTACTTTGCCGGGCACAGAATTCGAACCAACGACTTTCTGGACATGGACCCAAATCCATAAATCGCTGGCCTGCACACCGGCACTGCATTTCAGGACCATTCACGTAACAAAAATATTTTACACTAAAAATCAGCGCAACCAGAAGCTATATAGTAATCTAGCTATAGGGGAAGCTTCTAACATTACTGAAATGTCTTTACTTAAAATACCTCAACATAAAAATAAATATAAAAAAAAGAATATATATAGATATAGAATAATAAGGATATTGAATTAACCAACAAATAAACATAATGAATTGGAATACACAATCATCCAGAATGGGACAGAAGAAAAGGATACGTAATTACCAGAATTTATTGTTAGTTTGTACAACAGAGATGAGTACAGATAATAAACATTCTTTTGGAGAAGAAAAAAAAAATCTGATTTCAGACAGCAAAACAAAAGTGCACTTTGAGAAGAGTGCAGGGGGGGTCACTTCAGGCAATGGCTGCCAGGTAATCCTTGACTTCCGCTGGAGTGAGTCGCTTGAACCCAGCCTCATTGCATATCCCCACTTCAATGTTGTCTTCTGTCATCTGACCCTCAAAACTCTCCTATAACAAAGACAACATTTCAAAGTTTATATGTTTATATGACAACGTCTTACCTAAGTGAACCCCAGGAACCTCAGGCCACATTATTTTGCTCCATGTATACCAGAGTGTTTATACCAGAGTGTAGTGTTAGCCATTGCATAATATGTTCAGCTTTATACCTTTACTCTTGGCACACAAACAAATTGAATAATGTAATTAAATGGCACAAAGTACCACTGAGCTCCCTGACTCCTCAAACTGTGATGGCAGGTTAAACTCACTTTCAAAGTCAGGATTGCGGTGTGAATTGCATCTTCAAGCTCAAGATCCTCATTGTACCTGTAAATAAAAATACATTTACAGGTTGTCATGCCAGATCTACAGGGAAAACAGCACAACATGCAAATATCATTCGCATTTACTCTGATCCTGAAAAACAAGAACCAACTAACTACACAAACAGTAGCAACACCACCTCATTTTCAACCACTAAACTTAAATGTGATGCAATTCCTGATTACCTCTTTTCAAGGAACGTTTTTCCATTGACGTAGTTCTTTCCCATTGCAGTTGCTTTCCAGGCGAAATACGCCCCCTATACAAGAACAGTCACATGACATACACTTAGTAACAAGTCAACAGGGTGTGGTAATGATGAGTGAAACAAGACTAGACTTATGATACTATGGCTGGGTGATATCTAATAAATAATGGGAGATAAATGATTAAACTGAGTCGTCCCCCTTTCTTTAGCTGAAAGAAAAGTGTGAAAGCATGAAAATGATACACGGATAATCGGCTAAACAAGCGTTATTAAAACTCGCCAAGCTGGGGGGGAGGGGGAGTGTTGGGAAATCATTTTTTAGTGTCCGTGAAAAACAATCGATCAGTCAAATTAACTACCATTATAAGAATTATGAAAATGTCACTGACATTCTAGATGTTCCCAAACTTAAGGTAAGCCGTAGATGCATGCCACCATTGTAACCAACGCTTACATGAGCTGATACTGTCACATTCGCAACGCAATTAGAAAATAGCAATGCATTATTTTATTGTATAGGAAACTGGAACTGTCATGGTTGCTTGGTTATTAAAAGCATCCACTAAACATTTCCTTCTTGATTATGGCAGAAGGAAGTCAGTGCATGCAGGGAAAAAAAACAGGCAAATTAAGTGAACTGGAATGTCTAATGTGACAATAAGAGTTAGGGCTAGGTTTTTTTTAAAAATAACAGCTTCCTGATTCAAATAGATCTTCATTTGCATAATCCGATACGGAGCAATAAATTCCCAAGAACGATTTTTTCCATTAAATCTTTGCATCTTTTTATTTTCTGAGAATTTGAACGGGACAACGGGAGGTGAAGATATTTTCCAAGGTAGGTAGGTGTGTGTTGGTTATTTTCTCTGCAGTTCTGATTACACTCTGCAGGGCATTTCTGTCAGCTGCAGAGCTACTACTGTAACTCACTAAGATACTATAAGTCAGGACACGCTCGATAGAGCAGTGATAGACAACAGTAGATGTTTTGCCAGGTTGATTTTCCTGAGAACTCTCAGGAATTACAGTCTTCGCTCTGGACAAGTTGTGCCGTGAGGTCCTCGGATATGTATGTGCCCAGGAACCTGAATGTTGACACCCTCTCCTCTGATAAGTATGTGCCCAGGAACCTGAATGTTGACACCCTCTCCTCTGATAAGTATGTGCCCAGGAACCTGAATGTTGACACCCTCTCCACAACTTCCCCATTTATCACCAGAGGCTAGTGATCCATCCTTTTCCTTACTTGTTATAATTAACTGAAGTGTTTTAGAAATCATAAAGGTAATTTTAGTAAAATAATTTTAAAATAATAAAATTTGGAAAACGCATTGATTTAAATATTGGTGTCAACTCCTTTTCAACATAGTCATCGTCTATATCAACTAATTGCGAATCTGTTGTAACACGATTGATATATCAGTACCCAAGTCCAATACAACACAGAATCACATTTGCATACGCTCGATTCTTCTGATTGAATATGTGTATTTTAGTACATGATTTTAGTAAATGCGGCTTTTCCAAGAATGCATCAGTCACATTGTAGCAGAACTGGCTCAATTATTAATATAATCGATAATGACAGCTCAACGAGAAGCTTTGACTTGTAGGCTGAACTAAAAGCCAAATCATAAATCTGTTTTACCTTTCTTTGTGTGTAGCCTAAGCCTACTTTCCTGACAAAGGTTATATATATTACCGGTAATATCATCATATCACCCAGCACTATATGATACCATTTCAAAACTACCTCTAAGAGCATAATACATGACAATTATCAGCAGGGAGCACAAACATCATCAGAAACCAAAGGAATGAGATAATTATCATGCATCCTGGCCACCGAAGGCTTTTACTGACAAGCTATGATAGGACGACTATGAATATGAAAATGAATCTATGAGCACGTTACTTACCGAAGGGTCTGACTGGAAAAGGTACGGACGACCTTCATCCCAACCAGCGATCAGCAGTGAAACCCCAAAGGGACGCACGCCCCTACCGACAAACAGTAACGATATTGATTTTAGTCGTTTTCTGGCATTCTTGGTCACCCGGCAACAGCTTGGACGGACAGTAAACGAACCCAGACTGCGTGTATTCCTGCATGACGGACGCGACCCTCTGGACGAGCTGTGCCGTGGGAATGGGCTCCTGGTAGACCAGGGAGTACTGCTGAGCCAACTTGCGGGCCCGTCGTACCAGCACTCTGAGAGCGGGAGGACGGGAGCATTACTGCAAGGCGATGGTGGCGCAGTGAGGCGCAGTGGGGCGCAGTGGGGCGCAGTGGAGCCGCTACCTGTAATCGGGACCCATTCCACTGTAGACCATGCCTATGTGCTTCGTCACGGGCTCCACCTTGTGCACGCTCGTCTCATCGTACAGCACCGACTTCTGCTTCTTTTCCGTCGCCAGGACGACGCCGTTCGAAGCTGAGTCACAAGGCCACACAAGTCAAGTGGGGCTTCATCATCACACCATATATAGGCACAAACATAAAGTGTGACGAGAACACTTCCCAAGGACCACAGCGTGACAGGCAGATGGCAAGACGTAGCAAAGGGCAGAATTCACAGGACAGTGCGAGACAAGGTGGCGGGGTTTAAGACGCTGAGTGTGTATTAATGAAGCAAGAGTACAAACAAATATCTACAGTAATTCTTCGAAAGAGCATGACAAACTGTACATCATTACATCATATGGAATTGGAAATTCAGAAAAAAATATTTCTAAATGCATGACTACCGTACTGAGAATAAAAGAAACCTCAAAAAGGCAAAATACCCAAGGATAAAGTTTTTACAAAGTCTTAAATTTTTTTCCTCAAAGCTAAATTGTGATTAACAATCAGTTTCAGTTAGGGCTGTCATATCAGATTTTCACTGCACGATTATCGCAGCCAAAAGTAATAATAAAATAATAAAATAATTGGAATATCCAGAGGTTTAGATCAGGGGCAGACTGGTGGGGGGGGGGGGGGGGG
>JAODKF010000147.1:11805239-11815964 GCA_026779585.1 Mormyrus proboscirostris | reverse complement strand
TGGTCGCCCCCCCCCCCCCCCCCGCAAGTCTCACAGGTCAGCGAAACATTCATGAGGATCAAGGTGATGATGTCATATGTATTACATGGGCTCCTTACATGCTGTTTGTATACATGAAAATGAGATATAAAATCTCATTATAGTGGGAGACATAACACAAAAAAGGTTTGCTAGGTGTGAATTATGCTCACGATTTGATAAGCAGATCAGCAGTACTCCTAAAATATTGATGAGATATATTGTGATGCCCAAAAGTTGTCAATCTGTATAAATACAGCATAATCCCGGGTTTAGTAAACACCACGTACCTTATCTACAATATATCCTCTTTAAACAGATGTGGCCGTTCATCTGTCATTTTCTTCACCTCCACTTCAGCACTTATCGCTTCCAAGATATGCCAAAATAGTAGCATGCAGCTCAGCTACGCAAATTTAATAACAATAAGGACGCGCAACACTTATACAGATTAGTAAATTCTGGGCAGCACAATGCACCTGTCATTAATATTTCAATAGCATACCCATGTTCATGAGCTCTGGGTATGACTGAAAGAATGAGAGAGCGGCTCAAGAGGCAGAAATGTGCTTCCTTCACAGGCTGTCTTGCCTCAGCCTTAAAGAGTTAAAGAGCTCAGGGTAAAGCTGTTGCTTTCCTGCATGGAAAGGAGACACTTGAGGTGGATCAGGTATCTATCTAGGAAGCCTCCTGAGGAGGTGCTTTGGGCAAGTCCCACACGGAGGAGACCCCGGGACAGACCCAGGACACGCTGGAGACAGTATATCGCTCAGCTGGGCTGGGAAAGCCTTGGGATTCCCCCAGTGGAACTGGAGGAATTGGCTGGTGAGAGAGAGGTCTGGGCATCCCTGCTTAGACTGCTGCCCCTGCGACCTGATCCCAGGTCCCTAAGCAGCAGATGATGGATGGATGGATGGATGGATGGATGGATGGAGTTTTACCTTTAATTCCAACAGATGGGGCACCAGCAGCTACAGCTGCCAGGGCATATTCGATTTGGACTAGTTTGCCAGATGGGCTGTGGAAGAAAGCACCAGGATGAAAGGCTGTCTTTCCTTAACCAGTGTACCTAACTAACCAAGCATCCAATAGACGTTTTAAACCTAATTCTGCCAAGTAACAAGCTACAGGCAACAGCACAGGAACATATTTAATTTGGCTTCATTCACCCCCTCTCAAAAAAATTAGACTTTATTTAAATTATAAAGCTATGCCCCCCCGCCCCAAACTCTGACTTCGGCCCTCGCTTGAGCTTAAAATACACGTACAAGTTACTTTTAAATATTAATTATGAAATAACTTAGCCTTATGGTTCAGGTCATTAGTTATGTAATTAATTATTATAATTATTATGATTTCCGAATAATTCAATGTAGAAAAAAGTGTAGAAAAATCATCTGTGTGATCAGCAATGGATCAGATCAGCTACGCTCGAATGTACAGCGTAAGAGAAACTACGACCATAAAACATAAACATAAAACAAGTTCGGCATTATACGCATATGTTCTGATATTTCACAGTAATATTAAAGCTGCGAGGTTTTGAGAGGCGGCTTGTTAGCCTGCATAAAACACGACAACGCGCTAAACAGGCCAGCGCTGACGGTGCAGCTCTCCGATTCTCTTCGCTTTACTGCCCTGATATGATGCCTCCTCAACTAAAACAAAAACAAAACATAACGCCTGCCCAACTACTACCGGTAACCGCTATCACATCTATATATTACGCGAACAAAAAAATACAGCTACCTGAAAGTGGTCAGGGAGAAACTGTAGCCTCTTTCTGCCATTTTTTCTTGCCGGTGAAACACACGCACCCCGGACCAATCATTTCCATTGGCTGAGAGCTGCCAACTCGCAGTGCCTGCTGGGATATCTTGTACTTCCTAGTCCACAGTACCCATCCATGCACGGTATGTAAAAGTACGTTTTCAGATTACAGTTGGAAAATAAATATCTAGAAAGTGAACGGCTTCACATCAATATTTAACCGTGACACTAAAGATGAAGTCCTGTCGGGAAAAATGACTTGTGGACCCCTTACGTTCCTCCGTAAACTACAATTCCCAGCTTCACTTGAGGAGTTTCCCCATGAGCCATTTCGCTCAACGTCGCAGTTCACTGACATTGGTGACCGTGATCTCTGCTGACAATTTATATCGTATCTAGCTGAATTGTACTGTAAATATGAAAATATCAAATTTTATTGGTTTCCTGCGACGTTCACTGATGCACCTGGAATATAGAATTGCCCTGGCTGCAAGCTTTGATAGGCAATTCGGTGAGTTTGTATCTGTTTTGCTTGTTTGCGTCCTGAAAAGCATGCATTCACGTGTTTTGCATAGAGCTAATCTACAACTGTACTTCTATAGCTACACTTTCATATTTTATATAAACTATGGCAGTAGTTAAAGCCTTCTTCTAGTTACTGATCTCCCCCATTTAAAGTCGATCTTAGCATGTATCGGTAAGAATACGGCTACTTTTTAAATTTGATTATCAGTTTAAGTGGTCATTCCTGTACTGTTACATTTGTTAACACACAACCCTAATTTAATTTTAAAGGTGATACTGGTTGAGGTCATGGTTGTGGTAGCAGTACTCTTCACGGGGTCCCTTGCGAAGCTCTTGGTGTGATCTACTTAATCGCTCGCTACATAGGTAGCATTGCTCTTGAAATATTTGATCATTTTAAGTTAAAATTAAAATAAAACATTATTTCCTGGGTGCAGTTTATTAAAATTTCACACATCGTGAATAATACCGTTTTCAGCACTTGGATGTCGAAGACTTAAGTAAAAAAATGCGAGAAGTCCTATTTGCGTTAGTCTGAGCTAATAATATGCAGCAATTAAAGTCATTATATGATAACACAGGTACAACTGCATAATTACTGTCAGTATAATCAACATGTAACAATGGAACAATAGGAAATACATGAGTTAAGTGGTAGGTTAAATGGTTATAATACACAAATGTGATAAACAAGGGCAAAGGTGGTGAGAAATGAATAAATCAAGTGCTGGATTTGCTATATGGTAACCAATCCAGTCAAAGAACACCTTATAAAGGGGTGTTGGAAAAAGTATATAACGGTGCATTTTTTCTTTGTTCGGTTTGTAAGCAGCCCAGGTATACAGATGATGCTAATCTGCATCTTCTCACTAATAAAGAAGATTTTACCTTAACCAATTTTGAGTCACAGACTATTATTTTTCTGTTTGGAAATATGAGACGTTTGGAAGTATTTTTTTTTCTTCCACATTTGCATGAGGACACAATAAATCCCACAGCTTGCGAAAAGAATCTTTGTCATGTGTGATGATATAGGGTTCATTATGAATAATGGCATTAAAGTTGCTCCACCTTGTCTCTGTCTTCCCTCAAAGCTCCAGCTTTGGCTGTGCAGGGACCCGGTCTTCTGAAACTGCCCCAGTCTGAGAGTGAAGTGTGCGGCCAGAGCACTTTGCTGGACAGCGTACTGTGGATGGCAGCCCCCAAGAAAAGACGCACTATAGAGATCAACCGCTGCCGAAGACGAAACGAACACAAACTTATTCCCGTTAAGGTACTGGAGCTAATGCAGTGTCTAGTGAAATTGTAATTTTTTCTACGTTTGTTGTCTTTTTGTATCATAAACATGGGCGACTAAATTCTCAGCAGTTAATTGTCTATATAAATTGAGCATACATCTGCTGTTTAAGTAATTACATTGTGCTAATAGTACTGATGGACTTAAGGTAGATGTAGACTTTCTAAGTTAGATGTTTATTTCCAGAACAACATAGTTCCCTGTCCAGAGTGTGGACACCTGAAGCAGAAGCACGTCCTGTGTGGATTCTGCTACGAGAGAGTCCGTCGGGAAACGGCTCTGATCCGAGGACAGATCCAGGCCATGGAGGGGGGGCCGCTGAAGGACCCAGCGATGGAGACCGTGGTCCTGTACGAAAGTGAGAATCCTGGAGAAGCCGATGGGGCAAAGCGCATTGTTGAGACGAAAAGGAAGCGGCCGTCCTGGTTCAACCTGACGTCCTGATCTGCTTGTGTTTTGGACCTTATGGTTCAGCTCTATATTGACTTTTGACAACAAAAAAATAACGCTTTATCTAAGCCATCGTGATAGATTGGAGGAAATCTGCACCAATGTTATACTTCCCATGAAATTAAATACAATATTTATCAGCAATGGGCAAGAAACTGGTGTCTAAATAAAAATCCCTGTTTTTTCCAAGGCGAAACTGAGGTGATCATTAGTTGTAATATGATCAGTGTCATTTTTAACAATACAAACATCTGCTTTTTAGAAAGTGTCATGATGCTTAAATTGCTGAAATGGATGTAATATTATAACAACATAATGCACAGAAGCAGTAAAAGAGAAAAACAATAAACAAAATCCATTCATCCATCATCCCGCTGCTCTTCCGGGTCCGGGCTGCAGGGCCAGCAGTGTGAACAGAGATGCCCAGACGTCCTCCTCCGCAGCTACCTTTTCCAGCTCATCCATCCATCAACCATAGAACTGTCCAAAATGTCTTGATACTCTGAAGCATTAAGAGTTCCCTTCACTGGAACTAATATTCTGTGTTGTTCAAGAGCACCTATTTTGGACGTCATTCAAAATGCCAGAACAGCGTATTAAAATCTATAGGAAAAAAATAACACAGGACTTCAGGCTAAAGCTGGATTCGTGTGCCATTAAAAAGGCAACAAAATAAATATTTTATCATGTTTTATTTACCCAAAACACAAGAACCATTCACTGCAGATGAAAATATTTTTTTCATTGCATAAACAGAAATATAAACATCCATTGAGTCATACTTAAATATATTTGCTTGGAACCTCATTTTAACACCAAGTTATAATTACTAAATTAACAGAAAACTACATTTATCACACAAGCACACAAAACATTCCACTTGTAGTTATATATAGACATATACATGTTAACAAAGCGCACTGTAAATACGAATTAAATTAAATTCAATTAAATTCATTACCTGTGCTGCATTGATAGTACCTGAACAATTCACGTTGTTAAAGTGAAGTTTCACTTTTATAAATGTGGGTACCATAGAGAATTCCGTTAGCTTTTCTTTACAAATGCTTGTGTATTAAAACTGTTGTGGAAATCCCCTTACACGTCGATGGAGCTTCGATCTGTAGATACATCTCGGCAGGTATTTAAATCTGTCCTTACAGGCGAGTCGCAAAAAGCAAAACTCGCAAGTAGCAAGTTCTACTGGCAAAGGACACAAATGAATTTGTGCATTTTTTTTTTACAAAATATTTATAAACTACGAAGTGATGTCAGACTATAATATAAATAAAATAGATAATGTCCAGGGGTGAGTTTTCCTTCGGGAAATTTACCCCAGAACAATACTGTAGTACGGAGAAAATCCGGTAATTGAAGGAATAACCTGCAGGGAAAACGTAATGCTGTTTTTGGACCTATCCTTGGAACATACCATTTGGTATGTATACTGTATGCACCTCCCAAATGATGCCGACCTGATAGTCATTGGCTGTTATGGCCCACCGTCAGCTTCATCTGAGGCCACTACTCTTCTCTCAGACATACTACACAATTTTTCCGACAGCGAGTTTATTCTCCTAGGGGATTTAAATTGGGGCTGGTTATCGATCTCTTCGAATGCACTAAAGGACATTTGCGACATTTTGCATCTGACGCAACTAACACATTCTCCGAATCGATTAAATCCAAGACGCTTGGCCAAGTCCACCCTGCTTGACATCATTCTAACAAGTGCGCCTCATAAATATTCTGCTGTTGGGATATTTTGTTATGATGTGCAGTTGCATGTGTTAGAAATTGTAAACTCCCAAATTTAAGCCACGATTTATTTCTAAAAGGTCCTTCAAACGCTTTAATGAGCAAGCTTTCCGGCATGATATATCTCATAGCGATTTGAATCTTGTTAGGGAAATAGTGGATGTAGAAGTTGCCTGGATTCTTTTTTAAACCACTTTTCTGTTTTTAATTAATAATCATGCACCTATGAGAAGATTCAGAGTTAGTGGTAAAGACAATCCATGGATCAATTATACTATTGCATCTGCTATCAGCCTATCAGAGAACGTAGTACTGCATGGGTTAAAGCTAAAATAAATGAGGCTAAACACTGGATAATAATAATAATAATAATAATAATAATAATAATAATAATAATTGAACCCTTTATTGTCCCCGTGGGGAAATTCTTTTTATGCCTCCCTCAACTTGCTCATTGTAGAGCAAGCTGTCTGCAAAGGACAGCCACCTGTTGGGGTGCCCAGGGAGCTGGGGGTTACTCAAGGACCTGCAAACATGCTGTTTGAACCTGCATTGGACCTTGTGATTACAGTACACAGGCTTAGCCCACTGAGCCACATGCTGCCCCCAATGGGTGGACTGCAGAGCATTGAGGAACAGGTGCACTAGGCTGATAAAAAAAATTTCTGGAAGTTAATTAAATCATCTGCTGGAGATATAGCACCTCCCACTCTTCCTGAACCGCTAGTAATAAATCAAGGTGAAATTAAAGGTAAACAAAACATAGTAGATGCTTTTCACATTTCATTAATGCAGAAATTATTACTCAACCCAGTCTTCGAGTAGATTCTGGGGATAGTGCAGTTATCAATTACAGTTGCTCTGTGAACTTTAACTTTTCTACGATTCCTGCCTCCCAACTTCGCAATGCCTTATTAAAGCTGGATTGCAAAAAGGCTGCTAGTCCAGATGAGATTGAGCCTTATTTTTTAAAGATAGCGGCAGATCTGATTGCTGGTCTATTTTTAATCATAGTCTCTGTAGTGGGTTAATCTCTAGCTCCTGGAAGTCAGTCTTTGTCTTTCCATTATTAAAAGGAGGTAATTCTTCCTCTTTGGATAATTATCGTCCCATTTTCAGGTTGTTGGCCACAGCCAAATTATTTGAATCTTTTGTTAATGATCAACTTAAAGCATTTTTATCTGATAATAATATTTTATGTAATACTCAGTATGGTTTTAGACAGGGCCACAGTACCATAACTGCAATAACTGCTGTTACAAATTATATAATTACTGCTTTGGATAACAAAAAATCATGCACTGCTCTTTTTATAGATCTAACAAAAGCATTTGACACTGTTCATCATGCTCGTCTTCTGCAAAGATTACAGATTATTGGATTTAATGACATTGTATTGAATTGGTTCTCCAATTACTTGACTGGGAGAACACAGTGTGTAGCTATAGAAAATTATAACTCTACTTCACAAATAGTAAGAACTGGTGTGCCTCAAGGTACTATTTTATGACCTGTTTTATTCTCTATTTATATAAACAATATTAGTTTAGGGTTAGAACCAGCAAAAATACACTTGTATGCTGATGATACAATTCTTTGCACCACTGCTTTGTCACTGTGAGAAACAACAGAGTTAATAGAGTCTGATTTTAATTTATTGCAGATGTCTCTTATCAAGTTAAAACTGGTGTTAAATGGCAAGAAATCTAAATTTATGGTATTTACACATTCTCCCCTTGATTACTCTGTTTTAACACTAGATGGCACTCATCTAGAGAAGGTGTCTTCTTACAAATATCTCGGTATCTGGCTTGACAAGTTATCTTTTGGAGTCCATATAAACCGCTTGTTAAAAAAAAAAAACTAAACTAGGCTTCTATTTCCGTTTAAAGAAATGTTTTCCCTTCATTGCTAGAAAAAGACTAGTACAGAGCACCTTCCTATCAGTATTAGATTATGTTCTTATGTTCTTAACATACATGCATGCACCTTCATCTTATTTGAAGAAACTAGATCTTATATATCATGCAGCATCGAGGTTTATAACTGGTGCAATAGCAAGAACCCATCACTGCAAGCTACATGAGATGGTAGAGTGGACATCATTACATCTAAGAAGGAAAATGCATCGCCTGGTTTTTATTGTAAAGGCTTTAATGGGCAAATTACCTCAGTACATATGTAGTTTGCTGACATTCCGCACTAATACATACAGCATCCGTTCATCAGTTAAAATTCTCCTTCAGGCTCCCACCACACGCACAGAACTGAGGAAATCCATCTTTAGTCTGTGTTCATTTTAATCATCTCTGTATGTATGTATATAACTTTTGTCTTTTTTCTTATTTACTGCCAGGACTTCCTGGAAGAAGAGATATTGTATCTCAATGGAACCTTCTTGGTAAATTAAGGGATAAATAAATAAAATAAAAAATTTGATTACGAGGATGAATTTGGCTCCTTATTCGTATTTTCCTGTCCACCTTAAATACTGCGCAGCCGAATGCAATGACGCGATTGCGCCTGTAGGGGGGATCATTTACCTTCAGAACTTAATTTGGCTCTATATTCGTATTAATTTAACATGCTTCTGCTGACTTGTTGTGAGAGGTCCATCCATCCATTAACTACCGTTTGTCTGGTTGTGGGGGTAGCAGCTTCAGGAGAGATACCCAGACCTCCCTCTCCCCAGCTACCTCTACCAGCTCCTTAGGGGGGACGCCGAGGCGTTCCCAGGCAAGCCGAGAGATATAATCCCTCCAGCGTGTCCTGGGTCTGCCCCGGGGCCTCCTCCCTGTAGGACTTGCACGGAAAACCTTTCCGGGTAGCCGGAGAGCATCCACGCCAGGTGTCCCAACCACCTCAACTGGCCCCTTTCGACGTGGAGCAGCAGTGGCCAGGCATAGCCCGAAAAAGGCAATGAGACAGTCCCCAAGTGGGCCCACCACCCGCAAGGGGATTGTCAGGAGTTCGGTGCATTGTGGATCTGGTGGCAGCCAAGGGAGGACTGGCGGTCCAATCACCGGCTGTTATGGGAGGTATTTTCTGCAAAGAATAAAATGAAAATGATAAAATGAAAATACAATCTCCACTTTGCCATTTAGTTTTCAAAGTCTGTGCGCAAAAATCCGGCAAAAACTAAAAATAAAATGAAACAGCACCATTTGCATTTTCATTTTCCACTCATGTATGAGCCGTTTGTGAAAAAATTAAAAATAAAATTAAAAAGCATATTTGTCTTTTCATTTTCTGCTTTTTTATTTTCAAGTTCACAACATGCAAATATGTTAATTGGAGCGGGCAGTGGGCGGAGCCATGGATCACGGCTGCATTTTCTCAGGGCGTTTACGGATTCCATTGTCCTTCCGTTCCTTGCGCACGGTCGCCCATGTCTCCTGAACTGATGGCAAAGTCACACGCAGCTTAACTTAGATGCTCATTTGCAGCTTCCGATTCATTTAGCTTCTTCTTGGTAGCATCTTCTACTGGCAAATAAGCACTTGTGTACAAGTGTAGGTGGATTTTTAGACACAGACTCAAAACTGCAACTGGTTAAAATAAGACAAAAGTCTGATGTGGATTATGTCAGAGGTGTGATGTTGTACCTTTGAGCTGTGTATTATCAATATTTCAACAGAATTCCTGGTTGGGTGTGTGCTGTGGTGAATTATACAGTGGAAACGTGTTCTGTGGAGTGATAAATCACACTTTTCTGTCTGGCAGTCTGATGGATGAGTCTGGGTTTGGCAGATGCCAGGAGAACATTACCTGTCTAACTGCACTGTGCCAAATGTAAAGTTTGGGTGAGGAGGGATAATGGTATGGGGTTGTTTTTCAGAGGTTGGTTAAGCCCCTTAGTTCCAGTGAAGGGAAAACAATACCAAGACCTTTTGGACAATTCTATGCTTCCAACTTTGAGGGAACAGTTTGGGAAGGCCCTTTTCTGTTCCAGCATGACTGCAAGGTCCATAAAGATGTCATTGGGTCATTGTGGTGTGGAAGAACTTGCCTGGCCTGCAGAGCCCTGACCTCAACCTCACCAGACCTTCACATCCAACATCAGTGCCTAAGCCCACAAATACGTTTCTGTAGGAATGGGGGAAAATTCCTACAGACACACTCCAAAATCTTGTGGGAAGCCTTCCCAGAAGAATGGCAGCCGTTATGACTGAAAAGGGGCGGGGGGGGCTTCATATTGATGTCTATGGATGGGATGTTATAAAAATTCCTGTAGGTGTAATGGCCAGGTGTCCCAATATTTTTGTCCATATAGTGCATCTAATGCAGATGCTGCACTCCAGAGCTTTCCATGAAAATGCTATATTTCTTGTTATGTTATGCTGATATTCTTGTATCTATTCTTCTGACCAGATCACAGATAAAGCTTGTGTCACTTCACTGGTCCACACATCCAGCTGAAAAGAGCCATAATAAAAAATACATTTATTGATCCCTGTGGGGAAATGGTCTTTATACATCCTTTGACTTGCTCTTTATAGAGTTAGCTGCCCGTAACAGGCAGCCACTTGTTAGGGGACTAAGGGATTTACTCAAGGACCTGTAGACATGCTGAGGTTGGGTTTGAACCAGTGGCTTACAAGCATACAGACTTAGCCCACTGAGCCACACACTACACCTAAAATCACCACCTATTGTAATAGAGTCTGGCATATTTCGGACAATAAATCAATTCCCCTCCCATGCATGTATACTCAGACAAGGACAGTAGTCTGATTAAATGGCGTAGTCGAGCTTTAACCGTTACTCGATTTAGCTCTGCATGTAAACGTGTTTGTACCACAGCTTGCACTTCCTTCCTTCAGGTGGTCGCCCAAAAGAAGCAGCATTCTGGGTTTAAGGTATCCTTGTATTTATCTGTAAACTGCATGATGCAAACCTCATGGAAA
>JAODKF010000147.1:11788329-11801084 GCA_026779585.1 Mormyrus proboscirostris | reverse complement strand
CAACTACATAGATCCAAAAACACCAGTCAAACATCATAGGCAAGGCACAGTCAGGGTAACCATACACAAGACATAAACACTAACTATACAGACTACAAGGGGGGTGGCATGGTGGCACAGTGGTTGGCGCTGCTGCTGCACAGCAAGTAGGTCCTGGGTTTGGCCCTGCATCCTTTCTGTGTGGAGTTTGCATGCTCTCCCTGTGTTCACATGGGTTTGTGCCCTGCAGTGTGTTGGCACCTATCCAGGGTTGGTTCCTGCCTGCACCCATTGTTCTTGGGGTCGCCTCTGGTCCCCCCCCCATAACCCCAGCTGGGATTAGCTGGATGGACTACAAGGGATAACAAAAAAACCAAAATACAACACAAAGGCCTCAAGCCAGCTTCAGACTCATGACAGGAGGGGGTGTCAGCCTCTGAACCATATACACTCAACCCACTGAGTTACATGGCAGCAGCAAAAAACACCAGGGAACTCCAAACAGGTTGGTCCACATGAACTGCTGGCCAAACAGAGACAGGACACATTAGACAAGGACAGATGGAGACTGACCATGACACATGCAGCAGAAGACAAACCTCTTTTCCTCACCAGCTCTTTTTCGCTTTTTTCCTCTTCACTCATTCTTGTATAATTTCTCACGAGCAACATGTGGTGTATGAGTGAGTCTCGGAGAGTACGTGCAGAGCTCATGCAAAGTAGCAAACGACAACGAGGCATTTTTAAAACAGCAAAGCTTGCTTTACAATAGTGCCAGTGGGTTTTGCATGTCCCAGCAATTGCGAATAGTCGCTTGTATGTATTTTTTATTGTAAATACTTGTGCTGTATTTCACTATTGTCGCACAAGTGTATTTCCCCATGCCTTAGCGTGAACCACGTATGATCCTTGCGTGTCTTGACTGTTGTATAAGTTATTTACCTTTTGTGAGCTTTACCGTCCGGTGTCCAACCTCCCTGTTTCCCTGTCATGCTTCATTCAGTGCTCATTACATATTATTATTGTCCTGTTAAGGATAAAGAGCATGTTTTTTTCTAGCAAGCAGGTTTTCTCGCATTTTCGCCTCCTGCGATACCTCTGTGGGCCCGGCGCTACAATAGCGCCTGCTTTGTTTACTGTGACTCATCAAAAATATTATTGCGCAGCTTGTTGATAGTTTTCACCCAACAGACAATTGCGGTCCTTGCGATATAAACAACTGCATGCGTTTGAAATGCCGCACCGATATTAACATTGCACATCGGGAAAGCCTAGTACTGGGGGCGGCAGAGTGGCGGAGCAGGTAGCGCTGTCGCGGCACACCAGTACTTTGAGTGTGTATAGTTCACCTTGTATGTGTGCGGCTTTGATGAATCCTCCATTTCCCTCCCGCTGACCAAAAACATGCAGTGAATTACAGTGCCTACGCTAACTGTACCTGTAACTAAGAGTTAGGGCTGGGAAGTTGCTGTACATCAGTGTTGGGCTGACGTACCTGTAAGTCACACAGTGTCGTCAAGCTAATAATTCCTTTTTGATTATGGTGGATGGTTAATTGTCAAGTTAATCTTAAAATGTTTAGACTTGTTTAAAATGGTTTGAGTTTGTTGGCCGGCAACTGGATCTGCTAACTATTATTAAAATAAGTGTGAGTCGGTTAATAAAAGACAATTAAGGGTTTTCAAATCCTGAAATATGCTACTATTTTAATTAATTGTAGCCTTCAGATGAATTGAGTAGATTCATCGAGAAAACGTGCAGAAATATTTGACATTCAACAGCACGATGTGTCGCAGTTTAGGTTCGGTCATATACAGTATTCAAGGGTAAGCGATTTTTTTAAGTCTTATTGTATAATTCAAGCTATCTGGAAAAATTAGAAACTGATTGTTGTCTGATAATTGTACATTATAAATTAGGGGGAAAGTCTTAAATTTAAACTTGCAGAAGCCCTGGAATTTTTTTTTGTTTCTGGCTGTATTCTTTAATATTCAACTAACAGCGTTTTTCTTGGTCTTTTTGTTTGCAGATGCCTCTTGGAAATTAAACAGCATGTTGGGAAGCAGTGGTACAGCAGTATTGGCATTAGGCAGGAGGGCGAGCAGGCGGGAAAGACGCCACAGGCAGGAGGGCGAACAGGCCGGAAAGACGGCACAGGCAGGAGGGCGAACAGGCCGGAAAGACGCCACAGGCAGGAGGGCGAGCAGGCCGGAAAGACGCCACAGGCAGGAGGGCGAGCAGGCCGGAAAGACGCCACAGGCAGGAGGGCGAGCAGGCCGGAAAGGTAGGCCATAGGTAGTGGAGATGTCGCAGGCAGCAGGGTAGGCAGGATATCTTGATAATTTGGGGGCTCCAGGCAGCACAGCCCAGGGGGAGTAGGGGAAATAAAATGTGCAATTAGCCAAAATAGGGGAGACTAGAGGCAGTACAAAGAGTTAGGTGCGTGCAGTATGTAAGCTTTGACAGATACGGCTATGGTAGCATAAGTAGGAGGGAGAGGCAGGTGGGAATGCAGGCATGGGGAGTCCATGAACGTCAGCACTCCAATTCCACAAGGGGGTGTGTAGCTATGCACCTGAATAGGAACCTTTCGTTCATTTCCAGTAACGTGAAACAGTCAAAGTCAACAGTGCCCTTGGGGTCACACATTACGATGGTCACAAGAGATAGTGAGATATAATAAGTCGAAACTGACTTTACATCAGAATTCTGATTTAGTAAGTCAGAATTTTAAGGTAACCTACTACATTTTGGTGTCCCTCATGCTTCTTTAGCAGAAAGGTCACAGTTGCTGTTGTGTGGTGGGAAAGCGACACATAAAAGTTCTCGGTCGAGATGGCCCAGGAACTCAGAACCAAGAACTTTACTGTATTACTGATAGTATAAATCAGTTAAAATTATTCTTATGGGTTAAACGGTGAATTATAAACACCCCATACATTTAACAGTTTATTACTTTTGTCTCCCCTCATTCTATAAACACCTGCTCATCTTCTAAAGCAGTAGCATTTGATCTGTAATTATGCTCTTCTTGGTGATTAAACATCTCATGACAGCACCAAAGTATTTTCAAGTGCTTTTTGGCACTAGCCAGGCTGTCGTCGTAAATAAGAAACCGTTCTTAATGCTTTGCTTGGTAAAATAAAGGTTCATTTTCCCTGGGATATGACGTAAATACTGAACAGCACATACAAATGTCATTTGACCTCCACCTGTAGGACTTTCTGTCGGAAACACGCCCCCTTTTCCGATGTTGATGTCCGAGAGAATTTTGTTGTACGAGATTCCATGTCATCATTTGAACATGGCAGCTCACAGTCAATAGTGTAATACTTAAAAATGTAATTGCACGCGGTATATTTAGACCAGGGGTCACCAACCTTTTTGAAACTGAGAGCTCCTTCACGGGTACTGAGCCATACGAAGGGCTACCAGTTTGAAATGTCCTCCTAAACTTATCTAAACTTCATGTATAATAAACATGTTTTAAATGCTTGTTTAAAGATATTGTCATTTTCAAATCTATATAAATGCAAATGTGATTAAACAAAAATATCAACAGCATAAAATTAAATTTTAGATGCTGCTCACGGGTGAGTTGTGCTATTTTTAGAACAGGTCCGTGGGCAACTCATGTGGTCCTTGGGGGCATCCTGGTGCCCGCAGGCACGATGTTGGTGACCCCTGATTTAGATAACTGTATCATGAGCGTGAACAGTATCCTAGCATGCAATATTAGTATTTTACCAGACTTGGTAGTATCTTCTGTGGTTTATTTGCCTGTCGAAACAAGAATGTCTCTATAAATCTACTAAAATATTAAGTTTTAATGGGGTTTGACTGGTTAGTGTTTACGTCTCTGATGCCTCTCTAAAAAAAAAAGAAACTAATTTATAAATATTGTAAATTATCTTTCCATGAGCATTACTGAGCCACAGCTACCGTGTGACTGGGCATGAACACAGAACAAGCAAAGGATTAATATGTGCACAGGGACTGAAGGAAACATGTGGCTCCGGAGAGTCTATGAAAAGCAAATATAAGTGAATTTAAAAGTTTGCTGTTGGTTTTTATTTGATGGTTTGTCGAATCTTTTTAGATTTTCAGAATCAAAGACCTTTGACCTGTGCAGTGTGTTCAGTTATATTTGAAAACCGGTTCACTGAAAAAAATGGATTCAATAGCACGATTTGTTCACTATGGTCGACCTGAACAACTTTTGTGTGCAAGTGTATCACTACTCTCATGGCTAAAACGACACTTCATTAACCATTTGCTGTATTTTCTGACCCAACTAGATAGTGGTCTCTGTTCAAAACGGATTCAAAGTAGATCAAGACCACCATCTAGCGGGGTCAGAAAATACAGTACTAGTTCATGAAGTGTTGTTTTGCCATTGCTTTTCCTGACCCTTAGCAATCGAGTTGAGCACATTCGGTTAATACGCACACATTTGCGCAGTTACAACAATCGACTGCGTATTGCTTATAGGTGAATGCATTCTTATTACAGTTAAACTACCTGGTTTTTACTACTTTTTACTTACTGCTGATTTTTTATTCTTGTGAAGCACTGGAAAATTGAGTGAACAACTATAAACAAAGATATAAGTGCTGTCACGATATGCCAGGGCGAGCAGGCGGGCAGCAGCCCAAAAAGCAGGCAGGCAGGCAGGCAGGCAGGTATACGGGTGACAAGGGTTTAATCGGGACAGGCAGACACACACGAGACATTACAATGACCCCTCTGGGGCAGACTGACCGAGACGCGGACTAAATACACAAGACAAGCTGGCAGTAACAAGAAACAGGTGAGAACAATCAGGTAGGAACACGAGGTAACGAGGTGGGAGTGGCACACACAAGGATCGGACAGAGCTGGGCGTGACAAGTACAATAAAAGAAGATTCATTTATAACATGCAACAAGCACATAACTTAAAAAAAGTACTCAAAGCATGCCCCAAAGTAAACCAAGAGCACCACCTAGTGGAGTCAGTGGGTTCATGAAGTGTTGTTTTGGCCATCATTACTCCCGACTCTCGGAGTTCAGCACGTTCGGTTCATGTAGTTACTATAGGCAATTGTCGTGAGACTCATAAGAAACACAGGAGATGTTTATGATATAACGTATAAGTATTATTTCTTGTTTTAAATGCCTTAATGTTTTATTTCCTTACTATTCAAGACACTGAGAAAATGAAACAGGCCTTTGTGAACAGCATTTTAACTACTGTAATGCTCTGTTGTCTGGGAGCACGCACCACACATTTCCATTTTACATTTACTGCATTTGGTAGTAAATTGGCAGACTACATTACCCAGTAGCTACCTGAGCTCGGGTTCTTTAACTAGTGACCCTGCCCTCCTGCTCCCCAGAGAATGGTAAGTTGAAACCTTAACATATACCCACTTCCTCACTCTCAAAGCCCATATTCCAATAGGCTAAATATGCCACCAACAATAAACTATATTGTGCTAATAAACATGCCAAGAGTTTGAGTGCCACAACAAAAATATCAACCTGCGCCTGTGTATTTGTTTGCATGGAAGCGGTCTGCCAGACATGCAGAGATCCGAGTGGAGACTTGAGTGTCTAGAGGAAAAGAAAGGAGAAGTTGGGTTTCGCCTGCTTAGTAGTGATAAGAGAACCCATGTGAGGATATGACCTCACCAAGACATTTAGTATAGCAAGAAAAAGGAAGAGGACCAGGAACTGAGCCCTGAGGTACACCAATGGAGTCTCTGCATGGAGTAGGTGTGGATCCCTTCCACGTCACGTGATATGACCGGCCTTCTAGGTAGAAAGCAAACCATTGCCATGCTGAGCCACAAATTCCAAGACACATAAGGATAGAGAGGAAAGTCTTGTGGTTGACTGTGTTGAATGTACTGAAAGGTCAAGAAGGATGAGGACAGATGAGAGTTTGCCCCTCTGGTACCATGTAACTTCTCAGTAGCAGCTGAGAACAGCTTTGAAGCCAGATTGGTTCTGAGAGAGATAGAGTGACAGTCGATTGAAAATTGAGTGATATTGGTCAGTAGTTTAATCATATTCAACACTTTGCAGTGTATTCAAAATGTACAAAAAGTGCACTATACTGTAATATCATCACATCACCCAGCCCTATACGGGGGCGGCATGTGGCTCTGTGGGCTAAGTCTGTGTGCCTGTGATCTGAAGGTCACCAATTCAAGTCGAGCTTCAGCATGTCTATGGGTCCTTGAGTAAGGCCCTTAACCCCCAGCTCCCTGGGTGCCACAACAGGTGGCTGCCCTTCACAGCCAGCTTACTCTTGCTTACAAAGAGCAAGTTGGGGGAGGCATAAAGAGAATTTCCCCACAGGGATCAATAAAGTATCAACTGATATGATACCATCTCAAAAAGACCTCTAAAAGCACCATACAGAACAATTATCAGCAAAGACCACAAATATCACCAGAAACCAAAAGAACGAGATAATTATCATGCATCCTGCCCACTGGATAGGGCATGACGTTAAACTGCATCCAGCTCTGCAAGTGATACTCCAACTTTTTAAAATTTTGGCAGTTGGTGGCAGGATTGGCACTCCAGCCACCGTAAAACTCACAATAGCTTGAAATAAACAGACATGATACCCTTCTGCTTTCCGTGGGAGTAGCTCTGCTGCAGCCGCCCACTGGAAGGCTGGACGCACCATGAAGATGATGAGGGAAAGCCTTCGGGAGCCCCATCCCCGGAGGAGTAGAAATGGTGAAACTGCCTATCTGGGATTGAAGAGTGCAGAGTACTGTGGATGGCACCCCCCAAGAAAAGACACACTATTGAGGTCAACCGTTAAGGTACTGGAGCTAATGCAATGTCTAGTAAAATTCTGATATATTCTATGTTTGTTGTTTTTTTGCCAAGAGTTTTTGCCAAGAATTGTCCAAAATGTCTTGATACTCTGAAGCATTAAGAGTTCCCTTCACTGGAACTAATATTCTGTGTTGTTCAAGAGCACCTATTTTGGACGTCATTCAAAATGCCAGAACAGCGTATTAAAATCTATAGGAAAAAAATAACACAGGACTTCAGGCTAAAGCTGGATCCGTGTGCCATTAAAAAGGCAACAAAATAAATATTTTATCATCCACCAAATGTTAATTTATCATGTTTTACTTACCCAAAACACAAGAACCATTTACTGCAGATGAAAATATTTTTTCATTGCATAAAACAGAAATATACTGTAAACATCCATTGAGTCATACTTAAATATATTTGCTCATTTCAACACCCAGTTACAATTACGAAGTTAACTGAAAACTACGATATTTACTAACACAAGCACACAAAACATTCCACCTGTAGTTAAATATAGACATATACATGTTAATAAAGTGACATAGTGGTGCGGTACTCCGGTTTCCCCCCACAGTCCAAAGACATGCTTAGGCTAATTGGAGTTCATAAATTGCCCGTAAGTGTGCATGTGTGAGTGAATGGTAACATTAAATTTAAAACTGTGTTGTATTGGTAGTACCTGAACTTTTCACGTTGTTAAAAGTTTGACTTTTATAAATGTGGGTACCATAGAGATTTCCGTTTACTTTTCTATACAACGAAAGTTTGTGTATTAAAACTGTTGTACAAAATCCCCTTACACGTGGAAGTGCTTCTGCAGATACATCTCGGCAGGTAATTAGAGCTGTCTCCACGTAGCAACTTCTGCAGGCAAAGGAGACAAATTAATTTATGTAAGTGTTTTATAAATATTTATAAACTATGACGTAATGACAGACTATAATATAAACAAATACATAATGAACAGAACAATATTTTATAGACAAATTCCGGTAGGAATAACTCACAGGCAAAAGCCACCGCAGTGCTCTGATTGGGCCTCTCATTGGAACATACCATTTGCTCAAATATATAGAGGAGACATAGAAAAGTCATATAGTAAATATCATGAAATTCATAGATATGTTCTAGTTTAACTAGATAAACTATTAAAGCTTTAAAAATTAATGTTTTTAAAGCTTAAAATGATATTAATATTATTTCTATTACGCCAGTCCAAGAATTTTCTAAAACGGCTCTCCCTGCGAGACGAACCGACAGCTTTACGCAAATTGCGCAAACCAGGAATTACATAACGCCTGTCTTAGCTTCGGCAAAGTGAATGTGCGGTGGCTGGCCGAAAGCGGTTTGCAATCCAAGGTTAGTGAGCAAGACCGAGCGACTGGCTGATCGCTCGTATTCATACTTACCGTGTTTCTGCCCAGCTGAATAACTTTGGGCCGCGGAGACGTCAGCCCGTCAATTGCTCGAAATGCGGTGGCACCCACTGCTGCTTTATGAGCATGGGCCTGAATAAGGTGGATCACACTAATTTTAGTACGCATAAGCAAAGGTCCTGTACGATAAGCTATTTAACCACGAGGAGCCGGCTGTAATATTATGAAAAATAATATATGCTTGTATAGAGCAATCTAACAAATAACTGGTGCAGTTTTACAACTTTGCAGTGAAACATTTTTAGACACAGTAGCTATACTGTACAAAGGCGGTTTAGTAAGAGAAGGCGGCTTTCAGATCGGGATGCATGCACTGTATGTTTTAAGGATGTTTATGTCTCATCAGGGCGTCTCCATGAACAATCTGAATGATCCCCCAGGATGGAACATCAGACCCGATGAGCGAGGGGACGGGGGCAGTAATAAATGGAATTACGCCCTTCTTGTCCCCCTGCTCAGCTTGGCTGCCTTTCGTAAGTATAATGACCATTAGTAACGTTTAGCTGTCCTGCCATGCAGATTTTTTGAGTATGTGATTTAGTGGCAAACTTGTAGGACATCTAAAAAAAAATAATAATTTAAGGATTTCAGATGCAAATAAAGCACTGTTTGTTATGGTACAATTGACAGTTGAACTTAAATTGCTTCACAGGGTGGATTTGGACCAGAGAGTCTCAGAGGGAAATCCAGCATGCAAAAGACCATTATGACAGAGACATGAAAGCGGTCACCAGCGAGCTGGAAGGGAAGTACCGCGAGACCCTGACCGAGAACCGCAGGACAGCAGCACATCTGGAGCTGGAGCTGGAGAAAGAGCGTCACCGTGTTCAAGGCTACCGGGAGGCCATGGCCTCTCAGAGCCGGCAGCTGCTGGAGGAGCGAAAACGGCTGCAGCGAGAGCGAGAGGCTGTGGAGGCAGAGAAGACGAGGCTCCTGCAGACGGGGGCAGCCGGTGCCGTCTTCCAGAGCATGCTGGAGAGGGAGAACATGTGGGAACTGAGGGCCAAGGCTCTGCTGAAGGAGTTGGAGCAGGGCCTGGTGGAGCGGCAGGACGCCTACTGCAGTGTCCTCCTCCCCCGAGATCGACGGCTGGAGATAGAGAAGAACCTTCTGGTCAAGGCAGCCAAGGAGCCCTTGGCCGAGGAGCTGAACATGGAAGGTGACCTCAAGGACATTTTCAGGAACGATCGGCACTGCGCTGACCTCCTGAACACAGACAAGCGCAAGAACGGCAGCCTGATGTGGCTCTACTTGAGATACTGGCAGCTGCAGGTGACGCTGCAGAAACACAGGAGGGCAGAGCGATCGATGGGCGCCGCTCAGCCCGAGCTGGACCCAGCTGGGAGCAGGACAAGAACTTAACTCCAGAGTTCCAGCAGAGATCAAAGAAAATCTTTCAACGAAACCGGCGGGGAAAACGGTGTGGCTCGTGCTTTGTGTTGCTGTTTCACTGTCCAGTGCACTTCACCGTAACAGAAAGATGTTGTGGTTCATTTGGAGAATAATGGCAAATAAGCACTTATATACAGGTTTAGCTGCAATCTTCAGACTCAAAACTGCAACTGAATTCATGCATGGATCACCATCGACCTTCAGGACAGATCATATACAAGAAGTCCAGTGCCACATAAGGTCATAGCTGTATTACCAATTAACTGTTAAATCATGGTTAAAATAAGACAGATATCTGAAATAGATGATGTCAGGGGTGTGATGTTGTACCTTTGAGCTGTGTATTATCAATATGTCAACAGAATTCCTGGTTAGGGTGTGTGATGTGGAAAATTATAAAATTATCAACTAATTCTTTGTGTTTTTTTTCTTGAGTATTGAATAATATTCTGCTATCCTCTCATTCATGGTGTTAATTAAATTCTCAGTTTTCAGATTGTTTGTGACCCTGAATTGTTGTCCTTGCATTAATTAGTGCATTAACAGTTTGCATTTATTTAGTAGATTTTTTTGTCCAAAATAACAAACAATTAAGAAAATCGCTAGAGGATTAAGTCCCGTGTTGAAACTGCTCTGCCAAGCCTAGGACTCAAACCAGCAACCTTCTGTTAACAAGCACAGTGCCTTAACTCACAGAGCCACACACTACACTGTCAAAGTGTCTCATTTCTGTGATTACAAGTGCGGAATACCAAATCAGCGGTGACCCCACTCTTCCTACATACAGAAGTATACTTGAGGAAAATAGCAAAATTTAGCTGCTTAATTCTTTTTTGCACCCAGGCCTGTGTGACAGATGACCCTCTTTAGCCTTTCATGTATCTCAGCAGAATTCCAGCCAAAGTAGCATAAACAAGCCCTCGATGCTTAATTAAAAGCCTACGGATGCTTAGCTTTGTTAAGCTGAGGACAGCCTACAATGACCTAACGCTGGCCTGGGATCAGACTGGAACACTTCAGCGTTCTATAAGACGATGCCGTCCATGTCCACCAGGAATGGTTTTTTTTTTACATCAGTATATCATTAAAAGACAATGGTACATCTGCGATGGCTGCCCCCCCCATCCTGGGTTGCTCCTCGCCTCGTGCCTGTAGCTTCCAGGATGGGCTTCGGACCCCCCCGCGACACAGAAGGATAAGCGGGTTGGAAAATGGATGGACGGATGGACAATGGGACATTATACCACTCTTTTTGATAGAGATGTTATGAGATTACCTTTGATAATTCCAATCTGCTTTTGGTGCTGTAGTTGCTTAAGCTTTCATAAAACACTTAGAGGTAGCTGTACAGAGATGGGTTGCATTTGAGCATAAAGCCATCCATAGCTGCTTATCCAATACTTGACAGTGAAACACATGCAACTCTGTTACATAAATGGAAGAAATATTCATTCGCTCAGACTTTGTTGCATCTACAATGACATTTCAGAAAAAAATAAATAAGGAAAATTAATATATCTAGTAATAATGTGCTAATATTTTTGCAAATCAAAGCTGAAATGATCTTGAAGCTTATTTTGTCCCGAAGCAAAAGATACAAATGGAAAAAATGATACTTTATCTTATCATCTGTTGAAATTGTTGGAAAAGTGGAAATTGTTGACTTGCATATTGTATTTTGTAATCAAGAGTGTAAAACCAGATTTGATATTTGACTTACCTGTCGGTCCAGAACTATGAATGAGTCATTATTCCATCCAGTCCACCATTCAGCGAGTGTTTTTCTTGGAAGCTCCTGTTGACGTTCAGGATTTCTTTTTTGGAAACATATGCTTATGAATTCAAAATCAGAAGTGCATTACGAAACAGATGTGGATCATGTGGTTCATGACTCAAAAATAATCAACAGCTTTTGGCAGTTTTATTTATGCTGATACATCAACACTGCATTTTATATCCATATGAGGATGGTGATGATGAAGAAGGGTGAGAAGACGATGGCACAGAGGCGGCTACTTCTGCTGCTAGATGAAATTAGTCAAGTTGAAAAGTAACCCTGAATATTCAAATTTGTAACAACTTTGTTGATTCTACCATGTAACAATGTAGATAACTTGGCATACTGGTTATGCGAGGAAATGGTGGCCATCTGGAAAATTAGTTTGTACTTGTGCTAAGAGTGTTAAATAAGACTCTCCTCTATGATGATGTCCATCCCTGCCCTTCATGTCTCTTTCCTGCTTGACCAGCAGGTGTCGCTGGCCATCCTGTTCCCTCCTCTGTTTTAGTTCCTGGTGTATTTCCCCTGTTCCACAAGCTGCTGCTTAACTCAATGAGCTGAGTGTACAATACAGTATAATGGGTTTGAGGCTGGCCAGAGGCCTGCCTCCTCTGTTGTTTAAATATTATCAGTTTTTCCCGTGTTTGGTATTCTTTGTCTTTGCATTTGATATACCCTGCTATGCCTGGTTCTCTATTTGCGTAGCCTTGTCTTCCTAGTCTTTCTCAGTGCTATTACCCATTAGTGTCTGTTAGATTCCCTGGTTCCTGTTGTTTGTTAATTGTAAATTGTTTCACCTGTTGTTTGCCCCTGATTGATTAATTGATTATTGAGTTCATCAATCCCTTCTTTGTCCTGCTTGCCTGTGTGTATTTAAGTGCCTGTGTCCACTCTGTTCTGTAGTCTGTCATTGTTCATGTCCCTGTCACTGTGTGTTAGGAGTTCTCTTTGTTTCTTAGTCCTGCTGTCTGTGTTGCTGTTTTCCCTGATGTTATTGTATGGTTTCTTTATTTGGTTCTTGTTTTCAACCCCTTGTGGTCCCTTTAATTTGTACCTTTTCCTAGTGTCTTCTGTTTCATGCAATAAACTCCTTTATCGCCTCTTTTCCTGCCTGTGACCCGCCATCCTGTCAGAACAGATGATCACGTCATTGATTAGTAGTATGGTGAGGTGGAAGGGAGAATTCAAATGAACCAGGGGGAGGTATAAATTTTGCTTGAACAATATAATGGAAACCCTTAGCTTTCATATAGTAGCGTATATATATATATATATATATATATATATATATAAATATATCACCAGAGGCGGATTAAGGTGTACAGAGGCCCCTAGGCTACA
>JAODKF010000147.1:11770496-11788229 GCA_026779585.1 Mormyrus proboscirostris | reverse complement strand
GCCCCCTTGCAGGCTGGCACACGTGGGGCCCCTAGGCTTAAGCCATATCTAGCCTGTGCGTTAATCCGCCCCTGTATATCCCTCATAGAGAAGTGTCTCCATATAGTAAGGATTCTCAAGAAGTCATCCAGTGATCAATGTGCCATTCTGCTGTTGTCAGCCCAGAAGTTTGAGAACTAACCTACCCCATTGGCCCGCAATGTTTTTTTCTATTTTTTTTTCTTCAAAAAGAAAAATCTCAACTGGTTCACCTTACACTCGAGGCTTAGAGTTTAAATGTCATTATACTTGTACATGTACAACAGTAAATGGCATAAATTATCTGCCTCATGGCCCCAAGCTCGGAGAATTGACGTCATTTTAGTAATACTATGTAGTATTAGAGTATCACCCTTTGGGCGCTCCGGCTGTGCGGGTTCCCGAGGCGAATTTTGTTTGTTTTGATTCCACTCGCTGTCCACGATTACCTGACATAATCCCAGTGGTTATTCAGCCAAACTAATTATGCAGCTGTGCACATTTGTCTGTGCCGCTGCTAGTATTAAACAATAGCGGCTGTCGTTAAGACAGTAGTTTTCATTTTTAAAAAGCTGTGATCTCCCTTTTTAAAATCACTCAACCACCTTTTCTGTGGGTCTGCTGCATCAAAAACATTCTGCGCCTTCTACGGTTATGGAGTTTGTAATATTGACTATCTATCCTCTCCCCCTATAAACAAGCCTATATTTGCTGATTTTAATGTTTACTGTTTAAAACAGTTATTATAATGCGAGCACCCGTAGTTGCTTTTTAAGCAGCGATATGGTTAACTTGTTATATGTTCTCGTCAGTTAAAATGTGTCTTTATAAAGCTGAGATTTGGTATTCCTAGAACATTTTCCAAATATATTTGCCAAAAAAGAGGGGGGTTGTCACAAACCGTCCTGACGATTTCCCAGTATTACCAGCAGAGGTCGCTGCTGGTCCTCCGGATCCCTCGTCTCTCGTTTCCAACCCTATTGTGCTAATCATCTTCACCCGCATCGTGTAAGCCCCTATAGTTAGTCCTGTATATACTGTTACAGCATACTAAGATTGTAGCAGTGTGGTGATTGGTCTACACACCGTATAGTTGAATTGTTTTTCTTTGGCTACGTTGTCAAATAAAATATAATACGAGCATAAATCTGGCGTATCATGCTTATACAATTATGTTATGCTCCATATTTCAAGCAGCAAATATCCATCTTCTGAGTTCTTATCCTGCAGGTCTGGATCTGGGGCTGCTGAAGTCTGAAGCAGGCAGTGCGAGACAAGGACACATCCTGGGCTGAATGGCAGTCCATCTGAACACACACTGCGGTACGCACATCCAGAAAGTACCGGCAAAGTGAAGATGCCAATTAACTACCAGTGTGTACTTGGGCTGCTGGAGAAAACCCAGAGAATCCAGCGGAAATTCACAGAGACAAAAGCAGAGCCTGTAAACTGAAGAAGGATTTAAACTCCAATTCTGAGGATGGGGGCAAACGGCCCTGCCGTGACACCAAATATATTTACCAGAAATTAGGCGTTAAATCTTTTTTATAAAATGAAACTGTTAAAGTGTTGCAAAAATGTTAATCACAATCTAAATTATTATTGTTGTTCTATTTTTGTATTTATGTGTCATGCATTATTGGTGAAGTGAGATTCGCAGAAATTTGTCCGCTTCACTATTTCACGAAAAAACTTTCAAACCAGAAGCCATAAAATAAAGCCTGGGTACTGGTTAGAATACAGAAAGACATTTTATGCATTTTATAGACCTATTTAATTTCACCCGATCCTCAATCCGAGTGTTGGGCGCAATTTACAGGCGGCAGCAAGCTGCCCCCTAGCGTCTCTGCAGTGTATCGATGGACTCTCCTGGAGGGCTGATAAGAAGAGAAGCTCGGAAGTCCATCCGGCTTGGCTGGACGACTTTGGGTATGTCTTTTGTGATCTCTGAGACGTCTTTCTTGTCTGCACACACGCCGCTTGACCGCCCCCTCTCCAGCTCCTCAGGGGTGGGCGTGCGCTGCGAGTCCCGGAGCGATGCCGCATTCCTGGGCACGAACATGGGCACTGGGAGCACATTCCGGTACGGCAGATGATACTCTTCCATTCTCTGCCCCAGCCTGCCCATTCGGATCCTCTGGTCCAGGGACCTTTGCACTAAAAAGTGATCCACTTGCCTCTGAGTGTAGCTCTCTTTTGGCAAGGTCTTATTTTCGGATAAAGTTGTGCTAAGGACAACAAACAGAAAAGGAAAAACGTGATGTTATAACGATATGCGACTGTCATAGACCGTTTTATAATCAGTGATTGAAAATGAATCAGTTTGTTCTATCATTACAGGACACCGACGAGACTTTGAGTTTATAACATTAAGTATAGTGTACGGATTTAACTGCAATGTTAGTCTGCACAGCATATTTTTTATATAAAATATTCAGGTGGCATTATGTTCATCATTTATATTCCGCATTTTCTCAAGCACTTAAATCAAGAACGAATGACACCAATATCTTCGCTAAGCTGAAAAGTTCTCGACAAAGCGCCGATTTCTTGCAGCAGGAGATAACCACGTAGACCTACTTTTGCTCTGGTCTTGTTTCCATCACCAGGTCCAGCCAGGTAAAATAACAGCGCTCCTTTTTATCCACATTCCTTTCCTCTACCTCGCAGTGAGCATTCACCAGATAGGAATGCTCTTTCCTGCTCAAACAATTCATGGTGGAGAAGGAAGTGACCCCCAAGCCCGTCGAGTCTCTTGGGTGTTCTCCTAGATGACAGTAGTCTATACTTCATCGTGATACTCCCGATCCTTCTTAAATCAGATCACGACTCTATTTTTACTTCACCGCATGACGACAAATATGTTCATTATGGCGGCTGACAGATTGGTTTACAACCAAGATGCGGAGACCGAAAGGGCGCCCACATGTCAGTTTAACCGCGAGCTCCGCGAGTGCTACACGATAGGCGCACACGCATGCTTGTAGAAAGAAAGATTTCAAGTTACTTTAGAAGCAATATTTTTCTAACCCTGGGGAACCCAGACCGCCTTATTATTATAGGAAAAATATGTCCATTAAAATGATCATACAGACTCAGTGAACTCAAAAACAGGTATTTTGTAAAAACATTTTCCCAGTCCATGTTGTGAAATGTGCCATATACTGTACGACCCGCTGGACTGTTCATGCTGTTCCAACTTGTTAATTTCACCTATGAAATAAGGACAGAAAAGATAGAAAAACCAAATATCTGCAACATTCATATTTTCAAAATGCATTTATAGAGTTTTCCTTTTCGTCATTCACCATGTACTGGCAATGAAACACATGCTGCAAACATGCCAACCCATCAAGAAACAGGTAAAGTGAAAAGTCCTGCGAAAAGGTGAACTACACACAGAAAGTTTATTTGTGGTGGGTTGTAAGGTCTGGTGCACCAGGCTGATGTTGAGCACATGGAACATGATCATCACAGTTGCCAGAAAAGTTTCAAAACCTAGTTGTACATGTTGTATAACATCTAAACATTATAACTGATGATGCAAAATTTCTGCCACCTACCTATTCACAGCTTGACAGGTGAATCTTTGCAGCATGTACAGCAACAACCTCAAAATGCGTTGGGAGCCATATTTATTGTGGGAAAAAATCTGATTAATTCAGTCAGTAATCACTAAATGTCACTGTTACTGGGTCGTATATGGTACAATGGGCTGTAAAGCAAAAAAAAAAATACTTAACTTTGATGAGCAGATTGAATGTAAGGCAGAAATAAAAGCGAGGGTCGTATATGACCCCGTGGGTTCCCTAGGGCTAAATATATTTTTTTCCTGCAGTTTTGATTCTCTCTATCAACCACAGACCTCTATTGAGTTGTGTTTTCTTTCTGGGTTGAACTTTACGCATCTGTCTATTATTTAAAATGTTCATCATGGCTGTCATTATTAGAACCAGAATTCACCTTGTTGTCCGGTGTGGATGAATTTGTTTGGGATGTACAAACACGGTGTTTCTTTTTTAGACTGGATAGATGAAGGCGAGCGTAATTGTTATGGGTCATTATAAGACCGTATGCCACAGGAATTAGCTGGTGTTCGTTATAATTATGCAACGGATTTATATGCTAGTCCTGTTTATTGTTTTGTAGATCACTGCAAAAATTTATCTTTTTACATTTTCAGAAGTATTTTTTTTTGCATATTTTTAAAAGACAGGTATACATTTATCTCGATAGTACTAACTCAGAGTATATGAGGCTTTTTGTGACAGTATAGTATTCATGGTACCTGGATCTACACTGCTCATTACACAGAGCTGTTCATGCATCTTAGGATCTGATAATCTGAAAAGCCAGGATCGCTTTAGATCCCAGTATCACCTCAGCTAACCCGTAATTAATCCTGGGGAAGTGGTGACATCATCGCAGAGTGTACTGCTGAAGCTCCGGAGTAATAAATGGAAAAGACTGGGACATTTTGATGAGATAAGCGGCCTCTTTAAAAACCGCGGAACGTCCAAGGCTGGCCAGGGAATTCTTTTGGATCATTCGGCACAAGTGGAAGAGTCAGATTGCAAGGTCAGGGCCAAATCAACAGAGCCCAGGAAACAGATGCCCAATCAACTACTCTGGACCATAACAACCACGTTCTTGGTAACTGTATCCTCTGATGAATGCAGCATCATTGGTTACCGTGGGGAATTGTTGCATCAGATGAAAATTCAGAAGGGGGTATAGATATATCTCGCCTTGCAGCTTTTGCTCGTTATAAATATGGGACATTATGCAGTGTGTCAAAGAAGACCAGCCCCTCCCCCATTGATTTAATTTGCAAACAACATCCTTTAAAAGTGCTGCTTTTCCTGCCAGGTGTCAGATCTATACTATTCCCCATTTCCAGATCTGTGTGCAACGACATAGGAGGGGGGGGCAACTTAATAATTTATGTAAAAACATCTATTTATTCTGGGGTATTCATGAGACCAAATTAAAATTAAATATTTGGAACTATATGTTCTACCTCCCTGCCGGATACCCCCCCACGCCCCACGCCCCTGTCTGTGTGCTAACTGTAATGGTGTAATCGGCAACCAACAATAAAACTTCAAATAAAATTTGGTACAATAGATAACAATCTTCATCTTTGCCATTTCATTAGAACAGCGACAGTGTGTTGATTAAACCTGGACAAGTGTGGGAAATTAGATATCAGCTGGGAAGTAAACGCTGTGTATATATATAATTCTATTATGTCAAAAGGTTTACAATCAATATGTTATTTAAATAGGCTGCGTTTCAATTTTTTAATCTTATTTTTTCGCTTTTCTCTCAGGCCCATAAAAAAAGCTCTTAAGTTGGCAGGAAGCAGGCCCACAGCGGGTAACTTTCCGGTCAGCAAGAAGCTCTCGCTCTCGTCAGTGTCAGCTGTAATCCAAACATGCTTCGTAGGTGCTGGAGCCAAACATCAGACTGCGATACTGCTGCCTCAGGGAGACGGCTTTCATCCGTCGTGGATAGAGTGACTGTGCTTTTCCAGGAAGGAAGGAGAAAAAAACGGAGAATGGAAGACAACCATGGAAACGCTGGGATATAAATGAAGATAAATGCTTGCTGTTGAAAAAGAAAAGGTTATGTTTTTATTGGAAAGCATATTAAAAAGTGCTCAATATTTTGTTTTCCTATTCAATAGAATGGATTGTTTTGCTTCTGAAAGCAGAGTAACTTGGGTAAACATAAAAATTAATTTTTCCAAATAACTTTTTTAAAATCTAAACTGATAATGGTGTAAAATTAAGTGCTTATAAAATACATGATAACATTATGTCTCAGTAAAGTACAGTAGGCAATATTTGATCGTCTTTATTTCAATGAAATAATTCTGTAGATTTTGTTGAACAATTATATTAAAAAGACACATTCTATAGCATTATGTATGTATTCCATAAATAAATTAGTAGGCTAACAATATTCTTATGATAGGCAACTCTAGGATTTTTTCCCAGGGGGTGAGAGGTTAAAGAGCCCAACCATTCTTCAAGATAAATATATTTGTAAAGAATAGTAAATACAATAAATTGTTATGACTAACATGCCAAAATTTCAAATAAAACTTTACAATATAATTACATCTTATTACACTTAATGTGTTGAAATAGAATTTTTGTCTGACCAGTAGGGGGTGCAATTGCTTTTATAGCTATGATCCTGCCCTGCCTAAAAAACCTAAGTACATAAGGCCACATACGTTAAACCTTTTAACTTTCGGCTTAACTCTAACATTATATTACATTGCCTCCAAACTTATCAATATTTAAATGACCGATTTATCCTATTAACGTCATTACTGTCAGGTCATTCTTCTTTATTTAACAGTTAGGCCTTTCTCCTACACTGGACTTCATATATTAGGCCTATTTTACAGAATGATTAATAACTATACTCCTACAAATTGTACAGAATAAAAATACACAACAATGTATCAGAAACCCCCAAAAAATGACTAATTAAGCAGCGAGGTGAGGAAGGAGGCGTCTCTCACAGGGGGCGGTAATTCCCTGTTTTGAACAATGCCACCTGTCGGGTCACCGTGATATATTCTAAGGACAGCATCGACAAAGAATGGACTTACCCAGCACATTGTCGGGACACAACAGGTAAATCATTATATTAATTCCTAATACATATGAATATAATGGCTTTTCAGCATAAACCCTATTTACACAAAAACACGCGAGAACATAAGAATTAGGAAAGAGATTTCTCAGATACAACCCGCTACTACAGTTTTTAACTATTCCTATAAAATAAATATAATGGTAATAATCTTCATTCAAAATGCTACTATTAGGAGAGTTTATTATTCATGATGTTGATCATTTTGCTCTGGTTTGACCATATTAGTATATATAGGTCAATAATATGTAGCTCGTATATTATCCAAAACAAACAAACGAGATGTTTAAAAATTATAACAGTATATATTTGCATGTAGTCTATAATTATAAGGCTTTATCACCCATCTGTGTTATGGTGCATCAATACACAAGGAGTTAAAAGAAAAAAGCAGCTTGGCTTCGATGCTGAATGAGGAAGTAGGAAGTGCTCTATTTTACCCTGGCGCCGAGATCGGGGCTGGGGGTATTTACAGCATAGGCGCCCTGACTGCAGGGGAGCGGGTTTGCGGCTCTCGGCGTCGGGTGGCTGGAGGTGGCCGCGGCCGTGTTCGGTAGGTGTGCGTTGGCGTCGGCTGGCGTGCGCGTCTGCAGACATCCCGATGCGCCAGCACTGCGGCGGCGGGACGGGCAAGGAGCGGCTGCCGAGCGCGGTTAGGTGAGGGCGATCCGCACTATTTATCCTATCGCTGCATCGACAGAAGCTTGGTTTTTTTCACCCGGTGCCTCCTGGATGTCTGGTTACCCCTTATCGTCTTCCATACGCGGCATTATCCATTTGCTGGAAGGTCGCGAAACCTAGCAGTGCAACATTTTCGTGCACGCTTAATCATAGTCAGATGGGCGTTTTAATTTAAAACGGGTGTTAGGATTTAAAAATGAGGTGTTTATAACGAAAAGGACGAAATCTGGCATAATCTTCACATATCAGAAACGGATTGGGGCATTGGGGCTGCAAAAAAATGTTTCTCTACTGTTCTGGTTGTTTTGATCAGTTTTTGGTAAAAGTTGGGGGGAGGGCAGGCATGTTTCTTCTGTGACTTAGAAATGACCCATAGCTCTCAGATGTTACTATAGCTGTTGCATTTTTATAAATCAGGGTGAACTGTATTCGTAGTAGAGTTATCTGCACAATTTCATTTAATTCATGTGTGATGACCAACCGCCTTTCGGGATACAGTTAAAATTTCATTAAATGGATATTAAATACCCTTTTATTTAAATGTGGAATTTAATTTTTAAAAACCGTTTGTTGTTCCATATAAGATCTGCACGGCACTCTTTGTTTTTCCGGTGGATGTTTGTTTTGTGTTGGTTTTCTCTCATAGCTTTGCTCTATAATACTGCGGTTGTAAATTTCTGGGTGGCAAGTGGGCCCTGCTCTGGATCAGATCCAGCTTTTGTCCTATCTGCTGGCCTATGATATAATAAGTGTTCTCAAATTGCACTTGACCTTTCTTGCCTGAATACAAATGACCCTGACCGGGGACTATACGGCGCGTCGCTGCATTGATGGATCGGGTCGTTTGCGGTGAATCGTGCGGTCCTGCTGGGACACTGTGCGCTCGGCGTCGCATTCAGTCGTTTGCACCGCAGGACAATGACAGTGCAGAAATCAATATGCACATTCGCGGGGGTGTCCTAACCCACCATCCGATCATTAATCCCCCCCTTTATTAAACTGCCGGAAGTAATGCAGTGGAGATAACGGTAACATGCGATCAGCAGGTTTCCAGTCGCCGGGGAGGGAGCTGTCTTTTACCTTCGCAATTTTCATCAGCATAATCCGCTTTGATCCGAGATTAGACCTCGGCTCGGCTCGGCTCAGCTTTTTTGACCGGATTGTATGGGATTGATTCTCATCGTAATTGTCTCTATGCACGGTTAGTGCGGTGATTTATCTGCCCAGCGTCGATCAGAGTGTTCCCTGGGGGCGCGCAGGACAGCGTGGGTCATTCTGTGAAGTGCGTCATTGAAGGTGTACTGACCCATCTGTACGGGCACACTTAGGCCCACCTGAAGATTAATTTATCTAGGATTAACACGGTTTACTTAGGATCCACTAAAGCCCAAATGGTTCTGAAATCATTACATTCTTTACTGTTTCAAGCAGCAGATGAGAAGAAAAATAGTGAGCTGCTTTAGGAAAATAAAACCAGTGATTTATTCAACAAGTCACTAAACTCACTTGTGCAATGAAAACCATAATATTGTGGCTTCATTTCTCTAGAACCCAAAGCTTTTTATGTTACATTCTCCACCACCCAAGGCCAAGAGTGTGTGATACAGAATTATATTATTTGATAACAAAACCTAAATACACTTTAGATGTTTGCTAAAAGAAACCCAATTACACTGTTGAATTTCACTGGTTTTAGATCTACCCAAATGTATTTGATTAACAGATGAGCTTGGTTCACATTGAGCAACAGGTGGCTTCTGCACAGAGGAAGGAAAGGCCAACGTCTAAGCATCACCAATATTCTGTAATTTCCTGTTTCTAGACCTGATTCGTCCTTGTAAGAAACAGGGAACCTATTTTTTTTTGTGTGTGTGAGAGATTGCAGTGGCTGTCCCCTAACAATTGGGGGCGACCTTTCTGTTCCTGGCAGAAATATGGAGTATACACCTTCCCTACATTTGCGTCTGCCGAGCTAAAACAAGAGGCACACGAGATGGATCCCGCCCCAGAAATCAGCAGCGTGTCCGCGGCCGACCCCGGCACCTCGCCAGCTCAGATGTTCTGCAAGCTGTGCCTCGCCGACTGCCCGTCAGCTGCGATGAGCAGACTGCAGACCTGCGACTGCGTTTTCTGCACCTGGGTGGGTCCTGGCTGCGTGGTCCCGTGAAGGTGCTTGAACACTGTTGGTGCATTATAGATCAAGCCTCAACTGGCCTCACCTGTAACCGAGCAGAAAGTAGCGCTGGTGATTTCAGGAAGTCGGATTTCATGTGAAATTTGCCGAAAATCCCTAGGAAGTGTCTCTGTTGTACCTGCTGAGGGGGAGCACTTTAGATTCAATAAAAACTGCTAAATCAGTGGGTGAAAATCTAGAATTACTGTGCAAGCTGTGTAATTTAAGACACTCTTAAATGCTTATTTTAGCCAGCCGCGTAATCAAAAAATGAGCGAGCCTTGCTCAATTTTATAGATTGTATTTGACCTTATTCATCTTGTGGATTGAGTATTCAGATTGGAGATTCCTGCTTCAGGAAAAAATAGGTTTTTTAAAACGATTTGGCACGTTATCTATAAAACTGGGCTGCAGTTTCACGAGTCTGTGCAACACATTTTACCTGCTGAAGCTGTGATTTTAAACGTGCTTGATATAAGATACTTCACAGCTTTCAAGCCCGGTCTCAGGTAATCAGATACCCAGGCCACTGTAAACAAATCACAAAAGGACCTCGTAAGACCTTTGGCAATAACATGCTTGAGCTCTGGCTTTGCTTGGTGAGGCATATCTGCTATTTACACAAAGATCAGGTTTCTCGTAGCGCTCCGAGTAGGAAGCTTGCCCCTTCGATTGCAACCGTGAAAGTAATTTCCCTGCCGAGTGCAATTAGTACATCAAAACCATAAATGTCGTAATGCTTACAAAGGTCGCCTTGTCTCAAGATGTTTTTTTTTTTTTCCATTACCTTACGTATAACTCAGCACCTGCCGTTAGACCCAAGGTAAACGTCAGACAGGTAACACGCCTTAAAGACTAATATTTGTCAAATGATGTTGGTTCCCCTTTCCAGTGCCTGCAGCAATATGTACAGCTGGCAATCCGTGAGGGTGGGGGAGCTTCCATTACCTGCCCCGACATGGCTTGCCTGAAGAGCGGGGCCCTCTTAGACTCTGAGGTAGTCTATCGGGGGAGGGGGGCAAATTCATAAATTCATTAGCGCTGAGAAAAGCATGTTATGTCTGCTGTCTGCTGAGATGTCACTCTCTCGCCGTCCTGTCCCCTCTCTGTCCTCCTGCTGGACATTGTAGCTTGATGTCTGTAACACTGACTAGCTCCAGATAAGTCAGGAATGCTTGATTTTCGTTTTTCCCCCTTATTCACGCAGGCCAGTTAAAGTCTATAAAAGAAATATGCCGTTTCCATGACGATTGAGTAAGGATCCCTTTTTAGGAAGCCTGGTTGAGGCCCACCCGTTTGACTTTGGTTAGAGTTTGACAAAAACATTTCCCTCAGTGGTCAATACGTCACGGTTTGGCTATTCTGACAACACTCCACTTTATGGCTGGGTTACTTATTTCTGTATTCTGAGACTTGCCTCGCAGACATGCTGCCTGATGTCACGTACGACCACTTGAGATATGACAGTACTGTATGTACACTAAGCTTATTGGTTATTTAAAACACTTGTGCAGTGACTGTAATTCCGTGGTCCAAAAAAGGTTTGTTCCATGATTTGTTCCATGTTTCTCCTGAATCTAATAATAACCCATTGACTGCATCGCACCCTCCACCCTGTGTCCTCGCAGATTGCCAGCTTTGCTTCCGCAGACCAAGTTCAACTCTACCAGCGGCTGAAGTTCGAAAGAGGTATTGTCCAGTAGCGTGTCCTTGGCAAAATGGGCTGTAGTGAAATATGTCTGGTTCCTGGAAATCTGAACCCATTGCGTGAGGAGATTCTGAAGAAAATCAAGGAACCCATCACTTGGTTTACGCCGTTGATATCTTAGTTACTGGATAATTTTGGGTTTTGCGTGGACAAACAGAGAGCACTTGCCCGTAGCCACTGAGCAGCCGCCTGCCTCTTCGCGGGTGTCAGTTTCCATGACTGAGCACCATTTTCCCTTCACAGGTGTGCAGCTGGACCCCAGTAAAACCTGGTGCCCGGTATTGGAGTGTCAGGCTGTGTGCCGCGTGCGGCCCAGTGCCGAGGGCGAGCCCACGTCCGTGCCCTGCCCAGCCTGCCATGCTGTCTTCTGTTCTCTGTGTAGGGGCCCCTGGGAGGAGGGCCACACCTGCACAGAGCACCGGCCCCTGGCCTCCCCATCTCAGCCCGGCAGGTCAGCTCGCGCCACTATCCAGCTCTGTCCTTGTTCCTCTGTGCCGCCCTTTCTGATTTATTTTTCAAACTGTCTTCTCGGTTACTCACTGAGCCCAGCACTTTTCTCGGCCCTAAGCAAAATGTGATTAACCTAGTTGTCATTTCTTATCTTCCTTGCCATTCTGGTGCACTTATCAGCCCCTGGTGGCCACTGGGCTCTAAGCAGTTGCGTTGCCCGCATAAGCCTTGGGCCCAGCCCTGCCAGCGTGCACGGAAGCAGGAAACCGTCTTTTACTTTAATGCTATGAGCACTTGTGGTTCATATGCTAGCATTTGCTTAGACTTCTTTGCAAAATACGAGCAGTCAGACATCCCCCGAGGGCCTGGGGGTGGCTGTGTTTATGTTTGCTTTGAAAGTTTGCCATTTAACGTTCCGGACGAAGTAGACCGTCTCCAAGTGACTGCTGAGGTGGAGCCTGATGCCGCTTCTTGTGTCTGCAGCGTCCACTCGAGCACAGAGGTGGACGGGTCCATAAAGCGGTGCCCTATGTGCGGTGTCTACATCGAGCGGAACCAGGGCTGCGCCCAGATGCTCTGCAAGAGCTGCAAGCACACTTTCTGTTGGTACTGCCTCCAGAACTTGGATGTAAGACCCAGTGGTACCTTTTTGTTATGCATATACTGATGTACACTGATTGATGTCTTACTCATGTGTGTGTTTATGTAGTTCTCACCTGTGCTGATAGAGTAGTGTATATTCTGCCAGGACAGTGATGAAAGTCCTTTAATGAAAGCCGTTCATTCAAGCCTAGCAGCAAGTGAGAAAAATGCAAATGAGGGTTGTATGCGCTGATGTGCTCTTCGGTGGCTGTCTTGCAGGGGGACATATTCCTGCGTCACTATGACAAGGGACCATGCAGGAATAAGCTGGGTCACTCACGGGCATCCGTCATGTGGAACAGGACGCAGGTGACAGGATGACCGTGCTACTCTTTCCTGCTGGCTGTCACTCCTAGGAGCACGCACCCCCATTCCCATCTGTGCTGGGATTTTCCGTTTTGCTCACTGCAATGAATCAACCGATTCCTAACCTGACCCAACGAAAACACATGACATCCGATAGCAATCAGATGTAATCTACATTTAAGGTCGTCGCTGTTGGGGCTGCACTCAGGGCTCACCCACTTGCCTGAGGCAAGTACACAAGCATGAACATTAGCTGACTGGATAATAAAACAATTGCACGTTGCACTACCCAGTTGGCTAGCAGTGAAAATTCCTAAATTACAGCACTGGCTGTAAAACGATCAGTAATTTAAATTACTAATAAGAAAATAATACATCAACTATTATTTTAGAATTAATAATGTCAGTCTGTAACCCTTGGCAGTTCCAAATATCTAGTTTCTTGCCTTTTTTTGAGAATTAGAAGTAGATGATGTGTGTTTCCCAAAGAATAATCAGTTAGTTTGCTCAGATTTCACTACAGAATAGGACTTTTATCATTTGTACGCAGTACCAGGACACGCCAAGCCGCCTACAAAGGAGAGTGATAGTGTCATGTCACATGACCAGGCCACCTGACCTAAATGCAGTAGAGATGGTTTTCGAGGAGTTTGACCATAGAGTGAAGGAAAAGCGGCCAATGAGTGCTCAGCATATATGTGGGACCTCCTTCAGGACAGTTGGAAAAGCATCTCAGGAGGCCACCTCATGAAACTGGCGTAGTAGAGATAGTAGGGTCTTCTGGAGCAATTGGGGTTAAGGGCCTTGCTCAAGGACTTAATGGTGGGATCAGTCTGCTGATTTGAACTGGCGGCTCTCTGAGTTCCAACCCACAGAGTCCCCCCCCCCCCAGACATTTTTAATACTTTTTTTGGTCAGGGCATAACATGGACAGAAACATGTCATTCCTTGGTGAGTCCAAGTCAAGTTTTGAGTCAAAACATCGCATGTCCGAGTTAAGTCTCAAGTCATTTGCCCTCAAGTCCAGGTCAAATCCAAGTCTTTCCATCATTTTTTGCTGTCAAGTCACACGTCATCAAATTTTCCAAGTCAAGTTGTGAGCCATGTAACTTGACTCCCATCAGTTTTTTACCTTTATTGATTAACACTTACTGCCGCACACAGTACACATCATAGGATACATTATTCATAGGCAGAGGTAGGTTAAAAAGAGAGTGTCCACTCACGGTTGTCCTCATACCGTTTTTTCATCCGTGTACATGCAGAGAGTGATGCATCTTTCCAACAAACTATCTCAGGAGACCTTGCATTCAGCCAATTGGAAATGCAGACAGTGGAGAATTAATATACATTGAAATTATAAAATTAACATTATAGTATCCAGAAGGGAACTATAACCTCAAGTCTTGTCGAGTCAGAGGATCCAATTTGGATCTAAGTCTTGAGTATCTGTCCTCAAGTCGAAGTCTTTCCATCATTTTTGCCAAGTCGAGTCACAAGTCATCAAATTTCTGAGATGTCTTTATAATTATTCTAAAATCTAGAGAATAGTACAAATAAACCTTTCTGTGGCTAGGTGTGTCCACACTTATTACTGGTATATTTTCTTTCCGTGCTGCTGTATAAATCGTTTTGCATATGTAATACTTTAAATGTACCAGAATGTTTTGTCCCGCCCCCCGTAGCCATGCGTGCTCACTAGCGAATCGCGCGTCTCTCTCGGCAGGTGGTCGGCATCCTGGTGGGCGTCAGCGTCATCGTGCTGGTGACATCGCCGCTCCTCCTGCTGGCATCGCCCTGCGTCATGTGCTGCATCTGCAACCCGTGCCGCGGCAAGAAGAAGCGCAAGAAGAAGAAGAAGGATCCGGGCCTGCCGGAGTCCACTGTATAAACGGCTACCCCCGTCCGCGCCCCCTCCCCGTCCCCCAGACCCCTGTGCCAATGTCCATGCTCTATGCCAAACCTGTCATGTTAGGTACACAAGTGCCTCCTCTCGCAGTGCCTGTTTTAAACGGTGGTCAACTTCTGTTTTACCTTCCATTTTATTATGCAAAAAGAAATGTATGTATACATATGTATATATATCGCTGTTTCTAAAAAGCAGCAGCAACTACAGTTAAAGCAGCAACATAAATAAATACCTAAAGAAATACCTTTCATTCACTTGTTTGTGTGTTATGGGAGGTGCACTGCGTACTGTATTAGACTTGGGGGAACACAGGGCTTTAACAGATATAAATAAGGGATATTTCTGCTCCAACTTGATTTTCCCATTCGGTATGATGAACCAAAGGCTCTGATTAATCATGTGACATTTGATATGTAAATATGTATTTATGGATGTGTTCCATGTCTTATGTTTATACTTTAGTGTTGACAGTTATGCATCAGATATTTTGTAATATTTCATTGATTCTAATAAACAACATTATTGAAACTAAATTTAAATCGATTAATGTGTACTTCATCCTGATGGTAAAAGCATTATGATATATTTTTAAATTTCTACATTCATATAAAGCATACGCTTTAGAGTTTACAAATGTAATCTTTTTGTACAAAGCAATGTATTTTCTCCCATCATGTCGTAGTACATATTGTACTTATTTAAAAGAAAACAGTGGTGAACGAAGCCAAAAGCCCCCTTTCAAGTTTCCGTTGGGTTTTTCGTGTTAAATGAGTGAGCAAAACGCTTTGAAATTTAACTCCGCACACGCCGCCCTTTTTCTATTAGGACTCTTTGCACCTTGTTTTAACACGCATTTACTAAAGATAGTGTAATATAAATATTGGGCAATATGGGCATTTTTGGCACATTCATCGTATAACTATGCCTAGGAAATTTCGTAAACTACGGCGAAGTCAAACAATACAGTGGAAAATGCCAGACTTACTAGTCAGGGATCACGGCTTGGCAAATTGTGACGGCTGTTGTGATCAAAATGCAATTCTAACCAAACATGGTATTTAAAATCCCTACGTAGTTTTTTTTTCACGGACACGTTTGTCCATGTATGGGCAAGTTGACGATTTCTGTTCACTAAAAAATACAATACAAAAATACTACGTAACTTTAAAAAGTAAGTAAAGTAACTTAGCCTTTTCCACTACCTTATTCCAGTGTTCATTGCAAATATTACTAGTGTTCACAGGCGATTTTACCGTGAGTTGTTACTTGTCAGGGGGAAATGCTGTTGTGAAAATACTACGTTCATCAAATTTAAATTACACTGTAAAGTTATATTTTCTTTTATTTATTATTTATTTATATTGTTGGTTGTGTTACACATATTATCCAAACATCCATTTTCCGTTACCGCTTGTCCAATTCAGGGTTGCAGGGGTCCAGAACAAATATGTGTCAATATAGTTTATGGAAATGTTTTTACTATATCTTTACAAATTTAAATTTGGTTGAATGACTGGTTGGTCTCTCACCTTGTGTGGGAAAAAAAATTTGCTGATCTGATCTTCATAGTGTTAATCTGCTGCTTGCCAGCGGCCAAAACCAATAAAGTGCAAAGTACAAGCTTGGTGCATCCACAAATCCTGTCTGCCATCTGCTGGAGAAAGAAGAAGAAAGGACTGGAGATGGCCAGAACGTCTGGAGCAGGGAGCTTTCATTGGGCGTTCTTCACACTTCTCCTTTGCATCTACTCTTATACACTTCACTAGGATGATGCAGGAGCATGAGCTGTTTACAACTGTTGTCTGAATGGACAGCACTTGTGAAAAAATAGTGTACTAAAGAATTTACTTAAAAATACGCTTAGCACAAAAAAATATACTTTCAGCAAAGCCTATTAAGTAAAAAAAGCCTATTAAGTATAAAGCTTATCCGGGCAGCTGAACGCTGCTGCAGGTTAAATCTCCCCTTCATGCAGGACATTTACATCAGGAGATGTAAGACTAGGGCAGCTAGGACTATCAAGGACTTGTCTCACCCCAATAACAGACTGTTCAAACTCCTGTATTCAGGCAGAAGGTTCCGGGTCATTATGGCCAAGACGAAGAGGCTCAGGAGGAGTTTCTATCCCCGGGCGATTCGACTCCTCAATCATGACATGCTACTCTCCCAGTCATAGTGTTATGGTTATCAGTTCAACCTCACACTGCTGTGCTGACACTGCACACTGCACACTGCACTTTAAAACTGGCTATAAGCATTTTTTTGCACAGTATTTCTTTTCATCCAGTAAAATTGCATTTACTCTCTCTGTAAATTCATAGGTTTTCTTTTTTTCTGTTCTGCACTCTATAATCTATTTACAGTATATTTTTACAATTAACTTATTTGCACAAAGTATGAGCGGATCAGGATACATTTCACTGCATGTTGTACCTGTATAACTATAGTAGTAGTTATAAGTAACCATGTGACAAATAAAGAATCTTGAAGTGTGTTATATCCCTAAAAAAGTGTATTTGATTACAGACATACTTTTCAAGTGTGCTTCAGTGTACGTAATAATGTTTAAATGCAAAATATATTTTCTAAAAGTACACAGAAGTATAATGTCAATGTATTAAAAAAAATATGTGTGTAAAGAGAATGTATTTTTATTACACTTCTAGTGATCAAAGCACACTGTTAATACACTTTAGTACACTATTTTTTCTCAAGGGCATGACCATCTAACTCCACTGAAACTTACAAAGAAAAGATTGGTCTGAACCTGTAGGTTTCATATTGAACCCAAGCCCAAATCAACTTGCAGACATCAGTATAGGTCAAGGAAAATGTCATGGAATTTCCCTCACCTTCATTGCACGATTGTTTACAAAATTATCTTGCCCTGTAGATTTGTTGCATGTCCCACTACTGCTAATAGGTGTTAAAACTGATGTCTATAACAATATATTTTTTATTGGAGAACGGGCTAAAAAATTGCCACTTAAACTACAGGTTACGTTTATTTATCAGATGCTTTTGTCCAAAGCACGTGATGATAAGACAACAGAGGCAGCCAGTCCCTGGACCAATGAGGGGTGAAAACCTTGCCCAGGGACGGCGAATTCACTCTGCCGACCACCGGTGCCCTCCCGATGACGACCAGCATCCAAGCCCACGCGGCCCCGGGGG
>JAODKF010000147.1:11753834-11770396 GCA_026779585.1 Mormyrus proboscirostris | reverse complement strand
CCCCGCCCCCCCCCCCCCCCCCCATCACGCTAAAGGAAGCAGCTTCTTCACCTTCCCGTTCTGACATCAGCTGAGCCCACTGCAGTTATACATGCACTATACACAGTTTTACTATATTAACTGGGCTTGCTACTTTGGGCTTCTTTTGCTGCCCCTATACTTTCAGACAAAAAAGAACCAGTTTGTATCTTTGAGGGTACAATTCATTGTTACTGGGCCTGTACCCTCAAGGGTCTGTCAATTGTACCCTTGCTGTAGACAGATGTACCTTTTAAGGTACAGAAATGGACTCTGAGAAACATTTTTGTATCGTTGGGGGTACACTGATATTGTTTGTACCTTGGGGTAGAACACTGAACCAGGACTGTACCCTTTTTTATGACGGTGTAGGGTGTTGGGCTCCCCCTTGGCGTCACGTTCGCTCGGACACGGAGTGGGTAAGCGGCAGCCGGAACTGAGGATTCGAGTAAACGAGAGATTTATTGTAGAAAAACACCAGGAACACACAAGAGGCACAAGACAGGACGTCAGACTTCATTGACCGGACTGGGGAAAACATACCTTACGCAGACTTAAATACGTAAGACCAATGACAGCAACGTGAAACAGCTGGTAAACACGGGAAATCCACATGGGGTTAACGAGGGGGCGTGGCACACGGAAGGAACAGACAATTGGGTCATGACACTTTGAGTTTGGTTCTAACCAAGTTTTCTTCCTACTCTGGAGTTTTTCCATGCCAATGTCACCTCTGGCTTGTTCTCTGGGGGCAATTAGGCAGAAATAACGGAAAGCGCTTTGAGACAATGTAATATTGTGAAAATGTGGTATATAAATAAATCTGAATTGTATTGAGCTGCAACTCTGTGAGTGATGTGTCATTATGATATTGTGTGGCTATTATTTTCCAGCTCTTTTCACTTGATATTCTGTTGTTTTCTCAGCATTAGATAATACTATGAAAAATACAAAGCATGCCAGCTGCCTGTCTAGCCAGACTATTACTGAACAGTATGGCCTCCAGCCCCGAGGACTGACTTTTAATACAAAACTATGGAGAGAGTCAACTGACCTGGAGGACCTGATGGTCGGCACTTTAGTGCTGTGGACGCGTTTGTTTGGGGCTTCAGGAACACAGTGAAGATTATCATCAGGGTGTCATCAATAGGATAGCAAAGGAGTTTTTATGATGTGTGTCGATAATTTTTTTTCCCCATTATTCACAGCCAGGACTTCCTGTTAAAATTGCACATGGTTGGGTTATATTGAGGGTTCTTTTGTCCGTTGTGTTCCCGAGTGGGTTACGTTGGCTTGGGTTGCAAGGCTCTCGTTTTTTGTTTCAAAGTATTGCTGCGTGAGCCTAGATCTGAGTTTAGATAGTAGAAAATGGCATGGCCTCTCTGGAGGAGCTGGAGGTAAAGTCTGCATCCTGTAAAATTATCTTTGAACTCTCACCTTTCTATGGCATCCATGACACCACAGATTCAGCAGCTTCTTAATAGACTGTATCATACTTTCGTTTCATGCTTACGTACCAACATCTGCTTTGATACCAAGGTTTTGTGCGCCCCCTTGTGGTAGGCTTATTTTCCACTTTATAGTGCAGTAGGTCAGTAGAACTTCTTTCGTACAGTACAAGAAACCTGCATATACAGTATAGTGGAGATAACGGACATATAACCATACTCTGGTTTTCTTTTTATTTTTTTTTGTGATACGTCACAGCGGCCTGCCCAGGTTCTATCACATATAAAAGACCTGGAAAGTTATGATTGATGATGAATGGATGTTTTGCACGTCACTACACATGGTTCTACAGACCATAAAACATGGCACACAATACACGTTGCTTCTCCGAATATTTTTTTTATTTTATTCTTACAATCGTAGTTTTTAACTATCATTTTCTGCTTATCTAGTGCAAGTAAAGTGAGTGTTTTGACCAGTTCTGTCATCCATTCATAGTGTTGGCACTTCTTATTTCACTAAGGGTAATATTACCAGAAGCTACACTATGGTGATCGTTAAGTCTGTAACTGATTAACTTAAAAAATTGTTGATGAAGAAATATTACGTCAGTATTTAATGAATAATAAAGCAGTTTAAAATGATACATGATGGCACATGTAATGCCTATGTTTAAATGTATTGTATATTAAACATGATTTTCTTTCCTGAAAGGAATACAAACACTTTGCATCCATGTTTTTGTATGAATTAATAATGAATCCTCGCACTGAAATCTATTTTTAATGTTCTAAATAAAGCTGTGTAAATCAAATGCCCATTATATAAAACGAATTTAACGATTACCCATTGGCTGTCACATACTGCCATAGTCACGGCATCCGACTTGCATCTACCTTTTACAGTGACATCACATCATACTACCATTCTGATAGATCCCTGTTTTACCAGCAGTTCAGGATTGGCCAATGGCCAGATAGCGTGAGCTCTGCTCACCGTAAGACAGCTCCTGATTGGTAGATTTGGAACCATGTAAGGCGGGACAAGGGCGGTGCATCACCGAAGCTGATTGGTCTAATTATCATAAAATATTCAGCATCCTCCAGAAATATTAGACTTGCAGTAGAATTTCTTGCAGGGTATTTTATATGAAATGGAAATTGTACTACGCTTCATTTAGAAGGGGAAAAAATTCCTACTGAACTGGACATAATAGGTACAATATATTGCAAATGATACCGGCTGACAATGAACAAAACAAATATATAATTGACTTTAAAAGTTTTTATCTAATGGAAACTCTTATTTATTACGAGTGATGTTCATTTTAAAATACATGCACTTTAAAGCATAAGCAAACTTTTAGTGTTCTTTACTTTGGAAATTGTTACTTTTTCTTCAATTCTCATTTTAAGTACTACTTGCACCCACAACATGTGGACCTTTCTCGGAATTGCGAGCTTCACCTACGTTTACAAAAAATGCGACGCTTACGTGAACAAGGAGCTTGTGGTGGCGACGCTGGTGCTGCTCGCCGCGGGCTTGTCGCTGTCCTTCGTCCGCTACCGCGGCGGACTGACGCTGAGAGCCCCGCGGAGCCTGTGCGCGCTCTTCCGACTGCTGGCGTCGCTGCCCTTCATCGAGCGCCTTTTCCGCCGCTCATCGTCCCGTAGCGCCGGCACCAAGGGCGCCGCGTCTAAAACGGTAAGGCTGCGTCTTATGCTTATATCCCGACACCATGAGCAATTTTCTATCTATGTACTAATAATATATTTCCATAAACTCCTCTTTTCCATAAATGCCTTGGGGCAAGTGTGTTGTAAACGGCCCTATGCAAAATAACTGTAAAATCAGTTTAAATGGATAAGCACATGGATATTAACTGACTATTAATTCTAATTAAACATATTTTTAAATAGTTAATATCTGTAATTTACATGACTCCAAACATGAAATAGCTGCTAGTTTAAGGAACTTGACTATTTGAGTGACAGCATAAATAATTAAGTATTCTTCCCTTTAGATCTATTTCTACATAAAGACAGTGACAAACATGACGGAGAACCAGAAGGACAGAAAATAACACGTTTTTCCTGTCGCTCCGGGGACAGATAAGCGGTCGAAGGCAAAGAGCGGAGCGCAGTGACTCGCAGTGCGGCGGGAGCGCGTCCGGCGGCGGGAGCAGCGAGGCCCCGGAGCCCGAAGTCGTTATTGTGGGTGCCGGAGTGCTAGGCTCCGCTATGGCTGCGGTGCTGGGGAGAGACGGCCGGAGAGTCACCGTGATCGAGAGGGATCTCCGCGAACCGGACAGGATCGTGGGGGAGCTGCTGCAGCCGGGGGGGTACCGTGCCCTAATGGATTTGGGGCTGGAAAGTAAGAAAAAGAACCTCTCTGATCGGTATCCCAAGCCATACATCAGCAAATATGAAAACTAAGTTACGAACATTAAATAAGCAGCAGGTAGGAATACAGTTACATAAGAAATGAACTTGAAGGTTGTTGGTTCAAGTCCCAGCTGAGGTTTCGCTGCCATTAAAAATTTTAGTGAGTGACATTGATCCAGAAAATGAGAGATGCTTAGTGGTTTCAGCCAAAACTGTCTATTAACATCCATAATTAGGCACCAGGTTAATGTAGAGATATTCTAAGATTGCATGCATAAAACAGCCTCTCATCACACGTAAAGTTCGTGAGAACAATCGTCTACATTTTCCCTGTGTTTTGGAAACACCTGTCACCATCGCTTCAGATTCAGTCGAGGGTCTGGATGCTCACGTTGTGAAAGGCTATGTGGTCCATGACCTGGACAGCAACATGGAGGTGGAGATCCCCTACCCACAGGCAGGGGGCGCCATTCAGTGTGGACGAGCCTTTCACCATGGCCGCTTCATCATGGGCCTGCGGCGGGCCGCCATGGCTGAGCCAAAGTAAGACCTCTAGTGTTGTCATCCTTGCAAACAAAACACAGCTTGACCTAAAAGCCTTATGTACCCACTTCTTAACGCTATTTTTAACAGGCTGGTTATCAACCAAATGTCTCACAAATGATTATCAACTTTGTCAGAGTTCACCTAGAACCCAAAGCAAAATTTTATCAGGAAAAAAAACAGCAATAGAAACTAATTACTAACTGATGTTTTGTTGTACATGTCATCTTCTGCCTTTGAGCATAAAAAGTAAATAATTTTCAAAGGCTCTTATATGAAATAACAGCCATTTACAAGCAGGAAACTGTTCATTGTGGAACATGTCTGCTTTACTGTATCACTGAACTCGTGGTGCGATGTTCTTTAAAGCGTGACGTTCATCGAAGGCACAGTGACCAGCTTGGAGGAGAACAGCGGATGCGTCACAGGGGTTCAATACAGGCTGAAGGAAACCGGAGAAATTAAGGCAAGGTCTTCCGGAATCAGCCACTGCACGTTTTTAGTTTGATCTGGCCAACAGTATGTGGGCTATTATCTCAACATTGATGTGAAATCAGCATCAGAAAAAGGCAGGTTATGGGGAAGCTCAGAAAACACACAACACTTCCATTAATACCTGCTTAGCTTAGCGTTGTAGAGAATGAAGTCAAACATTAAGCACATGGACTGTGTCCTTCATCCACGCCTTCACAGGCTTCTGAGAGTTTGAGCGGTGAGTTAAAACGTTACACTTTTTTGATCTTTTACAGGAGATTCAGGCGCCTCTAACTGTGGTTGCAGATGGCTGTTTCTCCAAGTTTAGAAAAAGCCTCGTGTCAGATAAAGTGAAAATCTCTTCTCACTTTGTTGGATGCATAATGAAGGTAAAGATTGTTCCAGGCAAATTCACACTTTTGTTCACAGGAATGTGCACAACTACTGAAATGAATTAACATTCAGTTATTTAATTTTTTGTTTATTCTGGACTCATTATTAATCAATAGATACAATTGTTTCAAACTCCCATGACCTTGATCAGGATAATCGATTAGAAGATGGATAGATCTATGGACGGCTGGTTAGAGCTGATTCTCCCCCCCCCGCCAGGATTCCCCGCAGTTCAAGGCCAATCATGCGGAGCTTGTGCTGGCAAACCCCAGCCCCATCCTCATCTACCAGATCTCCTCCAAGGAAACCAGGGTGCTGGTGGACATCCGAGGCGAGATGCCGAGGAGCCTCGTGGAATACATGCAGGAGAAGATCCATCCTCAGCTGCCAGGTGAAGGTTAGGAGGACAGGGAGAAGCAGCACAAGTCAAAGGGAGAAATCAGGCTTTTTGAGTGACATTCATGCTGCCTCAAACCCACCTCCCCTTCAGTACCTTATCTGGTCCTACTGGGTTAAACTAGGCAGTGACCATCCATGGAGGGTAATCCCATTATCCATAGGTGTCAAAGCCTTACTCCTCCATCACTAGGGTCTAGTTGCACTGGAATTGACCAGTAACCAGACTATTTTCCCAAGGGTAGTTTAGGTCCAGGAAGTAAAAATACAGGCTAAGATTTTGTTTTGACCGGTTGATTATAAAGAGTCGCAGAATATTCAACTCTTGGTCTAGATTTTTACTTTCTGGACCTGAATTATCCACCTCTGATATTTTCTGCCCAGGAGGCGTATGTGTGATTAGCGCCTGTCGCTGGCCTCTGACTTGGCCGCTTGTTCTCTCCTCTCAGAGCACATGAAAGAGCCATTCCTTGACGCGCTGCAGAATGACCGCTTGAGGACCATGCCAGCGAGCTTTCTGCCCCCTTCTCCTGTAAACAAACCAGGTGAGGTCCAACCCCGCTCCGCCTGGCCCATTCATGACATGCATATGGGTGATTAAACTGGCCTCTGCTTTGCGGAGTCTGCAGTCAGGCGGGCTGGGGCCTTGTCCCCGGCTTAACCTGTCTGTACTGCGGCCTTTGAGATTCAGCGCGGGTTTGAGGAGGCTGAACAGCGTCTGCTTTTCTGTGGCCAGGGGTCCTCCTCTTGGGCGACGCCTACAACATGAGGCACCCTCTGACTGGGGGTGGGATGAGCGTGGTGCTGAACGACGTTAGGATTTGGAGAGAGCTGCTGAGGAACATCCCAGACCTCTATGATGAGGACACAGTGAGGCAGGTAAAAAAACAAGCTACCAATCAAACTGTATATATCAGTAGATAAATACAACCTCCTGGACCCACTTAAAAGAGTGGAGAACTCAACCCCCCCAACGCTCAATGCAAGATATGCCCTTGTATGTTCGTGTATATATATATACATATATGAATCACAGAAGCTTACATATGATGCTGTTTACTTGCTCTTAGTAAATGTAAATATAGTTATATCACTGAAAAAAACCTACCAAAGTCATGTTCTTTCAGTTAAATAGTCATTTAATCTGAGTCGTTCATATGAAAAGCTCCACTTCATGAAGTGGTATTTTTCCCATCTGCAGGCTAAAAGGAAATTCCACTGGGAGAGGAAGTCTTCTCACTCGTTCGTGGTGAACGTGCTAGCGCAGGCTCTTTACGAGCTGTTTGCCGCCACTGACGGTAAGTGCGGCCCATAGTGGCCGCTCCCGGAATACGAGGCCTACCCACTGTCACACCCTGCGAGTTTGAGGAACATGCTGTGGGGGAAAGATCCTCACCTCCTAATATATTATAAAGCAAGTCTCACGTTAATTCTTGAATTCATTTTTCATGATTCGAATTATCCTTCCCGTAGTTTGCAGCAAATTGAAATGGCTGTCTATTTGCCGTACTTTCTTCAAGGGTCACATGAATATCCACTTTTGGTATATGACATTTTTAGAAATGAACCATTTCCCTGGTTTAGCTTCCCTGCACCAGCTGAGAAAAGCCTGCTTCCACTACTTCCGGCTCGGGGGGGAGTGCATCGCCGGCCCGATTGGCCTGCTATCAGTGTGAGTATCTCAACTTGCAGAACAGTTTGCTGGCGCTCAGTTTGTACCGGGCCGTCTGCACGCCTTACCCCGTGTGTTTCCCCCGCAGGCTCTCTCCCAAACCCATGACCCTCATCGGGCATTTCTTCGCTGTGGCCCTGTACGCCATCTACTTCAGCTTCTGCTCTGAGTCCTGGCTAACCAAGCCCCGCGCGCTGGTGCGGAGCGCCAGCATCCTGTACCGGGCGTGCGCCATCATGCTCTCGCTCATTTACTCGGAGTTTAAGTACCTGATCCACTGACACTCTGGCACAGATATCAAAGTCACCATATTTACGGCCTTCGACATCTGATGACCCCCCCTATTAGTGACACGGTGACATCCGGTGCCCTTAAGCAGCCTGAGGAATTCCAATGTAACACACAGTCACATACCTATGACTTGTAGAAGGATTTAAGGGGGTGGTCCCTTCAGGGGTCCCTGACGATGAAATTTGGTTTATGTGAGTGACAATGACACAGAACTATTTAAAGGGATGGTTTCTGTCTTTTCCCCACAGAGGGGATGGTACCCACATGCACCCATGACAGTTCAAACCCTGCTCACATACCAGTGCCTTTTAACCAGGACCGTATGCCGTTACCAGTGTAAAACAAAGAAATTTGCCTTTAATATTTTTTTGTTTTTTCCGTGACAGTCAGTAGCATTATTTGCTAGTTTGCCAATACCACAAGATTACCATAAATTAACACATTAGATATTCCTGTCGTTTGTTAAATTTGATGCGCTTGACAAACCATTATGCTGCTAAATTTGTAATTTGTATATAAAATTAATTTGAAGAAAAAAAACGATGTCAGATGATTAAGATTAGTCTTATTTAATATGTCCTGTATTCACAACCTCGTCGTAAACAAATTAATTTCACCCACCTTACAGTGAAACTTAGTGCCTAAATTAAGGCAACTGGTAATATTTTTTAAGAATTTAATTTGGCATTCTTTTGTATACAAAACACATGTACGTTTAACTTGTGCATTTTCTACCAAAGAAAAATCTTTCAATAAACAAGATTTAAGCTGAACGTTTTGTACGACGATAGTCAGATATACTGTATTGAGGTGTTCTACTTTTCTGTGCATTATGCATCGCTACATATTTCTCACTTAAGTTACAAGCTAGCATTTGTCAGACTTCTAAATTCACCCACGTGTCGTGTATTTTTAATGAGCTGGACGCGCTGGCCTTTCGCTTTAAGTTAGCACTTTGTACTGTTTGTAGTGACATTTTTACTTTGTGATGCTGTTTGTATCATTATGTGGTTAAAGAAAACCACAAATATATGCCCACTGGGAGCCTTGATAAAAAGAGGATGATTATCTGTTTGTCGCTCGTATTGCATTTCACTTTGAGAGACGTAACCCTAATTGTGACATGCCAAGAGGAAGTCACTGCTAGTGGGCTTTATAAGACAGTGACACAATTCCATGTGGCCAAACAATCATGTATTGTATTTCTGAATGGGACGCGCATTTGTGAGTTTCAAATGGAAGCAAAAAATTGTTAAATGCGTGTTTGGTAGTACTACATTGAATGCATATTGCATTATTGTTGGGGTAATGAGTGTTCAAAACTGGCAGCAAATATTTTGTTGATAGTCTTCGTCTCCCCAGAAGAGACTTTCTTGCTGAATCATGCTGCTTAATTTCTATTGAAGCAACGTGTTTGAAGTGACCTTCATACTTCCACGTTCCAAATCGGAAGCTTTTCCTGCCTAGAGTGACCAGATAATCCATGTCAGACAGGACACTAAAGCTACTTCAGGTTGTACAAACCACTTTAGGCTCATATACTTGCCTAAAAAGTTCAGTGCTTTTTGTGGTTTGACTGATTTCTAGCTATTTCACATTAACATTAGTGACACATGCATGATAGGAGACTGACCAATCAGCACACAGCGAGAACTCAGCGCTTAAGTTGAATCCAGGTACCTTTTTCAATTTACAAGTCCCGTTTTAGCTCAGACTGTCCTCATTGACATGGATTATGTGGTCGCCCTGTAACTGTCTGAATTATTATCCTAAGATATTTTGCACCTGTAGAGTAAAATTGGGCTCACCTAGTCACACAGCAAGTGTTTTTTTTACCTTTTGGCACCAGTTAGGAAATGAAATTAGAGCCATGGCGAAAAACCTGGGATATTTCCTGCGGTGATCGATTGTGCATTTTTTGTTCTTTAATGAGCTTGGTCAATAGAATTACACTCAAAAGTTCTTTGATTCTACTAACGCATTAGAAAAGCCAGTTACTTCTACTCTCCAACGCAAGGTGGCAGCATTGCGTTTTTAAGCTCCTGTAAGCCAGAACGTACACTTGCATTCCGTACCCTTCGGCAGTGACAGATCAGCTTACTGGAAAAAAAATGAACGGAGCAAATAGGTGGAAAATTCGAAAATGCTGGGTGCTATTAATTCCTAGCAGCAAACCTTCCACACTTAAGAAGTTGTGTAAATTTATTTCAAATCATGTCATAACAAACTATCACCAAGGGGCTGCAATAGCTGGCCTCACACCTGCAAGACTGGGAGTTTAATTCCAAACTCCAGATTTCTCTGTGTATTCTATGAAGATGCTTGTTTGGATTCCTCCCAGTCTAATTTGATGTCCCCATCCCATGAACGTACACCGTTTCCTGGTATCAGGTTCCAGACCTTATAAAACTTTACTGCCAAAAAGTTGGCCATGATTCGCGACACCCACAGAGAAGCAAATAGTACTCAGATTTGGGGGGGGGGGGGTCTGAGTCAACTGCCGGCTTCAATACAAAGAGAGGAGGAAATCCAATGCAAGTTGACTAATGTAAGGAGTTAATGACACACCACTGGTATTGAGATTTCAAAGAAAAGCCAAAGTGGAAGCCAAGTTACTTCCTGTACATGAGGCAATTTGAAAATTACACTTGCCTGACAAACACATCCAGTGAATTATAAACTAATCAAGTTCTCGCCTTAATCACCTGTGAGGAGGACAAGCATCTGAATACATGAATCTGAAGACAGAGCTGAGAAAATCTGCATTGCTACCGTTACGGATGAGAAGAAGCGTACACAGGGAAAACAACTCGGAGCTTGTACAACAATTTATTCATTTTCTATTGTTATTTATACATCACTGTTACATAGTAATCTGGTGAAGTAATTCGAGGGCTTATTTGTGTAGTTCTCTGACTCCACAAGTACACAGGTACTGCTGTGGAAGAGCAGAAAGGGGGGAGAAAGCCGCTGAGGAGACTATTTACACCCCCGCGTCCCAGATGGGCCGGTACACACACGTGGCAGTGGGAGGACCCGCACCCGGTGCCCCCCCCCCCCCAGCACGGGTAAATGCAGAGCATGGACCCACACTATCAGTTATGGTAGCAGCAAGCTTTCTTAACCTTAAAAAAATTATTATAATAAATGTAATGTACAGCTATCAATGAATAACCCTAGGGACCTGATATTATGCTTGTATACTAAAGTGCTATAAGCAACTCACCAATCAACATTTTATATATTTTATATATATATATATTTATGTATATATAGGAACAAATCTACTAATTTAACATTAATTTACAGGGTAATATACAATATATTTGTAACAGCTGAAATATCAGCACAAAAAGATCACTGTCACACTTAACAGCAATATATATAATTATATATTTATATATAATCATATATATAAATACATAAATTTTCATTAGTGGAAAACAGTAAACAATCTCAGGCTTTTCAAATTTTACCCAGAAAAGCAATCATTAGTTAAGACGTAAAAGCCTTACAACGTTCTCTGAAAGAACAGGTCGACAGAACTCCCACCTGTGTTATCTGAGGTCACATGACAGTAATTTGCATATTCCACAAATCTATTGCAACACATTACTGTCTACAAACAGCACACGCAGCCCCAGGGCGAAGCTGGCGTTGGCCGGACTCACACGTACACCCACTGAACGGAACGTTACGACTATGGGTATTCTTATAGCTATGTGCTTCACGATGGTGTGCTAAAAGGGTGAACAACAGGAGGACTATAATACACAGTAGTCTACATTTCGCTTTTGAAGAACCTGGTAATGCGGAAACCATGCCTGGTTGTGGTACCCTGTCCTGCCGATACTTCTAGTGTCACACGCTCAAAACCTCCTGCTCCTTTCAGGTCCCTCTGCTCAGAGACCGAGGGAATAGGTCTGCTTAAAACTTCTGTTAAGGCCTAGAACGTGTTGGGGTTCCTATATCGGGCCAGTCAAGGACACCTCACACAGCTACAGAAGTCTGGACCTTTGAGTTGCGTCTACCCTGCTCTGCCCATGCCCCTGTACCCGAGTCCCAAACCTGCACTGCCATCATCTACACACAGGGGGCGCAAATGCATTGACGATCCTTACACCTGTAGGGCCAAAGCGGGAACAGTGCCTAGCCACCGCCTCCCCAGCACTGCCCCGTACCTCTCCCAACCTGCGTGCACGCATGTTCCCTGCTCAGTGAGACCATACGTGGCAGTCGACAGGGTGGTAATGCCTTGAGGGCGAGCCTGGGGAGAGCCAAGGTGATGAGCAGTCGGGTTTGGAACGTCAAGGCTTTGGTTATGACGCGATCCCCTCGCACGCTGGCGGCGGCGGCGTCGTCTTCCCCCGAGCATCCAGTCAGTTCATTACTCGAACGACCAGATCTCTATGTCCTGCACGTAAAAGTCCTCTTTCTTTGACAGCATGGGGTTGCCAAAGGTTTTGCATGAGTGACTTCTGCCGTGGTAGAGATCTCCGTCGAGCCAGAGACCGAATTCCCCTCTGAAAGTGAAGGCACAAAAGAAGTTAACGGTTCAAATGTAACTAGTACAGTGAACTAACTACCATTATAACTAAGTGTCAGGGTCGGCCCTTGGCAATAACAAGCCGAATTTAAAAAATAAATAAATAAGAGTAAAAACACACACACACACACACACACACACACACAGTTCACTATTTACTCTGGACCCTGCATGTGACCATATGAGATAGAAATGGCAGCAGTCTGTGGGTCTGCTCATTAGTGTGGCAGCAGACAGCGCCGGCTAATGCGGCAGGTGATAAGAAGGCAGGGGGGAGCTAGGAGAGAGGCGGGGACTCGGCGGGAAGCTGGGGAGCCGCGGGCTCCTCTTCCGGGTGCAGGAGCTGGGCCTGTGCCACAGCTGTGAGTCATCGCTGGTCATGCACCGTCTGGGGCCCGGCGTCAACCCGCCCTTGCGGCTCATACTAACGTTCTAGCTGTGCTGCGCCGTACAGCCACGCTTTCTGTGCATTTAACGCACTGCATCATGCAGCACAATGTAAACAAGCACTCTGGTCCTGTCAGGCCGGGCCACTTCTATACCGTTAGCAGATGAATCACTGAGCTCAGCTGGAGCAAACAGTGTAAAAACAGAGTGGGATAAAGCGCCACTTCGCGAGACCATCTCAGTCTGACGACTCCATGGCCGACAGCCTCTCCCTCGCATTAAACTATTGCGACCTAGCCGCCAAACGTCATTTTCCTCACCCTCCACCTCCAAATGCTAACGAGTCCATGTCTCCCTTGATGAAGAACATGTTGTCTCCTGTCCATCTGAACACCTGAATAGAAGATAAAATAATCAAGGTCAGCGCAATGCAATAAGGCTGTATATTACAAAGTGACGAAAGGAGGGTGGGGCAGGTCCGCAGAAAGCATGGCCGCGTGGCTGAGGGACACCGATACGGTTTTTATAGTTTGCCAGGTAATCTAATAAGCCAGGACAGAAGAAGACTACATACCTCAAAGTCGGGGCAGAAGGTGAACAGAAAGGTCTCTCCCGTCCCATAGAAGCCATCACTGACTTTAAAAGGCTCCGATGCCAAAGCACCAAAGAGCTACAAATGATGCAAACATGCATGTGATTAAAAGCCAGCCTTAGTTTGTCCGAAACTGTGAAAGGCACTTTCTGGCGACGGCGGTGGGGAGCCCTGCCCACCTGGCCATCGCTGTCCTTGATGACCATGAGCACTGGCGTGTCTTGGCCTTGCATGGCACGGTACAGGGTCTTTATGCTCATGCCGTGCTTGGCCGTGCCAAACGCCAACGTCCACGGGTAGCCGATGGTCCTGGGAGGGAGATTCTTAGCAAGCTGGAAATAAAAGAGCACGATAAACGATCAAGCCATGCCAAGTGTCACAATGGACACTCGGCTACAGGAGCCATCTCAGGACGAACACTGTGCAGTGTGTTCATGGTGAAATATGATTAGCGTGGTGCGGCAGTATCGGGCATGCACTCCCGCCGCATTACCATCCCCTCGACTGGGCTGTCATTGTGTCCTCTTTGTTAGATTACACGCATCAAAATGTCAAGGGAGCATTCGATTAATCCCCAGAACGGGTCAGAGCAAACATAATAAGTACCCTTTTACAGGGTAATCTTTTCAACTGGAAACTTCAGAGTGCAAAAGAGACATGCACCTTCTACGGCACTAAGAGCAGCAGAAAGACCAACCTCATACTAACATGCGTTTCAGGCTATTAAGCTTTAAATGTCACAGCACAGCGCTATACCCGACGGTGCCGTTAACATACATCATGTGGGACCGTTCAGCTAAAAAGCATCCTCGATGTATAGCTACAATCAGGCCAATATAAAGGCAAAAGTTCAAAGCCACTCCATGCAGTTTGTGTAGCCAGACCCAGGTGTGGGGTGCGAATAACCCCCACAGTGACGGATCATTGACCCGTGGATGTGAGGGAGGGCCTCTCTGCACCTGCAGTAAAACAGCCCCGGTGCTGATACCTTCTCTATCTGCTCGGGCTCCAGCAGGGTGCTAGGCTCGCTCAGGTTGGGTCTGAAGGTCTCCAGATCCAGCTCAGACTTGGTGTTGCTTCCATGTTTGGAGTTAATCTCCTCCTTGGTGGATATCTAAGTCAAAAGAAGAGACCGTCACAGGGAAGTCCCAGGAAGGGGCACAGACGCCCAGAGAATAACTGAGACATGAGACTGGACTGAAGTTTCACGCTTTTCCCTCGATTTTGCCGATTCAATGTAAGTCATGCACCACAAACCAACCAATAGAGGGACAAAGCAATACAAAATCAGTTGTACCTCCGTGCTGTCCCACCATCTTCCCGGAAAGCGCTGGGGTACACTGGGATTCGCATTTTGCTCACAGGCTACATTTACATGTGTTTATGCATATTGAGCAATGTCAAAAATCTGTATTGCTTTGTCCCTTTCATAAAAGGTTAACTTACAAAAACATTCATTCATTCATTCAACATAACAAAAAACAAGGGCCTAAAAAAAACCAAAACCGAACAAAAGCAAATATCCAAGTTACGCCAGAAGCAAAATTCCAAAACTGCAACAAAATTCCAAAACAGCATCTGGGAACATATGACACTAAATGTAGCATTTGCTTTACTTCAGCATATTACCCTTGGATATTTGCACCCCTTCCATGCCGTGGGGTTAATTTTAGAGATGCACCGATCAATCGCCAGGGACCGGAACTGGCCGATTTTCAGAATGCTCGTCCTGGACCAGACACTGGCCAGTCAGTCTTATGTATTTCTGATACCGGGCTGGTTTGTTTTACGTGTACATGTCATACGCAGACCGATGAAGGCAAAAGTCTCACAGCTGTGTGCTCACTCACAGCCACATGTTAACTTGTCGTTAACGTGGAAGTTCTTCACTGTGAGTGAAGATGACACAAAGTTTGCGATTTGCAATAAAAGCCAAACTAAACCATGTAAGAACCACAAAAACATGGTGAAACATCAGAGATAAACTGATTAAGCATATACTAGATAATCTTGAATAAGAATGGAATAATCGTTAAAATTGCAAAGCTAGCTAAGATTTTTTGCTATGACAGAGTAAAAATGCTTTAGTGAAACTTTAACCCCCTGTGCTATATAATGTCCGTACTGTATGAATACATGAAAGTCAGATCTTAATCTATCTTACTAGCGATGCAAAAATTCTATGTGCAATGTCGATATTAATAACATTATATTGCATCTATTATTTGCTAGAGCATAGTACACTTCAGTTTTATTTGGAGGTTTGTAACCTATGAACTTTTTTATTTTATGCAAAAGTCAATGTCGTGTTATCTGGTGAATTTAAACATACTGGAAAACGATGCAAGTGACTGGAAATTGTCTTGTTTTTTAATATCTGTTGCACCTGCTCTTGTCTGGTAAAGTAAAATACGTCAGATAAAGTTGGACATACAGCAACTCATTTTCAGTTAATTATTTGTACCTCTTTCCAGTCACAAGGCACTTTATTTATTTTTTTTTGAGACTTGGTGAAATGAGAGGAGATCCTGTAACTTATTCCAGTTTGAGGGAAATTGTAAAGTTTAACAATTTCTTTTATGATTTTCATTGTATATGCTGACAATCATAGTTTTTGAAAATCGGAATCAGCAAAAATCGGTATCAGCCGGTCAAACTTGCAGAATATTCGGAAATCTGAATAAGTCAAGAAAATCGCAATCGGTGCATCTCTAGTTAATTTGCTTACTAATTTGTTTCCAACATAATGCAACCAACAGAACCTTTGACATGTAAAATAAATAGCGATATTCAGCAGGGAGTGTTGGCTGAAGAGTTTTTCCTTCACATACGAACAAATCTCACTTTACAAATTAAAACACCATGAGCAGTCACAGTTATTCGATGTGTCATTTTTCAGACACCGATCTGTAAGGTCCACTGCAAATGAAAAGAGGTCCAGTCACAAAGAACAGAATGTACTCAAGTTACTGCTCCCCCTGTTCAATTACCTACATTGTCTTCAGCGAACAATCCGGCAGAAAGGCAACCCAATCCGGACATCTCCCCCCCCCACCCCCGCAACCATCACCACCGACCCTCGTCCCAACCCCGTCACGAGAAAGGAGCCAGTGTGCGCTGCAAATGAGGGCTGCTCAATAAAGCTTCAATAAAAAGACGGACAGAAAATTCTTCATTTGACTGTAGTAGGTGTAAGCTGACCAGCAACGGTGGCTAAGTTGAACGCCGTACAGCCTAATGGGCAAAGAATGACTGCTGAATTGAATTAAGGGAATGCAGCTGCTGTCTGCAAAGATAAGGGCGAATGTTGTGCATAGTGACACCCTCAAAAAAACACGGGGGGCAGGGGGGGGGGGGGGTGAAACAGGCGCTACGCTGGGCAAAACGACACACAACCTTTGGGAAAAACAAAAAACA
>JAODKF010000147.1:11738433-11749628 GCA_026779585.1 Mormyrus proboscirostris | reverse complement strand
GGGGACAAACACAAAAATGAGGCAGCTTTAAAGTTATAAGCTACTACTTTAGGGTAGAAGTAAAAAAGTTTTCATTACTGCAGTATATATGGACGTATATTCTTCCCAAGACAGAAGATACAATCTGAAATAAACATCTACAGATAAATCTCTCACTACCGCCTAGACATCTGAGAAATAGCCTGATGTTCATTCACCTGTACATCCACCCTTGTTTACAAACCATTCCTTCATCCAGCTGCGGCTACAGTAATGTGAGGCCCGTCGCGAGGAGCACAGAGCGCGTCACTTTGAATCCTCTTGACCGGATCCCTTTCTATTGCAGGAAACCCCAAACAAACACATTTATTCACATTTATGAACACTAAGGGCAACTTGCAGTCACCAATTCACCAGAAAAGCATGAGGAATCTGAAGTACCGGGTAAAAACCCGTACAAACACATCGAGAACATGCACACAAGATTTGGCACAAGAACCAGGGCCGTGATCAATGGTCCTTCTCCATGCCACTCATGATATGTAAGAAGTAATCATTCCAAAATATGGTCTCTGATGAACAACTGAATACTGTGAGGTGGAGAGCAGTGGCCAACAGAAAACATGCTAGGGACTGTCTGCAAGACACAGCAGAGCTTCCAAAATTCTACCACAAAGCTGCCCCTGGTATATTATGGAAGGGACATCAGCTACTAAAAGAGTCCCTGTTTCTTTTCAAGCAACTTTTGGGCAAATCATGCGATCGCTGTGAAAAAAGTCTTTTCTGTGAAGAACAGACTACAGCCTAGCAGGTGGAGTATCACGGTGTAGAAAGCCACACCTTTCATAAGGTACCTGCACACACAACACAGACTTCCACGCGTCCAGCTTACCGCGCACTTTACTGTTCAATGCCATTCTTTCAAAGTAACAAAATGAGCTTACGTCTGAAGGGAACAAAACCATGCTGAAACAAGATCTGAGAGAAAACAGGAGACATCAGGAAGGGTCATGCAAAAAAACATCATTTGTGCTTTTGTGTACATGACGCCTCACTTCACAAAACAATCCTGCAATCACGCAAAAAACATTAGCTGCAATTTCAGTGGAACTGATGCAGTTTAATGCTATAAAGAAGCTAAAGACAGATTCACAAAATAACTGTGTGACTGACCAGTCATGCAAAATTAAAGTTTCTGTAACAGACAAGTTTAAAAAAACAATCTGTAGAGCTAAACACACGATAAACACACAGTTTCACAGCCCTATAAAATGAGCACATTTGATACATATTTTCCTACTGAAGGAAATCATGTCATGTCAGAGCATTAGACACTAGACGAGGTCACATGGTACAAGCTATAACAGGATAACAAGAAGCAGAGTCTAAGATGAAGGAAGGCCTTGATCTCCACACGTTACCTCCCACTCCTTGGCCTCCTCATCCGTGGAGGACAGCTCGTCACCGCCCTCTGGCTCCTGGTTCATCTTCACCACCATAAACCCTGGGTCTCGACCCGGGGCTCCCAAACCCTCCCCATATGTATCTGGGTTCCACTGGATGAAGAACACGTACAGGTGGTCAGACCTGGGGAGACAAGGGTGGAAGCGATGGGTCAGAGGATCCAGAAGACATTACCTCCAGGAAGTCACCTGATCTAACAACAATTCAGACAGTCACATTACAGATGGCGGGTTAAAGGAGCGTAACCCAAAGCCTGCAAGATTTCACTGAGGCCATGTAATATATACTTTAAGGGCAGCAGGTACCTAAGTGGCTGCACACATGATCTCATGACCTGAAGGCTAAAGACTGATGTTCGAGAAGAGGTTCTTATGTACTGTACTAGTGTTAGATAAATTCCTTCAGTAAAAAAAAAAATAAAAAAAATAATAATAATATGCCAGCTATATTATGATAACATTATAGAATAAATTTACTACAAAGCAGTGAACAAAGTAAATTGAGCCCAAGCTGTGGCCTTAGAGCTTATTGATCAAACCAAATATAAATTTCTATAAAATATAAAGTTTTAACAGTTTATGAACAAAATTTCCTATTTTTCCCATATTTTACATAACTGGTAAGGACGAATACAAACTTAATTTTTGCAATAAAAATGACCATTACACGACCTGAAAACAACGATAACACAACAACAACAACACCAAAACTGCAGTTAATGAGCCTGAATGAGCCCCCCCCCCCCATTTCACTGTCAGGAGACAGGCAACTGCCTCCCTAGCATACAAACAACATTAAATCTACCCCCAATGGTACAAAAATGTTGAATTTCAGCACCTTAAAAAGGAACATTTACCTACAGTAAGAGTACAACTGACAGACCCTTGAGGATACAGCCCCATTGACATGTCACTGTACCCTTAAAGGTACAAATTGGTACTTCTTTTCTGACAGTGGTGACTCTATGTGGCCACACAAAGCCCTTTTGTATTTTGTCTGTCTGTGTTATAAAGCCACGTCCAAACGATTGCCATTCTGGCTAAAAATCCAGTGACTTCTTAAAATTCCCAAATTCAATTTAACGGTTTAGGCAATTTTGTCATTTAGATTAATTTGCTACACACATATTCAACGGGTTTAGTGGAAAACATGTTATGCTTCCTTGTATTTAATTTCCAGTTAATGGCCATATTGGTATGGATTTGGGCCACAGAAGTGTCATTACCGGGGGGGGGGTCAAACAAACCGCATTCGTGAATGGCAGATGGCAGACGTGTCAGCCCACTTCAATCACCCATCAGATGCGCTTATCAGTTCTTTACAGTGCTTTCTTTATACCATTGCAAGATGGCATTTCGCAAAAGGCAGAAAATCCCAGTAATGGCTTATGATATTCCATATTATACACTAACAACTTAATGCTGGGCCGGTTTAATAGAATCTGACGAGGAACAAAGGCTTAAAATTTACGATTCCTTCCTGCCGTTACCCTCATTTGAGGCTTTTTTATCAGCCTCGTGGAACGCATTAGCATCTCTGTAACGACAATTCTTTGACAGGACTGTTTAAATTATGTTGCGTCACACCTCCCATCCTGTGGAGGCACTGTAAGCACTTCGTCTCACCTCTCCTGTGGGACGGCAAACCAGTACTCATGTTTCTTGTCCCTCTGGGCGTACTGCTGCATGGAGGCGCTGGCTTGGGACACAAAGGTCTTCCGCATGGGCTTACCCACCCGCAGGCACAGAAACTTGTGTGATCGATGCCTCCGCTTCTCCTTGGGCACCACCTGTCCTGTGACACACAGGGTGAGAGTAGCGTCAGCTCTGTGGCAGAGCTAGTGCTTGAGGGCTAGCACCATGTGAGGGTCAGTGCTGGAGGGCTAGCACTAGGTGAGGGCCAGTGCTGTACCTGTAACGCCAGTTTTGGTTTACCATGAGTTCCTCCCTCTGGTCTACTTTCAAACACGCCATTACAGTCTATGATGCTAATTTAATCAAGCAGACTGTAATGGTCAAACCTACAGAAAACTAGAGCCTGTTTTCCAAGGACACTCCATCTAATAAGGTTGTCACAGTTAGCATTAGCATTTTTCCCATAGAAATGAATGAGCGGACCCCAAAAAGATATGATTACAGGACTGTGTGTGTGTGTTTGTGTGTATCCAGCCTACTGAATAAGATGCATGATTATATACAATTAGACCACCAACAATTACATTATTGTTATTATTATGATTGTTAGCATACCACTGAAATCTAACTGGGCCCTTAAATTAAGTTGGATTACGCAAGCTAGTTAATATCTTCAAGACTGAATTTCCCTGGCGTCTGTATAGATCTGATTAAGAGGCGAACATGGCAGTGGATGTGAGTGCCCTAACCAAGTAACCAAACAAAATACAAGAGTTTCTGCATTTTTAGTTTTTTCATTGCCGTCAAGGATTTTTATAAAGTAGAGTGTTCCCATATGGGGACCCAGAAACAGCAGACAGGCAGAGAGACATACTGTATTCCGTTTGCCAGTGATCTGTCTCTCTCCGGCTCTGGTAAAACCACAAAGGCTTCAGTGATTAAGAGTCACTCCTAACCCTCCCCCATCTGTTTTTCGTATTCCACTATCCATTACTGAGCCGTAAAGCGCTCGCTAAAAGGTTATCTCTTCTGTACGGCACCATTCAAAGGAAAACCTTTGTTTTGACCTTGTGATACCATGAACTTGACTGTGCCTTGGATTGCTTAGCTTAGATCTGATGGCCTACTAGCAAAAATTATGTTCACTTGTAAACATACACAGGCTGGTGTGGCGGCTTTGCACCCCCTGGTTTGCGGCTCGTGTCCAGAGTTCACATGTTTTACCCGTGTTGTGTCCAAAGACATAAAGTTGCCTGCTGCCTCTCAATTGCAGAGAGTACACCATTGTGTGGATGTACCTGCCATGGACAGACGTCGTGTCCAGGCTGTAACCCCCCCACCCCCGCGGCCTTATGCCGCCTGGAACAGGCTCCAGGCCCCCGGTGCAGGAAAAGCAGTTAGAAGATGAATCAAACAGAAAGGGATTGTTTTCAAGGAATAGCAATTATTACTAATAATAAATAGGCCAGAAAGTACTGTGGGCTTTATATAATGGGATCTTCAGTCACTAGGTCAGCAACCCTATTCAGGGTAACGGAGGAGCAAATTCCCGAAGCTCTCTCAGTCCACAGGACCCGTTTCTGAAAGGAATTCTGTGGAATTGGTGAATTTTGGAATTTATATCAAAGCTCTTCATTGAATTAGATGAGGACTGAGTGAGTTCTGCTTCCAGTACCGTAAAATATGATGAAGCAGCCCGACTTGGGTCTCAAAAACAAGCTCTTCAGTTGGTGGCAAAATGGACGAACGTATAAAACATGGGGGGCACTGTCAGAGTCTCACAGCATCAGGTTACTGGTCCCAGATCAGACTGAAGCATTATGCATGCTGTGCATCTTAACTGGTTTGCTGGACTCCATGCATCTACACATGCTCACAGATTTCTGGGACAGACCTAAGAACAGCCTACTCCTTCCCAGATACTGGAATAGCATGGAAGTCCACTCAGTCGCCTGGTGTAACTTATTAAGTACAGATTAAATTTGACGTTCTTACAGCTTTACTGGGGATTGACACTCTCACCTGTGTAATCTGAAGCGGGAAACCAAATGCACTGGGGACCAGTTTAACCGGCGGCGACTCAGGTAGAGGGAGGAAAGGCTCAATGAATCATGACCGACTTAAACGTAAGAAGCTAAATGGTTTGGACCGAATCCACTGAGACTCTTGGGCGTTAACTCAAAGTCTTTACCCTCAGAGGGACCCTGAAGACGACGGTGATGCTGATTTCTGCTGTGTCAGGTAATACTGCCTTGTGTGTATCGCGGCATATCTCTCTGGGCCAGAACCTGGATTAAATGCCTTTACCGCATCCTCGGGGAGTCTGCCGCAATTAGTTGCGAGGTAATGAAGTCGCTGGGAAGCTTGGAAAGAGCCTCAGTGCGAGTACCCCGCATTCGACATCTACATTCAGAACTGCATGAGTGGGAATGTCTGCTGGTTGTGCGGATATTAAATAGATTTTTTTTTTGTCTGTGGATCCTGTGCCGAAAATAAACCAGATACATTGAGAAGGAGGTACTAGAAAAATCCTGAACAACGTTTTCAGGGACGACTTCTGCATGCTGACACCCTACAGGAATGACAGCCTCGTTTATGTACTGCTATTCCCACAGCCCCCCCAGCACCACCCTACAGTGCCCCCTACCTTCTGGCGTCATCTGCCCTTCCTTGGCTCCCATCACGTCCATGTGCACTGTCTCCCTCTGCTCCTTAGTCTGTTGCATAGTATGACTCTTCCACATCTTTCTCAGCTCCTCCACGTCGGCCTCCGTGTCCTGGCCGGACTCCCCGGCCGGTCTGGCACCACCAGGTCTGTCTAGACCGCAGGGCTGGGAGGCCGTGGTGGGGGATCCCTGTGCATCCGAGGCGCTGTAAGACTTGTTCCCCTCCCGGCCCGGCGTCCCCGGTACCTCATCCACGCTGGGATGTTTGGAGCCCGTGGAGGAAGGACGCTGCGTGGCCTGGCACCCTGAACCTGCCTCCGCCACCAGCATCAGCTCCTCCGCTTGCCGGGTCGTGGGTGTGGAGCCGTCAGCGACCGCCTCCAGGCTTCCGGCCACTTCGACTTGGCTGACGGTCTGTACGGACTCGGAAGAGGCCCCTGACGACTTGTCGTGCCGCAGTTCGTCGGAGAACACCAGCTCCTCCCGGATGGGCGACAGCTCCGACTCGGTGAAGACGTCCTCGGAGAAGGACTCCTCTGTGCTGCGGGGGGCTGTGCTGGAGCTGTCGTTACCCATGTCCCGCCCCCGAGTCTCTGGTTCGTCAGCATGACTCCGCGGTATTCTCTTTGGGTGACATGGGTCCCTCCCCAACAACTGCTCTAGGTCCCTACAGGGAAATACCATTCTCATATGAAAAATAGTTGCTATTTGCTATTGATCAAATGAAACTGGACTGTACCACAAAGGTCAAAGCTGAGGGGGACACTGCGGTCATCTCTTTGTAAAAGATAGTCCAAGAGGTGCCACAGACCCCTAGCCTACCTTAAACATGCTTAGAACACTTACATTAGAATTGGGCAAAATCATTCATGGAAATCATACTCTATAATAAAATGTTGACTATCTCATGTAATTTACTGAATAATATACTGAAAACGAAAAACAGAATGGAACTGGTATACCCATGGTAAATATTGTAATATGGACCATCATAACCCAGGGAACATCTATTAATGGTCACATTAATGTTTTGAGAGGCTTCTGAAAAAAGGCCTGCAAACAGGACAGTGTAATAGGAAGTAGAGAGAGAAGCAGAGTGAGGGCTGACTTTATGTATGAAAGAGCCATGAAGGGGCAAGAAGCACGAAGGGGCAAGAAGCACAAAGGGGCAAAAAGCATGAAGGGGCAAGAGGCACTTACTGAGGGATGGACTCTCTGATCTTGCTGTCGGTTATCTCGCGGTACACAGCGGCCGACATGATCTCCTCAAGGGGACACATGATGCCGTACTCCTCACAGCCGCGCTCCAGCACCAGCGGGTCCGTCCGGTGTGGGTCGAACATGACGTTGTTGGGAGTGACCAGCAGAACCCCGCTGACGACGCCCTTTAAGGAAGATGGGGACACACACACACAAATCTGAGTGGGGGATAGGAGACGGGGGACGAGGAGGAGAGAGGGAGGAAATGCCAAGGTAGATGACAGAAAAGACGGGCAGAAAGAAAGACAACAGCAAAGAAAGAGGGGGGAAGGTGGAGGAAGACAGAAAAGAAAACAGAGGGAGCGCGAGAGACGAAGGGATAAAACAGAAAAATTGAAAAAGGAAACATGGAAAGATGGAGGAAGAGATACAAAACAGTGAGCATGAGACAGATGAATGGGGGAACCTGAGTCAGAGAAAAACAGAAAAGGGAGAAGTGTAAAAATGGAGGGATGGAGGAAAAGAAACAGAGTAACAGAATATGGGGAAGTTTTAAGTGGAAGTTTAAAACACAGAGAAAGATACCTTGGAAGTGGGATGTGTGCTGTGATGGGAAGGTGAGAGAGGGCAGGACTGAGGAGGCCATGTAAAGCAGCATGGAGGAGCTGCGTGGTGGGACTGGGGGGGGGGACTGCGTGACAGGGCTACGTGCTGCTTGCTCCACCGGTGATCAATGAGTAGATGCAGCACTGCTGGATTTCAAACCCTCTCACAGAATAAGTAGCAGGGAACATTCTGTTTGTTTCGTCCCTAATGCCATAGCTACACTGAACGTGCCACATTAACCCTGTACCCATCAAATCTCTGCTACTAATTGGGTGTACATTGTGTGTATGTTTATGTGTGCCGTTTTATGTTTTTGTGCCCAACGTGCTTAATGTTAGACACCGGTAATGTTTGTATTGGAACAGACTGTGAGGACAAATATCCTTATAGGACAATAATGTCTGTCTGTCTATCTATCTATCGTGATTCGATTTTCCCTTTCTTCTAAACATCGATAGCAGGTGAGGTTTGGAGCCGATCTCAGCCAGGACAAGGCACTGGGCTGGGCTAATCCCGAGGCGACAGTCTATTGCGGTAGTGAGGTTTCCCCCCGGAAGGGATACTGTACCAGCCCATCTCCCTGTCTAATACGGAGGAGTTCTAAGTACACATTTATCTTTTGATAAATTTGATCGTCTGACTGAATATTGATTCGACTGAGCTGTGTGTATTTGAGACTGTGTGTCGTGATGTGTGTCACTCTGCCCGTGAGTCTGTGTGAGTGTGACTGCGTGCGTGTGAGACTGCACCTCCATGTGTGCATGTGTGTCTAGCGGACGTGGGGCTTGCCTTGCCGTCCGTGATGTACTTGCAGTTGATCTTGAGGAACTTCTCAGTGAGGGCCTCTTCCTCCTCAGAGGTGGATGACACCACTCGGGTGGGGCGGAGCCCAATGGAGGGGGGAGGCGGGGCTTCTGGCCGGGGGGGCCCATCAGAGTCCTAAATTACAACAGAGAGAGAGAGACACCTGTCAGATCAGATGCTGTTCAATTGCAGCTCCAGTGCCTCCTTCTGGAAGTGTTTGGTCTTCTTCTTCCTCACACCTGACGTGACAATGCAACCTATCAGCTCGCACTTCGTTCTTACAGCACCATCGTCAGGAGTTTGACTTTCCTGCAGTTTGTCCTTATCTTACACCAGAATAGGGGGAGAGTGATCTGAAGAGCTTGGGGCCAGGCCAGGCTGCCCCCCATACTCTCTGCACGGACGACTTTGGTGAGCAGACTATCGGTGGCCATGGAATGAGGCGTCACTCTGAGGTGAAGGGCAGGAGGACACAGTCAAGCAGAATAAAGCCTAACCTAAACCTGGATAATCTGCCCTTAACCCAGGACTGGAATAATCTGCCGCTGATCTGAGCCTGGATAATATGCCCCTGGTCTGAGTTTGGTTAATCTGCCCCTAATCTGAGCCTGGATAATCTGCCCCTAATCAGAGCCTGGATAATCTGCCCCTAATTTGAGCCTGGACAATCTGCCCCTAACCCAAGCCTGGATAATCTGCCCTTAACCTGAGCCTGGATAATCTGCCCCTAACCTGAGTCTGGATAATTTGCCCCTAGCTGGAGCCTGGACAATCTGCCCCTAACCCAAGCCTGGATAATCTGCCCTTAACCTGAGCCTGGATAATCTGCCCCTAACCTGAGTCTGGATAATTTGCCCCTAGCTGGAGCCTGGACAATCTGCCCCTAACCCAAGCCTGGATAATCTGCCCTTAACCTGAGCCTGGATAATCTGCCCCTAACCCGAGTCTGGATAATTTGCCCCAGCTGGAGCCTGGATAATCTGGCCCTAACCTGAGCCTGGATAATCTGCCCCTAACTGGAGCCTGGATAACCTGCCCCTAACCTGAGCCTGGATAATCTGCCTCTAATCTGAGCCTGGATCATCTACCCCTAACCTAACACACACACACACACACACACACACACACACACACACACACACACACTCATCAATACGCTGACACTATCTCATGCATCTACTGACACACTGCTTTGGAGAATGCAGCAGGGCAGTGCTTGTGACAAGGCTTCCTTCCTGAGTCACTGTAAAGACCTTCTTCTTTCTGCTCCAGGCAAGCAGACACCGGCAAAGGACGACATTCTAATGAGTCGATCTGCCGATCCGTCAGCTCGTGCCGAGGCCATCATGCTCATCCAGGGCTAATTATGCGCGGAGCGGATCTGCACAGACACTTATGAGAGTGCGTCCGTCTGCTGGAGGAATACACTGTACGAAGGAGTTTCCCAAGCTGCTTCAACGATACCTGCGAGCCATTAATCCAGATGTTCCCGGCCCTTCTGTCCTGGAGGAAATCTGTCGGGAATTACAGTGTGATCGAGTCAGCACAGCTTTTTATTCATTTCTATATCTTCGCGCAGGCGTCTATTTTTGGCCAGTCTGCAAATACAGGCACTCGTTTCTCAAGCTCAGTCTTAAATGAAATTCTAGGAAAACTCCTCGCTGCCCCACCAGGGTGACTCACCCCCAGCAGCACCACCAAAGCAGACAGAGTGATAAAACTCTATGGGTTTCTTGCCTGCATCAAGGATCAATCCGATCTGAATCAATGCTCAGAGATTTATTTTCACGCTGCCTTACGAATGGATGTATTTAAATGCCTTTTGTCTTCCCAGACAGCTTTTACTGATTTCAAATGAGCAGTCGTGGGAGATTCAGACATCCAGAGTCTGCCAAAGTGGGAGTGGAAAAAAATAAAAAACGCATCCATATTTATCCTCTGGCCCTTATTTACACAGTAACGTGTTTACGTCTTACGTAAGAATTTACGCACAAATCCTGCCCCGCGGACCCCGGAGCCGGCGCCGGCGGCCAAACCCCAGCGGGTGTCCGGAAACCCTACCCCCGGAGACGGACGGCAGAGGCGTGAGGCGACACGGGGTCCAGGCGAGGAGAGACGCACGTTCCGCCCGGTGGCCGTGCGGGGGAGGGCGGCCATTAGCCACAGTGGGAGGATTCAGCAGATTCTCTGGCATCCTGACCGGCGGCCATCTGGCCACTCCTCCCGGTGGGCGCTGGAAAGGCCGGCCCGAGGACGTGGCAGCGGTCCGGTCCGGCCCGGCAGGTGACGGACGCCCGGATTCACGCCGAGGATCACGGGATAATAGGACAGGCAGCCCACACCGGGAGGGAGTGCCATCCGGAAGGAACCGACGGAGTCTGTTTTTCCCAGAAGCTGTGCCAGTACACTTTGCCGGTTATATTTACACTGTGTCGAGTTTAACTTTGCATCCTTATACAGAACTTACACGTGCAGATCAGTTAATTCCAACCTTAAGGACAGTTTAAGGATATTATTAAGACACTGACTGGTCATTTTTATTTACCATTAACCTCATCTACCTCTGGTAATAGTAAAACCACACCAGACTCAAATTAAAATACAAAAACCGTCCACCTGGTGGACATAAATATGTATTAGAGGTGTAACTATGCAGCTCATGCAGGAAAAAGACCGTGATGTTAATGCTGTCTTTGCGCTTACAGTCTATTTCACACCAAAAACAAGCCTCTTAAATGCTGCGCTATGAGTGATCCTGCACAGAAGAGAGCTGAGGGCGCCGGGGTGTGTGTGTGTGTGTGTGTGTGTGTGTGTGTGTGTGTGTGTGTGTGTGTGTGTGTGT
>JAODKF010000147.1:11684077-11711638 GCA_026779585.1 Mormyrus proboscirostris | reverse complement strand
TACACGATCGGCCGCTTCATGGCTGAGTTTCTGTTGTTCCTAAACGCTTCCGCTTTGCAATAATACCACTTACAGTTGACTGTGGAATATCTAACAGGGAAGAAATTTCACAAGCTGGCTTATTGTAAAGATGGTGTCCTGTACCATGCTTGAATTCACTGAGCTCACAAATGTTTGTAAACCTCACTGCATGTCTAAGTGCTTGATTTTTACACACCTGTGTCACTGGGTCTGAATGAAACACTTGAATTTAATGGTTAAGGGGTATGTCCCAATACGTTTGTTCATATAGTGTGTGTGTATAAAATAGCTACCCATTATTACCCTAACTAACACAAAAAGACTTCACCCAGTCGTTGAACATCACCAATATCATTCCGTAATATACCTTGCTGTAATTAAGCAGCGGTTTAATTTGAACAACAGTATAAAACATCCGCTCCATACTCTTCAGGGACATTAGATAAAATGAACCTTGTTAAAGCAGAAAGATTAAAGGGTACAATTACTATTCATTGTTCAACAGAGGGCTGCTTCATTTTGACGTATCGCTCTTCGCAAATCACGACTAAAGGGGAATTCGGTTACATTAAACAAGAAGAATATTAAACAGGCAGCGATGTGTCACCGTAGGCAAGGAAATGAGAGTGGGGGCAAGGGGGTGTGTATCTACGGAGCCTCAGTAAATACTCAACGCCAAGCTAGCATGACGTTTATTTTCCCTTTATGTAAAGTTTTACCAAGAAGGTATGAATACAGATTTCGATGAATGACTTCAGAACTGTTCAGGATATGACATTGATCTTTGTCTCTTTATGGTGAACCAGAACAATGATGAATATGGCTTCTAAGAATATGTGAGTCCATGGGAAAACAAATAAGTTGATTCTTGAACAAATCAAGCCAGACTTTTTCCGTTGAAGGTCTACAACCTTCAAAGGTGCCCCAATCACATGCATTCAAAATGCCATAAGCTTAAATACTTACTTGATTTATGCCTGGAAAAACGCTTAAGTGTTTTCGAAATTACGCATCCTGGCTTGTAGCAAGTGGCATTTGCAATTCCCAGGCATTCATTGGCTCGAGTAATGCACCAATCAAGGCCTTGCATCATTTTTGGAAAGGTCAACTGTAAAGCCACTGACTCCTCAAGTAGAGAAATAAAAAGTAACCAGTGCTGGCAACTATTCTGTACTGACCCCCCCTGACCCTGGGGGTCTAAGATTAAATACTTGGCAGGGAGCCACCCTCAATCTCAGCTAATCACCGTTTCAATCCCAGGCCTTTATATACATTTGATTTTCTTGACAGCATCTTAACAGTCAAATTATAGCAAGCTTTCGTTCACTAGTGTCCATCATTAATTGAAATCATGGGGTTTATTCTCAATCCTTGAGAGAGTTAGAATGTATCTCCAAAATAAATTACGGTGTTGTTTCGTAATACAAAGATATATTGCTTCTAAGGCCTTTCCCTGCATTACGCAGAGTCATTTTAATTCATGAAATATGTTTAGCTACATTTTTCAAGAAGATGCACAGGCCTCAAGCTATTGCTAAATGGGCCTAATGGACATCGTCTGCCATTTTGGAACGGGAGCATTTTTTTTTCAGCCAGCTGAATGAAAGAATATAATTGGTACAATTACATTTGTCAGGGTCTGTGGGGGAGGGGGGGGGCAGCAGGAAGGCGGGGCATGAATGCCTGTTCCCCAGAAGACCCAAGTAAAACACGGTTTATCAGTAAATCAAAAACACGCATGCAGTCACCTCGGGAATTATTGACAACTCTCATGAAAAGGGGCAAAACATGATTGCAAACCGTGAAACAATGTACAAACGTCAGGGGAACAACACGAGACAAATGACGGACCTTCGGATGGACCTGGGGTGCCTCCACACTCGGAACCTGGATTGTGGAGTCCCTTAATGAGGTTCAATAGTGTCCTCAAGCTAGGCCTCATTAGTCCAGGGAACTGCCAGAAATCAATAACTGCAGTGACGAAAACCCTGAAGAGTCACGGCTTGTTGTCAGACTGTTCCTCCCTGTCTCACCCTTAAGTCATAAATAAGATCATATTAAACTGACTGCATTTGAGCTGTGCTGCAATGACCACTGCAATGACCACTGCAATGACCACTGGACGTATAACAATAACACAACTACCAGGTGTAGCTTATACATCTAATTAAAAGTACAGTTGGGCAATGTTTACCTTTCAAAAAATGTTCATTTTGCTCTGTCGAAGCATCACAAGAACCATCAGAAATATCTCTCTGGCCTGCAAGTTCCTGGTTAGTGTGCTTTGACATGTTGAAAGTATCGCGCCAAGCCAGGTCATGTTTGCCATAAAAGCATTAACTGGATGTGCCGGTCTGGTTGGTTATTAAATGCAAATCCCCATGATAAATCAAGTCCCTGTTTGGTCTCCTGCCATCGACTGAAGCACATGGATATGCATCATATTCCCTAATTTACTGCAACCATGTCCTCAAGCAGCCACTTCAGGAACAAAATAAAGTGCACAGGCGAAGGAACCAAACTAACTGGAAAATGACACTGAGACTCAAGTGGCCAAACATTCACAGTTCAGTGGAGATCGACGTTTGACTGGACAACAAGGAAAGAGAGGAGTTAAGGGCAGCCTGCCCAATCTCTTCTCACCGTGTGAAACCATCTTTGGTTTTCAGTCCCACCTCTGACAACCAACAAGCCCCAGACGGGTGAAAGGGTCAGTGTGAAACCTCAGGGAGCCTCTGAGTTCTGTTTTCACAAGCCGGCCACTCAATACTCCAGGAACATGAGGAACTTGCTAATTTCTCTTAGCTGTTCCTCTTCTACACGTTAAGTAGCTTTGATATTCTGAAGAGTGGAATCAAGGGCTGAACTAAGTTCATATTTTCACTCAGATTTCATAGCAGCCTTCCGAAAATCCCGGAACAACTCTCCAATATGTAATAGCAGCTAAGACAACGAACAAAATTGACATAATGAGTCAGCTATCAATTACTATCAATAGTTGCTAACAGGAAGGAAATAACACCCAATCGTATATAATTCCCTTTAGCATAACACTGTATTTACGACATACATTATCTATGCCAAGGGGGTACTTGTGATGGACGGTCAAATTTGTAGCACCAACACAATAAATTTAGCCAAACTGCTAAATAAATTACAAGGAGGACTGTCGAAGGGCCTGCAGGTACAGTCTCCAGGAACACGTTAGCATGTGGCTACCGGCGCAAAGCCTTAGAGGTGTAAGCAGGCCTAGTTGCTCAGTCTCTCCCTTCTTTATCGGAAAAAGCCCAGCTTTTATTCCCAGGGCCGTCAGCAATCCGTGGCAGACTTTTCAAACTGCGCCACACGCATGAATATTCATCGGGTACAAATATGAATAAATTCAGCCGTAATTTCTACCGCGGTCTGGCCAGGATGTGCCAAAGCGACGCTGAATCATCCGGTTATCTGAAGGAATCTGCTTTGCTCCCCAGATAATTATTAAAGTGACAGGCGCCGGGCTAGATAGCCCAGTTTCTCATCTATAATTGAATGTTACCACAGTGATACACGGAAAGCGTGAAGCTTTTTTAAACATGTTAGCGGAGCAGTTGCTCACCATTACCACAAATGCAAGACTTTGAAAGCTTCTCCCAAAGGGTGATCTACATAACACTTTAGACTGTGCTGTAAAAGTAAAACTGGGTGTATAGATACAGAGTCATCCCAGAGATATTTCAACATTAGTGCTGCTACAGCAACACAAGGACTCAAATGGAAACTAATTGGAGACTAGGTGAGAGAGACAGAAACAGTCTTGTGATATGTGTCACGGGCATTCGGACATTCAGCACTAGATAAATGTTGCAACTAATAAGACGGGCCGAACGTCACATGAGTCTGTGGCAGAGTGTCTTCAATGCGTGCTGGCTTCTGACTTGCTTTGGAGACTCATTGTGTTGAGTGGTGATCATAGAAAATGAACCAGTCCTAGAGGGGCGGAAGTTTGGTGCAGCTGTGATTTAAGAGTGATAACAAATGCTAAAGCCCAAGGTCTTCAACAGGGTAGCACATTTCGGTGACGCGCCCCATCTCCATTTGCCATACCCCATCCAATCAGCTCAGGTGTTGTTAATTAAGAAGCTTAACAGTGGACCCTGATTATGGACCATCATGGTTCTGCTTGAAAGCCGGGGTGTGGACATCTGGAGATCCGATTCCACGCGAGACAATCGGTGCCATGTTGCTCATCTCAGTGTGGCATTCAGCTAGAGGCTGTTCTACCGTTCTACATTGTCACAAAGTCCAACCAGGATTTATGAAGACGGTAAATGGCCGATTCAAAGAAAAAATAGAACGAGAGTCAAATTGCTTTTTCCAGGGAGTGATCTGCTTTCGGCAGTGAAAGGTGCCCTTTGTCCTGGAATCTGTCGCAGATGATTGGGACCTGTTACCCTTAATAGCTACCTGTGGTCTGTATTAGAAAAGCCACACCCACTTGCATCTCATTGGATACATTATCTTAATCACAATTTCCTGCACCTTACTAGTGTTTATCCATTCCAAGAGGTGGGTTTTGTTACAGGAAACCAGGAAAAACTTTGAGAAAAAAAACATATGTTCACTTGGAGTGGTGCACCTTTTCACCATGCTTCCCGTGAGGGAGTGCTCTCCTTCCCACCCAGAGAAGAGATGCTCACAAGGATACGCGGCCTGTAAGGGAATCAGTGCTCTCCTTCCCACCCAGACGATCTTGCACGGCCCTGTGAGCCTTCATTTATCGAACGCCCCTCTTCATCCGGGGACAGCTGCAGGCCTTCCAAGCCTTCCCAGAATCCCCCAGGCCGTGCCGAGGAGCCTCCCTTAATGAGCAAGCAAAAAAATAAACAAACAGCTCAGCATCTAAGGACCCTTGCAGAACCACGCTCGAGTCTTGCCGGCCTTCAGACTAAGTACATGCTAGGGTTATGACCTCATAGAACTGGGGGGGCAGCGGGACACCTCCCTCGGACACTGAAGAGTAGCGGGTCGCCACAGGCCAAAGGAGCGGCAGATGATGCAGCCATGCCACCCTGATGTGTTATACCACTGTGACCTTACAGGGCTGGTATCGGCAAGTTCCCTGGTCCGGAATATAAAAATACTGGCCTGCAAGGAATATTCAGTAGAGGTGTGCCCGCATTTCCAACACATGACCTTTTGTTCTTGGTAGACAGTCCAGCGTATTGTTAGGGATGCCATATTGGTTAGATACATATATAGGGCAAGAATGACTAGTAAACAGGAGCCAAAATGGTCTAGCGCCTCCGAGAATAACTAACAGCTAGGTAAAAAATGCTAGTATGGGTCAGGGGGGGTTTCAAGCTATTGGAAAGACCCGGAGCTAAGTCAAGTTTACCTGGGGCTTGTCTTTTTGTTGAAGGAAGGAAGACTGGCATCGGCGCTAAAATACTGGGGGCTAGGTTTAAAATCCTCGGTGCTGAAATACTGGGGTCTATAGCCCTGAGGGATTGGACTTAGCGATGCCGATGGTATGGGCCAAGGTGTAGGGGATGGACACTAGCATACCCGCAGGAAATTATCTATAGTGGTAGGTGTCTCATAATGGCATACATCTTCCCATAGTCTGGGGCAGGTATTTTTTATTAAATAGCAGAGATATGTCAATTCTAGTTTAATACAGCCAGGAAGCTAATTAAGCTAGTCTCAAACAATATGGAGCATACTGTCCCCATGCTAACCTTATCATACTGTCCCTGTACCCTAACCCTAAGCTTAGTGCTATATCTTATCCCTAACCCTAACCCCAAAACCTAGCCCTAACCCCTAAACCTAGCCCTAACCTTAACAGTGACACGCTAGGGTTGGTCAAAATTCAACATGAAATAGGATTAATACCAAAAATAGCTGAAAATGTGTTTCATAGAGATGGATAATGGTTTAAACATTTGTAAAATGCACCCGGCATGGTGTTTTTATCAGCAACGACAAGGACAAACTTTCCGGAAGAACTGCTGGAATGATAAACAGGGCAGCCGAGCCTGATTGGCTGGTGCGGTTTGTCATTCACATAGGACCCACCCACTGCTGATTAATAGTTATATCTGTAGCCCCCCACCATCCCCTCCCTAGGGTGTGCGGCCACTGCATGCAGTTTGCCCGCGGCAGAGCACTCGGTGGCCATAGCGACGCGTCTCTGCCTGTGGTAGCGCGGGGAGCCTTAGTAACAGGCAGCCGGCTGGCGGGAGTGATGCGCAATGCTACGAGGGCTGGGACTGGCTGAGGGCTGCTAGGGGGAAGCAGAGGCAACCTATGAGCTCACAGCTGTGACGAGGAGGCGGGGAGCTGGTGCACAGGCTAGCAGGCGACAGCCAATCCTGGTGAGCTTGGCAAACAGAAAAAAACAACATAGCGCATGTAATTAACCAAAACAAGTGAACCCAGAGAAACAAGTTCATAAATGAAAAGTGGGCCGCAGCCCCAGGTTCTACCTGCCAGGGCACAGAGCGGCATTATCGTCATTGTGGCTCACAGTGGTATTGCTTTGATTAAGGTAGCAGGGAAACAGAGACTCATTTGATATGACTGGAGTAATTCTGTACGCTCCAAAGATCAAGTCGAATGCGGGAAGGACGGCAGCCACTTTCAATAAACTCAGCCCCAAAGGACAAGCTTCACTGAGGGAAGCACTGCTTCACAATGACAGCGACCCCGCAGCGGGTGTCACTGCATTAAGAAGAGGTCGGGGGGAAACCGCTATAAGCACGCGGAAATTCACAACAACTTTGCTTTGTCTTGAAATGTTTTACTAACGTTGTCAAAGATGTTTCTGGGTCTGTGACAAGCAGAGTTCCTCTGCACAACAACCTGAACATCGGATTAGTGACTGTTTATCCTTTAAAAATGCCATGGAACCATATCAATATTCCCAAACAAACTTCTGTGACTGGTATTTTAATTTTAAAGATATTATGTTCATTTAAGGCCAAGAACAGTACAAGAAATCATTGAATTATTTTAAGGTTATTGCATATTAGTATCATACATTATTTTCTGGTTTCATGTAATAAAACCAGCATGAATTTTTAAAACATACATAAGCATCTTTTTAATTATTTGTGGACATTTCTGCATGTCAATAATTGCATAAAAGTGGGCATAAGATTATAATGTTAGAGCAAAGAAAGTTGTTATGTTTTATAGGAAGTATGTAAAAAGTTTAGATTTTCACTCAGTAAATCACAATAATATCAATTAGACTGGAAATAATAAAATTCCCTCCCTACATGCCAAATAGCTTTATTTCTGTGACATTCAATACCATAAATTCATTCAATACCATAAACTAACACAAATATCAATTGTTATCTTTGGTGACAGATTCCATTTTCCCTGCTGCAATATTAATCAATAGCCAGGCTGAGCAATGGCAGAAAAACCGCTAACTCCTCGCGTAAGGCCTGTATAATCAATCGCAGAGCGCACCAGATTGGGCCCTTTATAAACTAAGCGGGCCGAACGGCGACGGGCCGAACGGCGGCATCTGTACCCGCGCGGCAGTTGGCTTTATCACTGAGCCACAGGACAGGGTGACACACCATAAATCTGGCTCCATGCCACAGAGAAGTGAGAAATGGGGGAGGGGGGGGTATGCAGGGATTGTTGTATGTCAAAGTTCACACTCCATCACCTCTGTCAGGAGGTGCTGATTAAAGGCTTCGGCTGTCTCTAGGCTCAGCCTCTGACGTCGTAACGAGGCTGACGGATCTGCTCAGTTTCACGATCACTTTTCCGGAAATGTCGTACACCGGCGATCACAGGAAGCGAGATGCACGCTTACCCGCATCCGGTTTGCATGCCAGATTCACCCTCCATAAAATTTTAAACTTTTAATTAGGTGTTGCCTCATAATTACTTCAGCTCACTGCTGCGATGTCGTAGGCAATTAAAAGAATGTCAGCCTTTGTAATACTTTGCCAAACACACACAGTCGGCCCTCGTTTATCGCGGTTAATCAGTTCCAGACTCCACTGCAATAAGTGAATTTCCGCAAAGTAGGATTCTTCGTTTATAAATGGAATATTTTCGTAGTTAGAGCATAGAAAACCTGTTTGCCACCTTCTTTTTTTCTCTCTTTGCTTTTGTCCTGTCCGGCAGCTTTAGCAAGCAGAACCATGGTCTGAATGCACTGCTGTGCCAAACGTGTTTGCTTTACCATGAGGGGCTCTATAAACTCTCTATAGGCCCTTCATGTTCATCGATTTCTTTTTATTTATTTAATTTTTAGCACATGTAAAAAATTACAGTGGCTGAACTGGCCGAAAAGGAGGGACTGATTAGGAGGGAAAAGAAAAGAAAATGAAATAAAAGAAAAGAACCAAAAAAAAAACAGAAAAAAACGATATGAGTAAAGTAGAAAACACAATATACAATCTCCAATTGCTGCACCTGTAAAGGAGAGGGAAGAAAAAGAAAAGGCAAAAGATCAACGGCATCTGAAAGAAGTGCAGAAATGGATAAGTTCATGAACACAAACACAAATAAAGAATAAAGAAACACAGCTATACAAACATACAATACATTGTTGTGTGCGCGTGAAGGAGTGCGTGCAAGTGTATGTACATGTGTGTTCAATCGTGTAGGCGAGATGTGTGGGCTTGTGTGCGTGTGTTGTGTGTGTGTGTTTTCACCATGGAACGTACTAAATAGCGAAGGTGGGAACCACACCCCACAAGAGCCAGAGGTCAGCGCTACAGGCCCAGGAGACCCAGGACGACCGCAGCCCCCGAGGAGCACGGAAGAGCCGGGGCGCCACGACCTACTGACAGCCACGCCCCCACCGTTTGCGACCTTTTAAATATGGTTTTTTAATTAACATTATTAGAGCCCTCTAGACATGAGATGACACTCTTTAGTCACCATTACTGATTGCTGGACACGGAAGCAGGAACGGGGAGATGAGGAATCAGGATCGGAGGGTTTATTTGGAATCACTCCAAATGCAGGACACAGGAACATGTAATGTCAGAACGTCAATGACAGACCTGGAGTTACAGGCTCTGACATGGACTTAAATACACCGGACGAATCAAACTGACAGAAAACAGCTGGTCACAATCGGGGTTTCACACGTGGTTAATAAGGGGGCATGGCACACAGGAGGATCGTACAGGCAGGTCATGACAATTACACTCGTATTACCCAATATATTAGACAAAATAAGAGAAAATAAGACATATTAGACATTACAAATATATTATTATCATTGTACATTTAATTACGAAGAGCAAAGATGCTTCGACGTATCATTTTCATTGCCTCGATCAACTTTTTAATGAACATACAAAAAACCGTGATAGAGTGAAGCCGCGAAAGTCGAATCGCGAAGTGGTGACGGACGACTGTATTCTGAAAGGTAAAAACCGGTTTGACTAACTAACTAACTGGCATTTTCCTGCTTTCTTAAATTTGCTAGTAACCCCCCCCCCCCCCCCATATTATTTTATTTATTGATTGTTGGCAGACTGCAACTGCGGTTTAGAGACTTCCTCAGGGGCCCAACGGTGACATGATTCTGCGGACCAGCAGATATGAACCTCCTGATCACGGACACATTGTCCTGAGCCGCTGAGCCACACCCCCGCTGGCTCATTGGCAGATTGTCCATAGCATCAGGCCAATCCTAGACTGTCCCCCTGGATCAATGACCAATGACAGGATTTTCTGTCTTCTGATATGCCCATTCGGTGGCATGAATGCTCGCCGTTCTCTTACCTTCCGTCAAACCATTCCAGTCGGATCTGCTTTGAGCTCAGGGGTGGGGGGGGGGGGCTATAGAAAAAAAATGCACTTCACCTTTAACATTCCTCAACTGCCCCTCTCAGATTTGGACTTAGCTTATGCTGTTAGCTGGTTTTAGCAGGTCTGAGATGGTCAGTGCTTGCTGCTCTTTGATGGTCATGCTGATCGCGCTAATATTACCAGCTAAACCAGCTAGAATGACCATCACAAGCTGGGATGAACAGCTAAATCATCAAAGGGGGAGAAGATAGAAATTAAATGCAGTGGCATTAGGATATGATTTTCAAAAAAAAAAAATGGAGGAAAGGTCCTTCACCATATCGCAAGCATAATATCACTGAGAGGCCGCTCCCTTGGGAGGAGTACTGACTGCAAAATGGACCCCCGCTTAACAAAGCTTCTGCCATAGCTGTGTGTGCATATCTGTGTGCCTGGGGGGGCAGCATGTCAACATTAAATCACACTGCTTACGCGTGCACAAAAAAGCAGAGAATTTCTCACCAAAATCTCTCCCCAGGCATCCAGCACACACAAGCAGACGCACAAACACACGCGTGTGGGGTGAAGCACCCTATACACCCCCAGCAGGAGACATCGAACCGGCCCGTAGGGCGACCAAAGCCAATTACCCAACCTGCCCGCTCATGCAACAGGCCAGGAGTGGAACTCAGCCGGGAACGTCCAGTACCTGTCCGGAAGGAAACCCGGAGCTGGACCTCTCAGAACAGCACAGGTACGTTGGTGCACAACCCAGGAGGCCAGAAACACACAAACGTTCACGCTCCCCATCCGCTCCCCGTGCCTGGGCACTTATCTGGGCACACGGAAGCTTCCCTCCTGGCAAGCGGAGCCGCAGCATGTGGTTGGCACACCCCCGCAGCAGGGCCGCATCTAGGAGCCGGGCAGATGGCCTTCTGGGAATCGGGGGCGTGCGGCAGGTGCGGACCTGAGACGGGCCGGCCGGTGGCCTCCCTCGATCGTCGGAGGGACTCACAGTGTCGACCTCATCACCCCTTTCCCAGATATCCCACCTTAGGGATATTGATTTCAGACAGGCAGATTAGGGACATTCCAGAGGGTGGGGGTGCTGGCCAATGCTTGGCTGAAATTCCGGTATTGTCGACCTGGAGGAGTGGGCAGGCAAAATTTGCTGACGGGGGCTAGAGAGAGGTAGTAAAATTTGGGCCAAGATTGCAGCAGTAAAACCTCTCGCCGGCTAATTTCACCGAATAGCTGAATAGCACAACGCCAGATTTCCGGGACATTGCGCATCATTTGCGAGTGTCAGGGAGCTGCCTGGAACTCCTGGAACTTCCTGTAGAGGTGGGATGTCCATTTTACCCTCCTCTTTCAGCCACCTATGACACCTCTGCACTAACTTAGCCCTCGTAGTAATAAAACCACCGAGCTACTAGGGATTAAGAACACGAATGTAAAAAAACAAGCGGTGTGTGGGAAGATGCTGCTGTTCATGAAATTTTCCCACAATGCTTTGAGAGACACGACACAGAAATGGGCAGAATGGCCGAGGACAGAAGCATGTTCTCTCCATCAGCTAGCGGCCCGACGCAGATCAGCAGGGCCCGGCTGCCAAGGGGAGCCTGTGGGTGTGTCTCTGCCACGATAAACAGCACTGGGTCGCGAAAGCCACCAAAGCGGGACTAATGCCTTATCAATATGCCTCATGACCGCCCCTCCTGGGCTTCTCGCCGGGGGGGAGATTTTATATCAAAGCCTCGTCTCCGCACCCCTCAGGCGGCGTCCAGCAACCCCCACCACCCACACCAGGGGAAAATCCCACCATTAAGAGACAAGTGTGATAAATCGCTCATATGATTGGTGGCTAATCGCTCTCGCAATAAACCCCAGCACAGTTTCATGGTGCTTAGGGGTTTATCTGAATTTATGTCCTCCCCCGGAGTCCATCCTTCACAGGAGACCACAGGGGGCGAGAGTGAGTCCATTTAGCAACCTTCCCGTATCCCTGCTATATCATTAGCTGGTGGCAGCATGTTCTCAGTGTTGAAATTTAAAAAATAGTATTACAACTTAAGTATATTCAATCATGCACTGATTAATAGCTACACCATTAATGCCTTCGCGATGCCATATATGAGACGCCATATAATGTTCTGCTTAACCCTGGCAGAGCAGCATGCCTGTGCATTAAACTTTGGGTCACAAACCCTACAAATACACAAACAGAATATCAGGCAGGAAAAGAGAGGAAGAAGATCACGCTAAGGCTAGCTTTAGCATTGTGTGTTGAGTCTGGCCTAGCATATACAATCTAAAAGAGAAACATATATAATGTGAAGGAGAGGAAGAGGGTCGTGCTTAGCCTTAGCATTGTGTGAAGAGTCTAGCCTAGCCTCAGACATGTACTGTCCAAAAGGCAGGAAGAAAATCACACTAAGGCTAGCTTTAGCATTGTGTGTCGAGTCTGGCCTAGCATATACAATCTAAAAGAGGAACATATATAATGTGAAGGAGAGGAAGAGGTTCGTGCTTAGCCTTAGCATTGTGTGAAGAGTCTAGCCTCAGACATGTACTGTCCAAAAGGCAGGAAGAAGATCATGTTAAGGCTAGCTTTAGCATTCTGTAGCAATATATCGCATCAGATTTCATTTTGATTGTTTAAACTGCGTGATTGAGGGCTATGTCATCCCAGGTGTTCCCTGCCTCATTCCCTGTGGTCTTTAGAACAGGTTCTACACTCACTAGGGCTGCAAAAACATGATCATTTTGACAGTGAATTACTCATGTTATCAGGCAATCAACTAATCTATGACAAATTGGCATAGAGACAAAGATCCACCCTTCCCTCCATATTTAGCCTGCTAAAGATGGTACTTTATAGCACAATATACGGTATTTTGACGGCGTTTTCAAAAGCAACGCTATCCTGACGTTTTTAAGTCTTCCCAATAGAATTCAACAAACGAGGGGGGAGGGGGGGGGTCCTAGCTAATTATGTCACCAAGGTATCAAAATACCACAGTATATGGATCGTATTACTCTAATACAGCCCAAACCCGGTAACAACTTAGAAACTGTTCATAAAATTTCACCCATTTCACTGCACTGCATGTATTTGTATTTATTGCGATACATCTGCCCTCTGTTGGTCTGGTGGAGTGTCACCGCTGTGAATATGCGCAGCCCGCGACCATTTGTGTCCACAGACAAATGTAGTATATACACAAGAATCCACACACAAACTGTAATGGCCGGCAGAAAATGAACTAGTCTTAACACATTAGCGTTAAGGCTAGTAGGTGCTGATGTCATTACACTGACTAATATCTGGCAAAGCATAAACCGATGGTCTAAATAAAACCATCAATCGCTAACCGAGAGACAGGCATTAACTCAGAGCATTACTACAGTACAACAATAACCACTGTACTGTAAGACACTGTCCACTGTAGTACTGAGAGAAGAAGGGGGGTTGGCTGGTCAAACCCCAGCTGGGGCCTCCTAGTAGCAACAGGGGCAGATAATCTTATCTGGGGTCCCGAGGCTGACATCAGCATGGACACTGAGGTGTCGCACATTTTACCATCCATTCCAGTTTTTGTGAGGGAAGCCATGATGTTTACTGGCGCCCCAGACTATAGCCTAGGATGGCCTACGCTTCAATCTGTCCCTGCACCTACAAGCTAGTTACCTAAAATTCTCAAACTCTCAAATCTCAAATCAACTTCTCAACATTTAAAAGGATATAATAGTTCAATGCAAATTCTGGGTCTGAAGGGACGGCGGACCTCCGGCCGTACAGCCTGGCCTGCTCATCCCAGGTGCTCCACCCCACTCCGTGATCCCCGGGAGAACATCTCCATCGTCTCTGCCCAGACAGCGATCATCCGTCCCCAAGTCATCAGGGAATCATTTGATCTGCGGGTATAAATGTCCTTGGTTCCCACAGGCCCTTAACTAAATAGAGATAGACACTAAATATCTACGGTGTCTGTCTCCCTCATATCCCGCGCTGACCTTCTCGCCCTGTCCTCTCTGCCAGCGATTTCCTCAAGCTGCGGCTAAAAACATACGCAAACGAGAAATGTGATAAAACCCCATTTCTGCGAGACTGTCGGAAACGGAGACTCAGAGTGTGTCGTCGCTCCGCTTCATTTTTCATCGACAAAATCGGACGACTCTTTTAAAATCATACACTCGTCAGACCGAAAAACAGACATACATCACAGTTATGCTTCAAGCTACATTTATTTCCATATAAAATTAGATATTGCTTGTTGCTGCTACAACAAGATGTAAAACTAAATTAATTTTAAACTTGAGGTACCTCAAGTGAGGTAGCACACAATAGCACTTAATGTCAATCGTAACAATATGTCTGTGGTTTATAGGATACTTCATTAATTTATCTCCACAGAAAATGACTCATCACTCGATGCTTCAAAATGACTTAAAACAATAGAACTGGCCTTGAAACTAGGACTGAACAATATTGGAAAAGATCACAATGTGATATTTCAAATCTTTGCCATTAAAATTAGGATATTTCTAAAACAAAATGGGACTTAAAAAATTACCCGGAATAAACTACAGCCAAACGGAATTTATTGTCTACCAGTAGAGTCTATCTTTGCCGGGAAAAGGTAAGTCACATTCTAGCTTACCAACTCACCAAAAAGTGTCTACTGGTACACTGACAATTTACGCTTTTTAAAAATTTTATTAGGAACAAATTTCACAGAACATCAATTTCATGAACATTCTTAATGACAACCATGACAACTTTAATGTCTATGCAAGATTAACAGCAGCATCAATATCAGATTTTTCTACACTTCTTGCATGAGTCGTGCATGCAGACACAATGCAGTGCCGTGCATGAGTCGTGCATGCAGACACAATGCAGTGCCAAAAAATCACTTGCTTTTGCTCAACACTCTATGTATGGAATCCAAAATATTTCCATATACCAAAAAAGGAATGTCGTCTGACTCTTGTTCACTTGTTCGCATCACTCATTTTTTGTTTCATTTCTCTCAAATGTGCCACACTGAGCAAAGACGAAAACGATTATGAGTGGTTTGGAGAGCGCATGAAGAGCTCTTGCAAAAACAGTGGAGGCTAACTTCAGAACAAATGAACCACAAACTTATTAGAGAACAGATACATCACAACTAAATTGCTGCTCAACAATATTTAAAATACATCCATCCATTTTCCAAACTGCTTATCCTTTTGGGTCACGGAGGGCCCAGAGCATATCCCAGAAGCTACAGGCGGGGAATAACCCAGGGTGAGGGAACCAGCCCATCGCAGGGCACACTCACCATCCAATCACACCTATGGGTAATTTACACACGTGTAACCCAGGCGGGGACCAACCACTGCACCACCATGCCACCCTAATATTTAAAATAGCTCATTTATTATTTGACTTTACGTTTTTTTTCCCTGATTTTATAGACGTTCTTGAGTATTGTAATTTTCGATAAAGGCGACTTATCCCTAATGTTAACCGGTTATTGTAATTCCTCTAATGGGATGACAGCTCTGTGAATAATCGCTGTGTGCACAGAACCGGCCGTTGGCAAAGTCATTATTACGTCTATTTAAACACAGGAAATAGACTAAGCACCGTATAAGTCTGAGTACAGTGCGCTGGTGTGGATTATCTGGGCACACAAGTAGCAAAGCACTAGGAATTTATGTCTGTATCTGTTTTAACAGCCAGCTGCGACTTAAATGACGTCTGACAGACCACAGCGAATCAGTTTACACGTATCATACTATTCAGTCCTCGGATCGAAGCGATGTCCTCATTCGTTTGCAGCTACACACCATTTCAGTGCGGGTGGTTTTTTGTTCTGCACTGACCTTCTTCCACAAAAACCAGTGACCTTCCTTTATTCAGCGATGGTCCAGACCCTGCGTGTGGATTTTCAGTCTATAGATGAGAATGTTCTTGAGCGCAGGCTCTGGTGGCCACATGAGGTACTGCGGCCGTGTGTCGACGGCGAGTTTAAGCCACACTCATTAAGCATGCAGGCCAGACTAATAACCACAGGCCCGGATAAGACAGGTGGCCTGTTCCATGTAACAAACAGGCTGGCTACAAATCGACATCACTTCAGTTTCCTAGCGCAGAGAGCATATTGATTTGTCACCCTGGTAAGATCCACGCCATTGTTTGGCAGGTAGGGGAAAGTCTAAGGTCCCATGAGGACCAATCAGGTGCTAGGGGGTATCTGTGTTCCCGCGCCATGTCTACGTGTTGCTGGGATTCAACTTTCCCTTCCTCTGTACAGAGCTAGTTGAGATGGGCATTTGAGGGTTCTTGACAAGAGGCAGGTTGTGCTCTAGGCAACATTCTTTTTCTGGGAAGCCTTGCGCTGGAACAGAGACTAGGTCAGCAGGAAAAAACTGCAAAGGTACTATAATTACCACCAAAATTCTGTGCAGGTATGCAATGGAAAGTTGCCCATTATTCTCTCCTGGGAGCTCATTTCCTGGTCTGAGGGGTTGCACGCCCTCCGCCCTTCCTGGAGCGCCTCCTACAGGTCGCTGCCTGCTGTCTAATTAGCGCTCACCACAACCCTCGCTGAAGCACAACGTGCTGCAAGTTCCCAGGGGCGACGGGAAGCCCCAGTCGGCGGACTTTTGCCCAAAGAAGGCTATCGGATGATTGCGGTTCGGAAAAACAGCCGCGATAGCGCTGTACGTGTCAGGAATTTCTGCCCGATACATCTCGTTATACGAGGGGGAAGAAGAGGATTCTCCAAAAACCGGAACTTAATGGCTGATTTGCTGTGGCACTTGGGTGAAAGACAGAGATTTAAACACCTTCCAGGTGCGGAATGTGGGGTGGGGGGGGTCCAGGGGTGGGCTAGACATTTTTTAGTCAGAAAACACATAGATCAAATGTCTACTGCATACCATTTATATAACAGATTTGGTAAAAATACCTCCCTCCCTGATCTACGAATTTTTCCAACGGCACTCCCACCCCCACCCGAATTTTATTGCTGGCTCCCTGCACTTTGATTAGCATATTTTTGATGTTCCACTATTTTTAATTCCCTCTCTTCCCTTTCTCTTTTGGCTCCAAAAAATAGCTCAAATGGCACATCTATGCCCCCCCCGCACATGTCAGCCTGGGGCCCCCAGAAAAGTTTGCTCGCCCCTGACACTTCCCCCTTATCTAAGGCCCACCTGACTGCTTTACGGCAAACCACACAAAAGCCAAGTCACATCGTCACTGCGGACTACTAAAGACCAGCCGTCTAATAATTATTTCACAACAGAAGCTTTCACCTGCAGCTATCCTTTACAGCGTGAGGTCTGAGTGCATCTGTGAGGCACTTGGAAGGAAAAAACGTTCAGGCAGAACGATAATAAGACGCCGGCTCTGAGCCGCTCTCGTTTACCTACGGTGTGATACCGCTTCAGCTCAGTGCCCCGGGGGCCGTGGCGCTGGGAATTGGCCACGTTGCTTCCTTGCAACTCAAACGTGGTTGTCTTGGCAACAGGTGGAGCGCCCTTGTTTATCTGCGATGCTCCCGTCACCAAAGGGGCGGGATATCCTTGGGCGGTAATGTCCACTGACTGAGATTTCTTCTTCAGCCTGTCCGCAAAGGGAACAAAAAATTTGAAAAAACGTCAGTTAGGGCGAAAAAACCTTGGAAAGACACACACACACGTCCTTGGTTATGAAACTATTTATCACTCAGGGTCATATTTCCAGGAGACAGGAAGCCGGTAAAGTAGAGTTTGAAGAAATATTTGCCTGTAAGGGTCTAAAAATATCCAATTAATTTAAAACGCTATGGAAGCCGAGCCTCTGGAAGACTAATATGAACATAATTACCTTTGTGTTCAGCCGTCTCGAATGCCAGCAAAGCTACCGTTAGCAGGAACACTACAGTACACAGCTGAGATAAACATGTGCATGTCGTTACACCGCGTAGTACAACCCAGTACACATGATGTAAACTTATGATGATTAATCACACAGATGCCTGTAAAATAAAAGCCAGCTGAAGGTGCCGTCCTGTGGGGCGCTGGGACGTCGTTCATTCTCTTCACACTCGGTTCTGAGCCTTGGAGTTTGTGAGGGTTTTACTCACATCACTCTGGTTTCTTACCACGCTGCAAAGACATGCACTTTGGCTTAATATGTGGCTCGAAACTGTGCGTGAGCGTGTGAATGTGTGGGCTGGCATCCCCCCGCCTTCTGGAGACTGGGTCCGGACTCACCATAACCCGGTACCGGGTAGCAGGTTCTGGATCGACAACGGACGGATGGACGGATGCCTCATCTTCCTTAAAATAGTTCGGCACCACTGATGTTCACAAAGGCCCGAAGCCCTAAACAGCAAATATCTCGATATACCGGCTATGGTGACAGAAGCCTTGCTAGAGATAATGGGAGAGAGTGACTCACTTTTAAAAATCAGCTCACCCCATTAAAATAATAAGTGGGAGCACTTTTACTGTTCTGTTAACCGGAACAGGTTATTACTGATGCACATTCCATAGTCCCAATGGTGATGTAAAGGAAAAAATAAAATAAAAACAGATTACAGTGCACAGACTGCAATGACATTAATAATCAGCCCGTAATTAAAAATGTCTGAGTGTAGCGCAGACATAAATTGACCCATTAGCTGATATATTCATCTATTATTAATATGTCGTCATTAGTGCTTCTAAACGTTATGTATAATGAACTAACGAAGAAGCTTAAACTATGCAGCTTTTAAAAATTATTTTAATAAATTGGCAATTTCCATTGAAAATGTAACCCATCAGTAAAGAAGTAACTTGTCCTGTTAGAGATGTAGCCTATCAACACGGAGGTTTCTTAAAATATAGCATTGAGATTGAGCCTATCAGTGATGCAGCCTTATCATTTATTACGGATCTAGGCTATCAGCACAGGAGCTACTTAGATCTTTAGGCCTCACAGGTACAGTGCAGAAGCAGCCATGACGAGTAGCCTTGGGTACAAACTAGAAAACTACAGTATGACAAACTTTACAGCTTTCTGTGTCATTCAGAATACTGTGACGGATTTTACAATTCACGCTACAAGACCTGCCAGAAGCATAACAAATTTCACTTTTAAGATGCTATTTGATTTCTGCATTTTTTCAGGGTGATGGTAGGCCACTAAATAGCCAAGACCCTCATTCCTAGTTCCAGCTAAGCGTCGCCATATTTGTAGTTCACAAGTGGATTCACTGAGGACAAAATGTCAGCATGGGCCAGTTGCGAAACAGGGATTCTCCAACAAATGCTTATATCTTGCCAACGGAATATAATAGAAAGAAAATTTCAACACAAATTTATTCCAGTGGCTCTACAGAACCCAACGATACCCAACTGGGTGATTCCTAAATATCTCCTGATCACTCTAGTCCGACAGATGGGACTTTTAGGCCTTTAGATAAGTTTCTACGTGTTTTGGATCTAAAAACCAAACCAAAGTTATGCTCATACAATAATAGTTAGTGTTTAGCAGTGGTAATTTCCGCCGAATATTTCTTATGGTTGACTGGTTTAGCGTTAAACTACGGAATTAATGGATTAGCGGTTATCGAAGTTAACTTTTCAGTTAGCTGTACCGATCACTGCATGCAAAAATTGACATGATCTGATTCTACCACCCGCTAATCTGAATGAAGATGGATAGGTTTGGAAAGTCTATCTGGATGGATTTCAGACAGATTCGGGGGAGAGGAACCAGGCGTTTTGATAAGAGATAAGCTCCAACAGACCCACTGGCCCAAAGATTTCTAACTCTGCTGACAAACGGAGCACGGTGGCTGGAATGTGGATCAGCGTGTTAGGGCACTGTGCCTTTGACTGGAAGGTTGTTGGTTCCATTCCAGTGGATGGCAGAATGATGTCACCACTGGGCCCTAGGGCAAGGTCCATAACCCCTAATCGCTCAAGGGACTAGCTAACCCTGTCTTCTCAAAAATGTGCTGCTTTAGATAAAATTGTCAGCTAAACAAATAAAAATGTAAAATTACCATGAGGCCATACTATCTCAGAATGCAGATGTACACATTCAAGAACTTACACTCGCTAATGCCAACAAGCAAGCAGAATGAGATTAACTTTGCTGTTCTGCTGCTGCGTGGGAAATATCCTAACAGATCTCTAAGAGAAAAATCTATTAATTATCATGGTCTTACTCCCTTAATATTGCCTTAATTGATTAATCCCCAAATGTTCTTTCCAAATTATTAGAGAGAGACAGTCTCCTTTGCTCCATTAGCTGCTTCGGTACCCAGACCGGTGTGATATTTAAACTCCTCCATGGCACCCGGGGGAGTTACTCTGCGTTACTTAAGGTTAACTCTCCCCTTGTCCGGGGCCCAGGGAAATGCCGCAGCTGAGTGAAACAGGGGCCGCTGTGAAGGCCGCTTTTCACTGCGCCTGCTATTCCCCTTCATTTGCATTTCCCCTGGCTGTTCCTGAGTAAAGATTCTGGACTTTTCTAAAGAAAACAAAATAGTCACTTGGGATGGCTAGATACATCCTCGTTAAAAGGGTGTTTATCAGTGAATAATAAATTAGTCTGAAGGACAATGTTTCTCTTTTTTAAGATATTTTCCATGTGAAACCATCCTTTTCTGCACCAATATATCCATCCTCACATTGCTGGCTTGAGAATATTCAACTGTGCAGAAATTCAGAGATACGTACGAGGCGTTCTTTGAAAGACTTCTCAGAGATGACGGACATCTCTGGTAGGCTGTTGTGAAAAGTCCTTACTCATCACCATCTGATGAAACAATGCCCATAAATGGTTCTTTTTTTGTCTTGGATTTTAAAAGCATGTCAAGGAAAAAACTGAAGGCAGCTGGTAACCATCCTCACACCCCCCAAACTCAATCCTTGCCATTTTCAGCCATTTCAGAAAAGCCTCTCAGATAAGTGAGTTTCGTTAGATAATCTGGAAAAGGAGGTAAAGTGCATCGAAGATAACGGTAAACTGGAAACGCCTTGTACCTTCTGTGAAATAGGACTGAAAATGTAGAGATTGTGGGAACGACAAGACTTTTCCACACCGTGGTTGAGAAATGGAGGTTTCATTTTACAGCTAAGACGGGAAAGCTCATCGCACTCCATGCTGTCAATCCCAGCATCCCATGGGTGCAAACAAAGAAAAGCTGACAGTTCATCTGCTCTGTAATCCTCAAAGTCAACACTGTTATACACTAGTGGGCTTATTTATTTAGGCAGAGGCACATATTTCAAAACGCTGCTAAATTACTTTTCTGTATTGTTTCAGTTGTGATGTTTTCCAATACAAAGTTGTTTCTGATGTTCACTATAGAGAAAACAGTCAATTTATGTCTGATGACACAATAAAAGCCTCAGACGAGGTCGGCCCACTTTTAGTGCTGGGTTACAGTGACTGTCTGTTAGGATAATTTATTTCCTTACAAAGCACTTCTTTACACAGCATGTAGTTTGTATGGAAGTGGGCTAAGCCTGTGTGCCTGTAACCACAAGGTTGCAGGTTCAAACCCAGCCTCAGCATGTCTGTGGCTCCTTGAGCAAGGCCCTTAACCCCCAGCTCCCTGGGAGCCTCTACAGGTGGCTGCCCTTCACAGCCAGCTTACTCTACAAAGAGCAAGTTGAGGGAGGTATAAAAAGAATTTCCCCACTGGGATCAAGTTGTGATTTTTATTTGGCAGATTATTTTACCTGAAGTGATGTGGTGTTTTTTTTTTTTTAACCAGGGGCAACCAGGTCCTAGAGCAATTGGGGTTAAGGGCTTTGCTCAAGGGCTTAACTGTGAAATCACACTGCTGACCCTGGGATCTGAACCTCCAACCTGATCACGGGAATGGGGTCCTAACCAGCTGCCCCCCACACTGCCTGCGCAATATTTCCTGTCTTAAAATAGATTTCCTGCGCAGGGTCGTGTTTTGTTTACTTGCTGAAATCGAGCCCTTTGAGCGCGGCCAGTCAATCGAGCCACTTGCGCTCTTCACGCCTGGTTCGGCTTCACCACGCCGGTGGAGGCCATACGGTCGCACCCTAAACAAGGAAAGCGAGCAGAAAACTAGTGTCCGGCTGCCCCGTCCGCAGATGTCCCTCACGGACGCAACGGCAGGGGAGCCTCAATTGCCGTGCCGTTTTCGCAACCAGCCGGTGACCCACTGGTGAAGTTGCACCGTTGGTTGACTCTCTGTCCGCCCTGCTAAGCGCCGATGCAATAACACCAGGCCACCTGCCTTCCCATCTGGACGTCTGAAACAAGAGACGCTTTTTTTATGGGCTGCGTCCAAACCAACATCAGAAACACAGGCAAAAGCAGACAGGATTCACACCTCAACACCTGACTGCTGGTCACTCGCATGGCATGTGTGACTTATGCTAACTAATTAGTTAGCAATAAAAGCTCTAGGCTTTTTTAATCTCAGATTCCAAAAAGCACCAGCAAACATAACCTAATCACTTAGGAGTCATATTAATATTAATATTAATGCTCCGCCAGAGAGAGAGGTTTCCCTGAGGAATTTTTCTGGAAATTTCTGGATAATTTATCCATCCGTTCATTTTCTACACCTGCTTGTCCTGTGTAGGGTCGTGGGGGTCTGGAACCTATCCCAGAATCTACGGAAGAAAGCCAGTCCATCACAGGTCATTTGTGGATAATGTGACTGGTAAATTTCGCAGTAAACACAACCCGCTCTGCTTCTTGATGGTGCGAAAACGAGAAAAAAGTTAAAGGATAAGAAACAAGGAGAAGGTTATGTCCCCCCCCCGAAGTGCGAGCTGCAGCGTTAGTCACTTTTACAGAATCGATGGAGTGTCAGTGGGACAGACCAAACATGATGCGGGAACGAGGTCAGCATTCATTAGAATCATGGTCATTTGTATAAAAAAAAAAATGCCACAGAAAAGTAGAAGGATCTTCAGCTTCTGGTTGAACCTGTTCCAGCGGCAGCGAGAAAGACGTGTGGCGTGTAAAGGCAACTTTTAGAAAGTCAGGAGAGCATGCTTCTCGCGGCGATATCGACTCCAGCGCGGACACGACCGCCCGCTGGCGAGAAGGTGCTATTATGGTTGTTTTTCACTGCGGGCTGACAGTGAGACATTGTGCGCCTTTGCCCTCAGCCAATCAGAGAGGAAGCGCATACCTCCTGTAAACCCTGTTGTGATTCACTGCGGGGGGAGTCACACGATGCCTTTAAAACAGGCAGAAACAAAAACAAATCAGCACTAATCCTTCTGTGTTTATCATCGTCTCGTATGATTTTGCGTTTGACGTCAGATTTCTGTGCGATTAAAGCCTAGTTCACACGTCACGTTTCACGTGCACTTTTCAGCTTGTGTTCATACGTCATCTGTGCACGGATGCGGATGGTCGCGGTCAGAGCATGCATACAGCAGCCATATTCCGCCGGACCAGGAGAGTGCAGATGTATTGCGGCAATTTCACAAATACTGCATAAGCAGTGTAGAGAAACGGGTAAACTTTTAACAGCAGTTTGGCCGGTACTACAGTAATAAGGCACTGAAATCCTTACGAAAAAATTAGACAGGACCCCAACCTCTTCCCCCTGCTCAGCGGATTTTATTGCCAGGATTTCAAAACGCAGGAATAGCGCTGCTTTTTAAAACACAGCATTACCACGGTATGATGTCCTGCCGATATGAAAAATGAGATATGCAGGTACCTGTGACCCTCCTCATACAGCTGCTCACCATAACTACTACAAAGACTCCTCTTCTTCTACTCCTTCACTGTTAAAGTCCACACTGCCACCTACTGGAAATACCTAAAGAATTATCTTGCATATGCAGTCGATGTGTAAAGGTTTCTGCCGGACATAAAAATCTGGGCTAAACGTGAACCGACGACAGTCATCTGCAGCCAACCACTGGTGATGAAATTTACATCACGTCCCCTCTGCCTGCAACCAAAAGCCAACGTGGAAATTGTGAAAGTATGAATTGGCCTTAAGCGTCCGGCATGAGGCAGGTAGCTGAGAGGCAAGCCGGCAGAAGGCCCTACCGAGGGCCAGATGAAGCGCCCAGCCGATTAGCAAGCAGACCCACCAGCCACTGGCATTAAAGGGCACACGCGCCTCACAGCCCGGGACCTTCATCGCCATGCCGCTTTGCTTGATTGCTTGATTTGATTCCTCCTTTGCCCTTGCTTACTGCCCCCCCCCCCACCCCGAACACATAGTTGAGGCAGTACCTTGTGATTCTGGGTGAAACCATGGCAACGACACCGACCCCACGACGAGACACGAGGCCTTTTCATACCCGCTCCCCGGTTTTTTGGAGCGTCTTGAATAGCTGCCGCTCCCTGGTGGTTGATCGATTAATCACAGAGCCGCACAAAGCAGATGGTCAAGACTGGGTCATGGTCCGCCTCGTCGCTCCGGCGGACGGGCCCGGCCGACGGGGGCAAATCCAGCAGGTGGATTCAGCCAACGGCTTTTTTAACCACAGGGCTTTCTAGTTTCACGTTTTCAATTCCGGTTTTGAAGTTTTGTCATGTGTACAGAGTGGTGTAAAATCCATACGGTTGCTTCCCGCAAACTATATCACAAAAGAGTTACAGTAAATAACAGCAGCGTCGGCAGTCGTTTAGCAAATATACATACGAGAGACATCAGTGATAGAAGCTGTAGTATTGTAGTGTCCAGTGAACAAATGAGTCATCATTTTCTGAATCACGGATCATTATGATGTCATCATCAGGGTTAATTGGATATATGATGTCATTTTGTAATATGTGACAACACGTTTAGCGAAATTCACCTCACACATGCCTATTTGGTTTACTTAGCTGCACACGTTTTCACCACATGTTCACAGACACATCCAGTGTTTTGGCCGAGCAAAGGGGATGAGCTTCGAGCTACTTTCACACAGATGCTGGTTCCCGACGGTTTGGCGCAGCCTAGATCCCCACTACACCGTTTAACATCGTGTTCAAAATGGATTGTTTTTTTTTTTTTTGTGTCTTTCAAAACTTTGTTCATAAACCAAAGCACATTATACTCTGAGGAATGAGCCTTGTCCAAAAACATGTTTACAAGCACAAACATTTACACTGTACATTTATGCACTGAAGCTTCGTGAAACATTCATCTTCCATAACCGTTTATCCAATAGAGGGATACAGAGATCCTGGGCCTTATTCCAGGAAGCCCAGGGCATAGATAAAGCAGATGTACTAGATGGCACGCCAGGCCATCACGGAACACGCACAGTATTGGTATCTTAAAGAAGCCATGTAACCATGTAATTTTGTACTGTGTGAGGAAACCCGTGTAAACAGGGGGAAAGCTTGCAATCCAGGGCAAAAATCCACTCCCACAAACCAGGGAGTAAAAATCGAGCACTCATACCTGCGTCCAGTGAGCCGCTGCCATTGAGAAGCGTCTGCCAGCCGCATGAAAATAATTTCAGAAGGTAATGAAGTGTTCTGAAAGCACTCGGGCTCTGGGGACGCTTAGTTATGCCCTGAGTGGTCTCCATCGATTAATTAAGGTCATCGTCTAGGTGCAAATTAGCATCGTCTGGCCTTTGAAGGTGCAAGTCATTTACAGACTGGGTTCTTTCTGTTCAGGAGCTATTTTTAACCCCTAAAAGTGTTTAAAGTGGCCGAAAATGACAAAATTGACAAAAGGAGTTGCATTTAACTATATGAATATGAATGACATTATCAAAACTTCATTGTTTTTGTATCTCTGTGCTAAGTCATCCATACTGTAACCCAATGCACTGATTTTAATATAAAAAGGAATAAAATAAACAACTTTTACACTCCAGGTGTCAAAGGAGGAAACGAATTTGACAACATGCCCCACGGAACACGTGTGCTTACCGACAGGTCATTTTAAGGACTTATGCCGGAAATATCTTCTGATAAACAGCTTGGAATGTGTCGCTAATTAGAAAACAGCTGAGTAAAAAACAGAAATGAGTCAGAGTAAAAATAAAAGTTATAGTTCAGCCCCTCATGTCCCAGTAACTGATAATTAAGTAGCCGGATTCTGCAGTTCCAACCTTTATGGATCTGTATTTTTAAAGCCTTGCAACTAATTGCAACTAATAGCAACTTCGCTATGACATCAGCCGAGCTGCCCCTATTTCCACCCCCTGTGCCCACATTGCCCCTATTTCCACCCCCTGTGCCCTCATTGCCCCTTTCCCCTGCCCCTGTGCCTACATTGCCCCTTTCCCCTGCCCCTGTGCCCACATTGCCCCTTTCCCCTGCGCCCACATTGCCCCGTTCCCCACCGCCTGTGCCCACATTGCCGCTATCCCCACCCCCTGTGCCCACATTGCCCCTTTCACCCCCCAGCGGACGGGACACGGCGGCTCAGTGCATGTGCCGCACCTCGCCTGGATGCCGTCTTGCAAGGCTATGGTTTTCCGGCTGCCGCGTGGTACGCTAACGGCTGCACATTGCGATCTGCTCCCTTTTTCCATGACGGAACCGTGAGCTCCCCACTTTCCAGAACAATCTGAGAGGAACTGCTTTAAATGGTTCCCTGTGGTGCTTTTTCACATTTTGCAAACTATGAATAGAAGCATCACGCTGTGTTAAGGAAGAGAAAGTGCTAATGTACAAATACTTCCAGTCCAGTGAGAGAGGAAGTCAGTAAAAGTGAAAGAAACAAGTATCTGACAAGCTTCGGGTTTCTGCCTAGTATCCAATTTTTATATGACCCCTGTGTTACTGGCTTCACATATGGATGCTGGGATATCTAGGCAGGTTCACTGCAGACACATGTGTTGGTCACATGATCAGTCCCAACCTGCTTTGCACTTACTAATACAACACACACACACAAGGTTATGACAAAGTCACTTTCTTCTGAGTTTTTTTTCCTGCCATGTTTTACAGACTTCCCAATCTCGCCCCCCTCACCTCGCCCCCACAACACCGCTGGCGAGCCATCTCTGCGTTTCTCACTGTGCCGCCTTCAGAGTACCTGCCAACCGTAACGAGCGCGCCGTCCCCGGTTATAAAGAGCTCCTCGGTGAGCGGACGCCCTTCAAATGTAAACGCGTGGTCCTCTCACGGGTCAGGCGAAGGCCACAACGCCACAGCCGGACCGCTTCCCTGCTGCGTGATCTCTCTGCGCCAATCTGGGGCATCTGCTACCCTCCAGGTCACGGGGTCACCCTCACCGGCTTAAGGCAGCTTGGACGCCATGGGACATGCGACCGCCACGTGCCGCATTGTGCCGGAGAACACGAGGGAGCCATGCTGGGTGTGGAGGGAGGTTCAGCAGGTCAGACCTGCGCCTGTGATCAGAAGGGTGCCAGTTTCAAAGCCCCCCCGACAAAAGCTCTGGGACCCTAAGCTGCACTCTCACCCCTAATGTGGTGAAATAGGGGAACCAGAGGGACATACTAAACTAAGACATTCCAGGTACATTCCAGGGTACCTGTATTCATATCATATTTCTACATGTGGCAAATAAAGTTGCATTTCATTTACTATACAAGGCTCTCATCCAAGTTTGGACTCCCACGTACCTGCCCTACTGCCTCCCCACTGGAAGGTTGGCACGGCCCATCCCCCCGTCAGCAGCAGGCCAGTTGGCACAGCCCCTCCCCCTGTCAGCAGCAGGCTGGTTGGCACGGCTCCTCCCCCGGTCAGCAGCTGGTAGGTTGGCACAGCCCCTCCCCCTGTCAGCAGCAGGCCGGTTGGCACAGCCCCTCCCCCTGTCAGCAGCAGGCCGGTTGGCACAGCCCCTCCCCCTGTCAGCAGCAGGCCGGTTG
>JAODKF010000147.1:11658522-11671582 GCA_026779585.1 Mormyrus proboscirostris | reverse complement strand
GGAGATTAAAAAACACAGAAACCCTTTCAGCGGTGCTGAATATGTTAAAGAGTGTTTTATCAAAATAGTGGAACACCTGTTCAAAAATGAAAATGAAATAAATAAATAAATAAATAAATAAAATGAGGGACACGCGATTTTCGTTCTGAAGTCCATGAGACACTGAAAATAATTTGTTGTTTGTTTATACTTTGTTGTAAATGTTTCTATAAACCGTTTAGAATAAATTTCTGTTTCCAGTAAAATTCTGCGGCTCCAATGGTTTCAATTTCTTCTAAATTCTGAATGCGGCTCTTCTCAATCGGGTCACCGACCCCTAGGCTGAGCCATTTAAGAAGGTGGATAAACAGAACCCAGGAAAATACTTTCCTAAAGGTAGAGTAGCAGGACATCTTTTGTGACTCAAGCCAACAGCCTTCTGGATACATGTCAATGTCTATTGTCCATATTAATCACCCTGTCAGTGGTTTAACTGCCTCAGTTTATTGACATCAGTACCGGTTCTAACCTACGTGGCAGCCGAGGTGAGAACCAGCACCGACCACCCCCATTTGAGGAAAAGTGAAATTGGCTGGCAAGTCGGCTCTCCGTTAGAAGGCAGAGCTTAAGGCAGCCGACGTTGTCTACATACAGTAGGGTTCACCAGCAATGACTGACATGAACCAACTGGAAGACGCCATCAGTGGTGGTGATGGGAATAGTTTTATACAGTAAAAAGTAAATAAAAATCACCAGCAGTGAAGCACTCCATTTTGCATTCCCCAGACTGGAGAAGCAGATGAGAGATATTATTTTTTCCCCCAGATATAAGGGGTCCGGGGTGTTTCTGAATTCTCAATGTCATGTGCTTTACAATCCAGTCCAAGCTTATCACACGTTTCACACTAAAACACCATAGTAAAGTAACAAAGGAAGCTTCTTCTGAGGTACTGAAGCCCACGATATATGGAACATTAGCGTTTAACATGAATGCTAATTTATTTTATATCATAAATAATCCATTCATTATATATCAGGGATGGAGCATCTGTAGAAGAAACGTCACTTTACATCTTTTACCCCCCAATGTCATCCACCTAACGCACACTTCTGTTTACTCTTTATGTGGCGTGATAATAAAAAAACGATAACTTGTTAGTGCCCAATTAGCCTGCTGATGAGGATACTTCCAATTACACGGCTGGAAATGTGAAAGTGACGTGGTGTGTGACTCCACACGCATTTTTGTCTGGTGTGCGTTTGCGTACAATGTGGAATATAGCAGTTAAAGCAGAGTCATTTAAGACACATGATTACACCTACATGAGGATGATTCTCACAACCACTGACATTATATAAGACTTCATACAAAAAAAATTGAATCTGGTCATAAAAGCTCCTAAATCCCTAGCGAGCTAGCCTGTTAGCATTCTGGAGCTAGCCTGTTAGCAGTCTGGAGCTAGTCTGTTAGCATTCTGGAGCTAGCCTGTTAGCATTCTGGAGCTAGTCTGTTAGCAGTCTGGAGCTAGTCTGTTAGCATTCTGACTGCATGTTTCATAAACAGTCCTCCACTCAGTCAACCGGGTTAAGGCCAATTCTTACCCTGAGCCCCACTCACCGTTCTTATCCACACACCGTCTGCGTTTAATGACCTTTCACAATAATTGCATTCCCGTGTCTCCGAGGCAGTGGAGCCCAGGAGCAGTCATTACGTAATAGCAGTGGTGGCGGCCCATTAGCTTCAAATGCTGCACTCGCCGGCCCCCGACCAGCACATGTGACCGTGGCTCCCCCGACTCCGACTCTCATGCAAACGCAATTATGCTATTTGACCTCCAGTAGTATGCATAAATTTGACTTGTAAATTCACGATTAACAAGCTCCCATACACATTCTGCTGAAAAAACATCCGTCGCAACAGAAGCTTGTTTCTGCTGGGGTATGTTTGGTTTAGAGGATTTTGGGTAAAATCATAATGGCTGCCTCATTTTTTTCCAAGGGGCTGCGAGTGTCCTTCGTCCATCCAGCCCACTAGGCATCTTCATTGAAGAATTGGATTTGCTTCGGTCAGCCATCCCGAATAACTGCTTCGCGCTTCGGGGACTTGAACATCCACCTTGATAAACCCCTGACTTCTGACTTCCTCACCCTTCTGTCCACATTTGGACCCTGTTCAACACTCCTGTCTCATAAGGCTGGACACAAACTTAGATGGAATCGTATCTCTGCCAATCTGCTGGTCACTCCAGTACACGTTTCTGCTCAGTTCTTTAGTTTCCCTTGTCTCCCCCCCCCCACCCTACCTTCAGTCCCTCTTTCTCGAGCCTCCTTCCATCGTAACCTTTGCTCTCGCTCCCCCCCATCTGCATCTCTGCTTTGGTCTCCTCCTCCCTGCCATCACTTAAGGATTTCTCCTCTCTAGATGCTGAAGGAGCCTGTGACACACTTTTCCTTCATTCACCCCCCAGGCAGGATGTTTCTGTCCTACTCAGCCATAGGCCCACCACTTGTACCCCGGATCTCATCTCCTCCAGGTCGTCTCTCCTACACTTACTCCTGCACGTACCCACTTAACACCTTTAACACCTCCTGGCCACCCTTTCTCAACTTGTCATCACACAGACTTCTCTGCACTGTTTGATTCATACCTGTCATCCTGAAAAACATCAGCAAAATCTGGCCTTTTTTGTCTCAATATGTAGCTCAGTTTCTAGTCCGGGTATTTGTTACTCTACAACCAAAACTACTGCGACTCTCTACTGGCAGCTCTACCAGCTGGTGCTATCAGGCCACTGCAGATGATTCCGAATGCTGCAGCATGTCTGATATTCAGTCAGCCCCAGCGTTCTTATGTCACACCCCTACTTGTCTCTCTTCACTGGCTCCCAAGTTTAAATCCTTGGTGCTGGCTTACAGGTCCATCAAGGCACAGGCACAGGCACCCACCCGCTCAAAAAGTTCCCTAGGACCTATGTCCCATCTCACCCCCTTCTGTCAGCAAACCAATGCCGTTTGGAGCTCCCTCCACCATGTGAGAAGTGCCACTCCAGATGGTTCACTTGTGTGGTTCCCCGGTGGTGGAAAGAGACCCATCTGTTCCATGAATTCCATTGTAAGCTCAGCCTAGCTGCACTTATGCCTAGTTGACTACTCAACAGCATGAATGTTTGCAATGTGCTATTTGCCTCGCTGTATGTCACTTTGGACAAAGTGCCGGCTAAATATATAAACGTCTTTCAAGACGCAAATTAAACATCCATTGTGCCGAAGAAAGTATGAGCATTGCTGGATCTGTTTTCACTGCTACGGTGTTATTCTCCAAGTCAAATCACACCTTTGTGCCTCTATGTTATGTCCCATTTTCATTTCTGTAATAGTGTGCAGGAACAGGAACAGACAGCTACCCCCCCCCCCCCCCACCCAATCTGATGTGAGCTAAACTTTATACTTTAAATCTTTGTACTTTAACTCATATGGCACCATCACTGACATCACGTGACCTCCCACACATGACATCACGTGACCTCCCACACATGACATCACGTGACCTCCCACACATGAAAAAAAACAGCTCTACAATAGTCTTGACAGCACAGACTTGACAGCAGATAACATTACTTCTCCGCTAACGTACACTGGCATGATTGTAAGCACCTACAGCATTCCCCCTTACATACTTCCAGTTCAGTGCAGCTGCTCCAGCCCATGCCAACACTCAAAAGAAAATATGCCAAACCAGTTTTTGTTACGATGATTCTGATTCCATCGCATTCAGCCTTCCTAAACAAACACAATTTCGGCATTGTTGATGCATACATTTTTGAAACAGCCCGAGGAAACTTGTGGCTAAAAATACGGCATCTCGCCTGCAGGCAATTTCCTAAACCAGATTATAGCATGTCTCATCAAGGCTGGACAGCTGTGCCTGCAGTTGTCACATGTCACCTCTGGCGCCCCCCTCAGAATGGCTGGTGCCACCGCGACCTCATGCGCATTTTACCGCTGCATGTTAGCTGACTCACAAGGTTCTTTTCCCCCTCCCACTTGGAGGTCAAAGGTCGCCCTGCCCAAAGGGCATTGTCGGACGGGAATGCCCATTGGATTTTCCTGTGGGGAACTGTAAAACAGCTGAATTTTCAGCATTTGTACTGAGCTTTGAAAAATAAAATGCATAATTATATCCTATGTAATGTGGAAAAAAAAATTAATAAAATCCAGCTTAGAAACTTATTATTCACAGTACATAACACTTTATTGTTTGATCATATCGCAACAATCTACAGAAAGACCAGCCCTGGTGGATTTTGATGTTTTGGCAGTTAATTGTCTGAGATCTGTGCTTCAGGGCACAGAGCTTTGATTTAACTATGTTGACAGTCCGGTTCTGACACACCGGGAATCCAAGAGTCTGTCCAGGAAGACTTAATCTCAACGCTGGCAGTAAGCATTTCTTGAAAAAATGTTCCAGAAAGGAGTGTACCACAACTAAGCAAACAGGAATGATCAATGCGAGATATTAAATCGGCCAATTATATGACAGTCATAGTCACACAAACACATATCAGTTGTTAATTGCAATTGGTTTATTGGTTCAGCTTTTTTATATTCATAAAGCAGATCATGGGTTATATGTTGCAAGTATTCATATTTTGTCCTCTAACTGAAATGACTGAAATAGTAAAGTCTAGTGAAATTCCTTCATGTGATCCATTTGATTTTATTTGGAAATAGGCAACAGATAAAATCACTAGTAATTAAAAATCCGGCACATTTTTTTGCTTGCAAAATCAGCATTAAAGGATTGCATTTTCCTCAAGGATTCAATCAATCTTTCTAACACAGCTGGACACAGAATGGCCGTCTATGACCTAGCATAACTGTTCAAAGTCAAGAGAGGACAGGCGAAAGATAGCATCTACCGCTGACGACTCCATGTTCACAGATTTCGACCTTCTGTTAAACCAGCGAATGCAGAGACCTGCACTGTCAGCCTTTATGGTCACTTGAAAAGGGGATTTTCGAGCGAAATGGTTCCGCTGTTATGCCACAGAGTGACTGGCTGCTCTCAGACACCTGCCATCATCCTTCTCGGCTAATTGCTCATTAACTTCTCCTCCTCTTCCTCGGCTGCTGAAGACGGACCCTCCCGTATGTAGTACATGTATATTTAACAGTCATGGGTAAGCATACTAACACACTGGAGTGCCTTTATCAAATATGGATGCCTTCATTTTCTGTCCGAGGTGGAGGGGCCGCAGACACAAGGCAGGTGTCTTCTTATTTGGGGGCGGGGGGTACAGTTAGGGTCGTGGGGAGTGACCGGATCAGCTCAGAGGCAGCAGATGCTACCTTTCCATGAGAAAGTGGTCGGAAAAAAACAACAGTGGCATTTAGTCACTCTTACCAGCCCAGCTCAAATTACCCAGTTTACCAGGGAAAACACCACCATTAATTTTCCTGTGTATTAGCCAGGCTGCCGGCTGGATTATTCATGCTGCTTGCATGGATGTTAAAAGGCATAAACAGTAACATTTACCTGCAAAACAAGTCCTTTATTGGCACTGGAAAGCCGGAGAGACCCGCCGATGCCTCAGGGCTACACGATGGGCAGAACGTCCGTCACTGTCCTCCCGGCTTGTCCGGGTGTCCCCAGGAGTGCTGCTTCAGCCCCATGGACGCATGGCATTGTGGGTGCAGTGTACGAGCCATGATCTCCTAGATGCGGCCTACGATCTGTTGGCTTACACTGAATTGCCTCACCGATGGACCACGACCACAGTTCACACCTTGCGTTCATTACATTTCCTTTGCATGCTATAATATCCAGGGGGTGTGGGTAGCCAGTCCACCCCCAAAGGTTAGTTTTTTACTCCTTACTCAGGAGTTTTCAGTTCCCCACCTCTGTTGTCGTCTGGAATTCCTTTCCTCTTCCCTCAACCTCTATCCCTGTTTCATGCACCGTTTTGTATAGATGATGTAATGATGGATTAACACGCACTCGCGTCAAGTGCCTTTGGGCGACTGTCATGAAAGGCGCTATATAAAAGTAAACTGAACGGAGATGAATGAATGATAAATCTGTTCATTTCATCCATTAAATTCAGCCACGTTTCTGCTAGAGGACCCGGCCCTGATAACCCCCCTTCCCCCTCTCCTCTCATTCTTCTCTCTCCTGCTTCAGGCTCCATCAGTCCCTCTCTTGGTACATCGCTGCCCCTTTCCTGGCTGTCACCGTCGTCCCTTTTCCGGCATCACTGTGTAAGCCCCCCCAGCTGTGAAACTTGCGGCGCAGCAGAACAGGCTGCCGCTGATTTGCAGTGGCTGTCCGTCACTCTTCTCCGCATCAGATCGTCTGATCATGTAAATTCATGTTGACGAGAAGATCGGCCAGAACCATCACAGAAAGGTTGACGTGACCCATAGATAATTTCTTCGGTCTGTAATCACTTACAGTATCTTGCAGGCAGCCAGTGACACCCTGTATGTAAGGCTACTCCTTCACAGGGCACACCCTCACAGAAAATCGCATACTTTTGGAAATTCAAAGATACCAGTTCACCCAACTGTATGGTTTTTTAACTGAGCAGGTCATTTGGTAGAACATACAAACTAGGTGAAGGCAGAATAGAGGTAAGAATCAGACCTGCAACCACCAGTGAACCTGAATAATTGCATTTATACCCTAATTTTCCTATGACCTCATAGACATTAGCGGAACACCTGTAATTTGTGCCTCAAACAAGGTGATGTCATTAAGCACGCTAATGCCCCACCCCCAATGTTTATGAAGAAGGCCAATGACATCATTAAAGGCGATAAAAGTGAGAAGATACTGGTTTAGCTCATGGTAGAATCAGCTCCTGGTTCATTCAAATGAAGGAAACTTCAGTCTATTGTATCTTCAGTTTTGCTGATAGTCACAAAAGGCCAGTGGGGAGGTGGATCAGAGAGATGACACCCCCCACCCCCGACAGCAGCGAGGGCACACTTCGCAGACCTTTGCTGTAACGCCTCCTGACCTCCCGTTATACAAGGCAGCAGCTGATTGGACAAAGCAGACGACGGATGAAAGAGGCGGACGACAGCGCAGGCAGGATTTCAGAGTTGGGGGACATTCGAAGAGTCTCTTTCCATGTCGCTCACGCGACCAGTTATGGCACCTATCGGCCGACTCTGTTCTCGATCGGTGAGACGCGGCCTGCGGACACGTCGGCTGAAAACAGCGACAAAGATTCCAGATTTTGTTTGTGGCATGTGCAGTTATACGGGCATCACTTCAGTGAAATGTAAATCTCACTTGCTCCTGAGATAAAAGAGAACCAAAGGAGTCTTTACTGTAGATAAATAAACGTAAAATCAGGGAGAGTGTGAGATAAAATAAAGGGCTATTTATAAAGACTATTCAGAAGACAGTGTGCAAATGCTGTTATGTACAGTGAGCTTAAGGCGCTCAATAGAAATGACAGGGATTTCGATGAGAACAATGTCAACCAAAGAGCGCAGCGGCCATCAATGTGAGAGAGATGAGGCAGATTATACAGCTGCTTCATAGGAAATTACCTGGATTTTAATGCTTGTCCTTGACTGTGTACTGACGCGATGTTACCCATTTCTGGCGTTAAACTGATTAACCTTGAGCTGTCCTTGAGAGCTGCTTCCGTCACACATGACTGATGGAAGCAAACATTAATCTAAGACCTCAGAAGTGAATCTGCAGGGCAAACAGGCCTTCAGAAGCATACTAGATGTATTCCAAGACTGTCTCTCCAGACAGAATCCCCCCACTAAGACCGATCATCCTGATTAACCGCCCCGCCCCCCCCTTCCACATCTTGTACATGCTCAGTTAGGACCTCCTGTCGCTAGGGAGATGATTCACCTGGGCTTGTCGTTTAAAGAACAAAAACATTTTAAACGTGCCATTTCAAGATTCATTTGGCTGCTATTGTGAAATTGTCTGCACTACTGCATTTGTCCCAGATGATGAAGTGAGCATCAGCCCCGTCACTCTGCCACGACTCATCTCCTCCACGTGCTTCTGTGTCAGGTCATGCGATTTCTCGGACTGTGATGTGATGCATGTCATGTCATGTGATATGATGCGATGTGATTTGAAAACCCGCACAATACAGTAAGACTGAGCAAGCCACACGTGGCGAGGGAGTCAAACCCCAACCCTGGAGGTCGAAATTAAGCTTTATTTGCCATTTGGAGAAGTAAAGGGCCATTGGAGCGTGATTCTTTTCCACATATCCCATAATGCTCTTTGAGACACACAGACGCATAAAAAGAGGTGAGAGCAAAGCTTTAAGCACGGGGTCAGCTGTCCATCCGACACCCATCTTGCACTTTTATGGGGGTTAAGGGTCACGCTCAAGGGCCCAATGAGGATGTGGCTTCTCGGCCGGTGATGGGATGAGAACCAACAAACTTCCAATCAGAGGCAGAGAAGTCAAGCCCGCTAAGCCACACACTAACCTCCCCAGGTGTGAGGTAAGGGGGTATCAAAAGCACAAGAAAACGACAGAATGGATGCAAAGTCTCCAGCACTGTCCCGGGAACACCACAAGCCAAGCTCACGTGCCTCTTTGAAGTCAGAAATTGAGACTGAAAAATAATCCCGGCAAAAAAAAAAGAGAGAAATACTCCTGCATCAAAATTGCATTAGCTGCCGGCCGTGCGGAGGGCTCTGTTTTCACCGCATGAGGGCTGAATGGGGAGGCGAGTGACATACGACCTCGCCGCATGCGGCTCTGGTTGCTGGGAACGTGACTTCCCCTTTAAGGGGAAACATAAACAAACAGCAGGGTGAGCCTTATAGCACGGCCAGTGAATTACTCACCATTTTAGCTATGGTTCTTTAGACACAGGGCGGTAGTTTAGGGATTTGGGTGTGGGAGGTTATGGGTTTGAATCCCATTGCAGGCAGAGTAAACATATCATTGTTGGTCCTCGAGCATGACCCTTAACCCCAAATGCTCCATGGTGTTGGATGCCGGCTCAGCCTATGCTCTGAGCCCAAGATTTCCTCGCTTGTATGTTGCTTTGGAGAAAAAAAGTATATATCTGCTGTGCGAATGTAAAAATATGTCAAACACACATCAGCACACGGCAACCGAAAAGTAATTCAAACTGTATGATTCTTCAAAAACTCATTATCCGGATATGTCGCGGGGAGAGGCAGCTCAGGACGGCCTCCTCGCGGGCCCCTGTCAGAGCCGGTCTCACGGCTGACTGGAAGCTGGTTGGAATCCCAGAAATCCCAATTATCTCATTTCACAACCACGCTTCACACGCAGAGCCGGGCCGTGATTAGCGGCCATCGCCTGCCACGTCGCCATTTATCGAGAAGAACTGCAAATTTACACAGCTACTTTTGATGACTAAAACGTGATCTTTGCTTTTGTAATACGGGGTGGATTGACAGAATGCGAGGGCCCTTTAAATGAAGGGGCTGTTTGCTTGAGTTTGGCGTGCGGTTTTGGCCTCAGGAGAGTCGCCCAGCGACCGCACTGCTCCCACTAAGTTCCCACTAAGTGAGTAATCTGGCCGTGCGTTAAATAAAAGACGAGCGTAATAACATAAGCAGACTGCAGGATTGTAACTGTTTGGCCTTATAGAGTTTAGAAAATTGACAGTAATTGTACCATCCCATTGTAACAGAGCATTGTCATCAACTTTCATAAATTCAGAACTATATATGTCCATTCATCCATCCATCCATCCATCCACCCATCCACCCATCCACCCATCCATCAACCAGACATCCTGATCAGGGTCAGGGAGGGCCTAGAGCATATTCTGGACCGCAATGTGCACAAGGTGCACTCTGAGTGGAATTTAATTCTACGCATATATGGACTCTATTGCTTTATATGCACATTATATATGTAGCTAATGGGTACACACCTAACACTATATTAAAATCAAAGCCCTAAGATGGAACAGAGTCAGTCTTTGCCTTAAGCCAGCCTCAAGTATTCGTAAATAAATGCTGTCACACACATCCTGAAGTGGGCCGCCCTTGTTTGAGGGACAAACATTCAGTGATGTGTAAGGCATGAAATGAATTTGACATTGATCTCAGACATGTTTAGCATTCTGTAAGCAGGTGTTGTCATCTTGGTACATGTCAGAATCTTAATGGACAGCGTTTGCAGCACTTACAGCTACAGTGGCTGTAAAGCTGCAGAGGCAATAAGATAATCAGCCAAAGGCATCATTTTACTATACAAGTCGGCAACTTTTCTATACTTTCTCGTGATCAAAATTAAGCAAAGTGAAATAATGGGTTACAAGGTCAATTTATTCAATCAGTAAGTTTTCTATAAAGACAGAGGAGTCAGGTCACATTTTTTAGGGCATGTTGCCATCTGATGGGCATGAGATGCAAATCACAAGAACCATCATGCACCCAAAACCGAAAGAACACAAAATGACTGCAGCTGCATCTTCTAATACTTACAGTTTTCACCAAAATTTCCAGGTTAATATGAATATACTTATTTAAAGCGTCAGATGTAACAACAAGCAGTTATTCAAAAAAGTGTTTCATGCCGTCTAATTTAAGGAGAAAAACAAAAACAAAATATGCAAATCTGAAATTAGTTCCTTATGCCTCATCACTTCCCGCCAAACACACTTGTGCAGAAAATTACCAAAATAATACAGAAGAGGGCAAAATGAGACACTAAAGAAACACTGAATGAAATTTTAAAAAGTCGAAATGAACGATCCTAAAAACTGTAAATCTGCTGCTCTGACTTGCTATCTGGCTGTATATCTTGCTTAAACACCTGTACGTCACACAGTGCAATGGCAGAGAACGGGAACTGAAGAATAAACTAAAATGTAATCATTCATTGGACTGCAAATATGTCATTATTATATCCTGGTTGTTGATTTGTTGGTATATCTGCACTGGCACATCATTTATGAGGGATTATCAGGGAGGGAAAAATTATAAAGGATGATTGGCAGGAGAAGACCAGCGACGACCTGCCCACTCTGAGGTACTTCCCTGGCCTTCAGTACCACGTCAGACATTTTGCCCATTCCTTCAGGCCTCTAGGGGTCACTGTTTATAATGCTGAAATCCATTTTACAACATTCCAAAGAAGAGACAAAACGTGCATTTAAACGATGAGTTATTTTAAAGTTTCGCAAATAATCTCAGAAACAGAGGAGGTACTATCTCCTCTACCTCTACCGCCCTCCTCTGGTTTGCACGACAAGGTACCCAGCACTCTGCTTTGTAGAGTGAAGCATTCTGATGGTTGTCTCCAAAGAAAACCCAGCACATACAGCAAAAATGTTGAAAGACTCATCAGACCATGTTACTCGTCTCTATTGGTCGGAAGGCCAGGTTCTGTGCCCCTAATGTCAGGTTATGTCTTTTTGTGCACTGGCCTTGGATAGAGCAGCTTTGCAAATGATGGCTGCACCATAAATTCCTCCATCATGAAGCTTTTGTTGAAAGTGGGTCACGGTGATTTCAGCTCTGTGGGAATGTTTGAGGCTGTATTTTTGTGTCGCTTTGGAATAATCTGCTACATTTTATTTATTTAGCAGGTGCTTTTATTATAGCAATGCACATTTTGGACAAAGACAGGTCAGGGTCCCTGCTGTAATTCAGGTTGAGGACCTCACTCATGGGTCCAGTGAGGAACTCACTCTGTCAATCCTGGGATTAGAGACAGTGATTTTCCTTCAATTGCAACTGCTGTTCCTCTAGGCTGATGCAGTTTGTGTTGGCTTTACGCCCTCACGATTCTTCAGACTGCTTCCCTACACTGCCTGGGATAGACGCCAGACCACCAGACCCTAACCTGGATGAGAGGATGGAATATTGATGGACAGATGAATGGCTAGATGCTAGAACTGCTAGTTGCCTTATGTTACTTTGAAAGATCATACATCATTAGTGATGCCCCCTACTGGCAGCTGGTATTCAGCCTAGTATGACTCATCTCTGTAACTATGTTTATAATTGCGATGCTCCTTCTTTAAAGGTAAAGTCTTTTTTTTCATGTAGTGTTTCCTTTATTTTGTCCACCCCTGCATATACAGATTGATATTTGAATGATATTTAGCCTCAACATCAAATCTAGATTTTTTCTCCCCAATGGGGCTGAGCACCACAGTAACACGATTTGGCTCCATCAGAGACCATCAGAGTGACCTGCCCATGCAACGCAAATGTCAACATGACGAACGCGGTTTGATGTCCGTGGTTCTTCGCATGCACTCACTCCCAGTGTCACCATGGTTGCAGTTGTCAAACCAAGTACCCCATCCTGGGTTATTACTTGTCTTGTGTCTGCAGCTTCTACTGTAGATAAGGCAATCAAGTATGATGGATAGCAATTAATGTTGTATATACGCATATTTATTAATAATTCAAATACACTTTCAGATTCTCCAAATAAAAAGCAACCCTTTCTTCTGTACGTCTGACTAACAGACTAATTAAGACTGGAAAATCTGTTAAGGACATTGGGTTAACCAGAGGGGAAAGTAAGTATGCACATTCTGTCTATCACAAGCTATAAATCAGGTCTTCTTAATTGGTCAGTAAAAAGCCCTACATTGTGGTAGAGAAAGGCAGGGCCACATGAGATCATTTGTGGGTTCTCAGCCTTAGGGGACGTGCTAAAGTGCATCGCTGTTGAGTAGCGCTTATCTGGGAGCCCAGTTTGCAAAAGGGACCAGGCCAACGTGAGAAACTGGGGTCACGTTGATGTCAAACTCATACCTGTGAGTCAGTCAAACATTGAGTCTGTAATCTAAATATCTGACAGAATTGATCACGAAGGGTCCAGCGACACAGCAGGTGACGTTTAGGATCCACAGTGTGACAGCCTATAAGTGTAGTACCATGTAGGTCAGTGAGCTGGGTTATAAGCGAGACCCAGTAGCCTAGAACTAGGTGCGCCCCCTACAGGGCTACCTGAGTATCTTCCCGGAACAGCAGAGCCAGCTGAATTGTTCATTATGAACATGATGCTATTGGAGCAGCATCAGTCTGACACAGTGTATCCATGGGTAGCACCATTTTCCCCCCTAATGGTTAAACACCTTC
>JAODKF010000147.1:11641302-11653049 GCA_026779585.1 Mormyrus proboscirostris | reverse complement strand
CCCCCCCGTACAGCAGGTGGGGTTAAAGTCAGTGATCAGCTGAAGATGTTTCAGGTCTGGCAGACTAATGCGTCATATCAGGCACCATGTGTTTACAGTCCTTCACATGACCTTATACCTTCATCCAGTCCCCTTAAAAAAAAAACCCAATAATCTCAGTTTGATCAAAAAAAAAATGTTTTTTTAGCACAAATATTACATATTTTGTCCAGCATCATACACAATAATGATTAACTGAGCATTATATTATATGACAAAATGATGTTAAAATAGCTTTCTCAGCTGCCTGGACCTCAAATACAACGCGCAGAAGCTTTTAAATGCTGTTTAGTTCAGAAAGTAAAAATGCTGCTATTTGAAAAAGAGACACCCACAGGCAAAAATGCGCAGCCCTGCGCACAGCACAGCAGCTCATGCTGGAGATGTGAGGGGTGAGTGTAGATCTAGGGCCACCCATTACGTAGGACGCAAAGTATACAGCTTATGATGGGTATTATTATTGAAATCACCGTCGTGCCTTTTCAGTACCGTCTCAGCAAATCTGACGCCAATTCATCCTGTTCCTAGCTTTTAATGTCTTTTGTGCCAGCAATAACATCAAACTGCCACAAAACAAAGCTCTCCTCAGGTGAATCACTCCAAAACACAATTCACTACCCATAATGCTCCTGGAGTTGGCTCGTCGCTGACTGCTGGATGAAGCTGATCGATGATTTGTAATTGTAAAGGCACCACCTACTGGAGTACAGCAGCTGGTTTAAAGCACAGCAGTTGGTCTCCTATAATAGCCAGAAGGATTTCTGTTCTATTCCCTCGGCGTCACTGCGAGTTTCTCAAGTGTACAGAGACATATGGGAACATGTGACCTCTGACCGCCCTCAAAGAAATCATTAAAACCCAAAGAACATTTGTTTCCCATAATTCAAAGCGTCCTTAGAATGTGAAGAAGTAACATCAGCGTTGCAAAGCCATTGCGCATCTAAACTGACTGGAGACTCGTGACTAATCTTAATGCAAATAGACAAATGACAAAGACACACTGACCTCTTGGTGCCGAACATCTTGGCTGAGTCACTTGTCGGGAGGAGCCTACAGGCAAGGTTAAGATGGTGAGTCTTCGAGGAGCCAGACCTAGGAGTGTAGGGAGAGGATGTAAACACAGCAATACTACCGATACTACCCCCCAACCCCCCCAAAATGAGATTGGCCTTCCCCGTGTGGCCTCTGTTAACCCCCTTCAAATGGAGAGATATGGATGAGTTAGATGACACAGACAGAAAAAAAAAAAAAACAAGGTTTGAGGACTCCACTTCCCATCATGCCGAGCAAAGAATCACACTGTGTACCTTAGTGACTCAAACATCTCAGACGATTATGGTGTACTATATATGGACTTCATTTTCATTTACTCTTCACAATAACACCATTTCCAATCGGTCAAGCAGCCTACATGAGAAAGGGGCTGGCCATTCAGTCAAGAAATCCATCAATCGATGCATCAACAAACAAATTAGCGACAAAAACCGTAATTATAAGCTTGTCAGTGTTATCCATATTACCCATGAAAACCTTGGTAAAGCGCGGCTTTAAAAGCAAGAGAACAGACAGTGGCCTCTAACAAGAGATATCCCCTTGTGTGATTTTTCAAGCAACTGGTAAAACTCTAGCCACAGAAACCTGGCGTGTTCAGCCTGCCACGGGCTCTTAGGCGCCACAAATGCATGACATGCGATAAAGTGGCGTTACCACGGCAACGCGGTCCCGGTGGAACGGGAGACGGCCACGTCACGGAGCCCGTGTCTGGGGAGATGTGCGTATCGCTAAGAACGTAAACACGACACGGCACACGGCCCGGCCTGGTGGAGCCCACTGTTCCCCGCGTGTCGCAAAAGGCAGCGGGGGCCAGACTAAATGGAGGGGGGGGTGGAGAGACGCCGGCTGGAGCCCGACAGCAGGAAGCACGCTGGAGAGCGAAATCACTACCCTGGCCCACCTGCTTATAAATATGCTGGCTCCGAGGGCCGCCTTTCATTTCCAACTTGTCAGCTGACTGCCAACCCCGTAAACCCCCCCCTCGCCTCCATCGGGGACGAGCCTTGAGTGCAGTGATGCCTGGCTGCTTATTTACCATCAGCGGGTAGCCTGTTGTTCTGATGCAGCCTCAGGTCCAGTGTCTCTCTGGCCATGCGTTCATAGGCCAGCTTAACTCCGGCAGCTTTTTATACTCCGTGTTGGAATTCGTTTACGGGAGGAGGGTTGGCAAATCGTGGCATTTCTGCTACAGACGAACCTTTCCGATTGTAAGGGAGAGAAATGAAATGAGGCTGTAAATAGTTAAGGGTAAATGGTGCCGGCAGGTTCTGCACTGACGCCGTGCTCGGACCTCCTCCGTCCGCAAAGCTAGATTTAGGACGAGCCCGCAGAGCTGGGGGCCAAACGGACCCGCAGGAGTTCGCTCCCCTTTCATGAAAAGGTTATCGCAGCGGGGAGGACAGGGCTCAATTATTAATGCTGCCATTCGTACGATGTGTCAGTGAAAAATACAGAAGTTAGTTTGGGGGGGGCATTAGGCAGGACTTTCTCCCTGGTTACTCCAGAGAAAAGTGACGCACCGACACCCCCACGGTGCAAACAACCCTTCATTCCCCCTGGAAATCCATACTGTCTTTCATAATTTCATCACCGACTACCCAAAAGACGCTCAAACACACTTACATCTACTCAGTGATTTAGCCACTGAATCCCATCTCACCAAGTTCTCACAATCCAGCGAACACTGGTCTTTAATGGGAAAATTGCTTTTATCGATGTAATGGGCCTGTGATAAGCTGCCTGAAAGATCCTGTAACCATAAGTAACACAGTAGACAACACAAACATATGTATCGGATGGATTTTTTTATCACCCATAAAGCCAACGTCTGCTACAGCGTAATAATGATATCCTAATAGGAAATATGATATGTACTGACAGAACCGGGCTGTCCTTCCAGCCTATACACCTCCTCGTGACTAAGGTTATTCTTGAACGATAATAGAACAGAGATATTTGAGCGCTTTGAAATATGGGTAATTAGACACCATTAGTTAAAAAAAAAAAAAACATAATGATGTGCCACATCTGGCTCATGTTCCACAGACAAAGACAGATAGTAAAATTTACGTCATGTCATAGTGATTAAATGGTAGCTTGACCGACCGTTTTAATGCGCTAATCAAAATTATGTACGCGCTGGTGAGAGGGGGCGCAAAGCCAGGCAAGGTGGGAAAAATAACCCAGGCTGTATTAGTCACATGTCTCCACATTCAGGGAGACGGAGGAAGACAAGGGGGAGGGAACGCACAAAAAAAAAGAAGATTTTAAGTAAATCTCTGAAGGCAAACAAAAGATGCTGTTTTGGCAAGGACAGGAAAAACAAAATAAACGCAACCGTCAGCATGGCTGATTGAGGCTGTCGCAAATGTCAAACATGTTGGGAATTACTGAGGGAGAACGAAGGAATGTGCACCATAAGTAAGTAGAGAAAATGAGGATTTTCCCCAACTGCTCCTAACGCATGTTCAATCACCTGACTTGCTCTCCTTGGGTGGCTGGTGGCGCCTCCCTCTGGCATCTCCTGATATGACATATCTTGAAAAAAAATACATGAACTTGCAACCCAACACAGCGCAACAAATCACACTTTTCGTTTGCTCCAAAATGTGCAGGGAGGTAAAGGAGCACGGAGTTTAAATTCACGCTCCGCTGTCCTCCATTTCCGATAAAACTCACCTTACTTAGACTGTGCTGTATCCCGGAGATTTTAAATCATTATGCAGTCCGGGTTTCACACATCATCTCCCCAAGTCAAATAATCTTCCGCACGGAAGTCAAGGAAAATGTTTGCTTAAGCAGTAATATGCGGCACAACCGCAGAACGCTCCCACCGCCTTCCAGTGAAAACACAATGTCACCATCGGCAATAATAAACCAAACCTCCGTAATCTAAGAGGCGCTATTTTGGTGCTGGACCGGTTTGTCCCCAGCTCTAAATGCAGCATGGAGCTTTTACCCAAGTAACAGTCTGCAATAAAAAGGAGAAAGCTTTTAACGTCCTCGCGAGGAAGGACGCTACACGGGAGTGACAGACCTGTGACTTTTTAATGATGCTATAAAAACTCTGCCTTTTGCACTGTGCCGTCTGCGGGGGCCTTTTACCACCGCAGATAGAGGAAGCCACATCGAGGGACTTTTGAGATTCATTAACCTGATGTTGTTTTTCTGCTTATGTGTCACTTTGCAGACTTCTGACGAGCGATTATGCAGCTAACAAGCATTTCTGTAGCTCTTGTTTATGTGTTTCAGTGGACACAGTGGATTTTGGAAGGATATCAGAGATGCCCTGTGGCAGCAAAGGCTGGTGTGGCCTTCCCACGCTGAAGGACATGTGACCACATCATCTGACCCCTTCGGCAGCCAGGCATTGGCTGATCAGGGTGTCACGCAGCAAATCATGCGGCTGGCTACCAAAGTACTGTAGGTGAATGGCGGTTAATCATCTCCTTCCTGGACATAAACTGGAGTTTGACTTCAGAAATTCATTGATAAACAATTCATTAGGCCCTCGAAACTTATCCGGCATCGGTGTCACTGGCATTATTAGTTATTGTCACACTCTGTGTCTCTCAGGCCGTCATTCACCAAAATAGATCCCGTCTGCTATGTTGCCGGTCTCATGTCGAAATTTGAGATTCCTCTCAGATTTCAGAGGAATATCTGAAAGATGCAGACGCTGAAGCAGCTTTCCGAAGGCCGGGGCAGGTTTGAAGCTTGAATGAAAGCATCGACAAATGCAGCCGGTTCGTGGTTGAGATCAAGAACCCCAAGGTCGTTCTCTCAAATCCCGAGTGGCAAGAGGAGCCTTGCTATAGCACCACAGAGCGATGTGATCACCCAGAGTTTCTTTAGTGATATCATACTGTGTAGTGGGTAATGTAATAGTAACTCGCAGTAGCTAAACAGATGAGTGCAAGTATCATTTATATTAAACTGCTGTTGCAAAGTGGTTTAAAACATAATGAGGTACGAAAACATGACACCACGTCCCTGCTGGTGTCTTGTAACTGTACAGATTGTCTTGAATACTGAAAACAGACTGATTGTCGAATTTAAAGATGGAAAGGTAAAACAGATGTGACTGTTCTGCTTGGTAGCTGATGTAATCGGTGTCTGTCCCACTGCGGATGCATGAGTCATGTGTTTCCTTCAGCCATGTTCTTCAGACATCAACATCGCCTGCCCATCTCTGGCTATTCCCAGTGCAGCCCCTACCACACTGACAGCAGAAGACAACAACGTATTTATCTGAGAGTAACAAATATCAAACATAACCTCGCAGTAAACCGAGTGACACTGCAGTGCTGACAGATTGTAAGCACAGATAGCCACAAGTATGCCATCATAATTGTTCGATTTATCCGTTTTCGATAGAAACCCCGAGCTTTTGATTTCTTAACTGCATGCCTCTCCTCTGCCTGCAAGCATTTAAATTGTCACTTCTCAGATACCTTATCAGGTGGTGACATGTGACTGATTGGCACATCGTGAAAGACAAAAAGGGTTGTCTAACATCAGTGTTCTGGAAAGAACAAAAACTGAAAACACTCATTCTAGAGTATTATATTATGGAGTATATTATGGACAATTCATCCATCCATCCATCCATCCATCCATCCACCCGTCCTGCAATCACTTACCCAGTACAGAGTTGCAGTGTATGATGGACCGAAAAATTTTAAATTATATTACACTATTAATGTATTATTTGTGCTATGTTGAGATACCTGGCTGCTTTATCCAGTGCAAACTGGCTGTCACAGTATATACAGCTGGATATTGTGACAGTTATGAACATTTTATTATTTTTTTCTGCTTATCTGCTAACTCCCAGAACCATTGAGCCCAATATCCAACTCAAGGTAGCTTCACCACAAACTTTTTTGAGTTTCTTCAGTAAAAGAGATAAAAACCTTCCTGATAAACTATTTCAGTATGCTGAACCTGGTGAAGTAATGCTTTACTTAAGAGTTCTCTTGAACAGAAGCAGGTCATTGGCGATTTTCTTGTTGAATATCTTGTTCTTTCTCTTTCTTGCATTTTATTACGTCTTCTGCCAAACCCTGAAAAAAATCACCTCAGTGTTTATGTGCATATGACCCATGTGAATGACCTCTTTCAAACCTCGTCGTCGAATTGCATCACCAACTCTTCCACGCACCCCACCCAATGATTCATGGTTCAAGACGAGGCTTTCCAAAATTACCCACTCATTCTTTTTAACATATTCATTTGAAGCAAACAAAAAATGAAAATGGAACATGGCTAATTGAGCTGGAGATAAACACCTAAGAAGGCGTGTGTCTCATCTCATCTGTCAGACATCTTAAACTGTATAAGTTCTGTCACAGCTCCATTTGGTCATAGAACTTCCCCTTGATAGTTATCGCTGGTAATATGTCAGCAGACTGAGTTATAAGGAAGCACCACACGCATAGCAATCTATCGTAATAATATATTTGTCATATCCCTTTCATTTATCCTCATCCTCGTGCATTACTTACTGTATGTTCTAGCTTGCTGTTTAATATCGACCCCCCTAATTAGACCTTAACTGGTAATACTGTAAAGGTGTATTAAACATTTGAGGTACACTGGACGCATATTAGATTTATGGTCTTTAAGTCCATAAAGCCAAGAAAGCTCCATCCACACAAAGACTGGGAGTATTTGTTCAATTATGCAGACTACAGTACATCAGAAAGCATCATCTGCTCTTTCAGGCACCCCTTACACATGGAGGACTGATCACTTTTCCACATTAATGCACCTCATTTGGAACTGAGTAAATATTTTACTGCCCTACTGTTTGTACAAACCTGCATGTAGATTTAAGGACATTCAAGCGCCAACATCCTGCCATGGTTGCGGACGAGCAACTGCTTAAGGTGGTTTTTCCCAATCCGGTCCCCAGAGAACCACAGACAGTCCAGGTTTTTGCTCCCTCCAAGCCTCCAAGCTCCCAAAAATGTAGACTGTCTGACTGGGAGCTCGGAGGGACCAAAACCATGGAGCGACTGTGGCTCCCCAAGGACCAGGCTGGGAAACACTGTCTTAAGAAGCCTTCGTCACTGGAAGCTGTCAGAGCACTATTATCATTCTGATTAAAAAAGAAAGTATCATCTCAGGCTCAGCTTATTATTTTGTATCCGGGGGCAGTAAACCATTCCACTTAGTCCATGTTAAGCCCGTTAAGCATGTTCACCAGGTTCTAAATTACAAGGAACGTCCATACTGTCGCTCGGCTGCGTACGAATCTGCCACTTATAGATTTGCAACAGCGCCAGCGAGTCCATTACCCGACTCCGGCACGAGGCTTCAGAGTCGAGATGAGGTCACTTTTGATAAATTATTTAGCCTTCCAAATTTGGGTAGGCCTGTCTGACCTCCAAGGACTTAAGGGACTTGTGTACCGGCATTTATTTTTATGGACAAAGTCTGGGGGGAAAAAAATTACAATAAAAAGCAGAAATGATTTTTTGCCTGCTACTGAAATGCAGGAAAACTGTCAGAATCGTAACTTTGAACAATGTATTAATGGTCAAATGCTGTATGCAGATAATTCCTTATACCTGTACAAACACGACATGAATAAAGACACCTGACATCGATTTGTCTCCCTCCAGTCCTTCCGCTTTAAACATCTTCACATCCCTTTATGCAGTGAATACATAACAAAATAAATCAGTCACTCTCGACCAACCTATTCCTCAGAAACCTTTCTACAATCTTTTAGAGTGAATGAGTAATTGGTTACGCAAGCGCGAGAGCGCACTTCTGGCCGGCTCGAGTGTGTTTTGGTTTGCTGCTGACGGAGGGGCTCAGCGACGTCTCGTCGCTCAAGCTCACTTCGTTTCCTCCTGTTTTGTCTTCCTAATCGCCTCCACATTTACAGTAATGTAGTAAAACTGCCCTGATAGCTTCCAGGTGCTGTAACAGAAAAACACCATCGGCATATCTCCCCGGAGTATCGCCCCGTAAGACTTTAAAACAGTCTCATGAGCAGGATATGTAAATTAAAACAAGAAAAAAGCCACCTGAAGCCAAAAACTCATAACCAAACGAAATAAAAAAAAAACTTTAGGATCCCATTATAACCCACAAGAAGTAATGCCTTTGTATTGAGGAAGCATAATGTAAAATGTGTTGTTGGCTGGAAACATATATCACTTGTGCTGGAAAACTGGATAGCTCCGGTGCTGTTAAAAACAATACAGCAGGTAGATGTTTCTGTACAGCTTAATGTACAGAAATAACCGTAGAGATGGGGACATCGGTGAGGTGGGCTATGCTATAGCCAGGAGTCCCAATCCGCCCCCAGTCACTGAACAGGAATTTTCTTCTTGCCTGCGTTTTCATTCTGCCTGCTTGATGCCCACGGTGTAGGAATAAACGCATCTTTAGCATCTCGCTACATAACATTTTCCCTTAATTTTATATAGCATGTTATGCCTACTGTTAAGGTCTAGACGGGCAAAGCCCTAGCTGACTGACTGCACAGACTAAGGTCTTTGGCCCCCTATCTCGTTATCATCAGTTGCAGTGTGTGTTTAAGTGAATCAACAAAAAATGAGCAGACTTGGAAGCAACATCAACTGAAACACAGTTTTAGTCACGACTCAAATAAAAGCCAAAATAATCTGATTTTAATGGTAGCATCTTAACAATTGTTATTTCAGGGAAAATGGTATTGAATTCTATTTGAAAGGTTGCTAGATTGCCAGCGCCAGTCCCTCCGAAAGCCAAATCGGGCCTCTGCATTAGCGCTTGCATCTCACAAATGAACAAGTACAACTGATTAGCAGACTTCTGTCTTCAATAACTACTTATACAGCGGATTTATCTTGGGAAGCACAAAGGAAATGAGGTAGGAAACTCCCTGGGTGGGACAGCAGTTAAATGACATTAATGATCGATTATTTGCATTTCATTATTAGTTTCCTTTTTATAATAAAATCTAGTTTGATTCCATTCCATTTCCTCTCAAAAAGAAGCTGCAATGCAGCCTAGAAACACTCCAGACAGTAAAAGCATTAAAGAAACTGCATAGTGAAAACCCTAAAATGTGAAAAAGCCCGTATTTAATGTTAAACCTTAATAATCCCTGCGATAAAGGCCTTGGACTTTTTTTAGTTGAATGCCTTTCTTTCTAGAGTACAGTCACAAAATGGAAAAGAAATTTTTATTAATTTTTACACAAAAGAAAAATTGCAAAGGAGATGGTGCTGACTTTTAATGCAGCCGGTGCTGCCATTTACCACGCCTGAGTTTTTTCACAGTAGATTCAGACGATGAGAATGGGGTTACGTCCTCCACCCCCCCGCTGGGCCATCTCTTCTTCTTACGCGTCCCCCTATTTTGGCCCAGCTGCTCCTATCCTGTCCTACGACATCTCCATCCCTTCTACAGTACACCTCTCCCTTCATTTGCCAAGAGCTCCACCACGGCCAGTCAGTCCCAGTGTGGCCATCATCTCTCTCCTCAGGCCTTTGAGGTCAAGGCCAACCCTCAACCTGCCAAGGAGATGACAGCAATTCCGTCCTCATTTTGCAGATGTTGCAAGGCCTCCAACAGATTGTACCAAAGAGATTTTCATACTCTGACAAAACCACCCTTGGCTCTAAGTCTATCACAACCAATTCCTTTGGCTCCTGCTCCTATCTGAGGAGCCCAACTTTAAGTTAAATGGTAAATGGACGGCATTTATATAGCAGTTTTCTACTCTTACAAGTATGTGCCTCGATTTGGGGTTCAGTGTTTGGCTCAAGGACACTTTGATGGGGTCAGGAGGAACCAGGGCTCAAACCTGTGACCCTCTGGTGGCCGAACAATAGCACTACCTCCTGCTCCACCATCTTCCACCATCCAAGTTGGTGGATCAACTTCAAGAAAATCTCAGAGATCATCCATCGTCCATCTCAGGCAAAAGCTCTTTGCCAGGGAGAGAAAACATTTCAGCTTTGAGAATGATGCACTAGTAGTATCAGGGACTTGTTAGTCTGTGTTGTCACCTTCTCATGTGCTCATTTACCTTGGTAACAAGCCTAGCCGTGCTGAAATAAATGACCAGGTGCTGAGGCAACAGTCCCTAGCAGTTGCACCATTTTCCTTCTCACGCCTTCTTAGTCAAGCAATAAGTAGGATCTGAGGTGGCCTCATTGAGGAGCCACATGTCTCCGGGATTCAGTGAAGGCTTTGAGAGGAGGGGTGTGGGCCCCGATCGCCTGGCAATGCCCCCTGAACCCGCCTCAGCTCATTAGTCCAGCTGCTCCCCAGGTCAGTACCACAGACGACACTGTCTTCCTGAACAGGCAGCAGTCATTCAGTACCATGGAGAGCAACCAGAAATGGTAATTTACTTAAAGCCTTCATCCATAATGCACTATAGATACCATCATAATGCGCTGTAATAGTCGGTATAAGAATTGATAAAGCATTACATCATCATTACATCAGCTTCATAAAGCATTATCATGTCAGAGACTATAATGCTTCATGAGCTCCAATGAAGCTGCCATATTTAATGCACTATAGATACATTCATGATGCATTATAATGGTAATAATGGTATAACGGGGGCAGCATGTGGCTCAGTGGGCTAAGCCTGTGTGCCTGTAATCACAAGGTCACAGGTTCAAACCCAGCCTCAGCATGTCTGCGGGTCCTTGAACAAGACCCTTAACCCCCAGCTCCCTGGGCGTCCCAACAAAAAGAGCAAGTTGAGGGAGGCGTAAAAAAGAATTTCCCCACGGGGATCAATAAAGTTGTGATTATTATTATTATTATTAGGTTTAAGGATTAAGGATTAACTATGAAGGTATCTGTAGTGCATTATAGATGAACGATTCATAAAGCATTCATAATGCATATTTAACATGGCTATAATATGTTGTGCTTTTTTATATTATTTACAGCCATGTTTATAATGCCTTAGGAATGCATTATAAAGTGTTACGAACGTGTTCATAGATTCTAGATATGGCATTCATAGACGGTGTTACCCCAGAAACTGCAGCCACCCCTTAGTTGCTTCCCAAAGCTCAGCCAGATGAGAGCCTTAGCCTAGGCATGGCTTTTCGCCCTCCTGGAACATCTGAACGTCCAAACGACCCGACTTCCCATTCAGCCAGCAGGTGGCGCTGGCCATCGTGTCTCGTCATTCCTTGTCAGAGAATCCTTGTGTGTTTTCCCAGCTTCCAGAACTGTTGCTTAACTCACTGGGTTGAATGTGTGGCTCTTTCACCAAATTCCTCAAGTCATGCATTTGTGACCAGCCTCACCTGTTATTTGTATTTATTTACTGTTCCTCATTGCTTGTTTTGTGTCTCATTTCCTGCACTTGGTTCTCTCTCCTTTTCTTCTGTTCTGGTTTCCTTTGTTCCTTTAGATGTTGTAATTGATTCGCTTTGCTTTGCATTCCCAGTGTAGAGTATGTCTAATCCTCCTAGTTCTGTGTTCATCTTGGTTAGGTAGTTACACCTGTTTCTTGTTCCTGTGTCTCCCCTGATTGGTTAATTGATTATAGAGTTACACCTGTGCCTTGTCTGCCCTTATCCCCGTGTGTATTTAAGTGCCTTTTTTTTTTTTTTTCCTTGGAGCCACAAGTGGATCGTCATCCTCCTTTTCTGCACCCAGCGCCCATAACACACTGC
>JAODKF010000147.1:11621081-11631526 GCA_026779585.1 Mormyrus proboscirostris | reverse complement strand
AGGGGAAGGGGGAGGTGGGAGAGTGAGGTTGACCAAACCTGCTGACCAAAATGGCCGTTTATCCCGATAGGAGCCATCGCGTCGGGAACCCTATGGTGTGTCCGTGTCACACGACAGAGTGGGTTGTTTGGATAACCTTTTCTCATAGCGTGGGCACTGCAAAACCAATATGGCTGCCAACATGTTCCTGGAAAAAAATGCCACTGAAGAATCCTCACATAATCATTGTTTCCTGAGGGAAGAAAATGGACAGGCAGGTCCTCTCGTTGCTAGGAAACCGCCAGGCAGTGTCCAGCAGAAAAAGAGGAAGTCATCAACCAGGTCAACAAGTAAAGTGCGATCTGTGCAGTGTGTTAGGTAAAAGTTTAACTCTTAGTTGGGTGTTCATTGCATTGTACAATCAAAACCTTAACCAACCTAAAACCGGTCCGTTTATCCTGTACGTAAAAAAGCATCAGGTTTATGGGAATGACATTTCAATTATCCTGGAAAAGGGGATAAGAAATGGTTTTAACGTTCTGGAAAATTAACAGTGTGGCGAAACTTTTAATAATTATACACCTATTGAATAATGCATTTTTAGTTTATTGCAGAAATAATTTAAATGAAGGCAAATTATTTACTTGAATTTATCCAGGTTCAATTTATCACCAGCTGCAACTGCAAGACTGTCCAAGTTACCGAGAGGGCCTATATTAGTACTGTGCTTAAATGCATTAATAGCTTGTTTGCTTTCATATACATGCCTTGCACATAAAAATTCTAGGGCCTATACGGTCAACGATATTTATGTATGATTAATGAATATATAGGCCTAGAAACTTCAGTAGCTCCATTGGGCTGTTAATTCCTAAATAAAGCGCGGCTATTATTTACATAAATGTTAGATTTAGCTAAAAATAAAACTGTACGTTTTAACGCAGTTAGCTAGAAGCTCTGCTCTTCGAAGTGTAAATGGAGACTTTTTACCGTCTGGATCGATAAGAAGCTTGAGCGGTGAGCGCCGGAAATCAATGCGCCGCGCGGGGAGTCTGAGAAGCTGGGGCGCGACGTCCGCCGCTGGTTAGCTAGGAAAGCGGTGGGATGTCGGTGGAATCGCCCGCGGCTCGGGCAGGCGAGGCGCCCCCTATAGGGGCGCACGACAGTCCCGGGAGCGCATCCAGCCCCAGCCGAGCTCTCGATGCGCAGCTCCGCTTAATCGCTGGCGACAGGGCAGCTGTCGGCGGCCGGCCAGGTCGAAGATGCGCCGTGTTGGGGTGACCCTCTGCCAGGAGAAAACAAGACAAGCACATCTGTTAGAAAAACAGCCTTTTCAACCCCTGACCCTGCAATGTATCCCCTTTACCTTACTGGCTTATACATTTTCTTCGCAGTGTGTTTTATAAAAGTCAGGTATTTCACTGCTTTCTGCCTCAGCTGCAGATATTATATTTTCTCGATAATTATTAGAAAAAAAAACAAGCTCTTTCGCTGTGTAACTGCCAGAGAGGCTCGAACTAATTTTGCTTTGCAATCATCTCACATACTCATTCGATGAAATATGGTTTTAGAAAACGCGTTATTTTTCTTTTTTTTTAATTTAGATTTGCTGAAGACAACTGCTGATGAACGAAGCAAAATGAAACTTTAAAAAGTGCACTGTAGCTGCTTGGGAGACTTAAATTGGTCCCAAAGTCATTATACAACAACATCAGCGTTTACTTCAGTATGAAATTAATCTATAGCAGCCAGCAGGTTGGCGGGTATTAACACCCGCTGGTCCGCTGTTTGGCCGGCAAGCGCCGGCGATGCCCTTTAATGATTACAACCGCCAACTGCGAGAAAGTTTTCCTGGTAACTGATCGTATCCGACAGGCAGATAAACCCTGCGGGAAGTGGAGGGTTTTGCAGCTTCTGGAGATTACAGATTTTCGTCAATGGCAAACTTAGAAAACCTCTTCCATCTGACAAGACCAGAACAGTTACATATAATGCATCTTTGATTATATGCACAGCAAGTAAAACTGTGGGATTGCACAGCAGTTTATTGGGTGACGTTGCAGCCTCATGCCTGGGGTCTGAATCCCGGGCCTGGCTCTGTGCGTGTGGAGCTCACAAGTATGCAGTTTCATCCAAAAAACATGCAGTTAGGCAAACAGGCATCTCTGAATTGCCCTGTGGCGGACTGGCATCACATTCAGGGTGTGCCTGGTGCTTGCTGGGATTGGCTCCAGGCTCACACCATGTGTGGATCTGGATGAACATGGTACTGCACAAAAGATGGTCAAAATAACCAGACCCCCAGCTTTAGAAATAAAACGACTGCAACCATGAAAAAGGATGGAGCTTCCCGGTTCTGTGCTGGTCCTCTGCTATAGAAAAGGCTTCTTTAAGGGGTGGGTGTTTACAAGTTTGGCTTCATTACTGGGCCAATCTAAAAGTTATTGCTATTGCTGCTGTGGTTAGTGTCCCCAATATCTCTCAGTCATTAGTAGTTCAGCATGCGCATAACTAATTAATACCACACATATACACCTATTTACTTAGTAAGAGAGACTATTATGAGCCAAATAAATCTATTCATTGACATTCATTTTTTCAACCTTGACCGGAAGCCACTTTAACAGAATCTTTTACAGTTCTTCACAGCATCCAGCTTGAGAGGTTAAAAGTGCTCCGGGATTGATGGCCCTTCGGGGTGAGATTACGTGGGCTGTAGCTGAATGTCAGCATGGGGGTGGGGCGGGGAAAACGGCCGATGCCTCTGAACACTGAGGAAATGTCAGGCAGGAGGATGCGGGAGAGACCCCTGGAGAAAATCGGCGGCACTCAAGCGTGCCGCTGCACTGAGGCGCCTCACCCGGCCTGGGGGGTTGGCAGAGCTTACAAGAAGGGTAACGCACTAGATGCAGTGATCTGAACTGCAAAACTGGACAGCATCCTGGAATTTCAACAATGACAACATCACAAATGACATAATGAAAACAGGAGAGAAATACAGCCTCCCATCCATCTTCTGTAACTATTTTTCCGGTACGGAGTGACTGTGACCATGAAGCCTATCCCAGAATGCACAGCTGAGGACACCGTGGAGGGGATTCTGGTCCATCACAGGTCACGCATATCACACGCATATCACAGGTCACGCATATCACAGGTCACGCATATCACACGCATATCACAGGTCACGCATATCACAGGTCACGCATGCAAACACACACACAAGTTTGTATTCTCATATTTCTGGGGACTGACACACCCATACACAGGCACACACACACACACACACACATAAACACACAAAGCATACACATACACACATAAGTTTGTACAGTATTCACATATTTCTGGGGACTGACACACACGCATACACACACACACATAAGTTTGTATTCACATCTTTGTGGGGACTCTCCATTCATATCTATGCATGGGAAAGCCCCACGGGTCATGGGTTTTTATAAAATTGAATTTCCCCTTGTGGGGACCAAAAAATGTCCCAAAAATAACAGGTTTTTATCACATTGTGAGGACATTTGGTCCCCAAATTGTAATACATACATAACCACAGATCCACAGACACATGAACACGCACACACACACACTATGACCAATTTTTGAGATGCCACTTCATCTAAACTACAAAGTACATATTTGAAAAAACAGACACATTTAAAAAGTAAGCAATTTTTTTTTGTTTCAGTTACACATTCCCATAGTAAAGCGGTCTATTCATTAAATGATTACAGTGACTATTTTCGTACATAAAATTACTCAGAGTGACAATACTTTCTTTCTTGAAAATGGCGTAACTCTCAGTTGCGACACAGTGCATTTAGACACTTTGAATATAGATTCTAAATGGTAACGGTCCGAGTCGGGTCATAGGTAATGTTTGCTTATGCATGCAGAATACATACAAAAAGCGGTATGTTAAGGTTTTCATTGCAGCCTTTTCCGAGACAATCTTATCTGCAATTTGCATTACATAACGGCAGAAGCACCGAAGACTTTTAGTACATGCCAACCAGGGACTCTGGTTGCTAAAGTAATATAAAAAAACAACACTGTTTGCTCCAGGCACAATGACAGAAAGAACCACGTGACCCGGGGATGGGAGGGGGGAAAGGGACATTATTTGGGGACGATAGAGCGGATGACATCAGGAAAAAGTAACGCTGGAAGACTAAGTATAATAGTGGTTAAGACCATAAAACTCTACCATGAAAGTGCCGAGTTTACCTGAATTACCTCTTGTAAAATATACCCATGAACGACTGCTGAGCAGTCTTCTGAAAAATAAAATAATGTAACACGAGTTACTTGTTGTTAATTTATTTTAATGCTGACCTCACTGACATTTAGAGCTAAAAAGATAAACTGGGCTGTTTCTGTAGGATACATTAGTGTTATTAGTTTACGGACATTATATTTCTTGTATCCTGAAGGACACGTACAGAGTTGTGGGTATATGTGCTGGAACCGCGCTATACCCTTAGTACAAGGATTTGCCTTTTGCAGCTGGTTTTATTAAATGTATAAGCTCATAAAGGTCAATAATAGACCCCCACGCCCGCCCCAGATGAAAACAGCCAATCAGTCACTTAGAACAGATACATCCACCGTATTGGGATCTCGTTTAGCTTTTATAATTTATGCTGGCATGTAGAGACACTTAAGCATTCTTTTCCTACCATGTTATCTTGCCTGGAGTCACAGTTAATTCCTTCGGTGCATCGTGGCTAATTGCTGTGAATGAATGATTGGGCAGAGTGACCGGTGATTCAAAACATTACACCCCTCACGCGGGATCATCTTAATTCGCAGTGGCAGCAACAGGAACCTGCAGTGAATACTAAAACCACTAAACAAAATATCTTGCTATGCACATTTCACTAATCGCCGTGAACCGCGACACGTTTACGGAAATTACAAACGGAACCATCGTGGGAAAAACATTAAAAAGAAAAATGGAACTGTTATGTTAAGCATTTTCACAACCGATAAGCTGTAAATTCAGCAAGTAACTGTTTCTTAAAGGGCAACACAAATAAAATATAGTGAATTTCTTACAAACTGTTCCCGCCTAAAGTTTAATTAGAGTGACCAAACAGACAAATTTAAGGCTGTGTGAGGTGTCCTAAGACACGAGCCTTAATTAGTTTATTCTGCCAGCTCTGGGCGTCGGTGTTTAGATAAACCTGGCACCCACAACCCATAAGTGACATTCATCATTCCTGGCTGGCAGACAGATTTAATTGAGTCGCTGGAAATGCTACTATATTTGGGATAAAATATTTTATTCGGGATAAAAATATTTGTTTTCTGAGTCAATTTCAGTGCCCACGCATTCCATCAAAGCTCTTTTTTTATTTTAAAAAATGGATCCTTCAAATGACATCATGTGAGCATTTACGTGTCCTAATTTGAACTTTGACTAGTATCATGTGTAGCAATCTGGATGGGGATCGGTGTTTATGTACGGTGTATTGTTTTGAGGAATGATCCAATCACTCACCCATCCATCCATCCACCCATGCATCTGCCATAGCTGTTAATACTCAGGTAGTGAGTCTGGAGCATTATCCAGGTACCAGAGGACGCAATTAAGGTAAGCTCCCCCAAAAAGAGTACATGCAAACGTCACAAACACACAAGGCTAGGGATGGAAAAATGAACCCACTATACAACTATCCCACTCAGTTTCATCTTCAAATTGATAATCGTACATCTTCGCATTTACATAAAACCTTCATGCTCTCGTTATCACAAGATGATTACTATAACTTCCTGGTGTAACCTAACCAATAGCAAGTGCTTCATACCCGTGCTTGCTACCCATATGCATTATGAAGGTAGGATGTTTAGTTAGTGTTATTTACCCCATCGAGATGATCTACCCATGTGTATGATAAAGGTAGGATATTTCCATAAGGTAGCACCAATCGACAGATATATCTGTCGAAATAAACTACAGTAGGATACTTCGACAAAGTAGGACAAATCGTCAGAACAACATTTCTGACATATTCTGTTCTCAGGTGGCTTTCGTGGTAAGAGTGCATTTACAGGCGAACCTGCTTACCTCTGTCTCAGAGCTACTCAGAGCAATCAGCCCCCTCTATAGAAAAAAAACGATTTCTCTGCAGATGCTGAGCGCAGAACACGACCCTTTAACGTCCTCTAAGTCCACGCCATACCACGGCTTTCTACGTGATCTTTAAGCGCTTGTGACCCCTAGAGGTTAACTGGGGCATTGCAGAATGTTTCGTATCGACAGAAAAATACAGCTAAGTCAATGATTTTTTATGAAGACAATATAGCTACAAGTTAAAAAATACGTAAACACCAAATGAAGCAATTTAATATTATTTGGAATCAAATGGAACAATTAAGGAATAGAGACGTAATGGAGCATCAGAATTCTGTTTTCAGATCCTTTTTAGAAATTGATGCAATTGTGATAATAAATGCCAAAACATAGGCTGGAAGTGCGAAAATATTCGTAGAGAGAAGGAATAGGTGGACATAGGACAAGAAGGGTTGCCTAGATGGTTTGCTCTAGGGGAGGAGATTGTGATGCATAGAAAATGACGGACGGATTCAAGAATCAATTCTAAATGTTGTAAACCTTAACTATGCCTATCAGTTTGTCAATTTTAACAAAAAAAATGTGGGATAACATTGTGAAAAACGATCCATCCCAAGCCTTACTGGAAGAGGAACGGATGTTTTCCTCTCATCTGTACTCATGTTTAATTACGCAATTACCATATCTGAGTAGATTTCATCAGTGAGCCCAGCAGGAAATAATAAACCGCACACTTACGCTTTCCCACGTAATTAATAACCATATTTCTTTCTATCTATTGCTTTGTATTTTATACCAGTGCACAAAAATACATAACAAATCTTGGTGTACGTAATATTTTAAGGATTTCATGGGAAAACAAAACTCTATTCAGCGTTTCAACGTTCATGACAACGGCCTAGATATATTAAAAAACGCCTTTTCCCCGTTAACTTTGGCTTACTTCGGCTACTGTACGGCGTAAGAATGCCTCGTCAGTCTTGAAAGAGATACATTCACTCATTCATTAAAAACACTGGATTTTTCCCCACTTGAAAGTTCATTTATTTTAAATTATGTTACGTAATAGGACAGTTACTCAAGATAAAAGCAATACAAGTGTTAAAGATGATAACAATAAGGTGAGTAGTTATCCGTAATGATTGGTGACTTGCTGTCTGTGTTCCTGTTATTATCCAGCATGCTATAACCACCTATATATAATATCCTACTTTTGCAGGTGGCTGGAAAGATGACAGTTAACTATATTTAGCAATCACGATACTTTATTCGTACAGCGAAGTTAATTTCACAATGAATTTACCTGGGATTACCTACTGTACAGTAATTGCTCTGTATTTTATTTGAATTTAAAGGCGGAAGAATCAAACGTAAGCGCAGGTCCTGCGACAAGAAAGGGATTCTGTGCCAAAGTTACAGACGTGGGAAAAGTTGTTCTTCTTATCATCTTCATCCCTCCCTTTTTGAATTATGCCTCTTTGCAGCGAGAGGGAGCGCTGCTTGTTCCTGAAGGTAAATGTCACTGCGGGGTTTTATGTTCCCTTTTATTATCGACATTATGCGCTATATCCTTGTTTTATATCCGTGCAGCTGGGTAGCGATACGTCGTCATCATTAGATTGAATCACACATGAAAGTAGGTAAACTGAAAATAGCTTCACAGTTCCCCGTCTGCTGATTGAACGGTTACTATACAAAACTAATCTCTCTCTTTAATGAAGTCACTGTTGTCGACGTGGGATAGAACCCATGAAACTGCGAAGTGCTCATGCATTTCATCAGAGGTTGCTATTTGCCTGATTCTTCTGCAGGGGCCCAATCAGTGGATATTGGATTAGGTCAGAAGGTCCACCTCTTGTGCAAAGGACAAGGGGAGCCAGTCGGTAAAGTATAGACTCCGTGTTATTTCACAGATGCGTAAAAACGCCACTGGGAGCATTGAGACCGCGGTAGACGAACTCATGTTATTCTGTTGCATATTAAATGTCGGACAAAATGAAGACCAGAACCCCTTGGGGTTGATGGGCTGTATACCTTAACAGATTTCACATCCTGAGTCAGCGTTAGATGTGTCGTTTGCTCTCGACTTGTTCACGCCTATGGTGTTTCTTCATAGTTCTTCTGGACGCTCCCACCGGAATGTCCTCGGAATCCTGGTTCTATATCCAAGAAGTAGTTTCACGGAAGACCAGGGTGAGCATGTGTTTTTTTCCTCACTTTTTTGATGTTCAGAGTGCCCAGATGGAGGTTAAACTCATGTGGTGCAAAGTGATGTGGCTTATTCATCATTTACAAGCTCCTGCTGCATTCTGGGTACCGCGATTGAGGTGAGCAGGTGGAGCTGCTGTCTCTCACCTCTAGGGCTGTCGGCTTGGGTCCAGCCCCACCTGTGTGTGTGTGTGTGTGTGTGTGTGTGTGTGTCGTCTTGTTCTCCTTGAGCTCGGGAATCAGCCAGTTCCGCTGAAGAGGCGACTATAAAAAAGCTTTTATCATCAGCCTGTATGAATATGACCACATGCGACTTTCCTGGTTTCCTGCGACAGACTGATGCTTCATGTGACCTACTGTGACCTTGACTAGATAAGGAGCTGCTGATGGTCGACGTTCTCCGCAGGCCGCAGTGCCGACAGCGGGGCTGTGAATTTCCGTCTGCTCTTCATTAACATTCCTGCCGCCATGTGGGCTGCTGTACAAGCCTTTAACCCGACATCGCTCTATCTGACCTGTTCTGGCGTCTTTACACAATTAAACGCGCCTGTGGGATCCATCTCTCAGGGTCTTTCTGCATGCTGGCTCAGCAGGTATCCATAGTCAGGGCTAATTCTCGGGATAACACCCTTGGAATTCGTGTGAGTCGCTTGAAACCCCCCCCAGAACACTGGCACGTTTGCCGGCTTGGGTGTGGGGTTTGTGTGGGGTGGTGGGGTATCTGGTGTTTGCTCAGTCTTTACCGCTTCCTGTAAAGGCTCGGGACGTTTGCCGGATTGTGTACTGAGCTTTTCTGCCGTTTTGACACCGAGAGCAGAATATCTGCCTTTAATTTGTACTCCGTAGTGAACACTTTGCTTTTATGATGAGAAGTAGGGGCATGCGGAAGTGGGCGGAGGGCTCAGTACCAGCTGGGGCCGGTTTGCTTCTGGGGACGTGTCTGGGACTGAGGGAGGACAGATTCCCCCCCACCTGCACCATGTTTCCTGTGACTCACTGCCCCTCTGGGTTTCCATAAGCCCAGTCCAATTTCTGTTCCGTCTTATAAATGCCATCCCCCCGCCCCCCCCCAACTTGTTTTGCCGTGGGTGTCAAACCCCAAGGAGCCATCGCTTCTGCTCACTGCGATCTTTGAATTTACCTCCCCGATCAGAGCTGGTGTTATTTTTGGCTCTTATGAAAGGTTACTGTAAAAACAGTGTCACACAGAATCAGTGATGTTTAGATATATGTCGGGTGCAGTTTGCTCCTCAGTTTCTCTGCTTCTGACACCACCACCGTCACTAAAGCCCAGGAACTTTAAGAACACTAGCACCTTGTGCTTATTGGTGCCGTTTATCTTTTCCAGAATTTATTAGCTCGACACTGAATTTTATCTGCTGCCCCTGGTCATGGAGATGCTAATGCAGGCAGTTAATGTAGGCAGCTGAATATAAGACACGTGCAGTAAGTTATACCGTCACAGCAAGGTAGGGGGAGCTCTTCGTTTGGGCTGTTACATGTACGTATGCGGAATACCCACTGCGTTTCCTTGTGCTAATGGCAGAGGTGTCCCAGAGGGAGAATGTTGGAGTTTAGCGTCTCAGTTTGTGTCATTTCCCCGGGTCCAGGTGTGCACGTATGATCGGGTGGGACTTGGGTTCAGTAAGCGAGTCCTGCAGAACCAAACCACTGGAACAGAGAAGGTGTGGGGCGTGTCCACAACTGGAAGGTAAGAAGGTGAACCCCATCCATCCATCCATCCATCCTGCAACCACTCATTCTGGTCAGGTACACAGGGGACAGAGAGAGAGTTAAAGACAGCATACAGCAGGGTGTAGCATTTCCAGGAAAAGATTAATGAGAAATGTAATCTCTGGTGTTTCACTGCAGTCAACTTTGCAATCGTAGTCATTGTTTCTGTTTTTTAGCTGTTATTTTTTAATTGATATGTTTAGAGTAAGTAACTAGAGTTCAGCTGCATATAGAACTATTAGTGAAACACAATGAGAACATTAAACACGGCTGCCCGAGCTTGTGAGTCTAATATTCTGAACATCAATGAGTCTGGGGTCCCCTAAATCAGCCCCTTGCACTCGATGGCGGGGGTGACACTGGATTTATGACACGCTGTGGCCCCCTGTGATGAAGCTGAAGTGAAGCAGCTTGACGATTTTAATCTTGCTGA
>JAODKF010000147.1:11573282-11584607 GCA_026779585.1 Mormyrus proboscirostris | reverse complement strand
GGGTGGGGGGGGGGGGGGGGGGGGGGGGGGGGGCTGTGGTTTCAGACAGAATAGATTGACTCCATAACTCTGCTGATGGGATCCTGCACCTCAGACGAACTGGGTGACCAGAGATTCATCGTTTGTTTTATTCTTTTATTACACAACTATAGAAGGGCCACAAAATGTGTTGATGCGGTATGACAGCTGAACCAGGAAGGCTGCCCCCATACCCACTACAGTTAGACCACTGTAACTCACATCTGCAGTCTTAGATACGACTCAGACGGACTGACTTGCTAAGCCTTTTTAGGAAACTATGCTACGTCGCTGTGTGTTTTTGCATGAATATAACATTGTTAGGATATTAGTGTGTATTTTGTATGAATATTACCCTGCAGGAATAGTGTTGTGTGTTTCTGCATGAATAGTACATTGTTGAACTCGAAACTGAGGATGTTTCTGTGTATTTTTTGCATGAATATTCCAATGTTTGATGTCACTGTGTATTTTTTGCATGAATAATACACTGTGCGGATGTTAGAGAGTATATTGTATGAATATTACATCAGCATGATGAGTGTGTGCATATTTTTGCAGGGATGTAACATTGTCAGGATGTTACCAGTTATCTCACCGTTAATGGCTCATAGTCCAGCGTATGCTGTCAATATGTTCTGTTGCGTGTCCAAAGCCTTCGCTAAGTTAAGGAACTCGAGGAACACGCAGCGGGGAGAGACCAGCGGCAGAGTAGGAAGACGGAGAAAGCTGGCAGGTGGACTGAGGCCGTGCCAGGCTGGCCCAGGCCGCACCGCATGGCGGGGGGCGCTGTTCGGGGGAGGGGGGGCGCCCTCGCCAGGAAGCATGGCAAGAGGAGGGAAGATCAAACAACGAGGACTGCGGTGCTCCAGCAATCTGCTCTGCATTAATGTGCGTGCCAAGGAGTGCGGACCAGACGCCAGCCGCTGGGGGGGGGGGGGAATCCAAGAGAACCCCTCACCCCCCCCTCCCACTCCTAGCAAAACCTAACCCCCAGACTCCAGAGTCTGTCCACGAAACTGCCGGATGGAAGCGGAAACGAGCGACGGGGCAGAGACGGAGGATGCGGGAGGGTGATGGACCCCCCCACGTCCAGGTCAGTCCGGAACTTCAGTCTTCATTAAACACACGCACTTGGCAGACGAGGAGGAAGAGGAGGAGGAAGAGGAGGAGGGGCGCAGGCCGTGCAGCTGACGGTTTGGCCGCGGAGGCAGCCCAGCCAGGCCCGTATCTGTCAGGACGGGAGTCCGGGCTCCACTGGGCTGTGCACCCAGCCCGCCGGCCCGCTCCAAGAACCCGGCGCCGTATCGGCCCAATAAAAGAAGCAGAAGGCAAATGAGGCACCGGCTGCCATGTTCCCTCGCAGACAGATGGTGAAATTAGACAATATGCTTTCCAAAATTACCCTGAAATCACATCCCCGCGCGTGCCGGGGGTTTGGGTTGGGGGTTTGGGCCGGGGGCTGGCAGGCGGGCGGTGAGCCGGGCCTCATTGCCGGTGATTGATACCGGCCGCGCGGGGGTCGCGGGCAAAGCCAGCGGAAGCTTGGCCGGGCAGAATGGGGGCTTGAAGGGGGGGGCGGGCTTTGGGCAGGCGCACATACCAGCCAGCCCGCTTTCTCAAGCACGTCCGCAGGAATCAATTTGTCCTGCGGGATTCTGGGAGAAGTGTCAAAGTGAGGGGGGGAGGGGTGAGATGATAACATTTTTGAAATGCAGATTTTTAAAAAACTTTTCCCAGACAGCATTTATTTTAAAACATTTTCAGTTTCTTTTATAATTTAAAATGTAATCCTGGAAGGGTTTTTCAGGGTCGTACTCCGTACATTTATTATAAGTCTATTTTAATATTTTAATTCAACATGCATATCTAATAGGAGGCTGAGGACAAAAGGCGCCTCAGAGGTAAACCAGAAAAAGTGATCTGGTACCAGTCCGGCCCAGAATGTGTTGAGAAGAAGCAGCTGTCAGATCTGCTTTTGGTGGTTAAGTTGACGCTTAGCATGAGATTATCACTGTATCAGTTTTGCGAACATCACAAAGCCCGTCTTTTACATCCATTTTTAAACCTGTTTCCTCTCCTATCCCCACAATACAGTTCGTTACTTTAGTTCCTGTCACATGGTTCTCGTTAACGTTGTCGTAGGTATTGTCGAATATAGTCTTGCCAATGGAACTCGCGAATAGGCGTGGCTGTTGCCTCACATCTCCGGGACCTGGGTTCGGGTCTTTGGCTGTGTCCGAAATAGCGCACTTGCGCACTTTTAGTGCGCGATTTTAGGGCGTAGTGCGTTCACACTGACAACTAAGTGAAAATTCAGTGCACTGAAAGTACCCGGATGGAAACGGGCAGAAAACGCAGTGCAGAATGAAGGACACTGCGCGCACTAAACGGACGCCATTTTGACTGTAGCGGAAGGGGAGGGACTTTCGGCAAGTTTTCATGGCAGATATTTTGGCGCGCTGGAGAACTGCGATCAAAATGCAAGTCCGTCACTTCTGGTAAGTGCGAAACGTTAGTGTTAGTTAGGACAGCACTTATCCATGGTAGTGCGCACTACAGAAGGAAGTGCGCACTACGCACGACATCTCAGTGCACTGACACAAGTGCGTGATTTCGGACACACCCTTTATCAGGGTTTCATGTATGTGGAGTGTTGTGCGTGTTCTCTCCGCGTCATCGTGGGGTTTCCTTGGGGTGCTCTGCTTTCCCCCCCACAGACCAAGAACATGATGAGGGTCATTGGAGTTTGCCTACTGGCAATAGGTGTAGGTCAAAGGTGTGTGAGTGTGTCTTGTGTTGGGTTGTTTCCTGCTTTGTGCCTATAGGGTCCAGACCCCCTGTAACCCTGAATAGGACTTTACAGAAAATGATTGGCTTCGCGAATATTATCAAAGCCACATTATAAAATAAGACAAAATCAAAGGGAACGCCATTGGTCTCCCAGTCCGCAGGATCCAGGGATTCTGCACCAAAATCCTACAATTAAATGTAACTTTTTTGTGGGGGGGTGGGGGGAGTTAAAGTCGTATGAAGAAGTCATTTTTCCGGAAAATTCCTCAGTTCCGGTCACGCTCCACACAGGCACAAACGAGACGCTACGCAAACGGACCGGCAGCCACGCTGCGCTTTAATGAGCTGCGATATGAGGGGAGCTTAAAACCAGTGGGGAAATAACTAGCTGGTTTAAGGTGAGGAGCTTCTGACAGGTGACGGATGCTTAAAAAGTGGGGGGGGGGGCTTTGCAGGCTGGATAGGTTAGACATTCTTAAACATTCCGGAGAAACGCCCACCTCCGAAGAAAGCCTCAGGTTAGCCTGAAGCATTTAGCAGCCGGGGGGGGGGCCTGGGCAGGACCCCAGCATTGTGGGGGCAAGCAATGGGGGTGGGGCGTAAGACCAGACACAAGCGGATGTTCTGATTGTCAAGAACTTTTAAAAAATGTACATAATTTCTCACACAGACCTCAATCCTCTAATAACGTGTCTCCTGAAAAAAAATGTACAAGGATTACATATCTTCAAATCTGCTTTGTATGCAGAAAGTGCCAGAATTATGGAAATGAGCGACTCTGTTTGAAGAGATGGCGTGCATCAAAAGGGAACCACATTCCGGGCGAGCCGATTAGTCCAGAACATTCTGTGGATCTCGAGTTGTGTATAACTCCGCGTAGAATCCGTAATCGAGATTTCCACGCCGAGCGGGAAGTTTGTGGCTTCGACACAAAGGAGCGACGCGTGATTCTACGGGTACTGCGCACGTCTGCGGGAGGGACAGGCTGATAGAAACCTCTCCATAACAAAAAAAGAGGAAAACAAAAGCCCGGCGATCACGAAACGTAATTAGATATCTGTAGATTTTATTGCGCTCAGAAACGTGAAATTAATTTCTGACGCATCACCTATTTTGAAGTTGCATTCGTCCTCGAAATGGAGCGACGCAGCAGCTTGTGCAGCTTTGCCTACTCAACATCCCGTGTTTATTTAAACTAATTGTCTTGTCGGCCTCCGCTAATTATAATGATTATGTTTAATAAAAAGCTTATTGGCTTACTTACTCATTCCATTACAGTAAATATGACATCCAGAAATACAGCTGTCAGTATGTAAAGATGGAGAACCTCGGAAATCAAATGAGGGTAAATTTTACTGTCATGAGGTCTTTGACACTAAAATGGAAAGAGGCGACATATTGTCGGAGGGAGCAGCCTACGTCACCGGGCCTGTGGTGGGAGGAGCTATACTCAATCTGTTTCCTGAAGCATCAGAGGGAACCATGGGAATAAACGTGGACTCGGTGTGCTGGTGATCTGAGGGTGTTTCCAGAAGGTCATGGGTTGAACTCCCGTGACCGGCAGGATAATCATATCAGCAGTGGACTTAACAAGCGCTCCAGACACCTTGGCACTTTGGACAAAGGCATCTGCTAAATTTAAAGTTGCGGTAGAGCTGTTGTTGGGTCTTACACAGTCTGACACCTGCGACGAAAAGCTGACAGGACTCATGCATTTAGACTCAGTTTAGGAATTCACACTGCACCACATGACATCGACCGGGGTCTTAAATGCACCAGATTTTTAATCTTTTGGTTAAGAGCAATAGCCACTAGCTCAGAAATCGATGCAGTGAAACCATGAAAATCTGGAAACCAGTACCGGTCAAAACCCATGCGGTGCCCTAGGCGAGCAGTAGCGCCCCCGCCATGGACCTCTGGCGAAGTAAATCTGCCATGCCACATCGGTGCCCCCTCAGAAGATGGCGCTCTTGGCAGCTGCCTATGTTGCCTAATTGGTTTACTGGCACCGCTGAAAACGCCCACCTCGGTAGAGGAACCGTAGATGACATCACCTGGGATTTGCCGGCCCGTGTGGGTGCGAGGTTCACGATGGCGGCCCCACAGCCAGGGCAGAATTCAGCCTCATACTCCTCTGCATCCAGACCACTATTTCATGTTTTTAATAGCTGGCATCTATGCCCATGTAACTTTGCATGACCTTGCTAGCTGAATTGCAGTGTAAAATTCATTCAGCTTGTGCTATAAAAGGCCAATACATGTTATCTACATTATGATTATAATTAATATTTCCAGGAGAGCAGGCCGCATTATTTACGAGGAGGCCCACAGAAAGCAGCCGTAATAATCTGCTACATATTTTTATTGATCAGTTGATGAATGGCTTTATTGCACCAAAGGGGAGCAGAACCTTTCACTGCCGGATCGGACGAGTCATAATTATTTCGCTGGCTATAATGTCCAATCTTTCATTAGGCCATTGTTTGTGTGAACCTGAGGTTTGGCGTTCTGGAAAACCCATTACAGGGGCATCCTATTCATACCGTGGTAAATTACAGGCAGACAAAAACACAGATGCATAAGTGTGCACACAAGCACACACACCAGATACACACGTTTGTATTCATATTTTTATGGTGACTCTCCATTTATTTCTATGGGGAAAACTCTAATCTCAACAATGAGCCTTAACCCCTACCCAGGCCTAACTGTTAGCTATAAGTAGCTAAACAAAATACGAGACTTTTGGCATTTTGATTGTGGTTACAAATTTTATAAAATTGAGCTTTCCCTTGTGGGGACAGAAAAAATGGTCCCCATAACATCAAAATAACAGGTCTTCATCACGCATTGGGTCCCCACAATGTAATATATACATCACTCACACACATAAACGCATACACACACACACTTGCACGCCATCGTGCCACAGGAGATGGAGTGTGCGGTCAGGTGTGTCTTTACATCCCTGGGCCTGTAGGGGGCATCAAATAAACAAGCAAACAAACACACGTTGTTCGACCACCTCCCGGGTCAATGTCATCTCCTTCCTAAGGCCTCACCAGCCACTCAAAAAATCACCAAATGCCCCCCCCCCCCACCAGTCTGTTTGATCTCCAGTCTGGCAAGAATGGCATTTTATTCACCAAAATCTAGTGCAAGGCCCCAACAGATCTTCATAAATATTAATGTCACCATGCAGATATAAGCGATAGACACGCTTTAAGAAAACAGCGCTCTGGCAAGAAGCAATCAGCTTAATTATCGACTCACAAAGTATCTTTAAAGCCCCAATTAATGAATTATTACGTGGGTCTTGGGTAGTTTAATATATGTTTTAAACTGTGAAATGAAACTCATTGTGTCAAAGATTAGCGCTTAATACGATAATTGTTTGATAACTGAATATTACGTGCAGTCTTTCAGTATCCTGTCCTCATGGCTCAGATTACACCGTGTGATTTCCCATTTTGTAAAATCGAAGTTAAACTGAAGTATCCTTATCACTTGTATGTGCAATATCTGTTCTGGCAAACCTAATTTTTAAAGAGGCATATTTTTAAAGAAACTAAACTTGTATCTGGGTTGGGCTACACCGAGTATCAAACGGCCATGAGTCGCCCGCCGTTCCACCCCACAGATAATTGCGGCCTCCCCTTTATAATTTTGCAGAAGGAAAAATCCTTATTGGTCCCTATCTCGCTATTAATCCTCCTAGCAAATCCTTGATTATTTTCCAACCCTTCCTTCTGATATCGCCGGCTCAGTTCGTCATCTCTGCTCACTCCTCCGCCACGCGGGCCGCCCGCCTCCTCCATCGCGTGTTTTGTTTTTCATTTTAATGAACAGTTGGATTCTTTTATTTCTCCACAAGTGCTGGATTTGCCTTATCACCCCGGTCCCTTTGAGGCTTGCCAATTGGTTTTATCCACGGATGTATCATCTCTTATGATTCCTCTTTTTTTTATCCAGAAAGAAAAAGAACCACTCCGTCAACAAGCCTCTCCGGAATGGGAGATTAGAAACCTCAACATCACCTACCTTCCAGCGCAACTCCCCACTGGTTTCTGTAAAACTCAATTAAACTCGTCCCCGCTGAATTTCACATTACAGTACATTAAACAGGGATTCTTCAAGCATGATGGCAGTTCTCAAACCTAGCTGCTTGGGGAGACGACTTAAACGTTCCTGCGTTCGGGGTTTTCAGCCTCAGGTTGATGTAAAAAGTTATAGAAAGGCAAAAAAAATATATAAAATATTTTTTATTTCCTTTTTCACAAGAACCTTAATTTATTCATTTACAGGGCCACTACTACATCAAAAAAAGTTACAGCTGTATGACCTATGCAAGCAATACCTTCAAATAAAGAGAGAAAAATATTCCACTGGAAATTAAATGTAAATATGATACGTAAATATATGAATTGTAAATATAAATCATAAATTTGTAAAAAAAACATATGTCCCGTTAATTTCTGCATGAAACTTAGCTAGCAGAGTCAAAACAAATGTGATTGTTTAAAGGTAAATTCCAATGTACTGATGCTGTAAACCATAGCATGATAAGTCCAACCAGAATTTAATATAGCCTGTCCATCACTGGGTGATATGGAAAAGAAGGCTGCAAGAGGATTATGGGACATCTGTACAGAATGCAACAGGAAATCACCCAGAATTATATTTCCAAGACTGACTTGTTAGTGGTTTTTTTCTGTAGTTTTCATTTATTTTAAGTGAGTGAGCGATGTTGTCTAGAAATAACAAGCCATCTTTGACCCTCATGTTCAAGTGCAGCAGGGGCCACATGCAGCGCAGCAGGGGCCACATGCAGGGCAGCAGGGCCGCATGCAGCGCAGCAGGGCCGCATGCAGCGCAGCAGGGGCCACATGCAATACAAGCTTCCTAATGCAGGCAGAGAGATAAGTTTATGCAAAGAATACATAACTTTTAGCCTGGATAGCACCAGAAGAGGGACGATCACTTTCTCGTCTTAACCGTTTCCTGCTCAAAAATCTCTGTTGCACTGGTTACTTGCCATAGATCCCATGAGATCGTGGTTAGGAAAAGGGGAAATCAACAAGAAGAGGGAAACCTTTTCTTCATGGCGTCTCAGTGCGATACATTTACCTTCTGAAGGAATGGTGACTTCACATTAATAACAGAAACCCTAAAATCTTTTTCACAATAACAACAGATTGTGACCCTGCTCTCACATTATTTTCCACTTTCTAATTTAAGGGGTTCAGTAAGTTAAAGTTAACTTAATCTTCTGATTCTGAATGTACTTCATCATGAATTTTACTTCTTTTAATTTACGTCAAATGAAGGCTCACAAGGCCGTCATGCTAGCTGCCAGCTCTCTTTGAGCAGAGCTTCAGCTTCGGAGCTGTGACACTCCATGACACTAAAGCTAAATGCTACCTGTTGGCAGCCTGCTCTCGGCCAATGGGCTCACAGACATGTGCCAGTCACCCGCTCTGTCGTCATGACGATGCACGGAGCAAATGGGATTAATTCTGAATAAATTATTGAACTATCATTCCCAGGTAACAAATAATAATAATAATAATAACAATAATAATAATAATAATAATTATCATCATCATCTCTGGCAATAATGTAAAATCCAGGGATGCAATATCATGAAAGGAGTGGAGTTATACCGTGAAATTATACATGGCAAACTAAAAAATGTCTTAGGATATAGTGAATAGACGCTTTGGATTGTGTTTACTAGTGAGCAGAATGGAATATTTTCTGATGATTTGGTGTTTACTCAAACACTGAATAATTCATGACAGAAACCATAAACATATGCTCTAGAAAAAAAGACTGACTTTGCAGGTGGAAAATATATTCAAGATGGACGCCTGGAAGAAGTTGCGGTTTTCCTGTCATTGTAGATATGCAGCAAAGCAGTACTAGGAATACTTCAAAATACAGATACATTTTTGTACAGCGAATCAATCAGAATATAAATCATCGAAACACCAAAATTCGAAGCATTTCAAAAATTGCTTTGTGCAGCATATTGATCTGTCGCTAGAGATTTTTCGTGTTTTTACATGAGCGAGTGAGTCTTCCCAGTTGATGTGTGTACACTTTCGTTGAAGGTGCAGAAAGGACGGCATGCTAAAAACAATAAAAATACATTAATCTAATATAAAATGGATTGGACAGGAGGGGCACAGTAATTCAATATTAAGAGAAAATATTATCTTGTACGTTAAGATGTCACCCATTAAGCCAGTTAGCTATTCCTGCTAGCAATATCCAAGAAAAGAAACACGAAAACAAGAACTATCGAGAAAATGATAGATTCTCTGCCTGGTCTACAAACAGAGAATAGCGAGGTATACTTTCCTAATTCGTGACATGAAATATTACCTCTGCCGGTCGACAAAGTACACCTGTTAGGATGGCAGGACAGATAGCATCCATCCTTATGGTGTAAGAAACAAACAAACAAACGAAAGCTCCCCGACCTTTGAACCGACACAGGAAGTACAACTGATAAGCCAGTACCAATTTCTTTTCTTTTTTTTTTTGAATAGCATTTTTCTCTCCTTGGCCCGGGGTTCACCTTGCTGCGACAGTGCCCTTCTATTAAAGGTAGTAACGGCTGCCAACTTCCCTACGGCTCCTTTTTTTATATTTGTCAGTCATGAAAGAAGAGGATGATGATAAATCTTGTTTCCAAAGCTAAGGGCCTCTATCTCTCCAACAGAATAAAATCCAGTCGGAAACACTGCCGTGTGCATTAGGGAGCAGCGGATTTAAGCCTTGTCCACCCTGATCAAACCAGGATTTATGGAGCATCATAATTCCCGACAACATCCAGCAGCTTATTAATTTAATATATTTTTGTCCGTTCTGTGATATTCCGAGGCTTGACAGTCACTCAAGATAAGCAGAACCTTTCCGACAGGATGGAGTGCATATATATTTCACCGTTCGCACATTCTTCTTGAGCTGAATAGCTTAGGGCGGAAACCTCGGCTGCGCTTCCTCCTCGTGTTCGTTTGTTTTTATTTTTTTGTCTTTGCCCTGAACCTCACAATTTCTGGGGAGCACTAAATCCTAATAGGAGTTTCTTTTGCTGGGGACCTGCATGTGCCCAGAGTCACGCCACATAGGCCCTGCGTTTGAGACACAAGAACACTTTGACTCTGGTGGCCGAGATTTGACTCCTCACCTGCACCGTATGACAGCTCTGTGTTTAACAAACCGATTATTACAATATGAGCACCGCTTCTATTACTGCCTACGATCCTAGTTACCGTACATTATGCTCCAATACCGCTTACACCAGTCCTGCACATTCATTGGATACCCAACCTAGCCTCATGAATGCCTGGCCGCACGTACACCTAACCGTGTGTACGCCCAGCCGCACATACGCCTATCCACGCATACGCCCAGCCGCACATACGCCTATCCACGCATACGCCCAGCCGCACATACGCCTATCCACACATACGCCTAGCCGCACGTACACCCAACCGCACGTACACCTAACCGTGTGTACGCCCAGCCGCACACACGCCTATCCACGCATACGCCCAGCCGCACGTACACCTAACCGTGTGTACGCCCAGCCACACACACGCCTATCCACGCATACGCCCAGCCGCACGTACACCCAACCGCACGTACACCTAACCGCGTGTACGCCCAGCCGCACGTACGCCTAACCACACATACGCCTAGCCGACTGTACACTTAGCCACACACGTCTTGCTGCACATACGCCCATCTTACTCCTTGTCATTTCCCTCACTTATAGACTACTTCTGACAAAACTATCAGCTAAATATATGTAAATATAGAAATAAAATTTATAACTTGAAGCAAGTAACCTTCACGTACAATTTTTAATCTCTTAATACTACTACTACTACTACTAATAATAATATAATAATAGTATTTATTTTCTCAGAAATATATGGATAAATGTGCAGGTGTGTGCCTGAATGTGTCCCACCCCCCATCCAGGCCCCCCCTCACAACCCTGATTACTGGATGAATATATGGATAAATATTTAATCTGTTTTTTTGATACTCGATTGTGTCTCGATTTTTAAAATTATCTTCTGCATGTTAAATAATGGGTAGACGACACTAATGACTAACGATAATAAGAGAGATGCGTGCCCCCACGCTTGTGACATGGGCAGAGAGCTTCCCCACTGTCCTGCTGGCATGAGCCCCACACGCTTCACCACCTGCGCCAGATGCTGGAAACTCCAGTCCGCAGTGACCCCGGCGCTGCAGGGTTTTAAGGTGCATTTTAATCAGGTTGGGCTGTGGGTTCCATCGGAGCTCCAGCCTCGTGACCCCATCCCGGTCACCGCGGGGGGGGGCAAGCCTGGAGCACGGCATACATAACCAACATGTTGGTGCCACATAGGAAAAGACAGGGAAACCCCCCCCTCCCCCAGAAAGCTGCAGAGAGCAAGAATGCACGCCGACGCGTGAGCTGGGGGCCCGTTTCCGGGTGGGGGGGGGGGGGGG
>JAODKF010000147.1:11487690-11523058 GCA_026779585.1 Mormyrus proboscirostris | reverse complement strand
AGAAGCCAAACCCACCCCTCCCCCCCCCAAAGAGACCCAATGAGAAGAAATCGCTCAGTGTAGATGGAGGTCTGGCAGCCGGTTCACATGACGGGTTGGCAGGTGTAGAAACCTGTCGTACTGCGGCTCGACTGGAGACCTTCCCACCTGCCTGATCACGGTTAAATGTGGGAGTCACACGCCCAGGTCAATAATCTTATAGGCGACGCACACAAACAGCTCCTCCAGCAAGGTAGGGGCAAAGTCATATTGGCTTTCTCTCCCCCCCCCAGCATTGTCTCCGTCAAGAAAGCCCTCAGGAAACATCAATCCTGCACATGCGACTTCAAGGAATGCGCATCCCCCTAATCGCAAAAATCACAAAGAGAAACTGGCCCAGGGTTCCGTAAGTTAACCCCAATATCATTTTATTGACACCCCAGTTTAACAGGTCAAGTGGGAACGAGTTCCGGGAATCTACATACCCGGCATCCCAAAGGGGAATCTGAAATGTCTGGAAGAGCATCAGCCGGTGGTGTCCTATCATCCTGGTTTCATCTCCGCCGGTTTACATAAGCTGACCTTTCAATGGCTTATCGAGTGGATCAAGCGGCTAATGAACCGATCGGCATTAAAGGCAAAACGACGGCGATGCATGCCGGTCGGCTGGACGCATCAGGAGGGTAATCTTTCCTGAGAAATGCCTTTGAAGGATGACCCGTTTCCCATAATCTCACGGATACAGAGTGACGACAAACCCTATCCTCATGTAACACAGCTCGCCGTCTCTCTTTCAAGGAGCCGCAGACCGCGTCTTAAAGACGACTTCTACGCAAATGTGATGTTAAGCCTCAAATGTGCCAAGCCATGTTGTTTGTTGAAAAAATAGTTCCCCTTTTACATCATCACAGACCTTCACTTTTTTCGACTAGAAGCCCGTTGGGGTAAAAAAAAAAAGATGGACGCATTTTTGTACTCTTACACCATCCATGTGAACTGTCTTTCTTCAGAGTCCAACTTTCTACATCATGATCAATCTTCCTCAGCTGTTTATCCAGGAGAGTGGCAATTCTGGAACCTATCCCAGAAAGCACTGGGAACCACTGTGTCACCCTCTAGGACTCAGTAACCACTTTATTAGGTATACCCAGAGGTGGATAGTTCAGGTCCAAGAGTAAAAATCCAGACCAACCAGTCAAGTATGAAGAGCCACAGTCACAGAATACTCAACTGGTTGGTTGAAAGAAAATCTTGGTCTGGATTTTTACTTTTTTGACCTGAACAATTCACCTCTGGGTACACCTTAACGCAAAACTCTTACCCGAAAGTCAATCATGTGACTGAAACTCAATATATAAAGCATGTAGGCAGGGTCGAGAGGTTCAGTTAGTTTATCTGTGCATTAGAATGGGTAGAAACAATGATCTAATTTTGAACGTGGTATGCTCAGTGGTTCCAGACTTGGAGGTTCCAGCCTCCTGGGGGGTGTGATGAACAAAAAAACATACAGCCAAAAGCAGTTCTCTTCCTGAAAAAAACACCCCGATAATGAGAGAGGTCAAAGGAGAATGTCCAGACTTGGTAAAGCTAACAGGAAGGCCACAAGTGCAAAAATAACAGCCCAGGGCAACACTAGCATGCAGACTGGCATCTCTAATCAGACAAGTCATCAAAACTTGACGGAAGCAAAAGGCAGTTCTACCCAGTACCAGGTAGGAGAACTTACAAAATGGATCCCCCTTAGCCTCTTGCTAACTAAAGCTCTGTCGCAAACAAACCACTGCCACTATCAGAAGCTAAAGGGCCTTATAGATTAGAGAGATCCTCACGGACAAGGACAAGGAGACGAAGCGGGAAAAAAAACGCATTTTCTCATCACCAGCGGAAAGGAAATCAGTGTCAAATGGTATGGTCCGCTCCCACAAAAACAGCAAATGCGGTTATTAACTCTGGGCAGATCTGCCCTAAGAGAAAAACAGTGCAATCATTTCAGGACAAACACAGGACATCAACCGCTTTCATTCCAGACTCGTGATGTTTCACAGCTGCGAAAAAAAAGGACGCCTAAGATCCCATCGACAGCGATTTGCAAAACATCCACAGAAATGCTGGATCCAGGTTCTGGGAGCACGGGGAGGTGGTCGGCGAAAACCGCGTGACTGTCTCTTTAAAGGCATGCAAGAAAGCCCACAAACAGCCCCCATTACAAAATCTGGCAGCCGTTCCCTCTGTCAGCAGCCGGTTATCTTGCTCCGGTTTGGTCTTGGAGCATGTAGATCTGGCCCAGTTAGATTGTCATACTTAACAAACATTAATGATTAATTTCCTCCACTGAGTTAAATGGGGCTAAAGGGACATCTCGATTCATCTTATCACGCCGCAAATTAGCATTTCCCATATTCTCCGCATAACTTTGCATTAAAATTCCGCATTTGCCATTCCGAAGGCCGCCCTCCGTGCTGAAATATTGAGAAGATCCGCCTGCATGCGAGAGCTCCCTCCTCGCCTCATTGTGGGGAAAAAAAGGCCGTCGTAATTAATTGGTCCACTCTGTAGTTATTGCCGGCAAGTTACCAGCTTTTACAATATCAATTATTTATTGAGGGAATATTCCGGAAAAGGTCAGCGTGCATTCACACGAGACACCATAATTACAGCTTATTCTGGTCATTTTCAGTAATAGTAAGAATGACCCAGCTGGTGAACGGTTAATCACAAGCTGCTTCGGATGAATCTATTAACCGCGTCCTGCTTCGTGAGTAAGTGTGCCTTTGTCAGTCATAGTTTGTGAGGGTTACCAGCACAAATAAATAAAACTTTTTCCTCTTTTCTACAGTATTACCACAGCAGTGAAGCACGGATTGTGGTCGTATCCAAAATCCGGGATATTTTTGGAAGAACAAAACCCTAGTGCATTTTATTATGCAACAGCTTAGAGCTTAATTTAGAAATAACGGCTAGGTGAACGACATTCTGTGTGCTACACCTAAAAAAACTTCTTACAAAGTTCCATTTTCTTTTTTTCCAACTTCTACAAAAGAAAAGCATGGTTTAAAAAAGCTATATTTCTGGAGTAGATGCCATTCTGTAAATGAAAGCGATCACTCACAAAATTATGGCACAGGAACGTGACAACGGGCTGTAAATAGCCGCTGTGAAACATGAGGCCTCTGCGCATCCACCAGACACCAGCCAACCTCTATAAACACGAAGTGGGGGGAGGGGGACAAGTTTACGGATATCGAAAAGGGGGGTAGAACGAGGTCACGCCTTGAACTTCATTGGAGTCGCCCCTGAAGTCAAAATACTCTGTTTCAACTTTCAGAGTTTTATAGTTGTTTGCTCAGAGTACAATGAAACAAGAACGGCAATAAAGAACAAAGGCTTATAAAGAAGTGTCCCCTGCAGACCTACATGGGACACGCAGCTGAAAGATGAATGGATGGATGGATGGAATAAGCAAATAACAACAAATAACAGTACAGTCAACTCTCTACAAATACATGAGCAAAATACACAGAGGAACCTTCAAACAAGTTAATTTTGCTAAGTTCATTTTAAACAATGATGCCAGACTGTAAATTAAACCATTCGCAGATGAACAACAACCAATAAGGAAGAAGCGAAGAAATTCTGACGGATATTGTCAAACACCAAGGCCTGTGGGGGGGCCTCTGCCACCTCCCCGACATCCCAGGTGACATAAGATCAGGCGAGCATCACCGAGGTCTCTCGGGCTACGTAACCGGACTCTGCCGCCGGCCCCCTCCCAGGTGCTCGCAGCGACGATCCAAGGAGCGTTTTCAAGCGAGGCTAAGGGGAGCAGCTGAGACTTTGGTGACATTCAACTTCTCGACCTTTGTGCTTTTTAAGCGGCTTTGCTTCTTCGCCGTACCGCGATCAAAGTTAATAGGCGCTTCATATGTTAATGAAAATTGGTGCCGCTCTTTGTGTTCCGCCCGCTTTTTAATACCTATTATAGGCCGAAACTTTTAATAGAGGTTTTAGGCGCTCCTGACAAGCCCATTTCGGTGAGTGACTACACAGATACAAGGCTAAGCTAAGACAGGGGACTTGGCCGGCTGTTCCCGCAGAGACGCCTCACACGGGAGGGAGGAAGCGGCGGCAGATAAAGGCAGGCGGGATGAGTGGCTCCTTTAAAAACTGCGCCCGACTCAACACTGGGCTAATTACGGTACGCCATCGAAATCTGAGAGGGTTTAGTTAATGAAGGGCATCCCCCTCTCCTGCCTCACATTTGGGAGAAAAACAAGAATAAAACCGTTTATCGCAGACGAATTGTGCCGCCTTCAATTCACACCGCTTCTGTGTGAGTGTGGCAGATTTAAGCCACTCAGAAGACCAGTTAAATTACTTTGTTAGAGGCATAATTGTGGGATGAGGGGATTCATGAATACACCTGATGGCTGCGTCTGACTGTTATGGAAAGACAACAAAATCTGAAGAGAAGAGCACTTTCATATTTTGAGATGCGCATTTTGAGAGACTCAGCTGAGACAGTGTAAGTAGAAAATCTTACAAGTTTTTGTGCCCAAAGGGGAAAGATTAAGAAAGGATCTGTTTTAATACCACACTCTGATTATACTTTTTAAAACAGTTTGTAACTCAAAGGCTGGCAGTTGTTAATAACTTTAATGTAACTAACGTGATGGGCTCGCTAAACTTCAGCGACTGCTGCAACAGTCCAATGGGAACAATTACAGGCCCGGCTATCGCATAAGACAGCACAAGAAATTCACTGAATATCCATAATGCTCCTGTGTTCACTGTCACCCAGCCCACTCCCAGTGAAGTCACCCAGTTCACACCCAGCTCACTCCCAGTGAAGTCACCCAGTTCTCACCCAGCCCACTCCCAGTGAAGTCACCCAGTTCTCACCCAGCTCACTCCCAGTGAAGTCACCCAGTTCTCACCCAGCTCACTCCCAGTGAAGTCATCCAGTTCTCACCCAGCTCACTCCCAGTGAAGTCACCCAGTTCTCACCCAGCTCACTCCAAGTGAAGTCACCCAGTTCTCACCCAGCTCACTCCCAGTGAAGTCACCCAGTTCTCACCCAGCTCACTCCCAGTGAGAGTAAATCAAATTGGATACCTCTGTGACACACCTGCTCAATGTTCCTGCTCTGGCTATTCGTTCAAGGAACTGCAAAAATATTTAACTGTAGCTATATGGTTCCCCTAGCACTTCCCTGTAGGGGTCAAAGGTCAAAGGTTAGGATCTCTGCAACATGAAAGCACAGTGGTTCATCACAGAGATGGTACCAATCAGTGCCCACCAGCGGGAATGATTAGCGTGATAAATGTCACTGTCGTACGCCATATTCCAATCAATAAATTAATTAAATGTACTGGACCGAATACAACATGCTGTTCTGTGACCATCAGGTCTGCACACATTTCATTTTCTGTAAAATTTATGACCTATACAGTTGAAGCCATTTTGTTTGGATGCAGCCAAATCTAGATTTATGTAATGATGTTTTTTTTTAATCCCTCTCTTGAAGAACAAAAGAAAAAATATTATTATGCACAGAAAACATGAAAAGGAAAACAATTTCTTTTAGTGAAATCCCCCAAGCTAATAGTTTCAACTTTCAAAGTGTAAAAAATATATATTTTTTTTTTCAAGACGGGGCTAGGGGAACTGAAAGTGTAAATTGTTTAATTTAAAATTAAAATTCATAGCATTTGACTGCTGGTGCAACTGGAAACACCTTGTGTAGGCAAATCGGGAGGTTATGACAAATGACATTTCTTTCATCTGTGCATCCAGAGTGAGACTCTGATGAGTTTTGTGTTCTTGTATACGATTCGACCAAATTGAAACAACAAAAAAGGTATAAATAATTGAACCGGAATTCAAACAAATGTTGCAGCTTCATTGTTATTATGCGGCATCTATCCCTGTAAGCCAGGGAAAAGCAGGTGGCATCAGCTCTCTGCGGCCAAGCAGCCCCACGCTGCTACAGGAGAGTCAGGTGATGGAGGGCGGCGCCTCAAAAACGAACAGAACGCGAGCTCACAAAATTTCCACAAAGTTAGAAAACTATGCCTTTTTGTTTCAGCTAGATGTGCGATGGGATGAAGGTGGAGTCGGGTCGCGGTGAAACTGCACCTGACATGTGAGAAATCTTGCAATAATCATTTCACGTATAATGGCTGTAAGGTAGAGGAATGAAAGCGGCGTGTGAGGCAGGATGGTGTGCAGAGGTTTCTTTTTTCTTTTTTAAGGGTCACCTTTGCTGCAGAAGAATTCCATGTCTTCACAGTTCAGGTTCTCGGGTTCGAAGTCGCCGGAGAAGTTCTCCTCTGTGGAGAACTCATCCTTGGCCACCAGCTCGTTCCCCTCCGACACGCATTCCTCCTCTTCATCCTCGAGGCCGTCATCCAGCGGCCCTAGTGACAGAGGCATGTTTCTGTTCAAGGGCCATTTCGGGGGCGGAACAGGCAAAACATCAGCAGGACGTGTTAAACAAACATGCTAAACGAACATAGAACAGACAGCTATGGCTATGAAGCAACTACTCCATGATTGCTCTGGGATAAACACTGTTCTCTGGCACAGCAATGCATGGAAGTACTTTGCTTTTGGGGAAATTTCATCTTGTGGAAACAGAGTCAGGGGAGTTAGCTCCAGCTAAAGGCTGTAAAGAACCCACCTCTTTCCTCTCCTTTCCATGCACACACACACACACACACACACACACACACCAGCCCATTTCCTGTTTTTCTTCCTTGCACCCTTTGCTCAATAAATCTCTCTTGCAGCACAATGTAGACAAAAGCCTCCTATTTACTCCTCAGTGAGTGCTGTAAAACAATAAAACGGTAAAATAACGTTGATGTTGTGATAGCTGGGACGAAGAGACTATGCTTAATTAATCCTTTACACTCTGCAGCAGACATTTTACATGTACACACAGTGTTAAAAACGCCACACATTTATTTGGCTTATAATATATCTTAAGCACCATTTTACTATGTAATCAGCTCGGCAATTTACTTAAATATGCATATTTTCTTAACTCTGTGACTATGAAGTGTTTGGTATCTGAAACTGTCACTTTATATAAAATATTCTTCACCAAAAACAATACCGGTATGGGATTAGTTTTCTTTCGGGTTGCAACTCAGAAGAGGATGAACGTAGAAATTTGTGGTTCTAGTACCAGAAGGTCTGCTGCTACTGTAACTCCGAAGGGCTACTTACTCTAAACTGCTTTCTGTACTTAAAATAGGAAATTTTCCAGCCAAACAAATATCTAGAAATACAAAGGGTTCTCTCTCCGTAACACTGCACAAGCTAAGCAAGGATACTACAATAGAATATCCTGCTTGTGGAAGAGCTTACAATATTTAACTGCAACATGATTTGCACATTTCTGGATTTACTAGGGGAGATCAGTGATAATTCTTGAATGGGGTCAGTTGTTCAATGGACTTTTAACTCACTTTTAAAAACATCTAATCCAGCTACTTGTCCTTCTACTTTTGCTAACTTAAGGTGTCTACCAGGGTCAACTCAACAGCTGTCCTCAGTCTCCTCTATAATGGATCCGTACCTGATGACTTTTATCGCTGAAAATCAGATGCTTCGATAAGAAAGATGTCGGCGTTCTCTTTTAACATTGTTTTCAACAAAGGTAACCACAGCTGCATTAGAATGTAAACCACGCCGTTCGAACTGCGAAGCTCAGGCTTCCCCTGGACACTTTGGGCATCTTGGGCGATGCCTGACATGATATTACCGACACGAATGTCCCCCTTTTCCCAGTATCTGAAACTCCAAACTAACTGAGTTCCTCACCGAATGGAGCAACGGAACACGAGGTGGAAAGAAAATACGTTTATTAATTTGTTAGCCTTATCACAGGGTACAATGTTGATTTTTCATTTACATTCCATAGCTGCAGGTAATACAACGCTGCAATCTTAAAGGAGACATTTTTCCGTGTGATTAATTTTTTTCCCCTCTGTGCAACATTATTTCTTTAAATCTAAATGATTTTGGAGTTTTGCTTGTAGCTGTACATCGTTTTTTTGCATTTGCATATTACCCCTTGCTTCAATCAAGCAAACTGCACCCTGGATGGTATTAGTTTCGAATAAAAAATTTCACCTGCACCTGAATGACATTTAAACGGTGCCTTTTCCCTGCATCTGCTCCCCAAAACCAAAATAACATTCTTTTGACGTCACTTTAAAATGTTGCGGGCTGTTATCTGATCTGAGCTAAGGAGACACTCCCTTTGGGGTGGGGTTAACCCCCCCTCCCCAAAACACCTGCTACTTCCACAATCAAGATAATGAATAATCACAATATCTCGATTCCCTCTGGGGTGGGGGGTCCCCTGCCCACCCCCCTCCAGTCCTTATAGGTGGATATCTATCTATTTCATGCTGTCATTCTGGGATACAGGCTGCAAGATGTATTCTCAGAGACCTATCGCTGTATTCTCCTGTAAGGAAACCTTCACAAAGCCACCGTTTCAGTTCAAATGCGGGGCTGTGCACGCTTCCTCCTGTCTCCCTTTATTCCTGTGCGAGCTGGTGGGTGAGTGGAGGGGGGGGGGGGTTATAAAGGAGCCCCCCCCCCCACCACCACCATTTCCACGCCATGTTCATTCCTTTCATTAGTCTTATAAATTACTCCTTTGTAGGAAGCCAACAGCGGCTGGAGCTCCGTAACATGAAAAGAATTAGTACGCGGATCTCTAATCGAGGCTGCAGTGGGGGGGCGGAGCTTTAAATGAGTACAACTTTATAGTTTCGTGTTTTATACATATAAATCTGATGCCTCATATCACCATTCAGGAGAACAGACGGTGCCATGCAGCATCTTCTGCTGCTTAAGACGACGTCTCGGGATAAGGATCGAACTATTAAATTAGCCCGCCCGAGCCAGTCTAAAAAGCTGGCCTTCTGACACAACTACGGATGTGTTCTGGGCAAGCATGCATGGGCTTGTACGCAGAGCACAAACCGGATACGGGGAGGCGGGGCCAATAGCCGCTAATCTGCTGTGTTCGTCTTAACGAACCTGCTGGAACCTAACGGCAAACAATGCGATTTGTTATGAGACGCCGAGAGGCATAAATAATGCATGAAGACGTTACAGAAAGAAAAAAAGGGGACAAAAAGCGCAGTTTTGATGGAGAGTTCCCGGGTCCTGTGTAGATTACTTAAAGTTTGATCCCCCTTCCATATGTTTAGTTTATTATACAAAATTCATTGCATGAAGAGACCTGAAATAATTTGAGACAGCAAAGATAAGAATAATGACTTTCTAAACGACTCGCGCCGCACTCCTAACTCATTTTCTGATAGTGCTGCCCCTGCTATATTTAGTTGTGTACTGTTTAAAACCCCATCACATTCACTACGGCCCGTGAACACCGGTGCCTTTCTGTGGGGCGGGTGACAAACGGCCCGTGGGATATCTCACCCATGTGCCCTGTTATCGTGTCTTCTCTAAGTCAGGGGGTGTCACTTTGATTTCCCGCTTTTGTGTGATGCGATCCAAAAAAGCCATCCGGCGTAAAACCAAACCAAAAAAAAAAAAAAAAAAAAAAAAAAACAAGGTATGGATCAAACTCTCCCTATACAGATACGACAAAAAAAATACGGTAGTGTGTCGGTAATGAGGTAGGGGCTTCTGCATCTTGTTGTGCGACGGCCAACATCACAGCGGCCCCTCTGCCAATGTAGACGCATCTGCCCGACGGACATTTGCGGCAGATCTGCTGGTGCGTCCATCTGCAGGCCTGAAAGGGCCAGAGAGCCAGGCCAGTGCCAAGCCGACATCGCTAAGCGCTCACTGGAGAGAAGGAACCAACCTGAGACCTTCCTTACTTCCTCCAGCTTAATAGAGGGGAGATCATGAGGTTGCTAGGGAGAAAGGTCTGAATAAAACCCAGGCCACAAACCAAAGCTGAGAGATGTTTTGAACCTTCACATGCTACGACTGAGTTGTTATAGAGGAACTTTGCTGTTGAACTAATGTTTGCTTACCTAAACTCAAAACTGCAACTTCAACGCGAAAGATGTATATGGCTATGTGACAGATTTGAATCAGGAAACTGAAAAATACCAAGAACAGAAAAAGATCATGCTAACACTCAAGCTAGTACAGTATCTAATTTAGAAAGTTTAGGACTAAGCTGGAACACTACGGCTGTATTACATTGAGAGGGACTGGCATCAGACTGTGAGAAGCTCCAAGAGAGATTAGGACAGCACATAACTGAAAAGATTAAATGAGACGTTAGTTGAGGATCCAACTCAGAGAGTTTAAAGTGAAACTGAGATGTTAGTACAGTTATAAACTATGAAAATACTGCCTACCTAAGGAGAGAGGTTAAAGAGGTTAGCTTAGCATTTAGCTAACAGGTGAGAGTAAGTTAGTACCATGCGTCTCAGAATGTGACAGAGGAGCACATGTCTCCAGTGACAGAGGTCAGCACCAGACAGAGAGAAGTACGGGGGCTGGGCCCAACCGCATGCCCCCTCAAGCCGAGCCCGTTTGTGCCACGTCCGAACTGGATTTGTCTGGACTGGGGCGCCCAAAATCTCTAGCAACGCCCCTGCCTGAGTCAAATGGGGATCGGTGGGGGCAGAGCTAAACTACAACAGGGGGGTAGGAGATGTTCAAATACAGGAGGGGGAGCACATACTCCAGTGCGGACTGGGTTGCAAGAAGGGGACGGCCGACGGACCCCTCAAAAACAGAGCTTCCAAGAAAAATATTGTTCTCCGTACAAAAATAACAAATAAGAAGATGAACATGCTGATTTGCAGTGCAGTTTACCAGGGAAATGTGAAAAACTGCATTTGTGCGTAGAATGAGGAATAGAAGAAAAACAAACAAATATGCAAGTGTGATGTGAATGCCGGCAGTTTCTATGGCTCCCTTTTCACCCGTCTGCGGTGTGGGAAGCCGGTTGCCGGGCGCCGATAGCAACAGTGCCCATTATCAGCGGGCTACACAGTGTGATGTCCGGATCACAAACGGAGCCTTCTCTACGGCTCCTAATTAGAGGTGAGGTAATTGAATCTGACAGAACAAAGCGCCACATCTCTATGAGCATGGAAATCATTTTGCTCCCACCTATGCGCTTTTTAATCTTGCCGCCCATTGAAAATGTGACCAAGCTGGCCCATGGATGAAACGCGGCACCTGAGCCTATGCGGGGACACAGGCCGCGGCGGTGTGTGCCTCGCGGGCTCTGCTCCCATTCCCAGCCAACCTTTGCCGGCTCCGTCTGCCACCAGCCTGGGCACCTTGCTGTGTCAAGAGAACAAAAAAAGGGGGATTTAGCTGCTGCACGAAGGATGTATAAAATTCCACATATAATCTACCTGCTGGACCGGACAGCCTCCTCACACTCAGACTTATGGAGCTACAGAGCCATTTATCATCACTCCTCGGGCACAATCTAAAATAAAAGAGGAACGCGACCATGTCCAGCGGTTGCGGATGGGTGTACCGCAATATTATGTATACATTATTATTTTGTTATTTTGCTATTTGTTTAACCAGCTGGGCCTGTTACAAATATTTCACGACCAGAAATGGCTGAAATTAAGATGGAAGCTGGAGGGACAGATGAAGACACAGGGGCGTTCGTTTGGCTGACATATAAAAGATTTACAGACGAAGAGAATGAGAAGGAGAGGTACGTTGTCGGTCTCGCTACAAGGGGCCCAATCGTTGCTGCTACCACGAGACTGTTGTAATGACCTCTGCGAAGGAGAGAGCGCAGGCATCTTGTGGGTTATAGGGTCATTTTTTTTTTTTTTTTTAAATCATTCATTGGTGCCATAAAAACATCCCAATGGCGGAATTAGCATTAGCGTAGCGCATCGCACATACATCGGAACTCGACGAGCATTTATCTGACGCAAAGGAAGCCGGCGTTAAGTTTCCTGCGTCGTGTGGCACACTAGAAACAAAGTCGCAAGCCAATCGCGAGTTGCATGTTTTGTATGTTTGAGTTGTTTTTGAGGTTCGGGTGCTGCTGCGCAGAGCCAGATGGGAAGGCTTCGGTGGAGCCCGGCGTTCTCCAGGCGTTAATAGGTAGCGGTATTGTTTAACTTGATTTTCCAGTCGCTAAGCAATGTAATTCCAGTGATTAGAAATGGCCGCTTTCCTAAATCCAGGGGCCCTTACAATCAACCATCAACAAACAGCTTTGAAACACGATGCAGAAATCCAAAAAAGAGCCTATAATTTGCGGCTGTGATCACAATTTGTTTATTTATTTTTTTCCTGGGGAAAAAAAAAATATTCAGAAACAGCCTTATTGGATGGACAAAAGACCGGGATGGACTGCAAACAGATTTTTACGTAAAATTTCAGAGTGACCAGCAGTGGACGACTACGCAATAAGAAGGTCTTTTTAAAAGCTGGAACATACTAAAAAGTCACTAACTAAAAATAGCTAAAAAATGTATCTATTCCTTACCGCGGCAAAAGTATCATGAACTGCAGTTCACTGAAAACTGGCTTGCAGTTCACAGTATAATTTTTTCCTAGGTGTCTCTTTTATACAGCGTTTTATGTTTCCTTATTTTTACTTTATGCAGTGCCTTATCACCTTAATGTGATTTATAGTCTCCTTGTCAGTAGAAAAAAACAGCCAAAGCTAGCAGGTTTTTTCCTCCAACACCGTGTACCATCGCAAGACCCGACTCCACGACGAAATTTGCGATGAAAGAGATCTCTGAAGCTGAACCTAAAGGAGATTAATGGAGATAATTGTCTGCGTTTTTCCAAGAAACGCTTGATCGCCGTAAAAAAAGTGTATTTTAGTGTTCCTGCCTGGTAGCCTTCAAGTTACCGTTCCCTTCATTTATTTTTTAAATTTTTTTTTGCAATTGGGGAGGCAAAAAAAAAATGTCTCCTTTCACTTCCTTCTCCAATTAATTTGAATTGGAACGGCATGAAAACACGCTGGCATTTCAGTAGCCCATTAAAATGCTGGAAACACCTCTAAGCATGGCCTCAGGCCTCAGCAGATGCCCCCGTCCCTGTAGAACTGGGTTTCCTCCACGGTTCACCCTCCGCAGAGACAGACAGATAGAGAGAGGGAGTGAGAGAGAGAGAGAGAAACGCTCAGCTGGACGAGGACAGCATGGGGGTGGGGGGGATGTCGTCCTCCGGTTGCTGCACCCCAGCGGAGGAGACGCTCTCAAGAGCGGTCCTGTCTGCGTGGGGATCTGACACGGAAATGAAGACAAAGACGCGCTAATTGACCACACCGCTAAAGGTTGTTTCTTATTAACTCGCTGACATTGACTTGCCGTGTTCGGGGTGGCGGCAGCGAGGAGAGATCGGTTCCACAGAGCGATAAACATCGAGAAATATCGCCTAACACAGAGTGATGCAAGACGTAAAAGCTTCTCCTATGAGCAATAAAAGCTAAACAACAATAATCGTAATCACCATAATCATCCTGATAGCAGTATTGCTGTTATTCTACGGAATAATACAGACTTTAATGTAGCCAGGATACAATAGCATATAATTACAAAATTGGCATTTGAAATAGATGTTGCTCTTTTCATTAGGAACAAAAAAAAAAAAAAAACAGTTTGGAATGGGAACCTTTAATCAAATCAAACAACTGGCCACATTTTCCCTGTGGGAACCATCATGGAGAGGAAACATTTATCTTCTCCCGTTGGCTGTGCAAAAGACAGAAAGGACTCCCCAGCAAAGACAGCCTGTCAATAGACTGTTGCCGCCTGTGGCCCCCAATTAGGACGACTGCACGAGGGTTTAAGGTAGAGCGTTTGTTTTATCGGAAGGTACGCCACGAAAGCACAGATCTCACACCGGGCTTCTCCACCTTTTCCCAAGTGTGAAATGTGTCACAGTAATTACAGAACATGTAAATGACCTGCAGCGATCAATATTCATATCCGTTGTAGGTAACTAGCTCAGCAAAATTGTTTAATTTATCGCTAGCCCAAATGTACAGTGCATTAGCTGGGGTAATGAAAACGCAGAGTAATTTTGGCAACGCAGATACGTTACATCATTTTTCTACATGTTACTTTGAAAGCGGAATTACAGTACGGCCATATGATACACAAAATGTTAAAGGCCACGTTTTATGCCACAGATGCTGTGGTTATGTCTGGTTACTTGCAATAAATACATAGTACAGCAAAGAGTAAAGTAGAATTGATTCAGGAGTCACAAAGTAGATAACAGCTTCATCCATCGAGCGAACATTTATGAAATGGATGTAACTAAAGATTTTATTCTAGTGTTAAATGGCGGGGTTTCCTTTTTTCTAGAAATTTGTCATTAATTCAATTCTAATTTGCCTCTAGTTCCAATTTCAACTATCGATAGTTACACTTCTTAATACCCTGGGAAAAAAAAGCTACTGTATAACTCAGAGGAGAGCAAACATTAGATACAATCTAAATATTACCAACGCCAGAAAGAATTGTGAAGTCTGATGAACATTTCAAAAGAACAATTCTTTATGGATCAGCTAAATCTTTTCCACTTTTTAATTAAAAGTAAAGAAAATAGAAGTTAATTATCCTGTAAAGATTAGCTGGTGGGCATCTTTCTGTAAATTAGTTCTAATTAAAAGGAAATTGTCAAATGACATTCAAAGTACTGTCCTTTAAAACAGAGATGCCGCCTCTCTAGTTCCTGATGAGGTCACGTGAAGCTTACAGACAAAGATTAGGATTCAGGCAGGGCTCCGTTAGCTGACACGCAGAGACCCCGGCCCTCGCACTCCGAACAGGCAGGAGAGGCGCGGTTGGCAGAGGCTCGAAGAGCTAACCATCAGCTTTTTGGGTAATCATTATTTGCTGGCATCCGTGTCTTGTTTCCTTGACCTCAGGGGCAGGTTAAAAACGTCAGCAGCTGAGGGAGGAAACAGAGAACGCCTCTCGTCACTTTACCCCACAGACTTCAAAACGACCTAGACATAGATCCCAGGTGACGTACCTCAGGACATTCGAAAACCTGGCCCAAAGGTTTCCAGCTCTCAATAACGTCTAAGTGTTTACCCTTCGGTAGCACATACCAAGCACCTTCATACCATGGTAATTTCGGCTTGAGTGCTGTAGACACACATGCGTCGTGCAACGACAAGCGCTGAAATCTCAGCAAGGGCTGCTCACTTTGCCTGGAGACTGTGCTTCTGTTTACCTTCTGTTTCACAGTGAAATGAGCAACAAAACTGAAGCTCAGGCAACACTGCAAAATATAAAATTACCACACTTTGCCGTCGTCCAAAAGCGGCGTCAAAAGAAAACCGCATCCAAGAATGTTTTTGGTGAGACGATGGCGCTTCGTCGCCTTGAAAGGGCCTGAATCAAGTCCCTTAACTAACTTAAACCTAACTGCAATTCCCAGAACGACATGGTATAAATGTAATATCGGCGTAATACATGGAGAATAAGGAAGGCTGAAGGTACGAGTGTTCGGTCTTGGCGTCACTCCCTACAACAAGCCAGACTCTTAGTGGAAAAGGGAATGGAAAGCTGTGTAAGAGTAGCAGAGTGGATGGTCTCCACGGGGATTTGGCCCCTACACATTAAACGTAAGTGGTAAAATTTTGACCTTTAAAAAGAGGCTCTCAGGCCTGAAGGCTCTGTCAAAGTCCTCCTCGGAAAAAAAAACGACAGTCCAGCTGGCCAACGATGACACGCGACGGAAGCAGAAGATGGCAGGACGCTGACCCGACAGCAGTGACCTTACGGAAAGGACGGGGACCGTTTATCACGTCAACCGATCACTTATAATAGATTGTTTTTCCATGGGTGTCTCTTGCTCGCTCACTGCTACATGTGTGAGTGATACTGTAAATGTGCGCCGTATGAACCTTACCGGCCAGTAGGCGGCAGAGTGCTTAAGGAAACACCAAAACAATAATGAAATGCGATCTATCGGCAAAGGAAGTGAAATTTACAGTTCTATAAAGTAAATGTATTATTACCAGTTGTTTTGTTTTAGACAACAGCATAATAAAATAACAATAATAATAATAATAATAATAATAATAAAGAATTTATAAAACTGATTTCATTCGCAGAGGGCAGCAGATGCTTTGGAATATACACGACTGAAATATTTTCCATAATTTTTGTATCAGTGCTCTGAAATTTGTGAATTTCTTGAGTTCTTCCCCTTCTAGTCCAGACCAAGATACATATTCTCTTTTTAATAGGTGCATTATTTCCCTCTCCTGCCTTGTCTTCTAAATAGAGAAATGATTGCATTTTGCTACGATAAACTCAAAGTTGCTCCATGGGTCTTTCATTACAGACTATGCAGTTCCTGCTTGCTTCTGTAATTAACACCTCAAACACAATTTGGGCCACTTCAGGCCTCAAACAGCAAATAACCACTGCAAATATGAATACACACATTTCTAGCAGTATGACAGATATCCTCTCGTCTAAATATAACTAATTTCAAACCAATTCCTCAACCCAGAAACAGCTACATTTTACTTACTCTGTGATTTCTGATATAAAACCACAGTATGTTTTTATTTACGACACTTGCCAATTGTAAACAAAACTTCCATTCTATATACATCAAAAAACATCTGTCAACATATCAGCTGGTATCAGAATTGGGATCAATAATGTTAGGAATAATTATCAGTATTCCTTGATAATAAATGTCAAAACAGAGAAAAATTGACAAAAAAATGCTAATTCATTTGAGGCTGTGTTTCACATGTTTGACAAGCAAACTGCAAACACAAACGGCTAATCCTGTTTTTCCCGTACAGATTATCACTGTTATTACGACCGTGATTATTATTATCATCATCGTTATTGCGATTTTATAGGCAGAAATACTAAACAAAGGACGACACGAGGTTTTCTTCCCGCCAAAGTCCGCTGAGGGTCGACAGAAAACCGAAACAGCTCAGCCTACATTTTTGAAAAACAAAAAAAAACAAAAATATGTTTCTGTGTCACAAGCAAATTACACGCGCGCCGCGCAGAGCGACCGGGGAAGAGGGGAGACGGGCCGGCCGTAATTATATCCTGGCGCAAACGGGCCGTCGATGGGCACCTTCGTTCCGGGGGCCATTCCCCGGGGCCCCGTGGGCATCAAAATGATGTCCAAATTATTTCTGTGCTCTGCGGCATTACCATATTCACCCGCGCCGTGTCATGGCTGCTGTGTTGTTTACACCTGTCTCCTGACGAAGGCACGGCTTAGCTGCTCTAATTTAGCAAATGTACAGCGCGGATATGAGCTTGTTGGCAGGGATTTAAATTAGGTCACAAACAGCATACATCAATAGCATTCCATATGTCTCCTCCTTCATCCCCCCTTTTTTTTTTTTTTTCTTCCTCTGCTCCCGGCACTCCCTCCTCGCTCAGAAGCTCGCCGGCGAAGCAGCTTGACGACGGCAGAAGTGAGATACGTGCAAATCACATTTGCAGATGAGCTCGAAACTCCCTTTAATATTCAGATAGGCGGCACACCGCGAGCCAGCTAAGGCTCGACTCGGGAGAGGTGGAGCGAGGAGCCCGTCGTTGAGGGAATCTCGCGCGGAGGGCCGCCGCCCCGTTTCCCGACAGAGCGTGCGGAAAACTCGTCGTTGGAAAGAGAGAGCCGCTACTTAGGGCCGATAACAATGAGGGCAGCGGAAATCTGTCTTTTTTTTGAAGATGTTTGCTCCAATGTTTCTTTCATTCCTGGGTCTGTTGCCATGCCGCCGACTGGATCGGGGGGGCCGTGGTGCCTCCACATCCCTTTGATCGGGCATCAGTCACATGACCACAGTGACTAGGCCCCGGTTACGGAATCTTGACAACCAGACCACGCGTTCGGCATCTCGGCTGGTTCGGGTCACCTTTTGCTGGTTCTGTCGGACAGCTGGCGGAAATCCAGGCCTGACCCGGCTCACAGGCCAGTAGCAAAGCAAGAAGCCCAGGCTTCTGAAAGCGCCATGGCAGAAAATGATATAGGGCGCTGTCTGTAACACTGAAGCCTTTTCCTGTCGGGTAACGCTGACGCAGAGCCTGCGACTTCCGAACACCTCCGTCCTTTTCCCCGCTTCTTAGGTTGCGTCGAATTTGTCTCCGTGCCATTTTAATTACAGCCACGGCAATCTTTACGCCCGCGTTTTTCGCGAGGACGCCAATCTGCAAACCGGGTGATAAGTGTAACCGCAGCGCTGTGCCAGTATCAGTAATAAACACACACTTAATTGAATAATTTGACCTAAGAGGCTGATCCTCAGACGTAGCATGTAGCATATTTTTTTCGAACATTAAAAAAGTTTCACCATTCCGCCTGGTACCTGGGGTACAGTGCTGTTGGCCTGTGGCCCATAATGACGCCCCAGGGCATAAAAGTGGCTGCGTGGGACTGGGGGGTAGGTACCTGGTCCCGAATCACTGCTGTCACGCGGGTGGAGATGTGATGTCACAATGTTCCGAATAGAGAAGGACGCTGCAGGACCAATGGGTCTCCCCCAGGCTTACACCTTACGCTGACTGTAAGCCCCCCCCATACCCGGTTACAGATAGTTGTTATGGCGCGGAGCCGACACGGTGGCAGGGTGAGCCTGTGTGTCGGACTGGAAAAAAATCTGAGCCACAGTTCAGCGCTGATTTGACTGCTAGTGTAATTTTTTAATTTTTTATTTTTTTTGTGCAGGAGACTATTTGCAGATGCGCCGCAGTTATCAATCCGAACAGACACGCAATCCGGGTCCAATGTCACGTCTCCTCATTATGTTAATGGTTAATACATGCAAATGAAAACATTCCGGCAATTTGATTTCTTTGAAGATAGTTTGCATATTGTCTTAGCCGTAATGATGGTACACTTTTCCCTGGCTTCCATTTATGCGAGGGGTAGTTAGTTCAATTTTATCAGCCCCAAGTTCATTTCTAAGGCTACTGGAATGTGTTTTTTTTTCACTCTCCCCTTCCCCTCACTATTTAACTAATTAGGATTCAGGTACCATAAGCAGATTTTTCACGCTATTGGTGTTTTTCTTAATTAAGAAACAAATGAATTCTCCCCAGCAAAATAGATGCAACAAGGGGAGCAGGCTGCCAGAGGCCAGATGCGCTTCTCTTAATTAGAAGTCACTCTATTGTCTGTGTTTTTTTAATGAAGCCTCAATCTAAATGGATATCAAAAAAAAAAAGCTGCTGGGGAAGAAATCTGGCCGTTTAAAATAATAAGAAAGTAAAGATAGGGGAAAACAAAAGATATGTCCCGGCAGTGACGCCTCGCAGGCAGAGTTGGGCGGACTTTCCGCCCGCCGGATTGACCGCTCGCTCGCAGCCTCTTTCGGGAAGAGCCTCGATCGTAAACGCGGCGCCTCGGCCCCGGTTCCCACAAGTGACGGCTCTCGCTCACCACGTTTCATCACGCCTATCAGCAATCTCAGCCTCGTTATCGGACTAATAAAGTTTTTAATCCATCTAATGAGATGAGATGAGACTGGAGCCGGAGGCGCAGCGGCTCCCAGCCGGGGACCCGCGAAGTTGAACTTCCAGCTTCGGTGCTTCCCGCGACGGATCACTTCGAAGACCGAGCGGCAGATTTTGGGCGGCTGGAGGAGCGGCAGTTAGAGGTCTGGGCTTGTTAGCTGCGGGTTCGATATGACCCAGGCAAACTGGATCCAAAATAATCAGATTCCGTCCCGCCAAAAAAAAAAAAATCACAACCCAAATGACAGGCTGAACTCGACTCTAGTAAAGTCTAACTTAAAGTTAAATCTCAACTATTTTCATGGCTCTATCTTCCATGCACCTACTACATAACACATTTTATTCACTGTGCCTTGTTTCCCAGCTGCCGCAAAAATAAAAGCTAACAGTTTCCTTCGATTTTTTTCCCCCACAGGGGAGTAGATACTTAAACAAAAATGATACATTGATACGTTACTAGATTTTACTCGGAACACCACGACAGCTACATCTGGGCTTTTGCTGTTCTTGCTCCGAAAAGCATTTCATGGCTAATATGGAAACTGCGCCGTAGTCAAAGTCAAATAATTCATTAAAAATGCACATATATTTAAAATGTGCTAACTTTCGAGATATTGTTACATTTAACCGCGTAACCATTTCATGTTGCTATTCAGGAACACTGTTTCCTGGATCAGCATTCTCTTCATTCATTGGTTATATGATGCTAGATTAGCAGCTATGCTAAGTAGCTAGCCAACGATACAGCGGCTAACAGCCTTGCTGTCTTAAGTTCTCCATTGCTTTGTTTGCATGGAGTTTCTCCTTAAAGCCAGCCACGTCCAACTCCATTCCCGCAGCCAGAACACCATGTACTCTTGGTCATGCCAGCATGGAAATACCTTCCTTTATTGGGGCTCTCTGTTCTTTTACGGCGACACAAATTCCACAGATAACAAGCGACTCTCTTGGAGGACTAGACTCTGGAATTTACTAAACAAAGCAAGATGAGAAAGTAGTGGGGGGGGGCATAGAGAAGAGCTGGTTTGATCAAATCCGGAGACAGAACCCATCGCCTTCGATAAGCTGACTGCTCCACGGCTAGCGCTGCGCGATGTGTACTGGTGAGCTGCGAGTGCATGCATGTAAAGCCAGAGAAAACTCATCAAAGGCAGACAGGCAAAACAGCTAGACCATGATATGGCACCACGAAAACTACAGACACTCGCTCCTTCCTCTTAGCTAACCAAAAAAAAAACATCGAAAACATAAAACTTGGCGGCGTGACTCTCTGGATCAAATCTTAATGTGAGATAAATCATTTTATGTTCCAATGCAGATTTCAGGTCCCAAACTGATCAGGAAGCAAAGTCAGACAGGGATGCCTGAATTCAGGTATAATCCCTTTGCGCCCGTCGAGGATAGAGCTCCTTGGCGGACAGGCAGTGAACTCAATTTTTAAAACAGTTCACAAAGCACATCCTCCATCCAGCTTCTCGAGAAAAAAAAAAAAAGAAAAAAAAAAACAGAGGCAGTTGTCAGAAGCCCAGTGATTTAGGTCAGGTCGCGAACGGTCGGCGTTTGTGACGGAAGGCGATAGCATCGGGCCCGATCGCCCTGAAATGAAAACCACCGCCTGGCCACATGTGCTGCCAAGGCCCCCGCTTGATATTCCGACAGCACGGCTCAGGGGCTCCCAGCGGACGGGCGAACGCCCACTGATATGGCTTACTACCTCCCTGTCAAGGCCAGGCATCCCCGTGCCCAAAGGCTGTGCCATCAATGGGCCAGGCCTGCGCCAATCTGGACCGGAACCAGCAATCCATTTCAAAGAGGTTTTTTTATGGATCCGGTATGTGGAATGATTTTCTTTTCCCTTTGTAATGTGCCATGGCTGGGGGGTTAGTGGGGGGAGGGGCAGGATCGGGTACAATGACAATAAACTTCCAGTAGTTTTCCATCTATTCAGTGTGAAATGTAATTGATCCCAGCATGCAGTTACATGTTTTTATTATTCTTCTTAGCCCTGATGTGTGTTTTTAACATCTGTCCATCCACCCATCTCTCCATCCATCCATCCTTCCATCCATCCATCCACGTACAAATACGTATGTTACTCATGGTGAAGGCTGTGGCATGTGTGCACATGGTAAACAAGTCTGACGGATCATTCTGAGACCTTTTAAGGATAGACATGAACTGAAAACAGATTAATGCGCCTATTAACTTGAGCAAAATGCAAAGTGGTGCTTTAAATGCGCTTTCAGGTGTCCTGAGTGAGTACCTGATTCGTGCGGATTAAAATACAGATCAATAAATTGGTGGCTCGACGTTTTAGAGATTCATGACTGTTCATGACACCAAGACCAAGACAACTTCTGAATTAAATTCATAATTATAACCCTTTACAACCTTGCTCTCGTCTAACCACCTGGCTCACGAAGGAAGTGTATTTTTCGAGAGAAGTTGCTCCTTTATTAAAAATGCCATATATTAAACAGCGCTAGTTATCTACACATTACCATAATCTCTCCTATGCTTACCCATGTGCTTCCTGTCTCATTTAGCGACGCGCTTGTTTATTTATATCTCTGAATGAGATTAGTGGGGAAGATTACCCAGTGCAGGAACATGAATAGTGATCAAAGACAGGAGGATAATGCAGCGAGTCTTTCGCTGAATGCTCTCCACTCCCAAATCCATCAGCGGGATGTTAGAACAATGCACGCATCAGCAGAGTCGTCTCCGGGGACACGCCCTGCGCAAACATCCCGCCGTTACAACCTGCACACCTCGGAGCGCACGGGAATTTCAAAAGACACTGTTGAACATGCTATTTTTTTTTTCCCTTGCAGATTTGTAATGTTTATAGGTTGTTAACCTTCTACCAAACTGCTGCCTCAAGAAGAGGTACATAGCTTGATGGGTTAGGGTGCTGTGTCTGTGCTCGCGAGGTTTGTGGCTCAAATCCCAGGAGTGGTTTCCCTGTTGGGCCGTAGAACAGGGCCCTTAACTCTCAACAGGGACTGGCTGACCCTGCTCTCTCAATTGTAGGTTGGTGTGAATAAAAGTGCCCGCTAAAAAAAAATGTACTTCTCTTCCAAAGGTCCACCACAGCCTGACAAAAAAAGCAGATGAATAGAGAAAGCTATATGAAGGTGGAGAAAAACATAAAACTTATAGTATATTCCAGTATTGTGGATGCTTTGTTGCAAATAGAAGAAACCCACTGAAAGGATTTCATGTAACTGATGGAGCTAATTAATTATCTGGCCTGCAAACTTCTGCTCATTCCATTTCACTTTAGTCTCCATTGAAAGTCGGAAGTCAACCTGCCTGCTTCTGGAGTGGATAACATGGGTAAGGGAGTAAAAAAAATCCCAGAATCCTCTTCGCTTTGACTTGTGCCAGACAGAAGGAAGCTTATTATTTCCACAGGGGATGATAATAAGGGCACAATTAGCACCCGAGTTTAAATGCGTCTTTTCATGCGCGCTTTTTGATGCAACGCAGTGGCAGGCAAATTCGAAAAGAGTTGAGCAGCCAGGATGGAACATAAGTTGAATGCTTCCTGAGCGTTAACTAGCAGTGACGGGGGGGGGGGGGGGGGCCCCACCCCCGCGAACCGCAGCGCCCCCCATCCCCCCCCCTCCCTTTTCCACCACCAAGAGGTTAAACAGCTCAGCGTGCAGAGACCCAGCCCCGTTTGTGGAGCTGACGCACCACGTGCATTTAAGTCTGCAGTCTTCCCCAGGAGCCCCCCGCTCCTGCTCCCGCTCCTGCTCCCGCTCCTGCTCCCGCTCCCGCTCCCGCTCCCGCCGGGGAGACGCAACGCGGAGGAGCTCAGCATCACATTCAGTATTTTTTTCTCCTCAACGACGGACCTGAGGATCCACACAGGTGTTTAATTCTGAGTGAGATCGCAGGCCAGCAGGGGAACACCAGGCATTCGCCTCCCTCTCATGCCTCAATCTGGAGCCGCGCTCTGCGTCAAAGTCGACTTACCCAGGGACGGACTGGGCCGTACTCTTTGTCCTGGCTTTGATTTGAGTGCGTGCCCTGGTGACACTGAGCCCCCCACCACCCTCCTCCATGCTTCTAAAGGTCGGAGCTTTGGCTCCGTGACGGCAGAGTCAAATGCAAAAAAAAAAAAAAACATTTAAAAGCTATTTTTAACCAAACACTCAACAAATCTATAATCCAAGACTCATGTAAGCAGTGGTGTAAACAGAATGTGCCCAAAAATCCCGGGCTAATTGCTTTCAAATTATACTTCGAAGAAGATCAAGAACATAAAAGTATCTCTTTAAAAGCACGTCATATTTCTTTGGGAGACTTGCAGCACTTTCCAAAACTCTAAAACACAGATGTTTTTTTCTTCTTCCACCACAATTTCACAGTACAGAACAACAGAATGGAAATAGATGTTCTGCTTATGGGATAACAGCAGAGCGTGTGTGTTTATTACTAATTTAATTTAAGGAAAAGTATGAAGATACTACCCCTGTCGAGATACTGATAAGGAAAGTTTGACCCGGTGGGGCCACGTTGCTTCCGTTTCGCACAAAGCCCTGTTAGCATCCCCCGATTCTGGCGCTCATGGGTCACGGTTCTGGCCAGTTGAGATAAAAAGCTCCGAATGAGATTAACCATTTGGGAGTTAGGGCTCAGTCTTACCAGTAGAGGGACAGGAGTCACTTGAGAAGTTGCGTGTGACTCCAGCCATCTCGGTGACCTTACTGGCGTGTCCCCCCCCAGTGCAAGATGTGTGAAAATTGATTCATCGCCAATGAGTAAACTGATATTCCCAATGCTCACATGAATTCCATGACTTCAAGGATTATGGTTCCGCACGAGTATCAGCTACACAACTGTTAAGTCACTTTTTCTGTTAAAAAAAGAAAAAAAACTTTTTTTTTTCTCCTCATTTGCTCATTTCTCTGTTTATATATTTCCTTTGTTCCCACCCCCACGTGTAATTTCGGGCGACCCACTGCAGCATTTCCTCCCGCAGGACTCTTCCAATCCCCTGTCTGCATTAGATCGCAGAGATTGCGCCTTAGGCAAATTAAGGTGGCCCTCATTGGGTTAATTTTAGGTACAGCGTTCACAGTGGACAGTTGTCCTGTCAAATTTGTATTTCCCCATAGGCTCGCAGTATAAGGGGAACAGTGCGGTGCCCATTCCACATTGAATGGTTCCGCTATGGCATTACGGCACAGCATTAAGGGCGTCAACACTATGACATCACCCCTTCCCACTGGACCGATGTGGGCCGCCGCCCGCAACTGGTCTCGGAAGCGATAGCCAATCAGACGGGCAGTTGCGTAGCCTGATGTGCCACCGAAAACACATCCACAGGTGGTGGTTTGCCTCATGACCTACGCTGCAGAAATCTAGCCTGGACAATGTACCGCTGTCAGCCAAGCAATCTCCTCTGCAATAATGCAGAGCATTGATGCAGAGCATTACGTTACATCTGCACTCCACTGAAGGGTGGTGTCCGATGGTAGTTCTACCCATTTTAAGAAGAAATTTAAGCCTTAGAATACAGGCTAATCCAAAATATTTTGATCACAAGACACAAATCATTATTCCATTATTCCTTTTTTTTATGTCATACACACCCCCCCGCGGGTTATTATTGATAAAAAGGACCTGGTCAATATACAGCATCTCTGTGAAGGATTAGGCCCCTTATCTCAAATGATATTCAATAAACTATGATATTCCATAAACCGAGTGTGAAGAAGTAGCAGGGAGAGTCCGTCCAACAAGCACGTTCCCTGAAATAACACAGCGGGAATTAAGATACGCGATCAGATTACATGAGAGAGGAGCAGAGCGATCCTTCCTGCAATTCCAGCCTTCTCGCATCGCAGACGATGCCCTGAAGCCCTGGAAGACTGGGAGGCCCATAGGAACCACGACCACGGACGTACCATGTGATTCCAGGTTAGGCTTCTTCTGCAAGTCCTTGCGACCTCTGAGGTACATTTAGATTAGGTTTACTGTTAACGATCATTATCTTCCACAGCTATTACTTCACCATACCTGCTAGATTGGGGCAATGCCAATCCAGGCACAAACGTGGTGTCGGGGAGGGGGCATCATTCCATGCCTACAGAGTTAACACGAGTTAAACAGAAAAACCGCTAGACTAATACTGCTTTATTCTCTGTTTATTGGGCCAGGAAAATGATTAATACCAGCAAAAAGTTACTTCACCCATAATGCAATACTGTAAATAAACACAATTAATGTGTGTCGAGATATTACTCGCTCATTTGCGATGCCTAATTAAGTCACTAACCTCCCTTGCGCTGTGCCTTTCTGTAATTGAGGACTTACTGCTGAGACTTGACGCGTGTCGTCTTTCAGCACAAGTCAAACTCCAGTCACGGGTAACAAAGTAGATTGTAGGGACCTCTGAGGATCGCGGCCTCCTTTCAAGGTTGACGCAGATCGTTTTCGAATATCAGGCCGACAGCGGGGGCTGGACAAAACAATCCACGTGATTTAGCTAGCTCCTGGCTATATATTTTTTTTTCTTGATTTAGGAAAAAAAAAAACATTTCACAAATAAAGTTCAGCAAGAACGCAGCTTCTGTGTTGATTTTTTTAAATCTGCCACATTTCAAATTTCTCGGCTCTGCGGAGGAACACGAGGGGGCCTCTGAACAGACTTAGCAAGTGTGGCAGGAACACTTGGACGCGCGGTTTCGCTGCTGTGCGCTGGGCCCGTCCAAATACGCGCCGCAAAGTGCTTTCTAATTGGCTGGTCTACACGGGACGGCGGCCATGTTGGAGGGATATCAAAAAGCAATCAACACTCCATTCCTGATGAGCTCTGAGACAGAGTGACTCACACTGTGTGCGGAAACACAATGCCATGCCGGACTGAAGCGGCATAATACCCACAATGACATGATATTATCCGCAAATTCGAATTCTGTGGCCAAAAAAAGTAGGATTATGGGGATACTGAACGAGAAGTCTTGATTCAAAACCAAATACGATGACATTTTTTTTTTCCACCGAGATGAAAAACTGCAGGACTCATAAAGGTCAGCACTAAAATAAATAAATAAAAATCTGTACAGGTTTCTTGAGATTACACTGGTCGAAAAGGCTCAAAACAATCAAGTAACAAAAATTCGACCCCATCCCCATCCGCCTGACAGTAATGACTTCTCTCTTTCTGTAGGACGGATGCATTTTCCAGGGCCGTCGAAGCGTAGCAGCACATCGTTAGCGTCAGGAAAGACAGAAAACCGAGAGGAGATCTGTCCCAAAGATAATCGATCTGAGGGGAAGCATCCAGGAGCAACTTTAAAGCCTGAACTTAAGGCCTTGATTCCGGAAAAAAAAAAAAACGCTGTGGCTGGCAGGAAATCGATCAGCAGCAGGTGCGTTTCGACGGGCTACACGGCACTGCGGCACGCTCCTCCCCTCCGTCCGGCTGTATATCGACGGCTAACATCTCGGCCCCCGTTCCTCCACAAAGGCGCACGCCGGAACGGCTGAAAAATGGCGGCAGCACCACGTGGAGACGCTGGACTGAGGCCAGAACTTACGTACCTAGAGGACTGTGTATCAAAATCTTATCTTCAAAGCGCTGGGCAGGGGCTTGCCGGAACAGTGCCACGGAGCCCCCTCCACCCCCCCAGCCAGGGCGCAGGAGAGGATTTGGGCCCCGGGAGCGGAAAAAGGGAGACGTGTGAGCCAACGCCAAGGCGGGAGACCTCCTCGCCGCCTGTGGGGAGCCAGCAGGTCGGGCCGCATACGGAACCACATCACGGGTCTGATCCCCGCCATGCTGCAGTCCCGCTTCCCACTGCCGCTGAGGCGGACTGGGATCCGAACCCTGACTCGGGCACAAGGGTATTCCGGATCTCACAGATGGCCGAGGGAGTCTTCGTGCTCTGAAACCGTGGGTGGGTGAGTTTCGGGAGGGTGGAGTGAAGACCGCCTGACTTCACAGGGTCCCTAGGATGTGATAACATAGATCCACCCCCCCCCACTCCCACTCCAACGCTGAAGGTACGGTCCAGAGGCCATCCTACAGTCCCAAATAACATCTACCGTCCCAAACACCGCAAATGACACATAAACACAAGTGGGTGTTCGGGGCCCCTGTGGGTATCGCGGTAGACCAAAACAAGCACCCACACGTGCACGCGCACACGCTAGCAGGGACAGGGACACACGCGCACACCTGTTGCGGGCTTGCATCACCCTCCGCAAGCGAAAGGCTTCCAGATTTGTTGGAGTAACCTGCGGAGATCTCGAAGGCTGACGAGCAAGACGGCAGAAGCACGGTGTGATGCGGGGAAGCCACGCAGCTCGAGACGGAGCGCGGCAGTGAGGCGCTGTGGGAAACGGACGCCATGCTCCACATGCAGATCCTACCTGCGCATAGGCCAATTTGTCTAAACTAAATTACATCTCACTAAAAGGTCTGATTTATTTTCCTCTATGTGACATCACCGCTATATTTATTTAATCATATTTTTGGTAGACATGCTTATATAGTGCAATTTGTATTTTTTCCTTTGCTTAGGCAGTTATGCAAGGCTTTTACTGAAGTAATTCAGACATTGGGCCTAACTTAATGATAGAGGTAAGGGGATAAATATCAGCTCCCTCCTAGGATTTGAGCCTATTATGTTCTGGTTACAAATTCAGCCTTTGACACACTCCTACAGATCACCTCCACGTTATTTTAGGAAGCATCACATTGTAATGTACAGATTATGAACACCTTACAGTAGACCGCAGATCTGTGGAGAAGCTTTAGAAAACAGCACCTACGCAATGGGGAAATCTCCATCTACTGTAGAAGCTGCTGCAGAAAGAATTAGCGAGGGGAGCTTACAGAGGGTGGGTACTGACATACTGAGGACGCCTCATTGCTTTTTCTCAGGTCTGGGAGGGGTAGCTGAAGCCTGATTAGTTCTCAGGAGAGACAACTCCCCCCCCCCCCCCCCCCCCACCCCTCCCTTCCACCGAGAGGCTGCACCTGCCTAATGTCTGCAAAAAACCCAATGCAAAACATGAAAGGCAAGCCACAGATTATCGGATAAACCCAGACACGTGTACCGGGCCTATACATTCTAATGGGATTCTGGCTTTGTGGTCCATCTAGTTCATGCTTGTGGACCTTTGGAAGTAAACGACACTAAAAAAAAGTACTAAATGTGGCCGTAGAGCGAATTCTCCCGAATCTCGGCAGCCGAGCTGAAACCGGAGTTTGTTAGCCGGGGTTTTGGAGGTGACCCGGGTGGCCGTTCTGCCGCACGCCCGAGTGTCATAAGCTCACTATGCACTTTCAGCCAGCTCGAGGCTTATATCTGAGCACGCTCGTCAGCTGCGGAAAAACCTCGGAAAGCCAGAGGAAAACAGGACACAGAGATCTACGGCTGGTCTTGGATACAACCAGCCAGGACAAGAAACCACCCAAAAGGCTGTACATCTCCTTCAGAAGTACAAATCTGTCCTCGGAGGAATTGTCAAAAACTGTCATTGGTTCCTCACTGCTTATGCTCGACCAATCACAGCTGCCAAGCCTCCCAAAATACCATTTCTGATTCTGATTGCATCATTTTTTAAAATCACAAACACAGCTCTTTAAACATCACACTTTAAGAACCTTAGCAGCGACGCACCTTTATCGAACACCTTTCGGAAACGACCGCCCCGGGAAGACCTCACTTGAAACGTGAGCATCAAAACGTAAGTCACCGCGATGGCCTGCATATTAACCCACGCTCTATTTTTGGGAGCTAAATTATGTACCGACGCTAAAAGAAATCAAATCACTGTGCGGAGGGACGGCCAGGCCTCAGCAGCAGCCGAAGAGAGACGGAGAAGCCGTGACCTCTCTGTCCTTCAGATTTGCTTATATCCCCTCACTTCAATCTGAGACGGGGAACCATCTGATCCCAAACTGACTGTCAACAGCTTGCGATGGCGGCGAAGCCAGACATCAATCAATCAGTTTTTATCAGGGTCTCTCTCCCACCCTCCCCCCTCCCATTTTGCTCCCCTTATCACCTGACCCAGTTGTCATCCTGTTGCAGAAGCTTTAGAAACTCGACGATGGTCAAACGTGCATCTGCGCAGAGGCCGAGGCCACGCGGCGGACGAGCGGCCGCCATGAAACAATGGCCGATTATCTGGCTGGAAGCTGCCAGCAGGTCAAACCGCAACGCGGAACCGAATCGATTGAGGTTCACGTTCGATTGAGCCAAGTCACCCAATCCGACATGGTAATCATATCATTACTAAGCTCAAAAAGCAGGACAGGTACCACAATATTTCAGATCTCCTACCTAACAATATAATCTGAAGTGACGTAGGACGATGCAATGCCAAAGTATCACAGATATACGGGACAGGATCTGAAACGCAGGTTCACACTCCAAAGACAGGAGACCTTCATTATAATTAGCACCTTAATATATCTGGCTTAGCTCCTTCCCTTTATCAAGTTTGAGGTGGCGGCAGGAGACAGAAACCATGGATGACTGGAGATGCCATGTCGACTATGGGGACGGAGCTCACAGCAAATCAATATGTCAAATACCATATCCAGCTTATTTCTGGGGTGAAGACGCATAGATCCGCAAACAGGAGCCCAAAATAAGCAGGCGGGATTAGACAGGAAACGCACAAGCGAATTTATACGACACGAATGAAGAGGCCGGCAGTAGGGCAGTTTTGCACAGACACGCCGTGCGATGCTCAGAAATTAGCCGGCCTGTCAGCATTCACGGCTCCCTCCCAGAAACACCACCGCCAAAACGCGGCTTCCTCAAAGCATTACTGCATCTCCAAGGTCGCCGTTCACGTCCGCAGCTAGTTCTGCATAAATTATTATCTTATTTACTCATTTTCAGGCCGGGTCTGTCAGAGAAAATTTTCCACGGAACGCTTACAGCGTGCGGTGTGTTTTTAGGCTGCCGTCCCGCCGAAATGCTGATGTACAAATCGAAATGAAAGGCCTTCTCGCTAATCCTGTCGCGTTTAACCACCTATCCCCTGTCTCTGCCGGATGACAAGTTTCATCCTAATGCCCAATAAAGCCAAACGACTTCCATTCTCGTCCCAGTCAGGTCCCACCAAGCACAGCCTTAAAAAGACCCAGTTCACAAGATTAATACTGATATTCCACCAATTCCTTCCTGTTAAGAAAAACACTCACAATCCATTTTAATCAATATTTTATCGAAGAGGCTAAAATTACTATACAAAAACTCCCACATATCATTCTCTGACAGCATATAAGGTCAGACATTCATAACCACTTGTAGTTGACAGGGTTAATTATCTAAAGGATCTTTTTTTTTTAACCTTTCCCACCCACAGAAAAAACTGCATCAGATAACAAGGACAGATATTAATTCTTAGGTACAACACATTGGATCACACACAGCTCTCCTTTGCGTAACACTCCGCTCATTTAGCGAGTGGATACTTTTCAGTGAAGGTAAACCCAGCTTTCAGGAGATGCGTCTCACGCCTGAATGCTAAGAGACTAAGAGTCACCCCAGACCCGGACCACTAACTGTGGGGTGTGAGATCAACAGCGGTGACCTCAGTCCTCCAGGTCAAGGGTCACCCATCAGACTACGTGGCATGTGCTGTTTATACGGAACAAAAATTGCTTTATGTCTGGAACAAGAAACACAAAAAAAACACCAGGAATGTGTTTGAATAACAGTGTGAAAAACAGACCTTGTTACCAAGAATACAGTGACTGTATACCCAGCTGCCCCAAGAGTAACCTCCTTTAAAACAGAAAGAAACAATTGAAATGATAACAGTATCCTCACACCGTCCTCCAGTATAGCTGAGGGAAAAGGTCTTTCTCAGCAGCCGCAAGCTGCCAGCTATACAGATGTACAGCACAGTGACAGTCCAATAATCAGACCTTTGTTTGGGTCTTAAAAGGACGTACTTGAACAAGACCAGGATCAGAGGCCTGTTTCCCATAATGGCCTTTGGACATCGATATTTAAATCTTACATCTCTGTTGTGATTAGAATGCAAGCCCCTTTTTTCCCCCACAAAACAACAACAAAAAAAAGCTTAAATCGATGATCTTAGAGTCCAAACTAGATTCCAGAGCAGTTTGCCACTCTCAGCAGCAAGATAAGATGAACTTTCTTTGACCTGAGAGATGAAGTTGCCATGACGATCATGGAGTCCACTTTCTATATTGATATTTTGCTGATGTAACAACAAATGGAACTAGATCCCATTGCTGATAGCGGCGATTAATTAATACCGTTATTGATCCCAACAAGCAAGAGACAAGGCTATTAACCGAGAGCCTGAAAGTCAATTATCACCTGAGGCAACAGCGGCTTCATCTATATTAAATGTGAATAAACAACTACAAAAAAAATTAAGTATGTTAGATTTCTTGTTATAAACAGATTTGTATTAACATCAGCATGATAAGCGAATAAAGACAGTGCAGGCCAAAAAATATGAAATTCCCTGCAGATAAAATACACAACTTTTGTGAAGTGTAAGTCAGAGAGAACTGTCAAAAATGTCCACGCCCATATTCATAATGTCCTAATGTCCTGCCCCTCATATTTATATGTATGTATATTTGTCAGACTATAATATCTGTTTCATAACTTGCACACCAAGTAGTTCACCGGCAATATCTTTTTCAAATTCTATGCATAATAAACAAACGACAGAACGATATTTGGTTGCCTGAGGCAGTCAGTGCAATGACTGCGGTGCCATTCCAGAAAAGGGAAGATAAATAAGATTAAATGTCAGGAAGCGACCCCCACCTTCACGGGCCCCGCCCACTTCTCCTGTTCCTTTCCCCCCAGGTTTGACAGTAAACCGTGGACGGGCCCTGCTGGGCGACACCAGAGCCCGGGTTGCCGGGTAGGTCACTCCTGGGGCGGAAGGAAACACACGGCGGACCCCCTTGAACAGTGCTCCGTGCGCACCCGCCGGCTGACGGCTCGCATCACGGGCTCCCAGAGGAGGCCACGGCGGGAGTCCGCTTCCGAGACGGAAGGCGACGGCGCCCCCCCCCCAGGGGATAAATGTCTCGGGTGGGGGGACAAACGATTTGCCACAGTGGCCCAAAGCGGGTAGCACGCTTGCACAGGAGCGCCGTGTGAAAACAAAGACCCCGACGCAGCGGTGGTGAGTGGCATTCTTCAGTCCGGCCCAGGCGACCGCGATGCAAGCTGTTCCTGGAGAGGAACAGATGTGTGTGGGGGGGCTGGCGTGTAACAGCATTCTGGGTGTAACGCAGATCTATGGAGAACACAGGAGGAAACAGCCCGATCATCGCTGGATGAGGCAAGACAAAACCCCCTTTACTGAATGTCTTTTCCATCAAAATAAGACCCCACCCCATGTGATGTTATTTTTCGACTACGCAGATAGACTGTAAAAAGGAAATTTGCTATTAATACTTCAGTCATCATCAAAAATGACACAGAAACACCGAAAATAAACACAAGCACAAAACTTTGCTGGAATTGGATGCGCAGTTACCAAACATACTCTTACACGGTGAATCAGACTTCCGTTCTGGAGGAACAAAGGCTCTAACAGCAACACATACACACACAATCCCCTGATCCCAAAATTCCAGCCACACTACACATCCCTGGTTTCCAGAAACTCTGGCAGCCAGTACTACGCCAGTTATCCCCTGGACGTCTCCTCTGATAAAGACCGCCCAAGAATATAAATGTCAGCTGATACAGCTCGTCCTTCCATCCGTATACCATGACAGCATGTTGCAGCATTAAGAAAGAGAGAAAAAAAAAACAACAGTGCACATAAACATGACCATGAAGATGAGGGAAAGACAGAAGAAAAGAAAAAGTACCATCCACAACATGGACAAAGTGCCTTTAGCACTTGCAGACCAATGAGAACAAGTAAAATAAAGATAGACAGCTGCTTCTCAAATGGTATGCATCTCCTAATTCACTAGGCCCGCCCCTATTCTGCTTTCATCCACTCAGGACACCAGAAAAACAAAATCTTCTCAAGTCATCTGTTTCATAAAACACAGATACATAAATAAAGGAATGAGCAGAATTTATAAACACTTAGACCGCCCCATCCTCTCTGTTTCCCAGACAGCCTAATCCTTGAAGTTAATGTTTGTAAATAATCTTTGGTACTATTGTTAAAAATTGCACAGAAAATCTCTGCATAAAGTTTTAAAGTTTTTGTTCTTTTCATTCTACAAACACTAATTGTATTTCATCTGTTGGTGGATTCCAGCATTTCAAAACAAGTCACAGTCCCCTGCAGTGCACACACAGTTCAGAAAAAATATGCATTTCATATTTCATATTTTTTTTCCAACAAATAACTACCCAGGCATAAAACCTTTTGTCATAATCACTAAAAATGAAAGTATTGCCAATACTTGAATTATTGCACAAGATCTCATGACAGGTGAAACTGAAATATGATAATCATTGTATTTAAGTGTCCATAACAGATACAGTATGTCCTGTACTACTGTCTTAGCAATGTTCTTTTCAAGACTTTCCAAAGGCTTCGCATTTAACTTCACATTTGTATGTGTATACAAAGTTTCCCAAGAATAACCTTACTGAGACCCACCCACACACACACACCACCACCACCACCACCACCAATTTTCTCACAGAGACCCAGAAAGACTCAGTTTCACTTCAGCCAACCATGCCTCTCTTAATTAGGCATCACAATACATTCTGCTGGGTGACTGGGGGGGACACTGGATTGGGCACTACGAGCTAGGAGGACTTGTAGGGTTTGGGTCGGATGTGGACCGGACGGTCAGGAGGAGACACAGCACCATATCCCCGCAAATCACGATCCGCAGACTATCGGCAATATTTTCATCTCTCCTGTCATAAATTTAGCCGGCCTCTCTGCGGAACGACGCAATCCGGGCAATTTATTGGTATATTGGCACGGGGTGATAAGGCTTAAAACAACAGCAGCTAGCAGCTGGGCCGGGGAGATGGGCTGATAACATTGATATGTGCTCCCATACGTAACACTGCCTCCTCTATCGGGGCTTTTTATCAAACTCTTATTACAATAAAGGTGTATGTTTTTTTCTCCCTTTTGTACTGGGGGACAAGAAGCACCAGAAAAATAACGAAAAGAAAATGGGAAAAAAAAATCAGACGTAAAGTTTCACAGGAAAAAAAACAAGAGGAAAAATACATAATTTATCACCGTATTATCGGGATATCCAGGCAACCTAATCAAGGAGCTGCGAGTGACTATTTTTTGCCTTATCATCCAAAGTGGTGGAAACGGAGAAGGAATTATCAGCCGGCTGCAGATTGCAGGGCTGGAATTTTAATGGTAATAATCGGGGTTCTGATGGTGTATCTTCCCCTGCTTATCTTTCCCATTATCTGCGCTTATCTCCCCAGTCATCGGAGCAAATTAATGGTGCTCTTTCAGCACTGCCTTTTTTTATCGCCGCTCAGAGAGCACCCAAGGGGAAAGAATAAGCAAAATATTAAAATACTGCATAAATCACAATTTTAGATAACATGGCAATGTATGTGTGGGGGAGGGGGGCACTGTGCCCAACAACCTTTTTGTCCTTTACAGCGACTGTCTAGTCTGACTTTGGCTGCTCCGTCTTGCCGCTTTTCAGAGGAGTTTGCCGGGGACGCAGCGCACGATCCGGCTCCACCTGACCTTTTCTGCCGTCTTTTCTTTGCGGGACCTGGGGCTGTCTCTCAGACTGTGTAAATGTGCACCACAGACATGACATACACACACGCGTCGGTGTAGGTCTCCGCGGGCAAATGCCGGTGTCATCGTATCACTCGCACCCCCCTCCCCGCACCCACCCTCCATGTGACCCCAAAAACTCGTAACGGTGCACTCTGATTGGTCTATCCAAGAGGTCAACACCC
>JAODKF010000147.1:11441471-11457954 GCA_026779585.1 Mormyrus proboscirostris | reverse complement strand
GGGGGGGTTAGGGAGGGGCACTGGGGGGCAGGGTGTAAGGAGAGCACCTGTTTGATCTAGTGTTGTACCGCCTCTCACTCCTACGATCACAATTGTTAATGCTGACCGCCAGTCAAGTATGATCTTGTTCCGATTCTCTCGTCTGTCACTTTTATTTAAAGTAGCAGTGAGCCATATGTTAAAAATGCAAAATTTAAACACAACTCTTTGTCTATGCATATATCTCTGTGCCTATATAGAGCATATAGCAAAGTCCTGATTTCTAATTCCTTGCATCTTTTTATCCAGTTAGGGCACGAACGGAAAACCAATGGTGCAGCTGCACTGCAAAGCAGAAACAGCGTTCAAGTTTGTGAGACTCAGAAGTCTGGCAATAGCGAAGGAGCAAAAATCTTGACTGGAATTACGTCTTGGTCACCAAAACTGACACAGTGACCACAGTCATACTCATTATGAACTGAGTAATTTACAAGAGGAACGGTTATATTACTCTACTTATCCTGCAAGTACAACAAGAAATTATGCATATTGTGAAAATAAACAAAATGTATATTATAATGCAATCTATGGTCTCTTTTTTTCGTCAATGTGCCAGATTTTAATAAAGAGCAAAGCTTCACTGTTCCCCGACTGAAGTGAGACCCACAATGTACAGTAAATGCTGCGTACGCAGTAGCTGGAGTGGAAAGGGGGTTCCAAGAGGAAGCGAAAATGGAAATCAGAGATTACTTTAAAGTGTACCGTTAATTTCTAGCTGTGTTCTGCTCATGGTGAAAGGCTGTCAGTCAAGTTGTTTTGAAGCAGCGCCTGTTTACAAACGCCATGCCCGCTTCCTTAAAGCCTCAGCTTCACCCCCACAAACATCCCCTTAATTGAATTAAATTAAATTCGATTATCTTTCTTAAAAATCTGAACAGTTAGACACAGCGTGCAAGGAGGTTTTTGAGGATTACATTTCAAAAAGTAATCATGTTTAGACAAAAAAAGGGGAAAAAACACAGAAACATTCTCAGCTCCTCTGTCTTTCCAGCTTTGGAGGCATCTAATTAACCTTTGCCTTGATAATTTACTTAATTACTTTTATGCTGTGTTTGAGGGATTTCCCCCTCCCCCAAAGATTACACATTTTCAAATTTAAGGAATAATCTTAAATGCCTCAAAGGTGTCGAGCAGAAAGACAGCTTGTGCCGCTGTAAGGAAACGCTTTTCCATGCTGCATTGCCCTAGTGATTACTGCTACATTGACATCAATGGAAAACCTTTGACATCTGGCCCAGAGACAGGACATCAGACAGGAGCAACTTTGATTAAAAAACTTCATATAATTTGCTCCAGTAACCATGGTGGCCCACACTCCTATCAGGCAGGAGACCTCTCTCATCACTAGTAAATTTTTGGGGGTGGCTATTAAATAGCACCAGAATCACATCTAATAAAAAAAAGGCCATCTCCAAGAGGACAGGAGGACAGTAGAAACTCTATAACTGGGTACATTTTCAGTTTTTTTCCTCAGCTTCTGCACAAGAGTTGATGGCACAATTTTTAGGGCTCTATATCAAAAAGGTCCCCGAGATTGATGGTTGTTGGGTAGGTATCAGAAACCCTTCGGGGGCAGAAAAATACACACTGAAGCGAAGAACATACCTAGATGGAGAATAGTTTTATGCCGTGAAAGATGTCAGGATTTACGAAAGGCCAATATGGGGAACAAAGATCCTGCTAGCAAAAATCGTCTTGTGAAAATGAGATTCGATATCAGCGTCTACAGGATTCAGCCAACTGAGCACAAATAACGCAGCCGAGCGTTTTATCGGCAGTGTAAGTCCACGATATTACCAGTTAAAATGCTTATTCTTTTGTTTGCAGGATCTGTATTGGGCTTAACAAAGAAATGCCTTCTCAAGCAAGAAATGTATTTCGCCATTGTAGGTCACATTGATTTTCTGAAATAGATGTTTATTGATAACGTGTGAAATGTAACAAAATTTACATCGCTACTGAGAATGGAATTATGAGAGTAACACAGAACCCCCACAATTTCCTCTCAGTGCTGCCGCCCTGCCTTTCTGTCCGGCAAAAAAGATCAGCAAAGCATTCTGGTAGAGGTACAAATATAAACTGAAATGTAATTAAACCTGGAGAAGTTTCCATCAAGACAACAAAGTATTTGCTTCAGCGAAGTGTGGAATGTTTTATCCAGGCTTGATACTGCAGTTAGTAAGTGACCCCCTTCCCAAGTCACCTTCATTTCCTGAGTTTGATTGCTGAGCGTTTATCAGGGAAACAATGTCTGTCTGCAAATTAAGACAGTGACGGGGAAAAAAGATAATTTTAATGGGCAATTGCTTCTAAACCTCGTATTGTTTTGTTGCCGTAAATGTGTAATTTCCCCCCCTTTTTTGAGCATGTGTTCGTGTTTGTTTTGCTCCGTTCAGCCGGGAAACACCTGCCTCTTTTCAGTTAATGACCTTTTTTAATACGCTGGCCAAACCTATTTCAAGATGAACCTTTTCACAGTTCCTTAATTTCTGATGTAATTCCCTCCCCCCCCCCCATAATTACAGTTTTCTTCCTTACATTTATCTGACAATGTACCTGTACTGAAAATATAACCGAACCAAAACCAAATTTAATTTGATGTGTTTGGCTGTTGAACATCATTGTTCAGCGGATGCAATTAAGACAATATTATCGTATTTTATTTTAGGGATATTACTGCGACGTGTGGGACCTGTATGATAAGGGAGACGCTGCTGTGATGCTATTGGCCAGCATTAGCGATTGTTACTTCTGTGGTTTCATTGTAATTAATATCGTAGTGCAGGCCGGTGACTTTGTCTCCGGAAAAAGAAGCATCTGCAGGACATCCAGGCTCACAATAGCCAATCTCCAAAATAATGATCACATTACAAGCCTTTGCCACCGTCACCCGGCTGGTCCGTGAGGGTTTTCTTTGTGCTTCAACGGCGACGTGACGGAAATCTACGCCAGAATTATCATGCCTTGCGACCCTCACATGGGTAAGTGGTTTTAAGAAATGGACCATCCACAGTCAGGGTCTGAGAGAGATGTTACGCAAGGCATCTCCATCCTAAATGGCACGATGGCGTCTGTCCACTGGTGAATTTAAGTCACCAAAAAGGTACCTTCTGAAAAAGGCACGTGTTATACATATTAAACCACTTCCATTTTTTTTTTTGCAGGACGTGCCGGGAAGCACAGGGCACAGGCTAGGGACCCTCCTCAGCGGGAGGCCAGTCCACCTCGGGGCTAAAGATTCTGTAATGTGCTGTACAAATCTCAGTAAGAAAAACGGCGGACACTCTGTCTTACACACAACATTAAACTTTACTATAGACTCTCTGAAGATATTTAGACTGCTAAAAAAGCCTCACAAAGTACAAATACCAATTCCGATTCAGTTAAGGTCTCAGAGTTTCCTGCAACGGCTTTTTTGAAACAATTGAACATTTAAGTGCATATTAATCATGTGTAAACCTGTCAGTTATACATATTTTAATGCCAGTGCTTATTTGCTTCAAGCTCATGACTATGCAAAGTTCTTTTTCACAACAGACTGATTACTCAAGATTACTCTTTTTTTTTTTTCAATTGCATTCCCTGATTTGTCCCAAATGTGCATCATCATGACATTTATCAGTCACCAAATGCGTTTGTGGACAAGACAAGTCCCAACGTGGCCGGTATGGGAGGGTGAGGAGCACTTTTTTTTTTTTTTACTGACATCCTGTGATCTTTTTTTTTTTTTTACCGACATCCTGTGATCTTTTTTTTTTTTTTTACCGACATCCTGTGATATTCCATGTTACGCTGTCAAACCCTGAACTCCACGCTGAAGGGAAGGAAGGACACATGGATTTGTTATTAATGAGTGCCAGATTGGTGCCGGACAGCTGCGGGGAATGGACGTCGAGTCCGCCGCCTGTCGCACTCTGCGCGCCTAGCCGCACAGGACACGCAGCAGGATGAGTCGCACCACTGCTGAGTTATTCACTTGATTGATTGATTTGATTGGCCGATCAATCCGGACCGTCTTCAGCAAATATAAAATCTCTTTGCGCTCGTTCATTTCATTTGTCAGCTTCATATACTGTGGATATAAATCTGCATATGAAATATAAATCGAATTAAGTTCTTTTAACAGTGGCTACTGCATCAGATATGATGCACACTCTGTTCTGTCATATAAAATAATTATCACACAAAATGGAAAAAAAAAACTCAATGGACATTAGAGTGACATTATGTACATATGGCATATATATATTTGTGTATTAATGAATATGCTATATGGTCAATACAAATCCATTAAGTAATAGTATGTATGCAGATATCTGTATTAACTAATACGCTCCATAATCAATATGAACGATACGAGTGCTGTCTTGATAACTATAGCAATAATGCTTATGCGGGGCCACGCTTCTGTCCCGTGACATTTTGCATACCTTCAGAAGAGACATTTCTTTTGCTGCGCCTTTGCAGCGCGACCCTCCGTCCCAGCAATCACGCTCTCTGCCATCTATCTGCTAGACAGCCGTCCATGTGAAGGCTCTTCGTGAAGGTCTCCGCCTGCAGACCTCGTTCAGGTGGTGTGTTCTGGCTGAGCGGGTTGCCAGTTTGACAGGAGGGAGTTTGTACAGGTGTGTCCCATTTGCTGCTTGGACTGTGTTTGTCTGTAAAGCAATAACAGACCCACGGCACACATACCTGCTGTGACGGGAACGAAATGGAAGGACGGGCAATTTCAACATTTCTACTGATTCCTTCAGAATATGCTTTTTATATGATGTTTGTAGGACTACTTGGACATTTGATATTTAGCCACAAAAAAACTTGCATTTCTATCGGTGTGGATGTTTGTTTACTCATTTTTATAAATGCAGGTGTGCCTGTGTGTGTCTTTGTCTTTCTGCGTTTAGCTGCAGTATTGGCAAAATAAGGGAAAACAAAATAAATTAAGAAACAAGATTCCTCAGAGGAAAAATCCACGGAATGTAACAAAAAAAATCTCATTCATGCCATTTTAATGGATCTTCGGTGTTTTACAGGAGACCATTAAAATTTGATGTTTTCTGGGCTGCTACCACACATTTGTTAAGCTGAATTTGTTACTGTTTTTTCTTTGTTTTATGTCGAATTTTTTTATGGTCTTGAAACAAAATGTTATTTTGGCTCGAGCAAAAAATTTTTTATATTAACAATTATTTGGCAGGTAATTTCAGATTTCACAAATTTAATATATAATTATAACACATTAGCTAAGCTGCTTTAAAAAAGTATCTGACTACCACTTTAACTACTAGTAATCATAATAGTGATAACTACATCTTATTATTATTTTTAATCGTCTTTTTCTCATCATCATCATCATCATCATTATTATATCCTTGGCAAAACAATAATAGTTTTAGACAGTATTCAACCTCCTGAAGCAATTTTACAGACAAAAAATGAATTTAGAAGCTAACATCAGATGAGTTGTTTACAAAAATCGGCCATTGTTTTATTCATGCATTCATGATTTAGTACTCACAGAAGACTCACTTCAAGACACAAAATAATGCAGCAGGAGAGAGGGACTGTCCCTAAATGAACACGAATAAACAGTGAAAATCAGGCTGATTGTGTTAGTTTGTGGGGAGAATGCTGCCTCCTTTCCATGCCCTGCCAAGCATCCTCGCCTTCGAAAGCTAAGCAGGCACAGCCTGCAAATGATGACCAGATATGGCCGGGTGGGGCAGCCTCTTTTTCCCCACAAAAGCCACAATTACAGAAATTGCCATTACACTGTTCACTTGAACACAAATACAGATAGAAACCCCCAAAATTATGCACAAACTAGGAGGAGAAAGTGCCTCGCTTCTGTTTGCTAAATTAATCGCTTCCTAAATGGCTGCAGGCCAGGGAAAGTTAACATTTGCAGTTTCAAAGGTTTTCAGCTCCTGCAATGAGCCATGAAATTACTGCATGCCGTCGAAAACGGCAGCTGATGAAAGCTCAAGGACCAGGTCTCAAAGGCAGAAAGGTGGCTGCGAGTAAAATCTCCAGCACAAAGTCTCATTTCCCGTCTGCATCATTTCTGAAATTCAGAGCCGGACTCCAGAAATACCGGCGTGGAAGTGAAACCGCGGCAAGGCGACAATGGGCGAGTCGTCACCTGCCAACCGCCAGGCGCCTCCCCGCACACCCGAAGCACCCCACCACTATTCCGTGGCGCTGGAGAGGGAGAGGTGTGATTTTAACAAGATACTAATAACTGTGTTGAGATGTTTATCTGGAGCTGTGGCAGATTAAATCGCAGGGATGAGATTGCAGATTTTAAATGTCACGAACAATGAAACAATTAAAGACACACGCACTGCCGGCTATTTTCCCACAAAAGCACGCTGAGGAATAAAGCCCTTTGGTGATACTGATTGCTCAGTTAGCTACGTACTTCTCTCAAAGGATGAACTGCACACATATCAATTTAAATTTGTTTTTAACGTGGTGAAATCAACCAAGGAAAGGCGTTTTTTTTTTGTGCAAGTGCAGTGAGTAGGAAAGCAAATCAATATATTGTCTCAGCAGGGTTAGAGGCGATGACTGTCATTTGTTTCCCTCTCCGTCAACTTATTATAAAATGTTGCAATCGGATAGTATCTGTCACGTGCACGTGTGTTTGTGTGTGGATGAGGTTTATATTATGTTGTGGGGATCAGATGTCTGTTTCTTTGACGTTGTGGGGACCATTTTTCGGGTTCCCAAAAAGATCTGTGAATGCAATCAAAAAAATTAATAATACCGAAAGTCCTGTATTTTGTTTGGTTACTTATGATTAAGGTTAGGGCTGGGTGGGGGTTAAGGTCGTCATGTTAGCATTATATTTTTCCCCATAAAGATGAATGGAGAGCCCCTATAAAGATTTAATTACAATCCTGTGTGTGTGTGTGTGTGTGTGTGTGTGTTTTTGTGCATGCATACAGTCATACAAATTTAACTGTTTTATTTCATAAATGCCTTTGTTTCAAAGGCTGGTGGCGTGGTATGTTGCTGGGAACCTGCGAACGCTGTTATGGGATCGAGCTCAGATATTTCCAGTTCAGCAGCGACACTCCAGTTGCATCCATCAAAGGGGATGAAATGATGCACTGAAAGAGGTCCATGCAAGAGCCTCGCCGTGCCAAAAGCTGGGGTTCCTCTCCAGTGAGGAGACACATCGCACCGAAATGAGCAGATTGCTTTGTTCCACACACATAAATATTCTGATTAATTTCAAACACTGTGGGATGTCATTAAAAGACAGCCTTTTAACATTTCCCTGGTAGTTCTGCTAATGCACAGTGCACAACTTTCATATTAAATGAACTCCTTATTTTGCCTGACACAGAAGTCTTTTCTTGTATTATTCTGTCATTTTAGTGAAGCTGGTCAACTTTTCTAATATGCGTTTTAAAAGGTGGCATGTGAGGACCAGCTGTGCCATCTGGGAGCTGGGCAGGTCTGATGCCATCTATCAACGAACAGCCATGAAAGAAGGTTAGTGCTGTTGGCATCTTATAATAAAAGCGAACTGAATGTGTTGCCTCAGTCTCAGGAGAAGCAGAGACGGATACTGAGAGAAGTATCTTTCTAAGACAAATTGCTTCACGTAAAATGGCCAAGCGTCGGAGCAAAAAATACTCACGACACATTGTTCATATGGTTATAATTACTGCGCGACTTCGTGAAAGGTAGTGACCCACACAAATTCGAGGGATTTCCCGGGAGTAAACACGTATGGAAGATTGCGGCTTGTTTCACGATGTCCAAGAGTGCCACACAAACCTAAATTTATTTTATTTACAAGTTAATCCTGAACTTCATTGTCTGGCAAATAAATAGCATTAAATTAAAACTGCAGCAAAATTGTGGATAGATGTCAGGTGGAAAATGCAACATTATTGGGGCACATAAGAAACAACCGAGATCTTCGAGTGAAATATGTGATTAATGGAAGCCAGCAAAGGAAACACTTAAGATCGAATTTCACGACGTCCTGAGATGCTTCACAACTCAGCAAACATCTGCAGAGATTTTGAGATTTTCGAAAATAAATTACAGATATGAGGGAATAAATCACATCTTTGCATTGATCTACTTTTTATCCTGGAGAAATAAAAAGGGAAGATCTGAGATGTTTCCCTTTGCTTTGGTCTGCACCAACCATATGTATTCCAGACTGTACTAATACAGAAAAAATTAGTGAAGGATGAGACTCTCACAGGGAGAAAACAAACCCCATTAAAGCCAAGATGCTAAAAAAATCAACTTGAACATCAGTGGCTGGTGATTTTTTATGGGCTTCATTATAAATAAGCATCCATTTCTATTTTAATGAATTTGTAAACATAACAAGCAAACTCCAATGAGACTGAAAAATATGTCTCTGTCTGTCTGGCATAAGAAAAAAAAATCTGACAGGGAAAAAGTCAAATAATAGGGAAGCGACGGGGCGAAATCTCTAAATAATACTTGCAAATTTCTCAACGCAGAAGCATTTCTAGGAGATTATGTTCAAAGTGAAATGGACCAAAGTCTTTATCATGTCATCCAACATAAACCCGATCACATTTTAGTGACACTGGAATGTCATCACACAGAATTATTCTTATCTAAATTTATGAGGACGCGTTTAGTAAATAATTTTCTGTAAAACCCCCCAGAATATTTTATGTGGGCCTTTTTGATTTTCCATTCCTCTATACTTTGGTAACGCACCTCAGAGATTACGAGTCCTACCAAAGCTGTAGTCCCTGCTGTGCTTTGCTGTCGACCCGCTGCTGGGAAATTGCCAAACGGATCAATCTGAACTCGTACTGGTGACCAACTTTAACATCGCCTCTGCTCCTGGATGCACCTTGACTGATCCGGACATGCACGGTACAGTCATAAATCCCCTGGATCCTGAGTACATGGGTTTCTTAAGCATGGTTACAACACGGAAGCCAACAAGCCGACATTTCATGTATGTTTTTAATCTAAAATTATAGATACCAAAACATCAGTAGGGGTGCAAATTGTACAGTCAAATCTACTAAATGATAAATTATTAAACCACATTTCTTTTAATTTCTCCCTTTACAGTAAATACATATAATCAAATGCAGTTTATGTCTGGATTTAGATAAAGCCATCACATCTCTATATATAAATATAAAATAAGTATAGGATTAAAAAAATGCAGGTATATATTTGGACCAGTGCAAAGGTAGAAAGTGAATTCAAAGCAATTCGTGGTATAAACACATACTCAAAAAATTGTGAAAGACAAGTGCTACTGTCAGTATGCATACAGTAGGTGCAGTGCTCTTCAAGAGTTAATTTCTTAATTTGGTGGCAAATAGCAGTACAGAAATTTTCCTGGTTCATATAACTGTTGCATGACTTAAACTGCAACCACTGTACAGTTTAAATGTGCTTCTAGAACATTAGACTTCCTTTTCTGCCCATATTAGGCCTATTTCCCAGCATAGCCATGTAATTTCAAATGTAAAATTAATTTGTACTTCATTAATTGGTCTAAACTGGAGGGAGGCAAAGACCATTTGCATACCCCAGCTAATAGAATTTTTTTTAAATGTTTATCTCAAAGTTATTGTCTTAATGACATTTAAATACGTTATGCCTTTAACGTCCCAATGTAAAAAACAAGAATAATAATAATAAATAAATAATGAATATGCTTTTGTTAGCTCAGATTTCGGAGCAGAGACGAAGTGCCGTGTGTTTATATATGAGAGCTTAATTAATTTAGGGATGCATTACATTTTAATGTGAATTGTTAACTCTTAGCACACACCCTCATTAAGGTGAACCCCACAGGGAATCGACACTAATAATTCAGCGAGCAACCTGGCGCCCGCTCCCTTGTTTGGCCGCTTCATGCTGGAGATCGATGGCTGACAGAGTAATTAATCATATAGGAAAATTAGCCAGCTCTTTAGCCAGAACAAAAAAGAGAGAGAGAGAGGCATCAGGACCATTTGAAATCACTAATAGGCAGGACTTATGATAAAGTTTCAATGGCAGCAATTAAAATAGGAGGAAAAAAAAATCTTGAAGACTATCGTTGATCACTTAATTAGCATTTATTCCTTGGGTCATGGGCCATATTTGTGTATTCTGTCTGGAGGACTGTGTTATTATTTAAATGAGTGGCGCTTGCAGAAGTTAATCAATTAAAGGTTTCCTGTTTGCTCCTTTGGGGCTGTACGCAGGACGCAGCGCTGCGCAGGTCAAGCAGGTCCCCAAAGCCGCATTCGGCCGGATCCTTCAATCCTTTGAGAATGTGGAGTGACCCCATAGCGAAAGGCTGGGTGCTGCTTCCTCCAGTATCTTTCTAACAAGGTGTTTCAGTCACATACAGGCGTATCATCCTACCCCCCCTTTAAAACACTCTCACAAGTCAGTACTTTTCTTAGGCTACTCACAATTAATCAACATTGAACTGTCATTTTTGACCCTATTAGTGGTCAAAATGCAGTTGTTTCTTTTGTCTGGTCGACGGTCTGCCCACATTTTTTTCTAATGGCTGCATTTGCAAGCTGTTCAAAGGCAAATATTACAACTAGATTGCAGCTAGAAAGAGGGAAAGGGGGAGAATGAAGGTGAAGAAATAAGCACTAAATTAAATATGTTCACATGGCCCCACGAAGCCATGTTTTCGGGTCAAAAGGTGAACAACTCCCCACGCAGCTTGAGTGCTGTTGTTTCCGACGCGCTGCCGAACCCACAGGCTTCTTCTGTGCTGTTTCCACTCATTTTGCTCCTAATTACCGCCTCCTCTCCGGAATGTTCCCGGCCCCTCCATCTGTCCGCCCGGCGACGAACAGAGACACCCTAATCACCTCACGCGGCATTTAACAAATGAGAGATCTGCCGCGATCGGCCAGGATGCGGGCACCACGGCGGCCTGCCGGGTCTGGACAGGAGACGCACCCGTACCAGCCAGCAGCCATCGCCGGCGGGATGGAATAAAGAGGCACGGAGGAACGGTGGCACCGTCACCCAGGAGGATACGTCGGGGGGGGGGAGGGTAACGCCAGCCGGCCAGTTCGATCACCCACTGGGTGGCGGAGACACACGGACCCAGTGAGTCCACCAATTAGCAGTTCAGTCTCGACTTTGAACGAGACCCAGGACGAGCTGTGCCGCCTCGGAGAGACACACGCCAAGGCGAAGGCACCAGTCCACGGCAAGAGGAAAGCATCTCTTTTAGCTTCAAACTGCTAATTAAGGTTTCTCCGCCTCGAAGAGGCTTTGAGCGCGTTCCTTACATTGCGAAAGACTGAACAGAGCTACCACAGAGAGGCCCTGCCTGCAAACCTACCGGCCCGCTACCTTATGAAAAAAAAAAAAAACAAAAAGGCAGGCACAGAAAATAGCTCAGTCAGGGGAGAGGGATGTGTAACAGAGAGGGATGTGTAACAGAGAGGGATGTGTAACGGCTCTGACATATTTGCACTGCAAAGAGGTTTGTCACTACGGTTAGTGCTGAATGGCCCTCTGGTGACTGCAGTGACGCAGCAAGCTGGCCTGCTGACCGATGCCAATGCTCACACATGCCGGAGTGGCCTCTGGCTAAGGTGCTTCTGGGATACTTGGCAGGGAACGAGGAGATTATTTACGGCTCAGGAGACGTAGGACATCCTCAATTCAGGTCCGTCCTGTAGTATTAAAAACAAACCAACTGGCTTCACTTAATGATCAATGACTGGCATATATTCATTCCAAAAACAAGCAAACAAACATTTTTACACATTCCAGACGCATATATATGCAAACATATATATTATCCAGCCTCATTGTTGGTAATCATATAGTTTATGATTCCTGGCGGATAAATAAGTAATTGTTTGGATAAAAAATAATTGGTCAGAAATTTTGATAATTTTTTTTGGGTTGTAGGTTTACGTTTGAGGTTGATCCCGAAAAACAATATGAATCCCACTGAAGTATTCAGTTCTTGACGGGCCTGTTTGTTACAGCCTTGAAAGTTGGAAGGGACTTCTCAAAGTTGGGCTCTCTGAGACCGCAGACGAGCTGATCCTCGGCCGGGGGGGGGGGGGGGGCGCCCCCCCCCCCCCCCCCCGCTCAGGAAGGGCAGCGGACGATAAGCTGGCGAGGTTTTTTCCGCTGATTGCGTGATCATCTCTGCTTGATCCAGCTGTGACGCTAAGCCTGCCTCATGCCCCTCGCTCTTGAAACAGTCGGTCTTCTGCACGTCAAAATCGCCTTAAAGATGATCCACAAAATGAGGAGGAGTATCAGTTTGCCACACAAGTTCTGTCTTTGGCAAAACGAGGCCTGTGTGATATTTCTGGGGCCTAAATAGTTCATCTGCTGTTGACTGATGGGACGTCATGAGATTTTATACAGAAGCACCGATGATGATCCTATGTACAGGAGAAATATTAGAAGCCGAAGACAATTGAATAACCCAATGCACTAGGCAAGAAATGGTGCATTTTTATTCTGCTGCAGGCTAATCTGAAATTTGTCTATTCATATTCCAGCAGTAATCCTAGATCCTTAGATGGCCAGACCTTTGACTGTATCAAGGGTTAGACTCATATTTACATTTAAGGCAGATGTTTAACACGGTGTGGAGCTTCTCACGCAGCAAAGCAGGAGGCCGGCACTCTGCCACAAAGGGGACTTGGGAAACTTCTCAACCTTCTCCCTGAACCTGTCGCAGAGACCTGCCCCCCACCCGCCGACGCTGACATTTCCAATAGCATTTGCTGCAGTAGGCGCCCGAGGTCAAACGTCAGCCTTCGTGAGCAGGAGAGACAGCTCCACATTCGCTAAGAGGCCTGGATGTTAAACGAGATCCCCAAGGAACAGGCGAGAGGACATTATCTTATTCGCTAATGAACAATTATACAATTTCTTTCCAAATCAGTCGTTCTTAGTGCATTCTTGCTAAATGCTGTCACGATAAGTCTCTTTATTTTTTTGGGGGGGCGGTGCTGAGAACAAGAGAAGGGCAGGGGTCTGCCGCGATGGAAGGGGGAACCCCCCCCTGCTTTATCTGCTGATCCCTGCCCTCTTCCCGGGCCGCATTAATAATCTGCGAGGACAGACGGCCTTTCCGAAGCCATCGGCGATAAAACGCCGGCGACGGAATATCGACTTCCCGCTCATAAACTCAAAGATGTTATTAGAATATCAGCACGGCTGGTAATTAATTTTAACTTTAATTACTTGCACTGTTCGCGCCGATTAGATCGTAGGTCTGCAATGGGTTATTGAAACAACTGGGAAATGTTCTCTGTTTAAAAAAAAAAAAAAAAAAAGTTAATTTCTTTAGCCTCCATCCCTCCTACCTCCTTGTTGAGTGATGCAATTATGCTTTTCTGAAAAGACAGCAAGCTGATACACTGCAGATGAAAATGGCACCAAAACATCATGTTAACTAGGAAGGTTCTGTTAAAGAACCCCAACCGCTGGGGGAAAAAATAAGTGTGATATGATGTTCACTTAATATGCCATTTTGTCACTTATCAGCTATCAAACATACATGTTTTGATACCCCCTAGATATCGGGTACTAGTGAGATCTAATCAGTGATTTATCAACTGACAGTAAAAGATGTTTGGAAGGGATACTTGAATAAAATCAGAAGCTGTAAGACAAAGATACTAGCACCAGACGGCCTTTTAACGCAGTTAATGTTGAGTATTAACACTGCAACTATTTTTTCTCTCTGTTACTTCCCCTGTGTTAATGTCGTTAGCGTCCTGATTGCAGGTGCGCACCTGGTTCTGACACAATGTGACTAAATTCGCTGTGTGGTCCCAGAACATATAGGTCAGAAATCATACTCATTCATGCTTACTGGGTGGTCATGGGGGGGCGCGGGAGTGGGGGGGCAATTTTAAACATAGGGGGAGATTTTACTGGGGGGGGGATGCGTTAAGTTTTTCGTTAATGAGCCCTGTAATTATAAGTGCAATGTACTTAATATATTTACAGAAATAATCCTAGCCTAATGGATGAACAATACCCATACATTAATTAATTAGAGCATTGCTAATTAGAATATGTCACTGAGAAGCCCAGATCTGAGGTTGTCATAATGTGGACAGCAGTTTCATTTTGGCCTGTTTTGACTGAATCTTTTGGCCTTTTACAACTGAATACTGTCTGAAACAGTATTGATTTTTTAAAAATGTGTCAAAGCCTATATTGTTGGGACTAAATGACTTTTTAAGAGACACACACTTCAGTGAATGTGTCACAGTAGAGTGTGAAATACCACAAACAGACAGTCCATATGGTTTTCCATGAAATTAGAATTAAATGAGGGCTGGCACTTTGCATTTCCTCCTAAGATGTGCGTAACGGTGAATCTTCTAGTTCAGTGACTCCCACCTTGTGCTCAGTGTGTGCAGTTTGCCTGTTCTTCCTGCATTTGCATGGGTTTCATTTTGGCAATAAAAAAAATACACAACTATGAACTGTTGACCTTGAAATCCTGTCAATGAGTGTACCCTGCAATGGACCACTGTCCAACCCAGAGAGTTCCCCTGCCCAGTGCATCTTGGGATAGGCTGCAGGCCCTTCATGACCCCGTACCGAATAAGCAGTTATGGAAAATAGATGAGAAAAAATAAAAATATCTTTGCGATACTGCGGCCTTCTGCAAACGAGTGCCTCTCTCTGAAGACTCAATGCCGTTTAAATGTGTGTGGCCGTGTAAAGCTGCTTGTCCAAAGTGCAATTGGGCCTCACCGTATCAGGCGTTCCAATGTATATGTTTCATCAGCAGTCAAATATAATCAGGACACTGCTCATAATAGACATAGCATATGCAAATAATCTGATGGATGTTATATCGCCTAAAGCCGACACGATATTTACTGGGGAATTATAGGCTGAAAGATGCGTACCAGATGTGCCATTTTGCATTAGACGCATGGATCCCACAATCTTTCACAGATAGTCTAATTAATTTACTTCAACTATAAATAAATATTCTGTCCCCAGCGCAGGCCTGGCCTTCACTGGCATACAGAAGCCTTCATTATACCACGATGTTAAGAGTATGAGGGAACAGCTAATCTTAAAATCCCTGCCACACAATGAATAGAGTGACAGAAAGAAAGGATATTTGAGATAACTGCCAGTAATGAAACTGGGTGCCAAAGAAGAGGGCAATGTGTAATGAAGAGAGAGGGAGAGAGAGAGAGAGAGAGAGAGAGAGAGAGAGAAGAAAGAGAGTGAGTAGAGAGGAATGTTTAAAATAAGTTCAAGAGCAGTGATGAAGCTTAGGTGATGAATGATAGTATCTTCAGGACTCAGAAAAGCAGACTGTTACAGACTGGGTCCAATCACTTAATCATCAGAGACTCCGCCTAGTCCGGTCCCTGTTCTCCATCTTGTGCTACATTCTAATCATTTGCTGTGTATGAGACAGCGATTGTGTATGTGTGTTTGGGAAGGATGTAGCAGTGGGGAAGTCCATTCTCAGGGTGACAAAGCTGCTTAAGTGCACAGAGGTTAAAAAGGAAGAAAGCATCTCTAAAGATTTGTTTGTAGCGTAGGTCAGCGTTTCTCAATCCGGTCCTTGGGGACCCCCAGACGGTCCACGTTTTTTCTCCCGCCCAGATCCCAATAGAGAGCTGCGTGGGAGGAAAAATGTGTACTGTCTGGTAGGCAGCTGGGAGGGAGCAAAAACGTGGACTGTCAGGCAGGCAGCTGGGAGGGAGCAAAAACGTGGACTGTCAGGCAGGCAGCAGGGAGGGAGCAAAAACGTGGACTGTCAGGCAGGCAGCAGGGAGGGAGCAAAAACGTGGACTGTCAGGCAGGCAGCTGGGAGGGAGCAAAAACGTGGACTGTCAGGCAGGCAGCAGGGAGGGAGCAAAAACGTGGACTGTCAGGCAGGCAGCAGGGAGGGAGCAAAAACGTGGAGTGTCAGGCAGGCAGCAGGGAGGGAGCAAAAACGTGGAGTGTCAGGCAGGCAGCTGGGAGGGAGCAAAAACGTGGAGTGTCAGGCAGGCAGCTGGGAGGGAGCAAAAACGTGGACTGCTGGGGGTCTCCGAGGTCCAGGTTGAGGAACACTGACGTAAGTCACAGTGAGCCTCATTAATATCTGGAAAGAGGCATGTGGGGAAAAGTGAGGTTAAAAACTGATGAAAGCAGCAGCCTACAGAACAATCAAGCAGCATCAGCTGAACCTGATCAGGAAGGACCATGTTTGTGGGAAACGGATGACACTTCAGGGGTGGACAAAAGCTTAATACGGAAGGACACGTGATATTATTGTTTACTTTCCTCTCCTGACCATTTTTCCCTGTTTGCTACTTAACAGTACAGTCTCATATTAAATATTACCCTACAGATTTCCAAATATTATATTATTCTCATTTTGTCTGAAAGCATAGGAAAATGGTCAAACATGACCTCTCCAATGGTGCCCCCCCCCCCCCCCCCC
>JAODKF010000147.1:11379603-11436570 GCA_026779585.1 Mormyrus proboscirostris | reverse complement strand
CCCCCCCCCCCCCCCCCCCCCCCCCCCAGAAACAGGAATCCCAGTTGAATCACATCAAAAAACTCAAAGACAGCTCCGAGATGAACCGCGAGAAAATGACCTCCTCGCTTTTTTGGTGATAAAGTTCCAGCCAAAATGTGATCCAGGGCTGCGACGTGACTCATTAGATGTGTACGTAACGTTTTGGAGTCGCACTCTCTATCTGGCAGAACCCGGCTTGCCGACTGATAAGAGGCAAATGCAAATGTCCTGATAAGAACTGAATGCAAATATTTATGATATGATATTCCCTGGGAATTATGTGTGGATAAAACAAAGTGTATTATTTCCCTGTATTCCTTTCAGGTTTGCCAAAAATGCCCCTTTTTTGCTTTTGGAATTTGCATTTCTTCAAAATTGATTGGGCCTGCATATTATGTTAAGCTATTTGTTTGCTGAGGATGGTAATTAGTTACTGTAATTACAGCGATGACAGTTGCTAAATTGTTTTTAAAGCATTACAGTGTGTCTGTGCCAGAAGATTGCAGTACTTATTTTAGGATTTAAGCAACTGCTGGAAAGGCTCCCATTCCAAGGCCAAAGTGGGATTTTTGAACTACAAAGCAGCCATTTACTAAGCAAAGACATTTTTGAAAATGTCTGTTAATTTGTACTAATTGCAGGGTTGACTGTGTTTTGCAGTTTGTTCGCTGATCAGGGCCATGCTACTGATAGGAAGTCTTCAGGGATCAAAAAACTGGGCTTGAAAGTTGAAATGTGTGTTTTTGTTTGTTTCATGCATGGATTCTAAGGAGAACTTTAATGTTTTGCGCTGCGTCAAAACAAAGTGGCGCAGAAGATACACGTCGAGAGTGCGTTCCTTCTCTATGGCTTCAAATTATGTAAATATGAATGCATGTTCATTTTGGTATCTCAAAACAACGTTTTTGTGCTCGATTTAATAGGCAGCAAAATCAAATCAGTACAGCATCAGGATGGTCCACGATAACAAACTGACTGTTGGCGACAAGAATGGCAGAGACCATACAAAATTAACCTGTGCGTACTTACAAATGTTAAACAGATAGTCTACGGTAGGTGAAAATAGTAAACTAATTAATCTGTAAAAGGACATAATATAATATGAAATAGCTGTTGTAATTTCTGACTTACCCTGCAGCTAGAAGATGCATGAATGCATGGACTTTCTGTCTTAACTAAGATCAAACTGTTTACTGCTGGGAGACTTTAATGCTGTAACACTGAAAACTGTTCATTAACATTTGTTGGGTATTTGCAGAACAGCCCAAAGCTTCTGCTCTTCTCAGCAATACATACGGACGAATCATATACTGAAATAAGTGAATCTTTTAAACCGAAGATTTATAAGAGTTTCTCATGGAAGGAAACTAAGACTACGAAATAAAGACGCACACCGCGTTAACTTTGCTACATTTGTCAAAAATATTCCATCCCTCCAATATAAATTCTTGGATTTAGGCAGTATTTCACAGTTATATTCATAATCAAAGTGTCATCGCTGTGAATAAAATTGCTTTATACAGATACGTGGAGCTTTTAAAGTGAGAGGGAAGGAAATCTGACAGGGACACACAGAAAATTACATCAGTTACACAACAGGTCAATGCTTATTTACAAATCACAAACAATATTGGTTTGTGAGCTACATCAAAAATAATAAAGACAATCTGTGCAGACACTCGCTGTTCAATCAGTCACCAGTTTTCTTTGTCCAATTAAAAATATGACAAGATATTTATGCATTAGTAGATGCACAGATGACATGACACACCATATACACCATATTTTTATTTTGGAAAAATGTTGAAAAGTCGCATGTCTACTAACCCCTTTCTGCTTGCTCACCTGTGGCAGCCTTGTGGTGTTACAATAATTTTCTTGTATCGTACTCCACTTTCTGCTTGGGAGTCTTAAGCAAAAAAAGGAGCCAATCTTGTTTTTTGTTAATAGAAAAAAAATATATACAGGACCCCCCCTCCCTTTCGGTAAACACCTGGCTACGCTGCTTTTTTCCGCTCTTCCCAGTTATCTCCATGTTCACGAGATGCACCTCATAGTTAAAGCTTAATTAACAGCAAGCTCTTATAATGGAATTGCTCTTTGAGTTCACAAAATCCCTTTGAAATTACAAAGGATTAAATAAAGTTAGTTGCTAAATTGGTGTGTGCATCTGTAATTTAATTGCATCCAAATGTATTAATTAATATGGTACCTTCTTAATAGTTATTGTAAGGTTGCCATTAATTAATGGGCAGTTCTGATAAAGAGTCACAGAATTTAAACAAAAACAATTAGCATAGACAAGTGTACAGAAAATTTCTCTCCATTAGTGTTTGAGGTAATACAGTAACACAGATAAAGAGCCTTGTATAGATCCTAATTTGAGAGAAAACATTTTGACATCCATAGGGGAATTAATATACATTAATTACAATTAGTAAGCTCATTTTAAATAATACCATCATCAGTTCCCATTAAAATACTCATAGATTGTCTCTTTTTTTATTTGGGATGAAAAGATGCAAGGGAGAAAAAAAACATTTGCACTTTAATAATTGAACTCAGACAAATAATATTGTCGTTATAATCTTTTTGGATTACATTAGTGGAAATATCTGGTAATTAATAAGCCTTCTATTGTTCTGTGATGACTGCAGAACACAGCAACATGCTGCTGAGAATATTCAACAGCACGGCACGTGTGTGTGTGTGTGTGTGTTTGGGGAGTGGAATTGGGCGGGTGATCCATTGGTTTTTAAACCCCGTACCACATGAATCCAATACAGGGGTTCTTCCTCACACCCTACAATGCAAGACTGAAGATTAGTCACATGACACGGTGCCGTGGGTCATTGGGGTTATATTAAGCTACATCACAAAACATCTTATAATTAAATTGCAGAAAGTTCATTTTATTATAACTTGCTATTAAAGCTAATCGGGGCAATAATAATATGATGGTTGCAATGGAATGATTTGTCAGAATCAGAATGTTTTATTTGCCAAATACAAGAAGTACAAGGAGTTTGTTTTGGTGTAGGTGATGGCATGGGCCATACAATTAAACATAAAATCAAGAGAAATGTACAAAAAATATATAATAAATGTAAAATAGAGGTAGAAACAGGAATAAAGATGTGCAAAGATGTGTCTCTTCATTCATCATGTACATGTTTGCACCTCAATTTACCAAACTGCCATTAAAATGCGTAGGTCTGCAGAGGAGCCAAAATGGTTTCTCAAGTTGGTTCTTGGTTATAGAACATTAGTTGTATCATCCTTAGAAAAAAAACATTTTTTTTCTAAATAAGTGTGAAGTGGACGAACAGAAGCCCAGTCTTGGATGTTTGTCTTCCAGTGGTGTCCAATTTCCCTGTCCTCGAATCCACCGCCATGAATAAATTGTCACCATGTTGCGGGACCAGCGCAGACGGGGGGGGGGGGACAGCTCAGAAACACCTCTGTTAGACGTTTTTTTTTCACAACCGAAAGCATACACGAAGAATAACGGGGAATAATCTTCACCGCTAATGTGTTTAAAAGCCTGAGATACCAACCATTTAACATGCTGGGGATGTTTTTCTTCAGTTCTCTTTAGTTATTGCTCATTTTTGATGAATATTAAAGACAGTGGTATGCATTATTTAACATTAACAGCTCAAAGTTCACAAGCTTTATTATTTATGTCTCTTGCAGGCAAATTAAACAAGAAAGTGCTTTTTGAACAATCTGAAATGCATTTAACTTTTTCCCCTAATATCTATGTATGTGGGATACCACTGTTGCTTCAGACTGCCTGGTTTGGGGGAGGGGGTAAATCTACACTGTGTGTGGACTTTGCCCTGTATGGATTTCCTCTGGGTAGTCTGCTTTCTAAATTGCCATGGTGTGTATGGGCCCTGTGATGGACTGGCATGCTGTCTTGGATGTACCCCAGCCTTGTGCCCTGTGCTGCCAGGGAAGGTAGATCAAAGTATTTGAAGTTATGGTCTACATGAAATTAAAAAAAAAAAAAAAGTACATTAAAAAAAAATCATGTGTCTTAAAATAGAGGCACTACCCCTAAAACACACATCACTATAGCTCACAGCAGTGTAAAATAGAGGCGGTATCTCTAAAACACACATCACTATAGCTCACAGCAGTGTAAAATAGAGGCAGTACCTCTAAACCACACATCACTATAGCTCACAGCAGTGTAAAATAGAGGCAGTACCTCTAAACCACACATCACTATAGCTTACAGCAGTGTAAAATAGAGGCAGTACCTCTAAAACACACATCACTATAGCTTACAGCGGGGTAAAATAGAGGCAGTACCTCTAAACGACACATCACTATAGCTCACAGCAGTGTAAAATTGAGGCAGTACCTCTAAAACACACATCACTATAGCTTACAGCAAGGTAAAATAGAGGCAGTACCTCTAAACCACACATCACTATAGCTCACAGCAGGGTTCAGTTGCTTTGGTTCTCAGGTAGCACACAGTAAACTGCTTTTCATCCCGTTTAACTTCCACCAAGTGCTTATTGAAGGATGTCACACATGATTAGCCAAAGACTCTTTAATTGAGATTTATCAATCCTTTCTACATAGTTACCACAATATTTCTAAATTGTCGTAGTGTTACTATCATATACTATATAACTATTATATAACTTTTCACCATTACATGTATTCCATCACTTAACCATCAATAAGTTGTGTGATTGGTTTAGTAAGATTAGTACTGCACTATCCAACAGGCAAATCAGGCATAATTAATCGAGAGCTGAGTCTAAACATACCACGGCCTGAGAAGAATTGTGACAGCTAAGACGTATAATAAAGGCTCTTCTCTTGCGTGCTCCTGCATTTATTGTGGCTAAATGAAACTTACTTTCTGGGTAAGACATTAGGATCTATAGTGAGACCTTTTCAGGAGACAGGTCAGCTCCGTTTGGGATTTGGCATTTTCTCCCATCTTCCACAGACTAATGGTAAAATATGACAGGTCCGCAGCGGCCCGCCAAGGCCGGCCGTTTTGCTGGAGGTTTGAAGAGCTCCGTGGGCATCGCTGCCTCCTCTCTGCATACGTACCTCATTAGCAAAGTTATGTAATTTCGTGCGCTGTCAGTTCTCAGGGACGCCTCACGAAGGCAGGAGCCGCGGCCGAGCTCCGGACCGCTAATTGCCGACCAGCGGCACACAAAATGTCAGCCGCCTTTTTCAAGCCTCGCAGCCCTTGCGGTGGATGGCATCAACACTTTGCGGCACGGTGACATTTGCCAAGTATGAGCGGGGGAGGGGGCATCAGCCTGGGACCAGGGCCCCTTAGGGGGTCAGCTGTCGGAACCCGGCTCGCCCCATATCTACTCTGTAACTGCTCTATCCACCTGTGCTACAATATAGAGGGGAAGGCAGTGTCTCCGAGAGAATAAAGTGTCAATGGAATGTGCGGTTTCGTGTGCCGTACAATCACAGCGCCTAACATACCATCGTTTAACCTTTACAACATGTGTATTGATCCATTCCGCTGCTATCAAGCCCTGATCAGAGCCTCTGCTTAGCCTCTGGTCAAGACAAAGAGCCCCAACAACAGTCCAGTTATGATTTTACACCCTCCCTCTCTTTTTTTTGCTGGCGATGCAATGCCGTCTCTTTCGCTCCGTCTTCCACATCTGTGGGTACTACAATTAGGCCTTAGATAAGATCGTAACCCACTCGAATGAGCTGATTAAGAAAGAAATCCAGCCGCCCCAGATTATGTTTCAGCCTTGTGATGCATTGGACAGAATCTCTATTGTTCTCTGGAGAGCACACATAAAATACCATGGAAGGGAAAGAGATTCGCAGGCATTTCAGTAAAATAATAGAATGCAGTGGAAACGATCATTTGACGTTCGTCTTGGTTCGTCTTTCACTAATTGCTTAAGCAAATACAGCGGATAGACGCACGCGGCCTCCGAGGAAACCCTATCGGCCATCGGAGGGCTGAAGGTCATCAGGCCCTCACATGTGACCTCGAGAGAGCAGGAACCCTGTCTGGAGAGGGATGTGAGCCCAGGCCGGGAGAGAAGCCCCACGCATCCTCACCTCCATTGTGGCGCTGAATTAAACCAAGAAAAAAAACGAAAAAGACACTGTCTTTAATTACAGGGGGAGCCGATACTTGGCTGGTCTGCTAAACTAAAGCTTGTCTGAAGTGGATCTTACCAGAGGCACATGGAAATTTACATCATCATCATCATCATTATTATTGTTGTTGTTGTTGTTGTTGTTGATGATATTACCCATCCATCTTCAGTCTGTTTATCCAGTGGGGTGGGGGGGGGGGGCTGAAGCCCATCCCAAGCAGCACAGGGCACAAGTATATTAATATTCTTAGTGTTGATATTATGATATTATTAATATTTCCCTGTGATGTAACACAGCACCTGATCCTTGTAGCTTCTGCTTACTGGGATAAGACCCAGTCTCACCCTGACCCAGGAATGTATAATAAGTGGTTATGGACAATAGACGCATTCCTCGTGTTATTATAAAAGTTGTTGTTGCTGCTGCTGCTGTTGAAAAGCAATTTTCTATCCAAAGGAACTTAGACCAATTATACAAGTGGATTCACCAAATCCAATTAATTTTAGTATCCTGTTTAAGGGTACAACAGCCAACCTTTCCCCTGTGCCCTGACCAATCTTGAGGACCACAATATGCACACATGCTCCTATATGAGTTATGTTTAATGCCAGAAGAAATATATATTTTTTGAATTCCAGGAGACATCTTAGAACAAAATTCGACACAGAGTATAGCTGAATCGAGGGGTCAAATTAAGTCCAAACCATTACAGATTATTTGGAAACTGCTCTCGTGTTTCCACACATGACAAACACGGAGGTAAGGCTTTTTTCAGCTCCCGATAAGTGTTAATAAATTACTAGAATTTCAAAATTAATGGCTGCCCGCCTGCTTCTGCGAGATATCATTGTGTTTCATGAATATTTTGATTTAGCGATTAGATCAAAATGCGGAGAATTCCTAAACAGCCGTACCCAAGCACCGCTGATCATAAACTGCTCCCTTTTAAACAAATTATATTCCTTGCAAATCTGCTGATATGGTGTAATTAGAATGAGTTGCCTGCAGTTTACTGTAACATTTGCATGACTTCAGATCCCAGTGTAGTGATCTAGAAGGTAAGAGAATGTGTACGTTTTGTGTGACTTCTTAAATATACCTTGGTCGTCGAGATAATTGTTTATATTGTGATGTTAAAGAGGGTCATATTAATAAAAAAAAACACTAAGATGTGTCCGGCGCTGCTCCTGGGAGACACTGATTACACACTCCGTGTTTCAATGCCGTCATTGTTTACGCTATTTGCTTTCTTTCCGCATTTTGCGCACGACAGTGGTCAGATTCTGCAAAGCTCGTGTTTTTATTTGTGCACAAGAAAGCCTAAAATTACAGATAATTGTAACTTGAACCCATAACTGCATTCCTACAAATACACGTATATACGGTGTGTCTATAATCATTATGCTTTTGTCTCGCTTTGTCTATAGGCCTATTTTTAGCATAAACAGGCACTCCGCTTTACGTCCCTCGCAGACGTAAGTCATTTAAACTTCTCCCCCCCGCAGTTACAGTGATCCTCTGCATAAACGTGAGTGTTAGCAGGTTATCACCCAAAGTTATATGCATTGCATTTCCAGGGACCGCAGCAAGCACCTCCAGATTCCGTTTTGCGCCTCCTGTAGAGCAGCTGCGAGGGGCCCCTGGGACGGGCCCGTGTGGATCGGGTCTCTCAAACGAGTCGCTCATTAGCGCAAGCGAATGCGATGCACACAGATGGCTGTCAGCGTTCAGGAGGGAAGTGGAAAAAAACACCTTGCCTACATAAGACAAGCCAACTGAGGTTTAACTTCCTTATGCTGGTTTTTATGACATGGCAATATCCATGCGCTATTTGTTTATGTCTTCAAAACAATGAAGACGCAGCGTCTGAAAGCGCGTTTCCTAATGAGCGCCGCACGGCTCCGCGCCCGTCGCTCAGCGGCGCTCCAGCCTGCACGCGCTTTCATAAAGCAAAACGGCGCGCCTTTGATACACCGGCGGATGTACCCATTAGTCCAACTAAATCAATTAGATGGCTTAGAGGGCTCGAAGAATTTAAACGTGAAGCTACGTTTTTTTATTATTAGTATTTTAATTGCTATTTATATGCAGCCTCTTTTGGAATGTCATGGGAAAGTGTCTGTCAAAAAGTATGACACAATGCTGACGGCATGGCAGACGCCTTTTTAACCCCAATATCACCTACTTGCATTTTAAGATTTGCACGTGAAAAGCCTAATGAGAAGTTATTAAGTTCTCATGAGAAGGTATGAATCGCCCTCCTTAAAACTTATTCAGTTCTTTAGTACTGCCCACACTTTAAACAGCCATCTCAGACAATACAAATATTGTAGATACATTTTCGAAATAGTAACACTGTAAGAACTGTAAAAAAAATGAACATATTACTGGTCGGGAAATCATTATGCTGGAAAATAATTTAAATAAAAATTCCAACACGTAAGAAAACATGCAAATTGAATGTATGACCTAGTTCAACACGGGAAATAACTGGGATTTTAATGAAAGCTGATTAGTAAGACTAACGCAATATCCCCCCCCCCCGTTTTGTTCGTCAGCCCACTTAAAGGTCCGCCTGGACATTTTGGTGGTCGGCTCCAAATTTTGGGATTCAGCAAAGTCTCCTTTAGGTCTTTCTAACACCGCACTCTGGCTTAGGGAGAAGGTATGAATTAAGTAAGTCAGAGTTAAGTAGCTTACATCTTTGAGTTAGTAGGCCTACATATTTGTGCAGCATGTCTTCTGTTCGGTGATCTCTGGGTCATTACTGTCACATTACCCGCATACTTTCCTAGAATGATGCACAGTTGTTTTTATTCTTATAGGTGATGGATAGATCCAAGAGTGATTTCGGTGGCCAAATTGTATTTTCTTTCGTTATTAACGAAAATAAACACCAAACTGGTGTTAATTTCACTTTGGCTTTGTAGCATCTTATTAATGCAATTGACAATCAGAGAAACTAGAGTTCAAAATTCGTTATGGATGGACTTTCATGCGGCCTTTAGTCACATCTTTTCTGTTTGTCACTGGTTCTTGTTTAAGTAAATCAGACAACAGTTCAAACTTAAAACAATCCATAATGTTGAATCCGGCAACGGTCGAAATCCTAAGCAAGACTCACCACCGACACCCCTAATCTGAGACGAAGTGAAATTGGATCGTTGAGGCAGCCACTTATCTCACCTAATAGGTTGACCGGTACCAGTTAAATCATTCGTGCTTTATTTAAAAAGAAGACACACGAAATGTCTCTGAGAGTCTTAGGTCTGTATTTATTGTAAGGTAAATCAAGGTAACTTCTTTTCTACTGATTTGTTGCATCACACAGCCAGACGCAAAAAAAATGGAATGGCAGCAATAATCAAACTCATACTTGAAACAAAACATGTGACTTTTCATTTCAGATTGTACTGGAATTTTGGAGAAATACTATTGCCTTTAGTGTTGGTTTGTTTGCTTCTCCTCATAGCGCACATGTGCCTGGCACACGGGGAGCAGTTCCTCCTGGACTCAGCGTGAACCCTTTCAGCAGACAGTAAGGTGTCCGAGCAGGACCATCCCGTGACTGGTGATTGTATAAGGAGACCTTCCATTTAAATTTGTATTGACTTATTCAAGGTGAATATCAATGGGAATGAGGAAGTAAGACTCTGATAACATATAATAAAGGAGTGGAGCTTAAAGGCTGTGTAGTTGAGGAATGAGCCCACAAATATCAATGTCATGAGGTCTGGGCTGATGTAAGCAGCATATTTCCTTTAATTCACCCTGTATTATTAATAATTGCATGCATTTTTATAACAAGTAAAATGGCGCATTTACATCTGTACAAAACTACTTTTTCCAGGAGCAGAGGGAAAAATCTGCAAGGAAATTTACATCATAAACAAAAGAATGCATAGAATTTATGCTAAACAGCTGCTTTCAAAAAATGGTGTGTAAAACTTCTCAAATGAAGCGTTGCTTCCTCGGTATTCTGTACAGTCGGTATTGTGTTAGCGGTTATCATGACGTCTTTAAAACTCATTGTTTTGAAAAGCTCATTCTGATTAGCTTTTGCATTCTTCTCTAGGCCAACAATGCTAATGCTTTCGCACGGCACGCTTGCACATTCCAGTACTGCAAATATAATATGATGATTAGGTCTGATACAAAAGTTGTATTACTGAAAATACTCAGAAGGCAGAGAACAAACAAATTTGCATTTAGCTGCCTTGCTGATACATTTGTGCAGAGCAACTTCATACTGCTGGGCGTCTCAGCGCGACAATGCTAAAATTTTACGCCAAAAATCGCACTCAAGTTTGAATCAGTGGCGCCTCTACGGGGACTTGAATGAGCAACCTTGCGTTACCAGGTAATAAACTCACCTGCTACTGTACCTGCTTTAGCGATGACGGCATCCAAGCTTCAGAGATCAAATGTGATGGTAAACGTCATCATCTTTCGGCATTCTCCATGAGAAAGATGCTTATAGCATTTCTTGTTATGTTTTAATATGCTCTAATACTGGTTAAATGGCACCATTCTTTGGTCCCAAGAACATTCAGGATCCTGCCCCAGTGAATGGGTCAGATTTGTAATGTTATAACGGCTTTCAGGGCAACTTAACCTTCAGAAAACCAATTAATGTAACCGTATGTAAGTAGTGATTGTTATTATGCAAGTAGATATTATAATCACCAGGTTGTGTGCCCTCCCCAGGGAATAAAGGGCTGTCATTATTCCTCTGAGATTACTTACACTTGTAACTGCGCATTCATTAGAATCTCAGCCTAGCTGCACTTACACCTAGTCGACTCCTGGACGGCTGTATGCTTGCAATGTGCCGTCTGCTGTACCTTTAGACAAAAGCATGAGCTAAATAAATAAATGCAATGCGACTGTATTTCTCAATATTACATTTTGTCACTTGGGGGTCTTCGGGTTCCAGAGGAGATTGATAAAGGGAACACGGTCCGGCTCTTAACCCCGGCAAAAGAAGATGGTGTGGAGATGAGCGGCTGGATACGCCAACCCACCAGAACGACGACTTATGGAACAAAAGGTTTGGCCAGTGCTCAGAGCGTTGGCAAGCACTGCGTCATGTTGCCCAGTTTTACCTCAGAATATATAACAGGCTGTATGAGGTACGCAGATAAATTTCTCTATTTCTCTACACGTATAGGCTTGATGGAAAAAACATATTTTTTCAAATACAGTAGTAATGGGATGTGTATATAATTTGTTTGAATGTTAAAAAAAATATGACGTGCACTAGTTTTTACTCGTAATAATGTAGTAACATTGTACATGATTATTGGTATAATTTGTTGTTATTTACTTGCGAAAGGATTCAAGGTAAGGGACTGAAATTTTTTTTAGCATGGACTCAAGTCCAGTAATGCTGTATGTAGTCATTGTGCAACTAGATAAACTGGATATCTTGAGATACATAAACTGTTCCCTGGTGAGAGCACACAGTCTCACTGGATTTAGTACACATATCAGAGATGTGCTTGTAGCTGTGGCTAATGAAGGAGTTTTGCAGAAGGTATATTACAAGAGAGCCTTGTCAGTCAAATTGCTGGATCCACCCCCTTCTAGACACTAATGGATTTAAGGTATGACTTTGGGTTGAGGAACTGTTGTATTTAACTAACAGCTGACACAATGGCTGATGAAAGGTCTGGAAATCAGTCCGGTTAATACCAGATTAAAGGTGCGATTTTGGGACGGCCTACTTTGGAAGCAGTCATATGAGGCAGAGTAGTCAATCTGACCTACTTGCTTATCTCACGTCTCCCTCCTCTAGCCAACTGTAAAAATAACCATGTGTCAAACGGACAGAAACCCTGACTCATAAATATTTCACCATTGTCACAATCCTGTTAAAGGCAATACTCTTTGCCAGGAGCTGGAGTGGAGATTTTTCAGGCTTTCTACAAATCACACTTTGGCAAGTCAGTTAATTGATTAATTGACCATTCAAACCATATTTTGTGCAACACATATTCCAGAACATTTGGGTCTTTTATCCTCTTCCGTTTTGAATATTCAAGAAGTTAGTAATGCATGTAGAGCAACATAGTTGTGGAATACTGCCAGGGAGCCTCCTATATAATGTAAACTCTATAATATCCCATTCAGTTAAAGACAGTCGTGCTCTTGCAGTCCTGCATTATCACACAGCATGTAACACATAGTTAGAATAAACCATAGTGTTTGAATAGATGCCATTTTCTGAAAAATGTGACTGGCCCCTGTTTAATCCTTTGCTATTCCAGATAGCAGTATTATTGAGAAAAACTCACTTTCTTGGCTAAACGAATTTCTTTACAGTATATTTATGTGAATCGAATTGTTCTAAATGAACCAAAACCATTCTTACAGTAAGTCAATTGGCCATTGAAAATTCCAGTTGAATCTGTGTTAAATCAAAGACCTACGTCCATATTACGGTGTTTAAATGTTTTTTCTTGTTATTTTTATCATTATGATTATTATGATTATTACACATCCATTAGAACTGTTGAATAGGTTTTTATTATCATTTTAAATCATAAATGTATAATACATTAAGATGGTATTCAATGTGTAATGGCAGTGACAGTGGTGGTGGCGATACGATATGTATCATGATACAGAGCTTACAGTTTGATATATTATTGCGATATTGTGTAGACGTGATGTATTGTGATTTTTTTAAAGTTAATTTTAGGAAAACTGTCGTAGTATAATGAACACATCACCATATGCATTAAAAAGTAAAAAAAAAAAACAGCCATGGGTGGTAACGTGACTAGGCGGCTAGGTCTGCTAATACTAACACAAGCAGTGCGCCCTTACGCTACTTTCTGACTCAGCTTATGTTGTTATATTGGAGTGGAAGAGTCAAATGTCTACAGATACAGTCAGGTTACAACACTGCTCTCTAGCAATCAGGGGTTCAAACACAACAAAATGAACCAATGTCTGCCACAAATCTTTGCATGCAAATTATTAATTAAAAATCGTTACAACATAATGTCGTGATACTGAAATGTATCGATATCTACTTAGACCACTATTATGCAAGTTGTTATACAAGGTGTTATTGTACAGTTAATTAGGAGTGACATTGTAAAGATCTGTGGGATAAATTTGCTACCTGTCACAGAGACCTCTTGACTGGAAGGGCGGATCTATAAACTCCCCCTATCATGGAGTGTTGTTTAGCTCTAGTAACCCGGGGGAGGGGGAACCAACTAGTCATCTCCAATACAGCAAATCAGGTCGGGGGCCCCTCCCCTAACCAGTAGGGTTTTATTGTCTCTCTGTGTCCCTCTCTCTCTCTCTCTCTCTCTCCTCTGGGAGCATCCTCGGAGTAGGCAACGCAGACATGTCTGACCGACTGAGTGGTAGGATTAGTCAAGGATCCATCTTGAGGCGCAGATAATGTTCTCCACCCGGCCCCGTCACTCCGCCCTCAGCGGACTGCGGCCTGTGTGCTTTCACTGAGCGATAATGCCTCGCGCGTCTGCTCCCCGCCTTGCAAGGGGGGAGAAAAAGGGACCTCTTACGGCATATTTAGGAGCAATACCCATTAGTGTGTATGTGCCTTTTTGAAAATTATTTCACCAACTAGGTCAGGACAAAGACTCCGTTCATACTGTTGGATTCACTGAGATTCTACTGACAATAAAGAGATGTCTGAGTGCACTATCAAGACTTTGCTCCCTCAGAATGTTTCTAATGCTGTTCGGCATAATGGTGATCTTGACCCTTCCAAGACGGGAAAAAAAAACCCCTCCTCTGATAACTTTTCGTTTGAGGTACATTTTTGGAAAACACCCGTGTCCAGAGAAGCTTGTATCGCAGATTCCTCATTCAGAGCTGGGGTTGTATTGAGACGGCTCCCGATGCGTTGTCTGTTATTCTCTGAGGGGGGAAAATGGTCGCATTTATTTCACAAAGAATTCCATACCTCCGCTGAAGGAAACGCGGTGCAGGTCGCCTGAAGCTACACCTGCCTGTTTTCTGAGCAGAACGGTGGAGAAGATGCAGGCGGCTGAGTTCAGCCAAAGGCCGTGGGATGATGCTGCCTGTTGCAGTTCCACTTCCCCATCGCAGCTTCACAGGAAGCCTGCCATTCATTTGCTTATATACTACTCAATCTTTACATTTATCAAGTTAAATGTTCCTAGTACTTACCCTAATAACTTTGCCTATTTACTCAGCTGGATATTATATTCAAATTGTGTCTTCATTTATGACTGGAGGTCCATGTTCTTACCCACCTGCTTGTCACGCTACATATTACACTGCATTTCTCGGCCATTATTTACATATTATTATTATTTACAATTTACATATTTCTCCAATATTATTCTCAAATTCACTCTCCACATGGTATTGATACATAGTACAGTCGGTTTCATCGCTGTTCCTTTGCAGCATATACCTAATTTGTTTGTATTGGCTATAAAAAAAACAATGGAACATTGTGCTCCGTTAATGGACAGGACTGTGTGTATATGAATTCTGTATAGGTATATTCCTAAAGCATGTGGTAAGACAATTAAAGGGGCCCCGTCCACCTCAGCAGGCGGCTGCCATGTTGGGGGGCAAAGGAAGCCTGTGACTCCCATTCTTAGCGCGTGGGCAGGAGCAAATTTGATTTAAGCCACTGTTCTCATTACCTTCACTTCCTGGGCTGTTAAAACACTGAAGTGACTGTTCTCCTCCCATGTAAAAGAACCCATTATCAAAGCATTACGATATGATTAAAGTGACATTTTCTTAAGAAAACCAAGAGTAGGGGGGAAGCATTCTGAAAGAGCACTACATACTCCAGATCTTATCAAGGGAGCCTCCATACTGATCTTTGAAGCGGCTTATTACCAAGCCCGCTAAGGAGACAAGCGCGAGGGTGTATGGATCAGAGGAACGTAAGTAAATGCACCTACTAGATTTCACTATCGTACAGAGTTTGTCAGTCAGCATTGAGGTCCTGCCAGGATGTAAAAATCTTCTTCCTTACAATTCTAATGTCAGAGCAGAGGTGCATATTTTCTTTTCTTTCTTCAAGAGAAAGGGATAAGATAAAATCCATGGGGTACACTAGGTTATGAGTGCTCTTATGTTAGGGATGGCTAGTTGGATTTTTATGACATTTAAACACGGTGACGGCTGTAGATTCAGGTCAACCGTTCAGCGGCGTCTTGGTTGGCGACGGATGACATATTGCAGTATGCTAATGTAAATATTAGCCTTGTCCACTAACACCTGAGCCCCCTTGTAGAGAGTAGTCATTGGCTTGTATTATCACGTACACATTTCTTCTCATTATTTTAATCAGCTGGCTGTCTTGGGTCACTGTTTTGCAGAACTGGTGAGGTGCTCGCAGCTGTTTGTGGTATGCACGACCTTCAAATGACATTATGACTCGCAGTCCCCAAGCAACTGAGAAATTATACATTTCTGGAAACTAATGAATTTGAATTTTTACCGGACCCAGAGGAAAGGTGTTGGTGTAATTAACAGGTAATGATCCTGTGGTCCTAGTGGAGAATAAATTTATGAAAAAGTATTATTTAAGACAACAATATTCCAAAGCACAAATTGTCTCCTCATCACATGAATATATGAAAATATAGTAACCCCTTCACATTTGCGAATTTGACTTTCGGGGTTTTGGTTGTTCGCGAGTTAGCCTAGTCTCATTAAACGGGAAAATCTTTGGAGCTTGTCGAAAGATTGCAGAAATTTGCAGGCAACACGAAAGCCAAACAACACTGAAAAATAAAATATAAATATTAATGATACATCATATTTGTTATTGTAACTGCAAAGTATATCTATAATATTAAGCCTTGGCGTGGGTGCGCCGCGTATCTTTGTCTCCACATGATAGTTATCCTCGTGAATGTGGAAGCTCACATCTCACAATAACTTTTTAACTTTTCTGTGCCGTCAGTTTTGAGTCTGAAATGTAGTGCTCTCAGTATGTACAGTAGTAACTTTGTACATACAGGGGCATAATTTAGATGGTTTGTATATTATATAAAAAGGCCTATGTAGGAAATGACAAAGCAATTTGACAGTGTACAGCAAAGTGCTATTTATTTATAAATTGGTAATAAATAGGCCTTTTATGTTGTCTTTCAGCTAGCAGGCTGCTGTTGGTTGAGGTTAGTGGTGCCCAAATATTATTCACAAATTATTTCACTTCCTGCCATATCACTCGCAAATTTGAACTTTACATGAACTTTTCAAAACGTCTGGTCGACTAATACACATTCAACTGACATAATTTATTAACCGACACCATCTATTTCTGTCGTTGAAATCATTGCTTTCAGAATTCGAATTTGACATTTATTAAAACCATCCTGCCAATCATGTTCTCCAACCTTGGACACAAGGCTGCCTGGAACAGGGCTCCCGTGACTATGACCAGTATCACCAGTTACCAGATGGATGGATGGATGGATGGATAGATAGATAGACAGACGGATGGATGGGTGGGTGGATTTAAATAACATTTGCTAAAGTCATAAAACATCGATTTGCTATATCATAATTTCAGCTCTGTGTGATCAGTCCATTGACAGTGAGATTAGCAGAATTCCTAAAAAAAAGCTTATAATTGTCTACTTTCCCGTTACATCTGAAAGAAAAAACATTCACATTGTCATGCAGGCCTGTCAGTCAATTTAGTTGCCAAAGAAGAACCCTGAAATGCTTCCAGCTAAAACAGTAAACAGTAAAATAGAAAATATTGGATTCTCCACTGTTTTAGAGATTATGTAATCTTTCCAGTTTTCCATTTAAATGGTACTGAGATGCAACCATCAGATATACGTTCTGTTTTCGGTCAGTATCATATGTTTCGACAAATAATGAGATGGGCTCTAAAAGTCGCAGTGTTTATGTAAATTTGTACAAAGAGGGAGCCAGGGAGACATTCGAACAGAATGAATAATTTGAATTTGTTTGCATTGAATGCTCCAGCAGCGGGAGAGGACTCAGCGATGCCCTGAGTGGGCGGGGCGTCAAACAGCAGCAAACCAATCAGCGTCGAGAAGGGCTCAGGTGCATGCTGATGCTCCTAGTGCAGGACTATTCAAACCACGGTCCTCAGGGTCCGAGTCCTGCCAATTCTCCAGCCTTCCTTCACCTGTGAGCCGGGCGTGAAGCCTCTGTGGCCAATCAGAATCAGTAATTATTGAACTAACTACCTGGGAGAATTGAAAACAAGGCCTACATTTAGAATCGAGGTCCAGATTTGAAGAGTCCTGTCCTAGTACCATGTACTGAAGGTTCTGTTTTTGATTCCTAACTCAGTATGAATTTGTTTTAAATTTATTCATTTTTTATTGTGTTATCTAAGCACTAAACTGCTTGAGCGGGTTAAGTGAGACCGAACTCGGAATTCCTTGTAATGAACCAGAAAATGGTCCTGGAACTGAAATTGTCAGAAGATCTGAACCTAGATGGGGGACGTTTTGATTTATAGCTTGATTTACTCTGCAGAATGAGAGTGAGCGGCCAGCTCCGGTCCTGACATCGAGCACTGAGTTCCGGCTCGTCTCGGCCAAGGGTTCTGCATGAACCATGTCGCCCTCCCCGTCTTAAGGTGGGGGGGAAGCTGGAGAGCGAAGATCTGGATGGCTAATTACACCGGAGCACTCAGCACGGCCACTGAAAACGACGCTTCCCGATGGGACCTGCACCCGAACCCATTACTGCGGCGCTGCCAGTGGGAGGAGAGGGAGTGTTCTCTGGGAAGGCAGCACGATGTCGCACGAGCCGGCCTCTGATGCACCGCGCCCCTGCTGAGTTAATAAACGTGACCCCCACTTAATTAAAGCAGTGCACTATCTTCCAGCAACTAAAAAGAGCCGGTATGAGAATTATTTCAAACAATCGGTCATGAAGATGCCGGAGAGAAACAGAGAACGCACAAAATATCTATATTTAGCTGTGCCGAGAAAAGGGAAATATACAGAAATCGCATGTGATGGGATGTAAATGAACGAATAAGAGAATATTAGGTGACGGGTCTCTCAAAACAATATGGACAGATGGTCTGTCTCATCCTGTGAGGACAAATGCAGAAGAAACAGGCAGAAAGCAGGAAGTGTGAGTGTCCATAAGGTCAAGACGCTATTACATTTAAAAATATTAGCTATGTAGCCTAACAAAATGTGAATAGGTGCTTCGCACAGTCTTCTGAATTGCTCCACTTTTACGTGAAAATGCACTTTTAATACATCATTGTTTATTCTCATAGTAGCCTCACTAGGAAGCTGCAATTATTAAAATAAAGACATCCAAGACGGAGTACTGGTGGGCTAATGGTGAAACACTCAAAATGATGGCAAATTAACAATGGAATTTACATTTTAAAATGACAATGGTAGTGCCAAACAAAATATGAATCAGTGTATTGAAAAGGCATTCATGCATCCTTTTTCAGCACCATGAGCACACTTTTAATCTGTGATTGTTTTATTTTCGCCGTCTTTTTGTTAGGAGGAAGATGCTTTGGGTAGGTTTTAAAAAAGTGTGACAATTCATAATGGTGGAAATCCACATTCGCGCTGGAGGATTTTTGTTGTTGCCGTTGTCATCTCCTGCCATCTTGAATATTGGCCCTCAGTGCCGTGGGGGCAGTAATTCTGAAGCATGGCATGTTAAGAGGATATCATTATCATGTGTTTGTTGAGTAAGCCGCAGATTTGGTTAAATATAGTAGTTTTTTTGTTTCATCTTCTTTCATTTCTGGGCAAAAGCTGGGTCAGACGGAACTCTCCCATGGCGCCCCCCTCGTATAAGCAGCCAAAGCCGGGGTTCTGCCACAGACGCAGCCAGTATCGATGCTGCGCTCAAAAACTGATTGAAAAGCGACTTACATGTTTCAAAGCATGGTGGGAATTGGGGGCCAAGCGACAGCCCAGAGTATTAAAGTGTAGACGGTCTTAGCAGAGGGCTGCAAGCGTTAAACTTCACTGGTAAACAGACCGGCGGAAAGTTACTGAGAATGATATAATAGCGTTTAAAGAGTTTCGTGAAAATGCATCTCTCGCAGAAATATGTGGGACCGTCAGAGAAAATTTAGAGCTTGTTTTTTGAGAAAGAAATAGTAGCCTAGCTATTGCACACACCTAAGGGAGATCTTAAAACTGTTTTAAAACGCTACAGCCAAATACTGCACCAACTTGGTGCTAAGTTCAGTTGTGTCTGTTTAGATAAACGCTGTATAAATAGCCTTCTACTGTAAATTACGAAGTGTAAATTGTTGCACTTTGACTTGCATAGATCGTCGGTTCAGCTTCAAATGAATGCACCAGAACCTTGATGGACTGTGGATGACTGGTGCTTAAATTATTTCCCGATTTCTTCCAAGATCATTCTGGATTGGTTCCCCATACTGTATAGAAACTGATGCCGGTTAGCTAAACCGTACGGTTACGGTGATTAAAATTGTTTGAGAATCATCTGCATTAGAAAAGCAGGATATAGGCTACCTGCTGCACTGACTGTGTATCACATCCTGTAGTAACTTAGTAACACACCATCCATCGGAAAAAGGCTCATTTTTTATGAATTGTCTCTGTCAAAGTGGGTCAGAAAAACTGAGTTCGGTCTCTGGAGTCCCCTGAGTGCAGCGTGTTCAGCATTTTGCGAAGATATTTCGCTTCCTCGAAGTGTTGAAGTTGGCTGCGTAAATGAGGTTACATTCCTAATCCCCATGCAGGCAGTGTAGAGTTGAGCAGGATCCGTATTAACAGTTATGGAATAAAATAAACAGGATACGCTGAACTGTTACAGCCAGCACAATAAACGACTGACTGTGCTTCGAGGATGTTTTGATTGTGTCATAAATAACTCTTAAACACTAAAATATTTAAGATTTTTGAGATCTAGTTGATAAAAAAAGAGGGACATTCAGATGGATGTCATAAAGGTGTGTCACAAAAGATTATGTTAATCTTTTTATATACTGTGCATCAAACCCGAAGTCTTAAGTGAATAATCACTACGGTGATACTTTTCTGTGGCTTTTACGTTCCATCCGTCGTAATATTTATCTGAGAAGACAGTCGGAGCTGATAGCCTTACAGCAGAAGATGACGAGGATTTCAGATAAAGGGCGTGAAATGTAACATTTTCTTTCTGGAATTAATAACAAGTAGGAACAAACACAGCCTAAAAGGTGTGGTTTCAGTAATCGCTCGTGTGAACCCCCAATATTTCAAAAAGTCATAAACAAATGTTTATGCTCATAAAATGTGGATATCATATTTTAAGAAATAAACAAAACCTTGAATCATAAGGAATTCACTGAATGTTGTAAATAAGCATTTTTTTTCAGTTCTGCTATATACGAATCATTTCTTTTGTGTTTTTGTTGTGCTGTATCCATCATTTAATGAGCGGCGAAACAACATTTATATTTAATATGCCTTTCCTAGCTGTGGAAGAATATTTTCAACTTATTCTATAAACATATGGTATCAACCTCCATACTATACAAATCTCAGATCAAATAAATAATTTATTTGGAAAATAACTTCTACGAAATTAGTTTAGATACTATTTTAAAATCATATCTGGGATACCTGTTAGAAAAAAACCTATTAGCAAATGGTATTATTTAAAAAAAAAAATATCTACAGTATAATTAAGCAAATCACAGATCCTTCGCACAACTTTATAAATTTTACCTTAAGAAATACAGTAGTCTATTTTTTTCTTTCAGAAAAATCTATATTTCAATTCATAAGCAAGAAAGTACGTACAGTTAAAACAGAATATACAATTTTGCACAATAATAGAATATTGAATATATATATATTTTTTAGACCACATAAATATCATTCCGTATTTCTTAAAGAATATTACTCATGAAATATTTCGTCACAAACATCTCATTCTTTTCCTCTGCTCTGTTCGTCAGGTCTATTAAATACTACCGTCGAATGGCAATCGTAAGTCAGGACTGTTGGAAAGTCAGTACAAACGCCTTGTATTGTGTAATATATATGTAAACGAGCACAATGAAGGTTACAAAATTCAGAGATCTGTAAAGTCGAGGGAGGAGGGTAGGGTAGCTAAATTGTTACTCAACGGTGTCATCTAGTGGCACTGAAGCAGTCAGAGGGAAAGAAGTGTAACGTGGCCCTTTAAAGCAGGTGACGTGTATATAGCGGTGATTCGATCTCTGTCTGCAGTGCTTCATCATCTACTGCATCAACCTTTGCAATAAGACAACAATGCCTTGTACCGTACTAACTTCTTGAATGAATAATAAAGGAAACCTTCGATCGATGAGGCAAATGATTACCAACGTGCGTAACAGTGTAGGGTGAGATGTGGAGTGGTGAACCATGGGCACGTGCAGTTTTCACTGTTTTAATTTAATGAACGGCAAAAGCAAGTCTGTTAGCATTAGCTTGTTTTTTTCTGCACCCTCTTCGTTCAGGTTTGTAAGAAAATGATAATAAATAAGCCGGATATGCTCCATTTACCAGAAAGGGGGGGACCTAGGTATTGCAGTGTTCCGCCTACTTTGCTGTTGCCACATATCACTCATCCAGGGTCTTCCAGTGCAGATGTAGTCAAATTTCCTTTGTTTTGTTGTCCCTGAATCTCATCTTGTTTTTTTTTTTTTTTTTTTTGACTAAACTCCATGAAATTATGCGAAATAAAAATACTTCAGTAGGCCAAATTAAACTTTTTGTCTTTCATTTATTCTGGAGTGCATTTATTATGAGATACGCACAATAATCATATAATCTCATTTTTTTTGCCTGATATAGTGCCTTTATATTGCCTTTATTTTGAATCTTTAAACATTTTATTGTTGTACTTTATAGTTAGACTAATGTGCTCCTTTTTACTGTCAATCACAGAACGGCATGATTAACTAAGTAAATTACATGAAAGTATTTTAATTCACAGGGAGATATAAAGATGAATTCTGCTGTGGTCAGTACATATATTTGCTCCAGTATGTGTAAAACAAACCCTAAAATTATACCGTGCCACATTCATATTATTGAAACTTTAATTAATGCCAGTCATACAGCTGTGCATAAATGGTCTTTAATAGCGCTCTAATCCCTACATCCAAAAACCTTAGTTTGTTCACTAAGCCAAAACTATGCTTCCCTGTTAAAATGGCTGCGATGAAAACAATATTATAATGAATACTGGCCACGTGTTACTAAGGATGACATACGTTTTAGTTGCTTGGTATTTGCTGTGTCACATGCGGAACATTTCATGAATTAGGCAAAATTCCATTTATTTCTCAAAGTTAAGGCTGAATGTTGTGATGGGTTTACCGAGTCGTTTTTGTGCAGATTAAAAACACAGCTTGTCCGTGTGAAAATGCCAGTCACCAGCAGCCCTCATGCACTAACTCCGATCCCCCAATACAAGTTAAATGAAGAGCGTGTCCTTCCTGCAGCCATTTAAGAGATAAAAAATAAAGATGTATTCTCTAGGAATGTCAGATTTCTAAAGAGAGTTACAATCCATTGTTTTAGTCCAGAAATTATTTATATACATGTTTCATAACAAACCTACAGTAGTCAACAGCTTCTTTCCACGCTATCCTGTCTCTTTAATAAGAACCATTAAAAATTTTGGCGCGTCTTGCGCTCCAAACTTGAATGTTTGACATTTCGATAAAGGGATTATGACCCAGCAGAGCCCCGTCTCCATGCTGCTGGTTTTGTACACTCCTACGTCTAGACACGTAGCATAGATTTCAATATCAAATATTAAAAAACGGAGCTAAATGAAACGCCATGAAACCTCTTACGGTATGTTTATTTTATTTATTTTTCATGAAAGCCGCGAATGTCCTAGTGAATTAGTTGATTCGCCGATTCAAATCGACTTCCAAGTTTTTTATCCGCAGAGAGTCGACGCCAGGGCTCCGTCTACTTTTAACCATTAAACAGTCTTGGGGTGCCCTCTGGCTTCGCAGAATGGCCATCGCTGACGAAAACCACAAGCTCTCCTTCTGAAATATTTCCCTACTGCATTTTCTGTCGCTGTACGTGCTATTTAGATAAGTGCATAATTATGATTTAAGACCAAACGTAAAATCGGAATATATGCATATAAAGACTTCATTAGTATAAAATCAAGCATGGAAACGGTCGAGTTCCCACCTCCCTGCGTGAAGTGGCGTTTTGCTGAATTTACCAGATTTTTTTCCATTTTTTTTCAGTACAGTAGAAATGTCACAGAGCGTGATTTAATCTGCACCCCCCTGTTATTAGATGTGACGCTATGCGTAACGGGGCTGCGCCGCGCCGTAGCTGCATAAAGTAAACTAACTTCTTTGTTCCGCCACAGGGACTCAACGGAGTGAGAAGCGCAAAGCCAGAAATACCAACTCCGAAAAAATAGATTAGCAGGGATGCAGTCAGTCAAAGGGCTTTTTTTTTCTAAGGGGGCCGTCAGCATGCGCACATGCAGAAAAGCTAATCAGAAAGATACCAGTAAAGTGTATGTAATACTTCTGAGATTTAATGCAGTTTTTAATTGGATAGAGGCCCATTATTTTTCAATACAGAATGGGCAGTGAGGCACACAAAGCCCTTGAATATTTTTCCAAATCGTGTTCGACAGCATAATGATTAACCGTGGCACTAAATTTGCCTCACAAAATGAAAAGCAAACTTCATGCAAGGCGTAATTTAATTGTTTTCCTCACATTCTCCGCTTCCCATTGTTGGGAGCTTAACATTTTTCAGAGACTGCTTAACAGCCCCAGCGCGACGCTCCACTTGCGACAATGTGTGTCAGACAAATGTTCTGTGGTAGCGCAAGGCTCACTTTCCTCTCCCGCCATGACTGACCTGTTGGACGACGATCTTCTCCGGAGACGGAGGGGTGCAAGTTGTTGTTTTTCCGTTCTTGGCGTCCCAGTTACTTCTATCAAGCTGCCATTCACTTATAAGAGAACTGCTGCATTACAGGAGGACTGAGCAACTGCTGCAATCTTTATCTGCACAGAAAACACGCATCTTTTGAGTGGGGTTAAGATGCGCTTTGAGTTAGTGGCATCTAATGCGAGAACTATCACGGTCTACTGAGATGTTTTATATCAAGGGTTAAACAGAAAATACAGACTTGAAAGTGTCGACAGTTAAAATGAATGAGTAAATGCAACTTGAAATAAACGCACCGTGACACGAATAATTTTTTTCGGAGGGCTATTGTGAACTTTTTCATGTTTACAGTAACTCATTTTTAATTATTTCGCTTCCCAAATACGGTGTCTCAAAAACCGCTATTTCCGCTTTAATATTTGTAAGTTTTATTTCCCGTTTGTGGGAATAACATGCAAATTTTGGGAGTTAACCGAGGCCACGGGGCGGATTCCAACGCGCAATTAGTTTACTGCGCTCCCTAAGGGCAACAGTTAAAAAGCCGGGACTGGCAACCCTGAATCTTATCTAAAAATGTCAGCGTCATTAACTATAGCTGTAAAACCAAGGATTCTGCAACTTAATACAACCGGCTGCTTTTTTTTTTTTTTTTTTTAAAAAATACATATTTCTATTTTTTTAAGTGTAGCGGGGTTGTTTTAATCCTTAATTCCATGCAGAACTACGGGTAATGGAAGACAAAATTTAAACCGATACGTAATAATTTGGCGTGTTGTATTTCTGCTACTGTACGATTTTTGTGCCCTTTCAATTCACCCCTGTAACTTGTTAGATGTTAAAAGTACAGATATTTTAGCTAGAGAATAAGGTTAGATACATATACGTGACTGCTCTTTAAAATATAAATACAGTGAACATACACATAAATGGAATGAATTGGTAGGTTAATTGCTCGCTGCCAACTGCCAACATTTTTTTTTTTTTTTTTTTTTTTTTTTATTAACCAAAATGATTTCAGTTCTCCAAAAACGAGCAGTTGTTTTCCACTCTGGTGAGATGGTTGGATATTTTGTATACATGGCCGATGTTTCGGGGCTTACACAAAATGGTTCCTCTGAGTCCTGGGAGTATAATTATATCCCCCAATGGGCAACGCACCTCGTACAAAGTGCACGAGTTCTGCAAAGGCATTCAGCGCAGCACATTATAAACCCCTTTTCATGATTAATTCAGTGTTTGCCTTTTATATACCCTCTTTGAGAGCTGGCAGTCCCTGTTTACGTTCACCTGTATTGTACCTATAGATATTGCCGTATCAGGGCGAAGCAGGGGTGCTGTGTTTTTTTCTTAAGTACAAAGTATCTAGAATGGAGCGAGGATCAAGAGGATTAAGAAAGAAAGTGAAGAGAAATTATGGGGAAAGGAGAAAATAACATCAAACCGCTGTCTTATAGACACAATAAATGCCGTGCACGTCTTGATGGATTATCTAAAGCAAACAAACATAAAAGAAGCTGGAAAGTTTGTAGAGATTTCATAGGAACAATTAAGGGAGCAAAGTGTTTCCAGTTTTAATTTTTTCAAGGTGTTATACTCTAGAAAAGACGTGGGTTCCTACGGAGGCGTCCATAAGGTTTTACTTCTGGTCTTTTTGTGCATGTATGCAAACACAAAAAAAGACCTTCAATCAAGAGGTTAGATTTGATTTCAACATTGGAAATCAACCCCCCTCCCCCCCTAATATTGCTAGACGGGTCCCTACCATCCATGCCCAGATGTACACCCTGGTCTTTAAAGTATAGCATGTGGACGTGACATTTAATAACTGACATGTCATCAATGTTCCTCCAGTTCTTCTACCTTAAATTATAACTCTTGCCAAAACCACCAGCGTGACTGTGCGATTATTTTGGCATTTAGGGTTAGCTGTGGGAGACTTTCTCTAATACAAAATTTTTGTTAGCATTCACTTTTTCCGAATCTGTTCTTATGCTCCCTCTGAAAAGTGTTTCTGCAAAAGCCGCACAGAAAAGGACACGTTTGGAAGAGGGGTTTGCCAGCAGTGACAAACCACTCACGCCAAGCTGTTTTGTTTCTTGTGAGTCGTGAACGTTGATATCTCGACAGCTGCTCTGGTTGCCCTGCTTTGAGTTGAGTAACTTCTAATGCAAATTCCAAGCAGTCTGTTCAGCTGCTTTCGTCATACTTCTCTGAATCTGTGCAGGGAACCAACACACCAAACACAAAGTCCTACATTCAGTTGTTATATTGTTGGGTTAGTTTTTGCTGCCAGGGCTGAGTACCATGTGTTTCAGCAACTGATTTCATGTGAAAAAATTCATTTTGACATCTGCTTGCTTGCTTTTAAAATTTAAAACGCATTATCTAAAGGTTGAACAGTTTAGCAGGGAGGTTGTCTCAAGGACAGTAGTGATTCTCATAGACAGCCTGAATATAGTGAGTTGTTCAGAAGATTCGGCTAGACTTCTGTGGACAGCAGTGACTATCATGGAGATTCTAGTAGACTCCCATGAAGAACAGTGACTATTATGGACTATCATAGAGATTCTTTTGGACTCCTGTGGACAGCAGTAACTATCATGGTCTTTTGTGGACAGCAGTGACTTTTTGGAGATTCTGGTGGACTCCCATGAACTGCAGCAGCTCCCAGAGACTCCCATGAACCGCAGTAACTTACTTAGACACTGAATATAATGGGCTCTCATGGAGAGTCTGATGGTACCAGAATACATGAACATGCATGAAGGACAGTGACTATCATGGATTATTCTGGAGATTCTGGTGGACTCCCATGAAGAACAATGACTATTATGGACTATCCTGGAGATCCTGGTGGACTCCCATGAAGAACAATGACTATTATGGACTATCCTGGAGATTTTGCGGGACTCCCATGACTTGCAGGGAGTAACATGGACTCTTGTGGACTTATGTGGAATATGTGGAAGTCTTACATATTTTACAGAGGTGGCGCATGAAGCTGAAGCCCTTTGTGCATCAGCTGCCTAAATAATAACACATTGCGTTCATCTCACAAACAGGAGCCAGGAATTTATATAATATGCTAATGATGGTGTGTAATATTCCTCAGCCAAACAGAAACAAAGAAAGCAGACCATAATTTCAGAGTGTGGTAGAGTTTAAATGCTCTGACTGTAACCACTGGTGCATCGGGCTGCTTTCTGGGTGTCGGGTGCAGCTCTGCTCAGTTACTAAATGTAACTTATGGAATCGGGGCCAAGCATGAAAAAGGCCACTCAGCGCCTTTAACAAGAGACACACGCTCATGCATCCCAGCCCTCCATGTGCTTGTATCCAATGATCAATTAGCCTTATATATGAGTAAAGTGTATTAAATCATTATCCATGGAATGCTATGTGACTTATATTATGGGATAGGATTTGTTCAGTCGTGATGTAGGTGTTGATAGCTGCTCAGCTTCTAGGTAATCTTTGGTGATGTCCAAGTTCCTTGGGAATACACACCAACTCAGTAAGGGGTACAAATTGCCCTTCATTTTGGATATAAGCGTCAGCTAAGCCACAAAATGTAAATTGGTTCTGGTGCATTTGACTATGTAATTAAATTAGAGGAAAGCGTCTTTGATCACTGGGTGCCAAATAGCTTTTTTATTTTAAGGTATTTCATCACTGCGCTGTCCAGGGCTGCAAGGTTAACCGTCGCACTTTGGAAACTCTTAAGCAGTCATGGCACATTCATACATGTGCAGTGATACAGAGATATGATGCTTCAGATACCCCAGCATGACATTCAGAGTGGGCTACCTTTTGATGCCGTCATTCTCTTGGAAGTGTACTTTCAGTGTAACAGTGTGACCTGTGTTTATGTTTTATCTGATGGCAGTTTGGGGAATCTGACATTCCTCTGGAAATCTGTTTGGCTCTAACCGCTGTACCTTGTGAAAGTGCACAGTGTAGCTGACAAAGGCAGCTATTCGGAGAAAGGAGCTGCACTGAATTAGGCTGCACAAAGCACAGTAACAGTACTGGGTGATTGCAGTGAAACACTGAATCGGGAAAGTCCATACAAGGAAGGGAAAAGAGGCAGAGAGAGATGAGAGAGAGGTGTAGAAAAACCAGCATCAGAACCAGACAATACTGCCACACAGAGGAGAACTGCACACTGGCAAAATGCTAAACAATGATTCTGCACTTTTGTGGCAAACAATGCAACAAAATCAGTAATTAAGTTTTGTTTACTGATGTGTCAACACATATATTTAACTATGTGAGGTTTGTCTGATTCAAAGGGCTGTCATTTGTTTTTGTAACATAGACAATCACAGTTGCATTCAGTTAGGAAAATAGTGCCTCCTTTGTTGACCCATTTAATTTTGCTCATGGGTGCAACTGTTGTTTTTAAAGTAATATGCCATTTTCATATGAAGTTGTTGAATAACCACGTTGAAGATGTTTTAATGTGAGTTGGGAGTAAATGTGTCATCTAATCTTAGGTACCTTTGGAAAACATGCAGGACCGACACAGCTGGTCTGGCCTATTCTGATATGTGACTCCTTGAAAATGTTAGCTGTCTTAGGATATTAAAACTTAATTTCTTATTCATACTGTTAATGGTCCATATTTGAGATTTATGTGCAGTATCCTCAAACAGGAGAGGCCTGTCAGTTTTTGGACTCCTGCAGTTAATGTTTATGCGTGAATTTAGAGCGTTTTGCAGCACCACCTGTCGGTTAGAAAGGGAAGTGCAACCAATGAGGCGGGGAAAAAAAATAAATAAAAAATCCAAAGGGCCGTCAGGTGGGGGGCGGCGGCAAAATAACCAGTGGGGTAATTCAGGTCCAGAGAGTAAAAGTCCAGAGCAGGATTACCCAACTCTGAAAATAACAGAAATACAGATGAAGAAAAACTTTAGCATGGAAACAAATAATTCTGACAGTCAGTTGACTCATATCTTTAATATGAGATTTCATCTAATAGCGATTCCAAATAATTACTGGCAGAACAGCAGGTGCTTCGATCAAAAAAAATGCAGTTATTTAAAGGGGCACAGTCTCAAAAATCATGACAGCATATACCTCATGCAGACAAACTGCACTAACAGCGAGGTAGCATGGTCTCAGGTCGAAGCCCCCTGACTGGGAGACAGACGACGCCTGAAAACACTGAATCAGCAGCTCTGCTCAGTATAAACATATACAAAGTCAGCTTCACAAAGGTGGGATTTACGGCAGGGCTGCAGTCCAGGCTGATGTAGAAAGACACAAGCTGGTGTGAGGAGCACGAAACGGCTCCTGACCAATGGGAAAAAGTCCGGAGGTCTGATCAGTCATTGTTCACCTCAGTGTGACTATTGGCATAGGCGACCCGTGGCTGCCTTCTGGCCTGATGATTATTCTGCATGGAATATGAGGTCATTTTACAGGAGCAGGTGGATTCTATGGGGCAAACATTGTTCCTTTGGCATCTTCCCATCTTCTAAGATAATCGCCCCCCCATACATACTGCTATATGAATTACAGAGCACCAGGCTTACAGCATAAAGCCCATTCTCACCTCCTTCACCTGTCAAAAAAATCAGAGGCCACCCCTTACTTATGCACACCTCCGTAATACTCATATCATTTGCATTACGCTTTAGATTACACTATATTTTTACTCTGCACTGAGTTTACGTATTTATTGTTATAATTATACATTGTGGTAATTATACTTGTACTCATATTTATCATCTTTTGAAGGAGCTTAATTTTAATTTGTGTTTAACTTGTGTTTACCAACGGCTGGAAGGATATGTGGCGTAATAAGTGTCACTGACTGTGGACTGTGCAATGACATCTTGAATCTTGAATCTTATATCTTTACTTCTTGAAGAATGGTCCAGTATCCCAATACATACAGGTCGATATTCTTAAGAGGTCCTGCACTGTCTTCTGTTATTTGTATTACTGTTTTTTTACACGTACTGTTCTGTGACGTGTTCTCCTGAATGTCTCGTAATTTTGTTCCGTGCTTCATGATTGACACTGAACTTCAATCAGTTCTGGTATGTTCACACGCACTGGTAATAAAGTGAGTTATCATTCCAGGAAGACCTGAAGCTGGCTGAAGAGAAAGGGTGTCCCTACTCCATATGAGATCTCAAACAGTCATATATTTGCCTGTTTAGTAGACTGTTAAAAAAACAAAAAAACATCTCACAGTCTAAGGGTACAACAGCATGGTTCCATATCATAACTTCAGCAGCCAATTGGCTTGAAGAAGCAACGCAGCTGTGGTGAAAGTTTATTTTGCTGACGCGTGAAAAATCAATGGCGACACAGCAAACAGACTGCAGGGGAAGGACAAGCAGTAAAAGCATCCAATCAGCACGCAGAGATGACTTCAAAGTCATAGCTGTGGTTGACACATAGTCATATATTCACCTGTGCATGTAGGGGGGGGGGGGGCATGTGGGTTAATTACAGCCACCCAAGGTCCACCAAGCATCAACAGCTTTAACTGGTGGGGAGATCAGAAAGCCGCATGCCTGCAGTCACCTACACAACGGGTTCGATTAGGACTGGAAACTTAAAGACGCACCGTATCCAGCAGGAGCTTGCAGGGTCTGGCCAATCAGATGTTTAGGATTAACACATGCTGATGACTCAGAGGTCGCTTCAATGATTTCCATTATCTTAAGGACTATTCAACAATTTAGGGATTGGGATTAAAGCTACAGTCTTTAGGAAGAACTGCATTTGTGACTGGAAATCTCTAGGTTCACTAAGGGTCACAAGATCTAAGTATGAAAGCTTACTTTCACTGTCACTGTGATCCTGTGGTGGACTGGCGACCTGCCCAGGGTGTCCCCCGCCTCTCACCCGAAGATGCTAGGATTGGCTCCAGCTTCCCCGCCACCCAAAATGGATAAAGAGGTATAGATAATGGATGGATGGATGGATGGATGGATGTGATCCATCTATTTTTTTTAGCTCATTTATCTTTAGTTGATTTTTAACTGTCAAATAGTAAATCGGACACAAACTACGCACCATAGTGGGTGTGCAACCATGAGGTCTCAGTGGTAAAGCATCCCAGGAATCTGCAGGCAGTTAGCAGGCAGTGCCAGACAAAGTCCAGGTGGGGCCTAATGAGTTGACCAGCACTGAATTAAGGAATTAAGGACCAGTGCTGTGAGTTCACGGTATCCTGTATCCTTTTTAAGCTAGACACTGGTCCAGCTTATGGCCACCAGGCGAGTTTAGATCCGCATCTCCTGACAGGTTTACCGAAATAATTACGCGGCGAGCTGGACAGGAATGAGCTCCCCCTACAGGTCTCTGTGCTCTTCGCTGCTGCCGTTTAACATCTGGGTGCAGGGGTTATGAGACCCACTTGTCCACTGCAATTAGAACCAATTTATCAGAACTAATTACAACCACATGTTTTGCCCCAGGTTAAATAAATGGTCAAAATAACCTAAATTAAAACTTACCTTTTCCTTTCAAAGCTTGGAGTAACAAATGTCTGTACATCTTGCAGTTAATAGATTATACATTAAATAACTGTAAAGTGGTAACATGTCAATGTTTTTTACAATGCCCAGGTTTTTACAATTTTCACATTCAAAGCCAGTCTAAAAACTTGATATATCAATATAAAATGAAATAATTTAAACTATAGTATTTTCCACTGTGAGCAGAAAATGAGCAAAATATATTCTGTCAAATGTGTAAATCCCTGTGAAATATGAAGTAGTTTTATCCTGGATTTGAGTACAACTTTGGTTTGGTGACACTGTGGTGAATTATTACTCAGCTTTGTGCCTAAGCCCGATTCAGATCTTTTCTAAGAATGCACGTGAGGTCGTGTTTACACTTGCTTTTAAAATGTGACCTGGACAATCTGAGTACAAGTGGACAGTGATTGTGATCCAATCACTAAAACCACTTGCCAAGGTGGTCTGGGACACATTTGACCACTTATCTTCGGTGGTATAAATGTTAATGCGCCCAGAAGAGTCCCCGACAAGGGAACCACCAATAATTGTGCTCCGGGCCGTTTCACTTTGTAGCAGAAGCGACGTAGGCAGTAATGAAATCTGAACACAAACAGTCAGCAGGCACGTTGGTGATGCACGATAGATACAGGTGTGAACGGCCATGTCTCAGCTGTCCACTTGTGATCCAATCACCAAAGACACATTTAGGCCCTGTTTACACTTGGATTTAAGTCGCCTTAAAGTTTCTAACTGCTGAAGCTTATCATATTTTGTCCTGCTCTCACCCACATCTTATAAGTCTCATCCCCCTCCTGTTCGCAAATTAAACATTTCATTTGACTACGTTTATTTTCAGGTTACGAATAAAGACAAACCTGTGGTTGAAACAAACAGGCCGGATTCAGTGTTTAGCAGTTAAAAATTACTATGTTTTTCCCATAATAGTAGACTAGTTACAACTATTGGTATATTTTGCTTGCAAAAACGTTTGTAATTACAGGTTACATATCTGCACAAACAAAATCCACACATTTTTCTTGCTTAGTTCCACTTATGGATATAAGGCACTTATGTTAAAAATTTTTGTGCTGGCTCTGTCGTCATTAGCTAATCGCTCACGAGAGTGACGAGGGACTTCCAAAATGCCAACACCCTTACAAAACTTCCAGGATAGGATGACTATATAAAAACCAAATTAGGCATAGCAGCCCATTTTTCTTTTATTCACTGAAATTTTTAATGCAACTTTTGTGTCACACATGAACACGGATATATATATATATATGCTCCCGCATTCGAAAGTAAGAATCTGTCCCCACCCACCCAAACACATGCATGCACACACACGTTCGTACAGTATTCATATCTTCGTGGGGACCATCCATTCATTCCTATGGGCAAAACTGTTATCCCAACTATGACGACCTTAACCCTTAACCTGCCCTACCTTCAAGCATAAGTAATCAAAATATGAGACTTTTGGATATTTTAGCTTTTTATTTTATAAAAATGAATTTTCCCTTGTGGGAACTGGAAAAAATGTCCGCACAAGGTCAAAATAAATTTTGTGGGGACACACACACACACACACACACACACACAGTTTTGTAATTATATCTTTGTGGGGACTCTCAATTAATTTCTTAGGGGAAAACTCCCAACATGATGACCTTACCCCCTACCCATCTTTAACCTTGACCTTAAGTAACAAAACAAAATACAAGACTTTTGCCATTCTTATTTTTTATTTTTTGATTGCATTCACAAATCTTTGTGGGGACCTGAAAAATGGTTGGGTTTTATCACATTGTGGGGAGTTGGGGGGGCATTTGGTAAACTTATACTTAATCTACACACACACATACACAGGCCTACACAAATGTGAAGAAAACCAAAATTTAGTCTCAAACTTAAAATTTACATACGACACAGACACACAGAACTTGTCTGAACAGAAAACAGAACAGAAAACTCAAGTGTCCTCCCCCAAAAATGTAAACATGTGCTTGTGGGGTATTCACTCATTACCCCTGTTCCGCATGGTTTGCACTGAGGATTTTCTTTCTCAATGAACAGCCGCCTTGACTGTGAGAGGCACACTCTGACCCAAAAAGATGTAATCTCACTCCAAACTTCTGGTTAAACCTGACAGCCCAGCAGTAAATGCGAAATTTATCCACATGTCGATACTTTTCTTCCCTCCCTAAATCGGAATGTGACACAGACATAACGGCAAAACAGCGTAAAGACAGACTTTAATCTATAATGATAATAATAATAATTAAAAATATGGATTCAGGTGACGTGAAAGGTAACAATTCTTTGAAGGTTTTATGAGAAATGAGGACACTTCAGCTGAATTTGATAAGGTGGGTCTTAGACGGATATGGACGGTGGCTGTAGTGCCCCAGTTTGATCAATCGGCACCAAAGTTGGAGGGTCTGTCTGGGGTCCAGTGCTATATTAGTGTGTCAGATTTGGTGAGTATTGGCTGAAGACGAGCTGAGATTGAGGTGGTTGATTAAAATGAGCATGGAAATGGTGCAGCTTGGGTGTGGCTGGTGGCTGGTGGCTTACAGAAAGTTTAGGGTTTCAAAGAATAATTATTCATAAGGACTGTCTCCTGATTTAAATGATACCAGACTTATGTGGGTTGGGAGGGTGAGGTCAGGGTGTGTAGACACATGGATCATCCAGATTTAGTTGAAATTGGTGATTGCTAGGCCTGTCAAATGCATGCTTGATTTTCATTGGCTAATTATGGCCACCATTGTATGACTAATGATTACCATACTATGGATCTGAGCTCAGGCTTGGCCATAGTAAACATATGCCAAATTTCACTTGGATTGGCCAAACAGTTGAGAAGATATAGGAAGTAGGCATTAGTAGCGCCCCCTACTGTCTAAATGTAGGTCGCTTTGTATGGTGTCCCCAGAATGGAGCAGGCAGGTAGGATTTTAAGTTTGGTTAAGGTAGGTTAAGGCAAGGAGAAGTTATAGCAGTCAGACTGAAACTGGCCAAATTTAGGTGGAGTTTGGGCGTGGCAGATGGCCATACAGTACCATACAGAAATGTCAGACTTTTTTTATAACAATTGATCAGCTCAGAGGACTGATCGATTTGATGCCTCATTTGTCTGATTTGGTCAGTGTAGGATTTTAAGGCAGAAGTACGTTTTGTAAATTGTGGAAATTAGCAAAAAATCTAAGTAGGCTGAGCCTAATAGTTTCACTCTGAAAATTGTAGGGAATATCTGCCTGTATCTGTAGAAAAAAGAATTTCGATTGTATGACCAAACCTGTCAAGTTTTGGATTTGAAAATAAGGGAAATTTTTCGGCGCCCACCGCAGTCCCATCACCCCAACCAAGCTCCAGTATCCCTTACATTTTAAGGCAGGTGACAAGAAAGCTAATCACCACTTGTCAACCACTTATAAACTACAATTGGCTTTATGCACAGCTGCACTACTTCCTGAACTCCTTTGTTTCCTGTCTGCCATTATTGGACAAACTGATAATCAGTTTGTCCAATAATGGCAGACAGGAAACAAAGGAGCTGCCTGAAGTTCAGGAAGTAGTGCAGCTGTGCTGGCATACATCATTTCTTCCCCCGTGTGCGATGTTTTTTTTTTTTTTTTTTAAATAAAAAGGGTAATAACGGCGGGAAAAAGGGTAAATTACGGGACTTAACCGGCCAAAACGGGATACTTGACAAGTATGTGTATGACTAACAAGACAGGAGATATTGGCTGAAAAGCGTATGGGGGCACTATAGAGCCCCCATATGACTGACTGACTTGGGTCGCGGGGTCTGAGTAGTGGGTAGAAATTGACATCATCCTACCAAGAATAGTTTACATTAACACCCAACAAGAGAACAGCATTTTTATACTCTAAAGCAAATTAGCTACGCATTTTCAAGCAAGATGTTTAAGGTTTACAGCTGCGTAGCAAGGGCGTAGTTTTGGTTTCGACTGTGAACACCGGTAAAGACCAAACCAGCCCCGATCATCTACGCCTCCCTAGTTATATACTGTACTCCCATTCATTCCAAAATCCACGCCCTTAGGTACAGGGGCCAACGACAGGAAACAGTTTGGACTACGATCGAGAGTCATGTGTATATTAACCGAGGACTTAGTACAAGGCAGAACACTCAGGGACCCTTGCAGTAACCACATAAAAAGCAATACGCGTTAAAACATTTCTTATCGTTATTTAAACATAAAATAGGCGACATTTTTCTCAATTCGCTGAATATACATTTTTTTTTGTATTATTACTACAGGCGATTCATTTAATTAAAACGTCGGAAGGATGACAGATCAAAGCAGGATTCTAATAAAAGGAGGGAAAGTTGTAAACGAGGATTGCTCAGTAATCAGCGACGTCTACATTGAAGATGGGCTAATTAAAGACATCGGATTAAACCTTCAGGTCCCTGCCGGGGTGAGAGTAATTGATGCAACGGATAAGCTTGTCATGCCAGGCGGTATCGACACCCACACGCATATGGAGCTGGAATTCATGGGCACTAAAACCGCGGACGATTTTTACACTGGAACCAAGGTAAAGTGTTTTGCTTTTAAAGCAAATGATAAAATAATAAAAGTAATAGTATGAAAAGTAGAGTTATTTCACGTATAGACGTACACGCGTGTAAATGTGTGTTTCTGACCTTTCTATACTGTAGGTGAATATTGGTTAAATGGGACAAACGGTAAACTGGGACAATTATATATTTGGTACTCTCTATCTTTATGCCTCTGTAGTCTTAAATTAAGATCTTGAGCTTTCAGTGATACTTTTATGTTTTAATATTTACAATTATGATAATATTTTTAAAGTGAGAGATAAAGTAAAATTTAAAAAATTGTCCCAGTTCACCAATATCCACCCTGTGTTTTTAATAGCCGTGGAAATGTTCTTACCTGGTTCTGGCGTTCCCCAGTCCTGCTTTTACTGTGATTATACCTCAGGCAGCAGCCTTTGTCACTTCTGAAGCATTTACTTATTTTTGCAGGCTGCCCTGGCTGGTGGTACGACCATGATCATGGACTTTATCATCCCAAAGAAGGGAGGCTCTCTGCTCCAAGCCTATGAAAAGTGGAGGACCAGGGCAGACTCCAAAGTCTGCTGCGACTATTCCCTGCACATGGCCGTCACGTGGTGGGCCGACACGGTGGGGGACAACAGAAGGATTTTTGGACACCCTTTGTTATTGTATTTTAATGTAAACCTCAGACATCCCACAAGCTGCGTGAATTTAAGACATCTGAGATAGCTGCCTCGCCTTCTGCATTAGCTGAAAATTTCAGACATAAATTAAAAGACTTGGTGTCACTTGTGGGGAAGCCAGAACTTCAGATCTTTGATGAAGTTCAGTTGACTGAATCCCTACACCACTGATTCTATGGTCCACATCTGCAAACTCAGACGTCTGACTCATGGTAATTTTTAGTGATTCCACCCCAAAATCTGATAATGTATTCAGTTATGCACTGACCAAAACAGTATTAAAAATAATAATTTGTTAGGGGGGGGGATCATCACTGTGGGTTGTGACTCAGAAGGTCAGAAGGTTGCTGGTTCAAACCCCTGGGTTGGCAGAGTAATTCCATCATTGAGCCCCTGAGCGAGGCACTTAAGCCCGATTGCTCTTGGGACTGATTAACTAACTCTTTCCATTTTCATGAGGCGTCTCCCCATAAAGGAGCTCCCCCATATACTGAGCACTCATTGGTCACTTTTTTATTCACTATCTGGTCAAACTCTTCCCAAGCCAACTGTACTGTGTTTAGGGAGGGTGGCCAGGTCATATTATCTGACACTCTATCACTCTTCTGTGTAGGCAGCTTGGTGTGTCCAAACTTTTGAATGGTACTATATATAGTGCCCGTCAAAAGTTTGGACACACCAAACTTGGAATTTTACATGTATGCATGTCCTATGTAGCAGGTACTTATTGGTACATAATCACAAATTAAGCACTATATATACCACCACTCTACATTTACAAGGCTGTTTTCTTTAACTGGTTCCAGGTGAAAAGAGAAATGGAGTCTCTGGTTCGAGAAAAAGGCATCAATTCCTTCAAGATGTTCATGGCCTACAAAGACGTCTACATGATCCAGGACCACGAGTTGTATGCTGCCTTCTCCGCCTGCAGAGATCTCGGCGCCATCGCTCAGATTCACGCAGAGCACGGAGATTTGATAGCAGAGGTGCGTCTCTGCTGTCCACATTAGCTGCGGCCGAGAGCGGAAGCACTCGGTACGGTTTATTCTGTAGGTGATTCGGTTAGCCTTCTTGAGGTGTGTCACATGACCTGCCAGTTTCATACCTATGAGCTTTTATATATTTTTATATATTATCTGTACAAATTTTAAGTGTATTAAAGTTTGCGAGTGAAGGGGTGGCAGGGGGGAGATAAAGAGGACATGGAATGTGTATTATACAAAAGAAAAAAGCGGCCAAATCCAAGGACCCTAACAGCCAGCACACCTAACACCTGCAGAACTGTTGTGCTGTACTGGTCCCAACAACTCACAGCAGCAGGGAAAATGCAGCATCGGAAGCGTCTTTTTGGGTCTGCAAGTAGCACTTGGCAGACAAGAAGACTGTGGTCATTTCATGGGCAGGTCTCCGATGGGTGCTGGGCAGGGCACAGTGGCTGTGTCTGCATGGAGTCTGCATGTTCTCCCCGTGTTGTTGTCATGGGATTTGTCTCTGGGTACATCCAGTGTCCCCCCCACCCCCTATTTGTGAGATCAAATGTCCCCCCACAATCTAATAAAACCCTGTTTTTTGACATTGTGGGGACTAGTTTTCAGTAAAGACTAAGAATGGCAAAAGTCTCGTATTTAGTTTGGTTGCTTATGGTTACGGTTAGAGCCGGGTAGGGGGTAAGGTTGCCATGTTGTGATTAGAGTTTTCCCCACACAAATGAATGGAGAGTCCCCACAAAGATATGACTACAAACCTAATTTGACTCTCCCTGCCGGCCCCTGGAGGATGGGCTCCCCCTTGGATTCTGGTCCCTCCCATGGTTTCTTCCTCCTCTGGAGTTTTTCCTTGCCACTGTCACCTCTGACTTACTCACTGGGGGCTTCGGGTGGAGATGCTGTAAAGCGCTTTGAGACAATGTAATGTGATAATGCGCTATACAAAAATAAATTTGTTGTTGTTGTGTGTGTGTGTGTGTGTGTGTGTAGGTTGGCGCCCCATCCTGGCTTGTTCTGCCTGTAATAGGCTCCGGACAGAACCCCCGCAACCCTGATTAGAACATGCAGGTACGAAAAATGGATGGTTATTAATAGGGCTATGGACAGGATGACTGAAGACACCTACATGACAGCGGCCATTTGCTGCATGCAGCACAGGCAACACATGTTACTCTCTTGGGTGAGCTCCCCTTAAACGGACATGGTAGCCCTCAAGGACCGAGATTGAAAGGTGGTGCTTTGGGGTTAAGTTCACTTCTCTGTCACACTTGCTCATGTTTAGCTGTTGCCCCCATAAGCATCACCATGGCGATGCTAAAGAGTGGCGCTGAAGTTGCCTGCCATGGTGGGCTACACCTCATTTGCTGTCAACTCTTGATTGACACATCATTGATCCAGTTACGTTGCATCTCCTGTTCCATGGGGCATTCTGTCCGGTCTTTATTTCGTCACGCCCTTCTACAACAGTCTGCCTACAACATAAATCCCGATGGCATATCAATCGTTCATTTCTTATTTTTGCGAATATTTTTCTTATATTTGGGAACCAGCAGTGGGTAGTACTGTGACCTCACATGTCCAGGGTTGTGGGTGTGAGTTTGCATGTCTTCTCTGTCTTTATTTGTGTTTTATCTGGATTTTCTAGTACCTTCCCACAGTGTAAACACATGCTTTAGGTGTATCTGTGTCTATAGATTACCTTGGTTGTATGAATTGTTGGTCTCATTGGTCACCACAAGAGGGTAGCAAGTATGCTTGTCTACATAGGTACGAATTTTATGTTTGTGGATTATATTTGGTATTTAATTCATGGAATATTTGGTACAGATGATAATGTGTCTTATGTGATTTGTAATTTAAATTTCTTAAAATAATATTAAGGGCATCGTTAAGCCTAAATGTTTTCTTGTATTCATTCACCATTGGTTTACATTAATTATAGGTACATGCACTACACATGATACCTCCTATGTCTTGTGTATCATTAGGTGAGTGGGAATGGGGAAAAGTCTGAATGTGATTGGCCAGTTCAGTTGTGTGGGAATAAGGATACATTTGAACATGATTGGTCTGTTTAGTTTTGTGAGCATGAGAATGTGTCTGAACGCGATTGGCCAGTTCAGTTGTGTAGGAGTGAGGAAATGACTGAACGTGATTTACCAGTTCAGTGTGTTTAGGAATGAGGATATGTCTTACCGTGATTGTCCAGTTCAGCGTGTGTAGGAGTGAGGACACGTCTGAACGTGATCGATCTGTACAGTTGTGTTCGAATGGGAATGTGCCTGAATATGAGTCGTCTTTTCAGTTGTGTGGGAATGAAATTAAATGATCCTTTATTTTCCATTTGCACAATTACGAGAACAGGTGCATGGCAATGATTCTCTTTGCCGACCCCACTTTGCTCTCCATGAGACACACAGACATGTATACAGGTGAGAGCAGGCTTGGGGGTGACAGCAGCGGATCAGATAGTGTTCAGTGTCCCTCGAGCTGGGGGTTGAGGGCTCTGCTCACAGACATGACTATTCTGCCGAGGCCGGAACTCGATTCACAGACACAGAGGTACTCGCCACCCCCAGTGAATGAGGATTTGTCAGATTTTGTGCTTGAATGCAGACTGGTTGGGTTTAGTTTAAAGGTTTGTATGTATGGGGGGGGCCCTAGAACAGATGTGAAGTGTGTTTTTCATGAGCGAACCAGCTTGTGTATTTTAATACAATGAAATGTGCTAAAGGGTAATCAGGCTTCCACTCATCCAAGCCTTTCTGCTCTGAAGCACTCGGCCATGACCTAAATTTTATCATTGTTTATTCGTGTAGAAGAGCCTGTCGTACGAGGTTGCGCACGTTCAATGCAAGTGTCCGTTTGCGATGCAGGGGGAAAAGAAGATGCTCTCCCTGGGCATCACGGGGCCCGAGGGTCATGAAATGTGCCGTCCCGAGGAGGTGGAGGCCGAGGCCACGCTGCGGGCCGCCACCATCGCGCATGCCACCAACTGCCCGCTGTATGTGGTGCACGTCATGAGCAAGTCCGCCGCGAAGGTGGTGCGCCACGTGCGGCAGCAAGGTGACACAGACCGCAGAGCATGCGGGGGGGACATGACCATTACTCATAAGCACTCTGAAACTTCTTCCACTGACCAAGACCCGACTGAGACATTTTCTCTCCCCCAGGCTGGGTCGTGTTCGGAGAACCCATAGCAGCCGGGCTGGGGACAGACGGCACACACTACTGGCACCAAGATTGGGCCCACGCGGCGGGCTTTGTCATGGGCCCACCCCTGAGACCGGATCCCAGCACCCCCGGGTACCTCATGGATCTGCTGGCCAAGTATGTCCCGCAGTGGCTCCACACTGCCATCGATGGACAAACAGTGTAATGTCAATAAAAAAAGTTCAAAAGACTATTCCAATATATCTGCACATTTCATAAGCTTCCATTCTTCTAGTATAATGAAATGTCATTTTATGTGGCATTTACTGCAGCGGACAGACTGGTTGCCACATTCCCACCATCCACTGGCAGAACCAGCATCCTCAGCCCAGTGGCGCCCGCTGTACCCTTCACCCATGCTTGTTTCCCCTTAGCAGTTGAGCAATAAGCGCACAAGCTCGCCGTCTCACCCACGCTGACGGTGTGACCGGTGCCTCCCTTCCAGTGACGACCTCAGCGTCACCGGCACCGATAACTGCACCTTCTCCATCTCCCAGAAGGCACTGGGCAAGGATGACTTCACCAAGATTCCCAATGGTGTCAACGGCGTGGAAGAACGGATGTCGGTCATCTGGGAAAAGGGTGTGGTCAGTCGCTGCATCCTTCAAATGACTCTTATAGCCATTAGCCTTTCTGGGTTCTGTGTGATTTGGGGAGCATATTGTTTTGCTGTGACGTCAGTGGGTCACATGATGATTCAGCTGATCTTTACCTTGAAGCAGAAATGAGACGCGAGTCCATTCCGATCAGTAAAACGCATTTAGTTTTCAGGAGATCTGTCAACTGCCACCAGGACTCTGATTATCCATTAGATAGCGAATGCATAAATTATAGATGTAGGCATACACAATGAATTTAAGGGCATGCATCGGCAGCCGTGCCAGACGTAGCAAAGCAGCGGTTAGCGCAGGCTTCATGAGGAGCGCAGATAGTCTGCAGTCATTAATATGGAAGTGTGGTCCTTTCAGTGCCCCAGATACTGCAGGAAGGCGAAGGCCCGGTTCAGTGGCCTGCAGCAGGCCGCTCTGAGCCCAGGGGCTGCAGGTGAGCCGCTAGCATTTTGCTGAAGGATGTTCGCAGGCCGGGAGATATCGTGCTGCTGGAGGGAGACAAGTTCAGGCAGAAGTAAGCAAACACAGAGCGTATTTTCAGCACTCGGTCTCTGCTCTCTCTACAAAGTGCTTCCACCAGATGGAATAATTCAGTTTCAGGGATTTGTTTTGAACCATAAGAAAACCTTGAGTTTTGTAGACACAGTTAGAATTCTCGCTAACAGTCTCCTCTGTAATGTCATGTGGAAAAGCCATTTTCATTTACTGGGGGTTAGGAGGGATGCTGAGACGCACTGTTTTGTGATGTCACTTCCCCTTAAGCATAGCGGAAAGATGGACGAAAACCGATTCGTGGCGGTCACTAGCAGCAATGCAGCAAAAATATTCAACATTTACCCCCGTAAAGGAAGGATCGACAGAGGTTCAGATGCAGATGTGGTCATTTGGGACCCAAACAGAATGAGGTAAGATTGTTGCACTGTATGCTAAACTACTTTTATGGACTTTTTGCAGGATAAGAATAACCAAACTACATTCACATTGTTGTTCTCAAGCAACTATCACGTCCTTAATTGTTGTTTTTGTAATGAAACAGTGCTTTTCCTTTTCCTATGTATAGCTTTAGATACATATTTAGAACAAGTGCAAGTGCTTTTCCCTTTCTGTCGTCACATTTAAAATTGTTGTTATTTTTATAAGAAATGGAATTGTTGTAGTACATGTAATACTATGCACTATTTATAGAAGTGCATTAACAATAATATGCATGTTTATATATACACACAGGAATACATATTAGTATTATTAGGTGAATGTGTGGGCTGGGGCGGGGGGCAGGGATGTCTGTGCTATGGGCGATGTCAGTCCATTTCCCTGTAATAATAATTGTAAAATTCTAACTCGCTCTTAATTGCCATATCACCCTGGATGCTACTCTTGTTTGTGACAGCAGAGGGAGCTCTCCCCTTGAATAAGAACAAAGAGCACATAGAGGAAACCAGACTGCCGGCTCCCATCTTCAGGGTTGCTGCGTATAGGTTCTCATGCCATTGCTGACACCAATACAGCAAATCGATCGGGGCAGAAATTGTTCAACACTGGCCAAACATTTCAGCTTGCCGCACGTAACACCAATCACAGATCGCATCATTTATTATGCATCAGTTATTGTTTCAACGTTGAATTATAATTAAATGCGTTGAATTGCGGTCAGTGTTAAATTATCAGCGTTGAAACTGAATTGTTTTTTGGTCTGATGTTCAATATTGAAAAACTGACGGTGACAAAACCTTTGATTCAATGTTGATATAAAGTGAAAGATTGAAGATCAACGTTGTTTCAACCTTTTTGTCTGACATGGAATCAATGTCATTTCAACATATGTGTGCTATCTGGGATAGGACTGATATTGCTGTTGTGACCGTTAATTACCAAATAATCAACGAGTTACCATAAAACAAATGTAGAAAAACAGTTAAACAAGATTTAGACGAAAAATATGCCTGATACCTGTATAAGCATTTTTAACAAGCCGTGCTTAGTGTCCCGCACGTACACAGTATGGCCATGCAGTGTTCCTTATTCCAGAACATTCCAGCTTCACTGTCTTTACCCGTCAAACACACCGAGGCGATGAGTGGTTCTTCCCCGCCGCCCCGAAACGCTCACATTGCGGCAGCGCGTTTCCCAGCCCCGGATGCAGCAAGCCGTCTTTGCGCGGTCTCCATCTGAATGAAGCCTTTCGTAACGCTATGCAATTTACAAAATATTAAAATTAAATCGAGCATTTACATTTATCGTTGTAACAAACGTATTGAAACTGACAAAACAGTAGTGTCAGCTTCCTGTATGCATTTTATCCTACTCTGAATATATGGAAATCAAATAGCGTAATTTATAAAAGTAGTTTTTAAATATAAAAGTCCCTTATAATAGAAGTACAGTATGACTAATACCTTGTTGATATATTTCTTAAACGTGTTACATTTTTATGACGACTGCGCACATTGTACCTCGCCTTTTCATTTTCTTAACAGCGTGGTACAGATAGTAATTTTAATGATATCACGCTGCTAGTTAAAGCGTCATCAAGATATTCTCTCATTTAATGTTGCAGAAACTTGCTCAGTCCGGTGTGTCTAAAGTACCGAATGCAGGATTATTGCTCCCGTACAAACACGCACACGCAGCGCGGCATCCCTGCAGCGTCCCGGCAGACCGTCTTGTGCCGCTTACGTCATGCAGAACTTAGCGAGGCCCTTTGTGACAGTAGCTGTCTTACCTTTATAGTGCATTTAGAGTGAGTCATCCTCTGACCACCAGTTATAACACTTAATGGATATGCACTGTGAAATTTCCCCATGAAACTTGCAGATTTTACTCTGTTGGTGTTACTGAGAACCGCGGCTGAGGGTGAGATTAAATATTTAAACTCAAAACACTCAAAGCCTTTCGCGCTGTCCATGGTGTAATACTTCTGAGTTTACTTATGTAAACGATATGTAAATTACATATAGCAGTTAATATTGCTCAATCGCTTTTTCGAAAGGTGGAGAATGAATCTTGCATTGCATATATATAGTGTTGAGACTTGCAGCGCCACCAAGTGCCCAAATTGATTAAGGTGTAAATTAACTGGCCGCCTTTAGCAACTGTCATCCACTGGCAAGATATTGAGCCGCGCTGAATAATCCATAATGTGGGACACCTTGAAAAGGCAAAGAACAGCAGTTCATTTTTAAGGCTGTGTAAGTAGATCAAGATGTACAGTGCGGTATTTTTCCGGCACTCAGTGTTTGAAGTAATTGCATCTCAGAGGAAATTTCACCCTTGTTTCCCTGTGACATTTTCAGATATTTTGTGTCATACTAAGAAAATGCACACACTCACACACAACCATTGCACTGGGACTCATTTATTTTGATTCGGAACTGTCCTTCTTGTGTAATGGCTGTGATTCTGCAGCAGTGTACGCTTTTATGACACGTAAAACTTACGGGAAGGCTGCGATAGATGGTGCGTCCTTGTTGTAGTAAGCAATATCTGCTCCTTAAGGGATTTAGAAGCATCATTTCAAAACGAAAAATGATCTTCAGCAATATAAAAGTGACACGTGTGACCAGTATAGTAAAAACATGTGCACTTGAAGTACTTTTCGATACACCTTTTTAATAGTACTGCAGGGTTGCCAATTCATACGCATCTGGCGTGATACGCTTTCAAATTGGTATTATTCCTATTATAAACCTAAAATAACCCACATCGAAAGCTTTGGGCCAGATTGTAAACCCTACAGACTACTTACAAAGTAATAAAACTGTTACATTTATGTAAATGCCTGTGCAGATTTGTCTTAAATTGAAAATCTCACGCCAGCTAGCTGACCGAAGTTGGCGACCCTGTCGCTGATTGCTCGTGCGAGACTTGCAGCTGCGGTAGCACTTCGCCCAAAATCACAGGGTTCTTTTGTAGGTTCCAGAGTCAGCCGTTCTGGATTCACCTGTTACTGCATTTTACCTGCTTGTCCCCCACACTGACAGGACAATTTCAGCTAAGACTCATCACCAGGCCGTGGACTACAACATCTTCGAGGGGATGGTGTGCCACGGTGTTGCCCTGGTGACCGTATCCAGGGGCAAGGTGGTGTATGAGCACGGTGCCTTGCACGTCACGCCTGGGGCAGGACGCTTCATCCCTCGCAAGCCCTTCTCCGATTTCGTCTACAAGCGCATTAAGCAGAGACAGCTGGTAAGACTGGATGAGATCTTTACCCCTGTCTGGTTCGTGTTGTGGGACCCCTCATGATCCCATCTGTCCGGACCTGGGATTTTGCTGAGATCAAACTAGGCTGTTAAGTTGGGCTAGCAACTTTCTGCTAAGGCATGGTCATTTCTGGCTGAGAGCAAACTGTAAAACTCTTTGATGTGTGATCAGACCCTCAATGGTTTCAGATCCTCGCTGGTCTTCACATTTGGTTTTCAGGGAATAACACATTCTTCCCATTTCATAGTTCGATAGTAAAAGTCCAGTACAGATAAACTGGGCTGTCTGATGATCTTAATGTGTTTTTTGCTGTATGACCTTTTGGGATATAAGTACAGTGAAATAAAACATACATTACAGCAAAGATTTAGTAAGACACTTCAACCTGTGACCTGTTCTTTAAAAAATGACATCATAATAAAAATAATAAAACAATAGACCAGGAATAATACAGTGGCCATTATTACTGCAGAGATAAAGGTCACAATGTTTGAATGACAAGTTTCTATTTTGGTCTGTTATGCTTCAGTCTCTCCTTCTGCTGTAATTTTAGGCAGCGTAAACTGCACTTCCTATAAAGCACTTAACTTCCTGTTATTTAGTTGCTAATTATAGTTCTGGAAAGTCTTGTTATCACACCCAGCTTAACCCAGGTTAAGACAGCTGAAACTGACCAATTAACAGGCTGTACTCAAATGGTAAATGGACTGCATTTATATAGCGCTTTTTCTCAAAGCGCTTTACAATATATGCCTCACATTCACACACCGGTGGCAGAGGCTGCCATGCAAGGTGCCAACCTGCTCACCGGGAGCAATTAGGGGTTCAGTGTCTTGCGCAAGGACACTATGATGGGGTCAGGAGGAATCAGGGCTCGAACCTGCAACCCTCTGGCGCCACCATCCTCCCACTCAATACCACTGTGCTGTTGCCTGTTAATTGGTGGTAGCTAGTTTCAGCTGTCTTCAGGATGTGGGCGTGACACTTGTGTAAGAGACGTATGTTGAACATATTTTTTCAGTTCCTGGGTGCATATGGCTGCTGGTCTGTCACAAATAGCAACAAATCAATCGATTCACAAAACTGCCGTTCCATTTCGGTGAAAAGCTGGGTTGCTGGTTCCAGTAACTCTGTGTCATTGTTGGTTTTCCAGATAAAGGCTCCCACGGCGGTGGTCAGAGAGCCATACGGAGGTGTAGTGGTGGGAAAGCATTCCTAGCCCTGGCGTGTGGGGAGAGACCGCAGCTTCCAGTTACCCTTTCAGGTAAAGTGTTGTTTAAGACAGGCAGCATGCAGGAGGACACCTGGGCTAGTTCTGTTACTGGGCTACCCGAGGTCAGCTGATAATATGTACTTAAGGTGATGTTACACAGGGCAATTTGGGCTCTGTTTCTGGGCAGTTGCCAACCAGGTGAGACAAAGGACAAATTGTCTGGATTTGGATGATCGCAAGAAGTTGCCCACTGCCCATCAAAGTTTTTCAAATAGAAATTTGTTGTCCAATATCAATTTGGAAAGTGCCCAAGAAACACTGGGGAGTAAAACTTCCCAGTAACACTGCCCAGTAACATTGCAGAAAAAGGTTACCTGTATATCGTCACCATTACGGTTTATTTTCTCCTTACCAGATTCTCGTATACACACCAAAGGACGCAGGCAAATTTTCAGTTCTTTTAGCCTGAAAAAATACTTTATAGTAATATTGTTCCAGGGATAGGCTCCGGTCCGCCCCCCCCCGCGACCCCAGCTGGGATTCAGCGGTTTCATAGATTGGTTGGAAGGATGGATGGATGGATGGATGTTGGTTTATATGCCTATATATTTCCCGATCTAAAAAGTTGTTGCTTTTTTTTCATTTACCCCAAAGCTGACACTGGTGTGAATTTTGTTACATTTAATTTGCCAATAGCCACATCCACTGCTGTTATATGTTAAAAAAGTTGATGAATTTCAGAAGAAGTGTGTACGCGTTTGGGGAACTTTCCTGTGTTCTTGAGAATTACATGTATAAATACTGGTGACAGAATCGTCCAGGATCATCGAGTTCCCATCAGCTTTTCACCATACGCTGGTCACGCGGCAATTATTACATAAACTCGTTTTCAGAATTGAGCCTCGTCTAATTACAGAGAGCTGTTCAAGAGGTTTGTTAAATTGACGATAAAATTAACATTGACAAAGAATTTACCGCACACACACTTAATGAAGCAGCTTAGTCCTATAAATATGTGAAAAATGTAGCTGCGCCTCTCGTGCATCTCCTGCGTGATTGAATACAGTCTACTGACATTCTAGTCTACTGACATTCTAGTTAGCTAGCAAATGCGCTTAACTAAAACGCCTTTAGATGTTTGTTATTGAACTCGGTGTTCATATTTATGAGAACCCCATCGGATGGTTTTTTTATTCCTCATTCTCTTTCAGGTGAACATGAGATCATGTCCAACGACGCTTTCTTCTGCCATTTTGGCCAGGAACACCAAGAAAAAACATTCTGAAAAAAAATAATGCATCTTCTGCTATGATCTGCGCAATCTCAAAGAATCAAGAGCCTTTTTATTTCACTGACTGATCTTGATTGAATTTGTTTTATGAAAAGGGCCCAAAAAATCCTGCAGGAATTCTAGTTAATATTATAATGTCATCTTTATTAGATATGGCAGCCATCTTGTAGAGCTGCTGATTGGTTGACTCAAACTCATACAATTTAGAGTGGCCAATGGGATTTTTTGTGGAGGCTGGGTGCTGAGTATAAGAGTTGAACACTGGCTTGCTTCCTTCCTATTTACAATAATCAAAATAAATTCTGTGATTGGTTGGGGTGAGCCAAGCTAGGGTAGGTCAGGCCAAAGGGTCATACTACTCTTTAAAACTGCAGTCTGTTAAAACGTTCAGCTTCTGTCAGGCTCATATCTTTCACCTTAAAAGTGCCTTTTTGATCCTGAATGAATTGATTTTGTAACAATTCAAAACTGACTGTGTCTCGGCTTGGTTGTTCAACTATTATAATTGTATACAATAAAAGGTTTGCATGGTGTTTTATTTTTAAAAATAAAAAAATAAGGTTTTGTAAGTAATTTTAAAGATGGGTATTTCTTAGAAACATTCATCCACCTATTTTCCAACAAATTATCTGGCTCAGGGTACAATGCAAATTCTTGGAAACAGGAATTTGTACATTTATTTTTATAAATAATTTCCACACGTAATATAGAGAAGAACATCTAAACAAATGATAAAGAATGAAGACAAGAAGTTAAAGATTTATTGTAACAATGAATGGAGATGCAAACTATTAGGAACAAAGACCTAAACTTTCAAGATGCACGACGATCTAAATGCTTCTTAAAACAAAGTATTATTCATTCAGTACTGCCAGCTCTGAAGATGAAGTCTAATCTTTTTTAGCTCATCTTTTAATTAAGACATAAATGCATATTTAGCCATATTTCATATTTACGCTCTGCTCAAGCCAAACAGCAGCAGCATTAAGAAGCACTTGGATACTCAGTTGCACTCATTTGCTAGTCTTCATTGAGAGGAATATACTCTGAATCACTTTGCAGTTAACAAACCATTAAGTTGTTAGTGAAATTCAACAGACCTCCTGTTAAATTACAGTCTTAAGATATTTTATGTACAATTACAATAGAGACAGAAAAATGTGATTTGAAGGGTGAATTCTGGGACCCGCTGGGATATAAAACATGCTATTTATGGAGCTTCATACCAGAACATCAAGCAAGGAAACTGCTGAGGTTTTGTGGGCAGGATGTGACAGTGATTTTTGAATTTTATAATTTGCCTGGTGGGGGTTCAGTTTATTGTTCAATATTGGACGATCTTGTAAAACATGAAATGGGTGCCAGTTTGAGGTTTAAAATTTTATTAAGTAAGATTGGTTGAGGCCCCTTTCAGCGGAGGCCCCTGGACTTTGGCCTGCGTGAACCTGTACTTTAAAGTGCCCCCGCCGTTTAATAAAAACCGAGGCTTTAAGACACAAAACTGCTTCTCTCCCCAAGCAGTGGCCCAAATCGACATTATTCATATGTTACGGCAGCCATCTTGTAGAGCTGTTGATTCCTTCCTATTATTGCACATGTATTTCACATGTTTACTATTTGAACCGGCAGATGCTGTAACAGCCTGGGAAGCCTGCTTCTTACGGGCTGAGTGGCTCAGCAGGATAAGTCTGTGTGCCTGTCTAAGTCCGGCTTTGGAGAAACAGTCACATGTCTGTGGGCCTTTACGTGAAGCCCTGACCCCCCCCTTTGCTGTGACACCGAGCTTCCTCTCACCTGTATGTGTCTCTCATGGAAAGCGAGATGGGGTAGGCAAAAAGAGAAGCTATGCGTATTAATACAACATCTCTATTCACCATTTATGAGTGTGAATGTTCCCCTGATCTCTGATCAGTGCTCTCTGGTTGTGTGACGTCACTGCAAGCACCATGCCGAAACAAATTCCTTCCAATTGTGAACTTACACGGCCAACAAACAGCAGCCTGATTCTGATTCCATCCTGATATCACGGACTCTCATTCCTGCTCTCAGGAATCGCGCGGCTTGCAGCAGACCGAGGAGAGAGCAACCACTGGACGCCGCGGCCGTTTCATACTTAATATGAGATAATTGCAATCTAACGGGCAGCGATGTGACGCGAGTCACTGGCGATCCGCGCTGTGGGGTGGGCCGTCGTTCGTCGTGCTGCCGTTCATATTCATAACTGCTGAGGCGTTAGTTTTAGCCAAAAACCCGGGGTGGGGTGTGTGGGGGGGGGGGCCTTCCTTTTGGAGGAGTTACAAGCTGTGTTTAGGTATACAGGCCTGATGACATCAGGAAGCAATCTGCTCCAATGATTTCTAAAATAAATGCGCATGAAATCATTCCAGTATTTATGAGGAGGCCAGTTTTTAGTAAATAGACCATTATAAGGACAATTAAGTGAATCTGATGGTTATTTCGGCCCTGGCAATAATGCTCTCCGATTAGTGCTCTCCTCCTTTCAGCTTTTTTGCAATATTTGGGTTTCTTAGGTGCATATTTGCGTCATCGGTCAGAAATGTCATTGTCTAAAATAGTGAGATTCTTAGCTTTACCCTTCAAAAATCACAGGGGGAGGAGGTGAAAGCCTACAGGCAGCACAGGGAACCAGGCAGGAGAACATCCTGGATGGGAAAAAAATATAAAATGTGCCTTGTCGACTTTAAGACAGAATGATAACAGATATGTTCCATTTGGATGTCCTTTCCTGACTGGTGAAATACTTTGAGCAGCAAAACAGTACTTGCAGTGTGCCTGCATGGCAGTATTTCCAGAATATTCTGCAGTGACATGCACACGGCTGATATGTGAAACACGGTTAATGTTGGGCAATTTCTTTCCTTAAACCCATTTCCCAAGTGATCACTAGGCTTCATTGAACAGGACTGATTAAATCTAAAAACATTTTGCCCATTTGGTGTAATGGATAATTGTGTGTAAAACACCTCATCAGGCCAATTTCATTTTATGCTCTGGAGGAAAAAATTATATTTCACTTATGACAGGAGATCACAGGGTTACTTTGTGAGTGAATCACAGTGCGAGTCTGTGTTTCTGTCACATGGTACCGGGTCCTGCTACAAAGTAAGTAATCATTTTTATGAATAATACAACATTATTTCAAAGGATTAATATCACAATTGTGACTTTTGTCATGTCATCTAGCACTTTACAATTATGCAAAATTCAAATTACTCTCAAATTATTATCGTGATGATTGTACAGTATGAGCAATATTCATATTAAATACTAATGTCAGGAAGCATAAATATAACACTAAGCCCAAAAATGACGTGAAGCACATTTTAGTCAATGTTAATACACTACTGATGTTCATTAACAATTATTTATTTATTTAACAGATACAAGTGTGTACAAGTGTACAAGTAAGGCAGACGGTACATCACAAGCATACAGCTATCTAGTAGTTAGGCTGAGCTTCTGGTGAGTGACCAGTAACAAGTGAAGATCAGCACCGGATCCAGATCCGCAAGTTCAAGACGGGACACAAGGCAAAGAGAGCTTCAGCACAATGCATTAACTCAAACTAAAGCATGGTTAACCATTATACCGCAGTAACCATTGCAATATGAATAGAAATCCAGCAGACAGATACACTAGCGTGACTTATCTCTATCCTTCAGGACGAAGACCAGCAACCCAATCATGGGAGAGGAATGTAATGGGGTCAGCAGAAGAAGCCTGTCCTGAACTTCTCTGTAGGAAAATTCATCAAGCAGATTTGAACAAAAGAGAATGAGATAGATCCTTAAACTCAGGCATTCTACATCTATCTGCACATCTCCTGTAGCTGTTTATCCAGTAAAGGGTCAGGCTGCAACCTCTCCCAGGAAGTACAGGACACTGGTGGAGAACATGCAACACTTTCAGTTCATTTAAACACTGGGAGGGTAAATAAGTTCTCAAAACTTATTTAATTCCAGCTCTCCTACTCCTCATACTGTATCAAGCGTTTGTTTAATACACAGCATGTGAAGCTGATTTATACAGTACATTGATATCTGTATATGCATGAATCTGCAAAATAATCCCCAACGGAAGTTCATGCAAAAGTGAGTCAAACGTAGTTGATTGGTCGCAACTGGTTTGGTGGTATGATAGATTAACTAGTTTGCAGACTTCATCTTAACACTAAAGCTGACATTTATTATGACATACGTTGGTGTAAGACAGTCCACCTAATACGCTCAATGCAAATCATGGTGGACGTTTTTACATACATCATGGTTCAGCAACTATAACAAATGCCACTGTGCCGCCTGTGTTAATTTGCGAATTGTTGCCATTGTTTACTTTGTAGCGTATTTGGCGATATGAAGGTACCACCGTGTCCTGCAGACACGTGACGCCTCATTCCCCGACCTTAAAGCTAGACATCTGTTTGCTGATAGATAAAATTCTTACAGCAGAATCATTTCGCCAGTTCGGAACCTCATTTTTCTTTATACGCTTATATTTCCCCAAATTAATACTATTTCGAAAACATAAAAGGAGAACAACATTTAGGAGAATTATAACTCTACAAGCCTTACAGGCTAAAAAAAATGAATTAATTTTAAATAGCCTTTTCAAATATTGCATTACATTAAAAAAAATATTAATACCAATAAGTAATATTATGAACATTTCCCAGAGAAAAACACTTGCCTTGATTGCATTGATCCTGGTGAGGTTAGTCAGAAATTGTCCTTTTCTTTATCATGGAACAATATTGGAAACCAGAAGCTGGCCTGTGAATAGAAGGTGAAGATTATTTGTGAATCTGTGTACAATTTAATGTGCGTTAAATTGCACACAAATTGAGTGAATCTTGGACTAAATTATGCTACATAAAATATATCTTTTGATTTTCTATCATCGCATATCCACAGTACATTATACCAGGAACTGTAGAGCAGAAAAACAGAACCTTACGTGCTATTCATTATTTTCTAAAATTTCACCCAGAAAGAGTAAGCAGAGCTCTGAAGTCTCTCGCATTGACCGCGAGACACAAGCGTTCCAGCCACGTCACCCGCTCACGCGCCGCTCCTTGTGTGTCCTGAGTGTTATTACCCCCAGGTTTTTATTTGCAGCTCATGTATTGTCCTATATGTTCCATTTTTGTGTGAATGCTGTAAATACTTTTGTTCTGGCGTAAGCGCGTGTTACTTCATTATTTTATTTTTGTCGTTTTAGCGTAATTAGGGCATGTTATATTCAATAATATTGCTCACGGAAAGCAGCGCGAATAAACGGCAAAGGAAGTCAGTGCCTGGTGCATAGTGTGAACAAGGTAAATGCATTTATCTGTGAAGTTTAAATTATGCAGCACTGGAATCTAAAAGGAGCTTATTAATGTTTGTAGGCGTTTGTACATTGAAGTTGCGGGAACATATTTTCATTTCAATTCTTTCCGTTTGACAGCTCTTACGGCGAATTCATGAAACAACATCCCCGTTCCTTTTATATGAATAATCAGTCCTTAATCTGTGTTATGACGAGTTGAGCTACATATCCAGACGTGCTATCGAGCCTTTCTGTGCATGTGCAGTTCCACCATTTCGGGATTAGGGTTGGGTTTTAAGGGTTAGGGTTTTTGTTAAATTGTGTACAAGTGTACAAGTAAGGCAGACAGTACATCACAAGCATACAGATCCTATGACTGCGGTAAAACAGGGCTCAAGTCTCACGCACTGACCGTGAGACACACGCTCTTACCCGAAAAGATCTCACTCCAAACTTCTGATTAAACTTGATAAGTAAAGTTTAAGGTGCTTTTCACAGACATGTAATCACAAAGCAGCGCCCAGCAAAATAAAATAAATAAAAAGAAGTAAACAAGAAATATTAATAAACACATAAAAATAAATGATGACAGATAATTATAATGCAATCAATATCAATAAAAACCTAAAAAAAAAAAAGCCTGATTAAATGCCACATTAAAAAAAGTTTTTAAAAAAGAATCCATGGAGTCTGCCAAACCTTGGATTGAAGAGTATGAGAAACAGTATGTTTGAGAAATACAATTTAATATTGCAATAAACCAATGTTTAAAAGGCTTGAATCAAAATGGGCAGTACTTAAATCCTCCAAGTGAAGTAAAAAATGACAAACCTTTCTCAGTCGTTTCATCAGAGCAGTCTTCTGGGCATTCCTCTCTGTCTGCCTATCTAAGGCTATTTCTGACTGCAGGTACTGGACCCTTTTGTCAGAGGCCTGGCTGTAGAGCTTAGTTGATACCAAGAGTCGGACTTGCTGGAGTTTGCCAGAGAGGAGAGCCAGGAAGGCCAAGATGACAAGGATGACAGAGAGCGGGACCGTGGAGTTGTAGGTCATCAAAGTGGGATTAGGAAGACATTTCTCCTCAAAGAGGGCCACAGAATATGAGAAATCCCTGCTCTCTCTGTTATCCTGAAAATTAATGCCAATGATGGTTTTCTCTTCCTGGGAAAAAAACACAGAACTTTAAACAATGTTAAGACAATGAAGATAATAAATCAAACAAGGTATTGACGAGTGGTACAAGCGCACTTACAGTAGAGCTGATTTTCAGGGGAACGTTGAATGGCTCCAGACTTTCTAGATGGGTTTTGATGATAACAATCAGCCAGTAGATAAGAGCATCGATGACCATAAATAAAACCCAAACTAAGACGTTAGTCAGGATAGGGAGACTGAACTTCAGTACGGCCTTCCACTCCTTGGTGGTGAACCAAAGAGATGGGATCGTGGTGTAGAGAGCCGCTTCATTTTTCGTCAGGGGCAGGACAGAAATCTGTCCCATAGCTTGTTGCCTCCTATCATACTCGATGAAGTGGCTGGTGATAAAGGTGTTCATAAACTTTTTGTTGTGCTGGTATTGCCTTGCATACAATACCGTGAAAACCAAGACCAGAAAGAGACCAAGAACTGGACCTACGATCTGGCTTATGGAGGACATGGCGTCCATTACACCAAGTATGTGGTCTGCTGTGGCATTTAACGTTTTCTCTGCATGCTTTAGCATATTCTCCAGGTCTTCAGAGTCAACCTTGGATGAGACGTGTAGCTGAGTCTTGAAATCGACCATTCCAAAATGGGGGTTTGCCTGGAGCTGCTTGCCGATCCATTTTAGCATTTTAACATAGTTGCTAATAGGTGTGAGGTCAATGAGAATCCGCCTGGTCTCCAGGTTGCAGATCATGCTCCTGGCCAACTCCTTGAGGTTGCCGAATGTGTTCTGAACATTCCAGAAGATCACTACACCAGTCCCGGCAGTTATGAGCAGATTCCTCCCTTGCCGCATGCCACAGGAGATCAGAAAGAGGACGCCAAAACGGCGAACATCCTTGGAAATGAATAAGGCAGGTGTGGTAACGGCTAAGGTCAGGCCTGCGACCCACCCCAGCACTGCCCTCTCGTACTTCAGAGATAAGAAACTGAGGAAGAGGAGGGCACTAAAGGCCAGACTGATGGCAAAGGAGGTGAGAAGGCGAAGGAAGCAGTGCTTGTAGGCTTCCCTGCGGTCTGAGGTGTTGAGCAAAGCAGCACTGGATAAACACTGGACCCCGAGCTGCTTTAACTCTGGATACAGTGCGTGCATCTTCAGCATGATGCCTGTTAACTAAAAAAAAAGTTATTTCACAGCATTATCATAAACAATCACTGCAGGCAACAAGAGCTAGCAAGCATGGAAGATTGACTTTTCTGTGAACGTGGCACTCGCTTGGGAGTACACAACCAAAATTCTGGGAGAATAACTTATACACATAAGCCCTTAAAGTTTTGTAAGTTTCTAAATCATTTCCAACAGCTGATAACTGGCTACAGGTACTGAATATATTAAATTTTACTGTGGTTAGACAGCAATTCAAACAGCCTGAAATGTAATCATTAATCCTGCACCAAAAATTTAATTTTGCACAAACAACCTTTTAACTAGAGTTAACTAGAGGACCTTTGATCTGCTGGTTATTGTGTTAGAAAATCTCCCCTTCCCTTTCATAACATTAAGACAACCTGACATTTGCACCAATATCTTTTCCCAGTGGAGAAGCCTTATAAGGAGGTAAATTAGAATACCTGACGATCTGAAGTCGGTGCAGCCGTCGCTTTGCAGCGGATCTGGGAAATGCCAGGATTTTTGGTCTCTGTCTTTGAAACTGCGGCACTTCCTCCTCATGAGACACCACCAGGAAGTTACACAACTGACCATGTTTAGGTGTTTTCAGTTCTAATACAAGACTCTGTAAAATAAACATTACATTTCTATGATGATTACGATTATGAATGGTCAATTTTCTGCAAATTAATACGTTATTTTGCTAAGAATACATGGTTTCTAATAGATCATCAAAATGCATGCATGTCTGGTAAACTTAATTAGAGTCCAATAATTATATTTACTAAAGCTATTCAACTTGTATGGAGAGCGTGTGATGGGAGAAGATGGATTGGAAATACACAACTGTAATTCCAGAGTAGTGGAAGAAACGCTGACATCCTTCAACTGGCTGATGACACCAAACACAGCAGAAGAACATCTGAATTTAGGTATAAGAAATGTTATAGAAGATGCATAAGAAGCATGCCCTGATTTTGTTTTGATGTTGTCCCCCACAAGAGGCTCCTACTTAAACTCAAAGCGACAGGTATTTTAGGAACTGTAGCGACCTGGA
>JAODKF010000147.1:11353012-11369650 GCA_026779585.1 Mormyrus proboscirostris | reverse complement strand
GTTATACAAAGCTAAGTGCATCGGATCTCCGCAGCCACAAGGGGGTGGGTATACAAAGCAGTGGCAAAAAAGCATCTGTAATGATAAAATGCGGAGGGAGCTGGCCCGATATATCCGGATTAACCAACACAAACACTCACACGCTGACCCAGTCTGCAAGAGTGGCAACTTCTGTTACTCTTTCATATAGTGCCTCTCTTCAAAACACTGCCAGACATTAAACCCAACAATGACATATTTCACAGGCTAATAAATATTATATTAGAGGAGCCAAAATATAACCGTCAAGTGGAGAGTGCAGACTTATGAATGTTTACTAGGTGAGAGGAGATGTAAAATAGTTATCTATGCATCTATGAATTACATTTGGTCAGTTACTCTCTTATTCACTTAACGAGTTGTACTTTCAAAGTGCTAATGAGTATCTGGATAGGAGGTTATTGAGGACACTTGGATAATAAACTGTCACGATAATAAAGCACCTATCCAGTTAGGGACAATCTGATCCAGGAACAGTGGTAGGCATTAGACCAAAGGCAGAGTAGCCAGTCCATTGTCAGTCAGTCTGCCACACACAGGAAGGATAACCGATTCACAAGAAGCACCTGTGTGTGGATTGTGGGAAACAGGAGGAACTGAAGGAGACTCAAGCTGACACATGGATCCCATGCAGACCCACAGAGACGCGGCCAAAGTCCACACGCGGACTAGGAGGCGAGAAGTGAAAAGCGGCAAGTCCCTGTTTCTCCGTTCGATCAAATGCAGTTAACAGGTCACTATTAATGACCTCGTATGCTCATTAACACGGGGAAGAAATCCAATAATGCTGGCAGCGCTGATTTCCCCTTAGACATTGTTGCTCCCAGAGATTCTCCTCTAAGCTCATGCTTCTGCTAAACATGAGCAAGTCCCTCTGAAAGCTCAGTAGACCTGACTGATTTGGCCAAGTCAGTGAGATCCCCGCCATTTCATATGTATCTTCTTCTCAGTTATGTATGTGAAGATCGAGTACTTAAAAGCAGTGTATCAACAACCGGGAACTGTTAAAAATAAATAAATAACAACAGGAATGATGCCCTCTGCATGTGATCGATGTCCATCCATGCCGGCTTGACGTGCTGTCATCAATCTCCCCGTTAGCTGTCGCCTCTCCCCATGTAGTTACCGTTGCCCGCTTGCCGTCTTTATGAATTTTAGATGTGGGCTGGAAATTGGAATTCACAGAAAATTTTACTGAAACGTTACAGAGGAGAGAAACAAAAACTTTCAAATATATTATAGTAGCAGAAAATAGCAATAAAAACTACAACATGATACAAATAACAGAGATGAAACAAAGATTAAATAGCTACAGTAACAGAAAGTGTTTTTGTGCAACAAAGGCTCACAGAGGGGATATTAATGAGCGAGGCCGGCCAGTGGCCTGCACAACCTGCTCCCTCGCAGTACAGTCCTGTCAGCGTTCAGCTACCTCTGCATTTTTCTCCCCCAAAATGCCAGTGTAACTGCTGTGTCATGGAGATGCATCGTACTGATATACGGTGTAGGCTTTCTGATACGATTAAAACAGCTTCACACAAAGAGATCGGCAGCCCACTTTCCTCTGAACGAGTTCCACCCAAGCAGTGTTACTTCCTGTGTATTTTTAACACTTTACTGACAACACTGACTGAGTGTAAAGTTTTGCAGTCTGTTCCAAACTGCTGTTGACTACCAAACACCCAGAACGAGGCGTGCTGTGTGAACAGGAGCACGGGAAGGGCCGCATCAACAATGACGCCACGGTCACTGTGCCTATTTCCCGTGGCTGTCTTCCACTTTGTTCGTCACCTGCTTTTGAAGTTTGAGTCCTTTCAGCCCAGCTTTGTGAAGCTGTCTAAGCTCTTCTCGGGACAGCCGACAAGGGATTAGTGTGTCCTTCTGTGCCAAGAAAACACATTATAAAATACAGGTGGCGAGAAGCAGGGATCAATATTTATCAAGATGTACCAACCTGTACTCAGAGTGTATTAACGTATGGCACTCTACTCTGCACTTATTTAGTTTCAGTGAGCAGCTGTGAAAAGCAGTGGTATTCAAGAGCCTTTTGTTCTACTTGCCAGTGTTCTGCTTGTGGCCGTGTAACAAGAAGAACTAAACGGGAGAACTGTTTGCGGTGATGAAGTGCGGCAATAATGGCCCTTGAAATGATCACATGACAGCGCCATCCTCAATGGCTGCAGCTCCAGATTATTCCTCAGCATTCGCCTGCTTCCCCAGAGGGATGGCACAGCTGATTTTAACGAGACTCAGGAGGGAACAGACAAACTCAGCAGCCATCAAAATCTGCCCTGACCAAAGCTTGGAGGTTTTTGCTTTCACAGCAAATACAAGTGTCCCCACATTCCTCCCCCCTACCACCCAAAATATGATTTCAAACCAATGTCCATAAATCCACGTTCAATTGTTCAGTTGCTTCTTATTCATTCAGTGTCTGCATGGTTCCGGGCCAAAATCAAAAAGCATGGGAGGGAACAGATGGCACACGCCCATGGGAGAGAAAACAGGGCACGTGTACTGGGGAGGGAACACACTGGACGTACCTGGGGACGTGCCCTGGGGAAGCGCCCATAGGAGGGAACGCAGGGGACACGCCCACTGCAGGTAACCCAGGGGACACACCCACTGAAGGAAACACAGGGGACACACCCACTGGAGGAAACACAGGGGACACACCCACTGGAGGGACCGCAGGGGACACACACACAGAAGGAAACACAGGGGACACACACACTGGAGGAAACACAGGGGACACACACACTGGAGGAAACACAGGGGGGACACACACAGAAGGAAACACAGGGGATGCACAAATGCTCCCTGGATGAGATGCACGCTGGTCAATCAACAGGGGCCTCTAGTATCATCAACTCCCTCAGCCTACAGGTTGACTCCAAAACCCTCAAAGACTGCTGTCCAGAATAGGGTTACCTGGAAATCCACGCTGACTGTATACGCATTTGAAGCGTTATCAAAGATAAACATAAAATGTTGTCAAAGGAGGATCAAAGGATCCAGGATCTGTTACCGTTCTCACAGAACCTTCCAGAAAAACTGCAATGTCTCAGCATAGAAGCCCTGACTCACATTAAGCTGTTCTGGATGGGGTACATAAAACGTGTAAGAAAGGCTGGCCGGCAAGTAGACTGAGCTGAATGCCTCCGCGTCTGCACTGTGCTCCCAGGGCAGCACAAATACACAGTTAATTACACATCCAGTTAACAGGGAACGTTTTAAGCCTGCAGACCTTCACCATCCCCAAGGAGTAAAAAAATAAAAATAAAAAATAAATAAATTTCACTACAGTACAATGGAATTAATTACTGGAGCTGAAGAGCAGCTAATAAAAACTGCACAGGGGGTCAAGTAAACGAGGGGCGTCAGGAAGGAGAAACCTTGAGGAGCAAAACTGTGGCGACAGAAAAGAGTGCGGAGAATCCCCAGGAGACCCTCCACACCCGACCCGCAGGACGCGCTCGCAGTCCCTAGGCTCCACCCTCTCGTCCTGCTGATGGTCCTGTACCCGTGTTGTGCGGTTGGTAAGCATCGCTTTACAGATGGGCATGTGAATCCGCTTCGGCGTGCAGATGGCACTGGACCTCACAGCAGAATGCGTCGAGGACCATAGGACACGCCGTTCAGTCATGACTGTGCATGAAAAAGCAGAATCGGCTTTAATCAGGAGTAAAAGCGCCGACTCCTGATTACCTTGTTTACGACTTGCTCCGAGCAAAGACATACGCTAACAAAAAAACAGAGTTTACCGAGTATTTCTAATTAAAAGCTTTCCAGAGAACATACCCAGAAGAACACAGCACACAGCACGTACTGCCGTCCCATTCAGCAGATATGTCCATGCTCATTGCAATTCCAACATGCAGCATCATGACTGTCAGAACCCCAAAGAGGCATAGATGCCCATCACTTGTCCTTTGTCACCAAGGGCCCAGAACCGAATAAGACAAGGGCCGTCCAATAGGATGCCGGATGTCAACATGTGGAAATTTGAAGAATCCCACTCATCCGGCCGCATGGCTGACGGTGTATCCAAGAATCTTGCCTTGACGTCTGGCTTGGGTCCGGGAAAACGAGAGGAGGCAGAGAGGAACTGGGGGTGTGAGAATCCACAGAGGGCCCGCACCTCCCCCGCCGCCCCGCTGTGGATAAACAACCCCTAATAGAGTGCTGCTCTCTGTATACATTCCCCAGGTAGCTGTCCTGACTGACGAGGGGACAGATCCTTCCCTGTCGCTTCCGGAGGGTTCCGGTTGCAAGCGGCCTATGACTGCCACTAGCTAGCGTGACCGTTGCAGGGTCGTTGGTTCGAATGTGTTTCACACCTCATGGTCTCCATAAGGGTCCCTTTGCGGTTTAGGCCAAATTGGCGAAGGTCTCACTAGGGGGCACTGTCTGCCTCAGTGAGTTAAGACACAGTGCCTGTGTTCAGAAGGTTGCCAGTTTGAGTCCCATTCTCAGCAGAAGGGTCACAATAGCCACAGAGGCTCCAATGGTGCCAGATGAATGGCTGGCCTTAGACTCAGACCCAAGCTGTGTGTAAATCTCAAGTGAGAGCAAAAGGGGTTTTGTGAAAACTTGGTAAAAAAAAGCATTATTCCAGCATCCATGGTGTACCCCGTGCTTCCAGAGATGCACCCCAGGCTTTCTGCAGAATCTCATTGGACAGGCAGTTATTGTAAAAAAAAACAGGGCCCACCACTAATGTCCAATGGGAGCTAATGAGTGGGATGACGGTGTAGATGGCAGGCAGATGGGCGCCGTGTGCGTCAGCTTTCCTGCCCGCCAGCTGCCTCCTGCATCGATGGCGGAGCAGGAAGGAACCAAACACGCTCACGTGTCTGTAAAGCCCTGTCCCCGTGCCCACAACCCTCCCTGGGGTTTAGCCAGGGGGGAACACGACGCAGGTGTGTCAGCGGAAAGCGTCGTTTCTACAGGGTGTACAAACATCTGTGACGAATGTGGCACCAGGCACGTGGCAGACTCTGAAGTGTTTTGATGGAAGCTCAAGCAAGTTCCAGAAAAGACAGCCTAGTGAGAAGATTCAGCCTCAACACACAGAGCCTAAATAACACCGGCACAAAGTTTCATTTCCGATTTGGAGTTGCGAAGACATAGTGGCGTCTGCTATTGTATGTATGAATACAAAATCATAAATAGAGCTGGAGAGGGGTGGATGGGTTGGGGGGCGACTGATTCAGAATTTTCAGGCTTAAAATAACCTGTACCCAGCCACTGGCTTCTCCCCTAAATCGGGAAAGAGGAAGAGTACTGCTCTGTCACCCATACAGTGATGCAGACAGGGAAGAGGAGGCTTCAGCGGGTGAGTAAGCGCTGTGCGTATAAACCTGACCTCTACTCTGAAACCACATGCCGGGAGCGAGTGAATCACGCATGAAGCCAGGAGAGCTCCAGCGCATGCAGTATGAAAGGCCGCCGAGAGTCTCCCGCTCGCCGGGAGAAGAGACATTTCCGCACCGTGACACACGTGGGCATTCCGATTTTTTTCCCTCAAATGGACACCAGCCTACCACATCCCTAAATCTGGCTACGGATCATCGTGTCCTCTTGACTCGAAGGTCTAATTTAAGCAGCTCGGAAGTTCATTAAGCTCACCCAGCTGAATTTTTCAAGGAAGCGCTTGGTAGTCAATCAATCAATTGATTATTAACCCTTAGTTGTCCCTATAGCTTAGAAGAAACCTCCCTCTTCAGCACCTGTGCATCTCACTGAATTACATGTCAGAAGGGGTATGCCCCAAGATGAGTGTGTGGGGGGGACACTGACCTTTAATTGTTAATAAGATGCCAGAAGTGCATGGCCTTGCTGTCCCCCCGTCAGCTCCAAGTGATCCCAGAGGCACTTCCTGTTTAGCTGCCTCTTGAAAGTATCAGCATTGTTGGCTAAATAGATGGGATTTGGTTGCCAGTAACAACTCTCACGTTAAACTAGTTCCAGTAACATGGTTTATGTATTTATAAAACCATAAAAAAGGGAGTATGAAGTTATTCGGCTAATAAGCTTATGTCAGGCCACACTTTTTAACATTGTGGTAATGGGGGTGGGGTCTGATTATTTGGACGCACTTTTCCGAGCGAGGAAAGGGTTACATTCCTCCCCAGCGGACTGTCAGCAGCTGCAGTTCATCATAAGCCTGTTACGCGGCTTTAGCAGAGACTGAAACCTGGGCCTTCCCAGTCATCCTGTAAACACATGTGACATTGATGAACGCCTCTTTCATTGGCTGAGCCTTCCAAGACGGTGGGCACCTCCTCACATCCCTGACACAAAAACATACAAAAATGAAACGATCTCCAGTCCCCTTCCGGGGGCCGCCATCAAATACGGTGACGCCCCCAAAGAAGACATGCTACACAAGCTGTTAATAACAGCACCCATATTACACTCTATAATGAGACCATGAAACCTATCGGCGCATCCTAATGGGAGGAGGGGGGGCTGATTTGCTCGGCACAATAGGGTCAATATGGTTAATTTTCTTCATCTTATAATTCATCCTAAATAATAATTTTTATATCACAAAAGAGTACACAGGCATGTACCAATCTACAAAATAAGCGTGACACAGAAAAGTTACAGAGCATCCCCTACCTGCTAATGAACAGAGAAGGTGGACATACACAGTGCACCATGCATAATATATCAGCACATCAAGTCTTTCTTTCAAGAACAAAGTGATGTATGACGCCGCATAACCTGAGTGCCGTAAGCAGACTGTAGCCGCACCACAACTCACGCCTGCTGCCTCACTACCTTCTCACTCAATCAATCACTTCTCCACCTTATCTGGCTTCTTGAGGCTCCGAGGGCCGGTTCTGTCCACACCAGGTCCAGTGACCTAGTACCAGCCCTCCTTTTCCAGGGAACCCCGTGACAACTGCTGCGTTCACTGCAGCTCAGTGTCTGACAGAACTGCTGCGTCTTGGCTTCCGTAATGATTTAACGGAATTCTTAACCATATTACAATAAGCGTTAAATAAAGATTTTTATGCAGGAACAAGCTCTCCCACAATAAGCTACTCTTACAATTAAGAAAAATGCGGAAATGATTTCTAATTCTTAAATTAAGGGCCTTGCTCAACGGATGCGAGCTGGTGAACGTCGGATCGTAGGCACTGCATCTAATCCCACCGAGCGACACCCCACCCCCATACAAGGCCAGCAGAGAACTGGATGAGGACAGAAACGCAGGTCAGCGTGTTTTTTTTTTAATTTTTTTAAATCTTCATCACTCTGGATGCTCCCGAAACAGCGCTGATGGTGAAGCTGCAGTGGGTGGTATGCCTGGGTGCACCATGCATCACGGGCGTGCACCCCCACCCCCCCCGACCGGGGTCAATTAAAGGCAGGGCCGGAGGAAAGGCGGCCTCGCCGTCCTCAGCTTGTGAAAGGAGCCCCGGTTTAGTCTTGTCAAGGACCAGGACCAGACCCCAGAAGTCCATGCCCGGCATTGGGATCGAGGGCAGCATGTAAAGACAGGAAGTGCTTAAATGCAGTATGACATGCACATCCTGTGTATGACAATGTTTAGTTAGCAAAACGGTGAAATGAGGCCATCTGGTGAACCAAAGGATGGTGTCACTTGGTGGGACAGGATTGCGTCTGTGTTTAGAAAGTCGCCGGTTCAAATCTCAGGGTTGGCAGAGTGGTTTGACAGTTGGGCCCTTGAGCAACATCCTTAATCTCCAATTGCTCCACAGACTAGCTGACCCTGCCTTTTTGTGCATCACCTGCCAAAGAAAACACTGCAGCTGTGTTGACATAAACTTCATTTTCTAAAACTCGTGTTGGGTTAGCATCCTCACACTCTGTTTCTAAGTGGGGTCCTCTCAAAAGCAGGTATGATCACTGATTCAGCTGCAGATGCTGCTCTGGATAGGTATTTGCACTGTGGCCTCCTTGTTGTATCACGCCAAGTGCAGCCAGCTATGCGTGACTGAATATCTCCCACTTAGCAGCTAATGCACCAGTGGCTGTGCAATCAGCCCTCGTCCCACTAAACATCCAGCCCCTGCAGTTGAGAAAATAAACATACTGTTGATCAAATTAAACTTCTTTTCAAATCATCCTACATGTAAACAATTAAACGTCTACACAATTAAACGATTCACCTCTGGCAGTGTTTTTACTGAATAAACAGTTAATTGGATCTTAACTCCTTCGTTCCGGGAGCTTGCTGCAGACTGTCGACGCTTAGCAGGACCTCGATACTGGATACTGCAGTAAGAATTTTTCATACGCCAGTGAGGCACAGTTACCTGCAATGCAGAAGAATGTTCCGGAAACAGACAGCGAGACCAAGCCACAATCTCCTTCACACGGCAGTGCACTAGCACACTAGGCATGGCAGTAACGTCCCTGTGAAAGCTGTTCCTCTTCAGGGATACGGAGACAGTTACAAAAAAAGACTTTAAACAGAGTTTAATGACCAATTCCGGTCGGACTGTTCAAGGTCAATCAGTATGCTGGGTTTGTAACTTGGTGCATATGGAATTAAAGTTGAGAAAAGGACAGGAGTAATATATCGTTTACTGGTGTCAGGAACTCACGCACTTGAGACATATACCTTTTTTGCTATTTCCTTTTTTTTACTGAAACAGGACCTTCCGGAACTACACCTGAAAATTATGGACAGCGATTAAAAAAAAGAAAGACTTTTGAGTAACAGAGGTTACTGGCATGATCTGCCAATCAAAAAGCCCAAGTCAAGCACAGGCACAAACAAGGAAAAAACGGTGGGCTTTTGGGGATTGAACGGAGAGCATAGTGACAAGCCAAACTCTTCAGCACCCCTGCGGATGGGCCCCCAGCAGGCTAACAGGAAGACACTCTCTGCTATTCTTTGAAACATCTGACACTATCAGGCTGGTAATTGAAAGCGTGGCTCTGGATGGCGCGTCTTGGCTTCCGTAATGATTTAACGCCCTTGTCCCGGAGGGTCACAAATTGCAGAAACTGACGGAAAAAGCAGGTTGAGCAGTGGGAAGCCAGGGGAAGAAAGCAGCCCGAAATCACACACAAAACTGCAGGTGCAGAGCTCCTGAGGTGAGCGAGGAGGCGATCTCTGTCCTCTCCTGCTCTGGCCCCCTCTAATTCCGTCCCCAGAATGGATAAACACCTCTAACATCTTCACGCTCGGCATCACAGAGGACTCGGCCTGTAAAGCTCACTGGTCCCATTTACGGAAAATCAGCGTGTTGTCCGGAAAGGAGACCCTCCACCCGTCCCCACGCTCACTCACCCTTTCAGAAAAGAGGTAGTGCTCACTGCTTCTCATAATCCAGCTGGTAGGGTACCTCTGACATGAAAATACGCATGATCTTCTTCATCAGCGTTCCACCACTGGACATCTGGACGATGGTGCCAAATCTGGGTAGCTTGTACAGCTTAACATATGCGCCTCTCCTAGTCAAAGCTGTCCTTTGGATCCCTTGGCTGGGGATAAATTGCAAGCTAAACTAAAATGCTTAACTAAAAGGAACATATGGTTTAGCATAACGCTGAGGGCTACAGCTCATATTATCTGCTGCACCTAAACATCTGACCAAATACCTCCAGATAGGATGTATGGAACCAGCCAGGCATTCTGCTGCTCCGTCGTCATCGACGACGCTTTTCTGCATGTTCAGTGTTATAAACCCAGGACCTTCAGTAATTTGAAAGTTTACACACGCAATGATTCTCCTGCACCCAGATTCCCCCTCGATGTCTCAAAGGTCCTACGCAAAAAAATACCATGCTGAGAAATCATTGAATAACTGATCGATTCTAGGATTCAAGGCTTTTATGCGATCATGAAACATGTCAAAGGAGAAGCACCCAGATCTCACACGTTACAAGCTTTCAGGCTGGTGAAGTGAAGCTTAGAAAAAAAAAACATCATTCTGTTTGTTAGACTTGCACATTGGTTGCAGCTGTTCTCTTGACGCAGATGCTTTCTGTCTATATGCCTTTGTGTCACACAAAAAGTAAACTACAGAATAGACATCCTTGCTATTAGTTTGCTATTAGTGTCACATGGTGTAGGTAGCTACGAAATGTTATACAAGAGCCTTGGGATTCAGTTTGGCTATGATTAATACCTCTGTGATAACGTTCTCCCAAGGCCTCCACTAGCACAGCTGGCTTCCAGAATGCTAGCCAAGTACAGACATAACCGAGATTAATGATGCCAAGCAGATACGTGCTACCTTATGCTAATGCTTACAAATGAAAGACAGAAACATTGTTGTGGCTCCTGATCCAGAAACGCAGTGCATTCCAACGACTGGTGTCACCTCAAGGTGCAGACCGTCGACTCAGTTTGCCAAAACGACCAGGGTGAAACAGGAAAATTTGGTGAAACGACAGAAAATGTGCTTTCCTTAGCTTTTTCTTTAAGGGACTTAATGTGCACCTTACCTCAGATGGAGCTGTCAGCATTCGGGGGGGGGGGGGAGATTAGGTTACAGGCTTCTGAAACTGAGATCCGCTCACTTGAATCCTCTTCTTACAAGACTGGATGCTGCTTTCAGGGGTTCGAGGTCTCTGCACCCCTGCTGGAACATTGCCTATCAGCAAACTAATGCAAGCACCTAAAAGTACCTCTTCAAAGCTAACACCCTCCAGGATGAAGCGGGGGGTTACAGAACATCCCCTTCCCGACCTGGGTAGTGCTACTCAGAGCCCTGACCACAGCACATCTGGGGCAGGAACTTCAAACACAGTTCCATTTTTACCGCTGAGAAACAGAAACGCCTTCCCCTGGATTTCAGCCTTCCCAGTGAGTAATCCGCATTTCATTTCATTCTACATAAAACAACACTCGATTACAATAGATACTTCAGGCCAGAATAATGAAAAAGCAGCATTAGCTGCTGGTACAAGATCCTCATAACAGTGACAAAATATTACCATGTTTCTGAGGGATTGAAACTCCTGTTATCTAGCTATTGAGATTTCACAGTTACCATAATCTACCTGCTGAAAGAAACAGCTAAAAATAAGCTTAGGCTGGTAGCTGACTTTACCTGGTCTAAAATAGTCTTAGATGGACATGTGCCAGTGCTTTTGATGGTTTAGCTGGGTGGGTCACCAGCTGGTCAAGCTGTTGGGGCCTGCCAATCAAGCCGGACATGCCAGTAAGACCAGCTAGACCAGCTAAAACAGCTAGTATGACCATCATAAGCTGGTATGGCCAGCTAAACTATCAAATCATCTCGCAAAAATGAACCCATCATAAACTATCTTAAACAGGTCAAGCTGGTTTCTTCAGCAAGGTAGTAATATCTGGCAGACAGTGGGCTAAGACTTACATGGGCCTAAGCTACCTTTGCCAGTACTCAAACAGCAGTACAGCAGCGATTCGACATTTGCTCACAGTATACAGCACAGATCGAACACACCACCATGATACCCTCAGAAGCAGTGACACATAGATTCAGATTTTAAACATACATTTTACAAATTTGATTGCGCTGTGGATCCTGGATCAATAAATAATTTTTAAGGCATACTGACCCTTATTTGCTTGCTGAACTATCATAATAACAGAGACACATTGACCCAACATTTCAAAGGTCGTGATTCCTTTTTTACATCATGCACAATGCTTTGCTGGCGCTAAAACAGCTTCTCCTACTTGCATCAAAAACTATGCAAGTTCTTCTCTTTCAAGATACTCAAAGCACCTTCAGGTGACTTTTCAGGCTACATGTGTCTTCACCCATCCATACTTCCCAGGTCCATCCCAGGAACAGTGGAACACACTCTGGGACAAAGAGATAACGAGGTCCTTTGTACCAGAATTGTATAGCCATAAAAGACTGAGAGAATCTTGTTTTCTTTGACAAAAAAAAAAGTTCAGGGTGGGGAGACAAATCAATAACACACAAATCTATTAGACGCACTTAAATAAAGCGTCGTAGAAACATCAAGAGATCACAATTCTCTACAGGAGACATCTGGGGCAACCCAGAGTGGGCCGGAAGGGGAGAGAGGAGAGGAAACGGGCGTGAGGATTTACGTGACGAGTTGTCCATGGGACACGTGCCTTCTGGGTCACGGGATAAAGAAAAGCATTGACACAGTTAGGGATTTCTTGTTGCCTTGCTCTAGATTCAGAGGTTAGCCTCCCCTCCACTGGTGACAATGAAGGGTGTATCATTATCATCTTTTATGGTCTAACAAAAGGTGATCTTTGTGGGGAATAACACAAACCATCAATAGACCAAGTCAGAAAAATAGGACATCTTAAAATAGGAGTTAAATATACTTTCCTTCTGCACGACAAACAAAGGGAGCTTCGTCTGGAGTGACACGTGACTACAGGCTGTCACACAAACATTTCACTGCCCTTTTTACAGCACGTTCAATTTCCCACTATAGCAACAGGACGAAGGTGGCATCCTTCACCCTCGGAAAGTCATGCGAAATGGAGAAATTCGGAAAAAAAACAGCAAAAAAATCAACTAATACATTAAATGAAAGTAAGCAAGACCAAAATTCGTGCCAGTCTGCCCAAAAAGTGAGTTTCATCAGAGAGTTCACAAGCTAACTGCTAGCGATCAGCTATGTTTCAAATCACGGAGCTCTAGAAATAACCAGTGCACACCTCACAAAAGCCTCAAAATAAGTCCTAATGATCCACAATGCCGCCTAAAGCATGACCTTAAAAATCCCCCCACACATATTTTCCCTTTAAGCAATCTCACATTCCCTGCATTTCATACTCTGTTTAGTCTATGCTGTCAGACCAGTAGTGCAATAAAATGTTCATTCCTGCACAGGAAACAATGGCCAAAAAAAGAAACGTTTCCCTTTGACTCTCACTGCAGCAATTATAACACTTAAAAGACAGGAGCAACAGAGAGTCATACAAACTAGCAATGAGGCAACTCACACAGACAGTTAAATATAGGTATTTTTGAGTGGTCTACCATCTGGATGGTAATCATTACATGTAAAGTGCATCTTATGTCTTTAGCGATGACAACTACAAACATTACCGCTGAATATATTCAGTTGTTATACAACAGGTAAGTGATTAAAACAAATAATTTAACAGAAAGTGTATCAGCAACGTATCGGAGTTGGAGCTGCGCAGCACCGTGACCCAAAGCACTGAGCAGTGTCTTGCGGATGATTTTCTGTGTATGATTTTCTCAGTGGTTGATTGACTCAACTGATCAACTGAAAGTACCAATAGGAGGCATGAGGTAAAGCAGAGACAAGCCGTGTCATTATAGCTGCTGCTCATGTCACTGGCCGCAACTTTGCACAAAAATGAAATATGACAAAATGAAAATAAAGAAAAAAGATGGAAAACAGCAGCTTTTGGTTTATAAATCCTTGCAGTCTCATGCCTCGTTTCGACTCCTACAAAGAAAAACGTTGTGCTTAGTGATTAGTGGTCGTCTTTGCATATCTTGTGAGAAACAAGCAGCACGTTCCCTGTATCTGGAAAGAAGAAGCAGTGATGTAAAGGGCTGCTTTATTCTTGTGGTCCATCCACTCGGCCACTGAGAAGAGCCCTGTAAAGCCCTTTGTAGAAAAGGCCAGGCGGGAGAGAGTTCACACATGGGGGGGGGTGGGAGGCATGGAGAGGGTAGGGGAAGGGGAGGGCTGGGCGGGGGTCACCTCCTACCTGTTTGGCTGAGCTGAGACGCGCTGCGGCTCTTCCTCGTAAGGCCCACTATAGCCACCATTTTGGCACCCATGCTGGCGCGCCGCACCTTCTCCTCGGTGCCTACCGTGCCCACGGCCGTGTCCGACTGGCTGCCGTCCTGCTTCCCCAGGTTGCACATCTCCCCGCCGATGCTGCTGCTCTTGGTCATGCTTGGCTCGGACGAGTCCTGCCTGCGTTTCATTTTGGGTGCAAAGCCACTGTCAGCCATGGCAGCGGCCCGGGAGTTAGGTGCGGTGAAGGCAGAAGGAGGAGGACAGAAAAGGGACAGGGGAAGAAGAGGAGAAAATTCAAGGACAGAAATCAGGAACATGAATGCAGAGAGGCCAAAGGTCCAGCTTCTGCAGGTCTGGGTCTTCAGATATAGATCTCCTGGTTTGTATCTAAGATCTGTACCTATATATTTAGATCAGAAAGACTGGAGCTAAAGTTTTAAATCTGTAGGCATGGATTAGCACGCTTGAATCTATGAATCTATATCTGCAGCTCTAGATCTCTAGGTCTGGATCTGGGGCCAAACTGGATCTATGGGTTTGTATCTAAGGATCTGGATCATGATCTAGATTCATGCGATTCAATGCGATCTATGCACATTTTCCAGTCTGAAAATGCCACTCCTTGTCTACTCTAACCATAATGTCAAAAAATGGTGGAGCATTCTATGTAAATAAACATGCAGAAATACTGCAGACTGGCGCTTCTCAGTGCATTCTCCTGCTTAGCATCTGCTACGCTCCACTGTGCCCTCTATACAGTGCTAAAATGATGCATGCTATTACGAAATGGCATCATCCTGCATTACGGGAGCTGTCCTGTTCATCCAGACGGTAAACAACCATGTCTGACACATGAGGCTTTTTCTGCAAGATTAAGTGCATCACATTAAAAATAACAAGAGCTAGGCTCCTTGTGGATTGATATATTCATTAGAACCTTGCTTTTGTTTCACCAGCATTTCAACACAGCGCTTAACTCAAAGGGGTTTGTTTGTTTATTTAAGACAATTACAATTACAAAATAACTTCTTATATGCCATGATGCATCAGTCTGGAGTACCAGGTGATGCAGATCTTGGACAGCACGTTGTTACTTTATTGATAGGATCAGCTGGAGATGACCACACCATCATCTAAACGATTACAGGGTTAAAGCTGTGATGACAGAGCACCCTCGCTGCTTGGCGCCGCATTCTGGGAAACAATTACACACGGAAATATAAGATGGAGACCGTTCCTCTGCATGATCTGACCTCCGGCTGGGATGAGACTAATCTAATGCAATTATGGATAATTCAGCGATATACAGCAAACAAAACCACAGTGAGAGTTTGCTGAACCTTTCATGAACCCTCTCCGGTCTCACCATCAGTACCTGAAGGCAATTATCAGAATGGATGAAAATGAGGAACAAGATCTAACAAGATAAAGACTGCATAAGGTCACACGACCACACTGTCCTTATGCAGTCCGTGGGCTGCTCAGGCACTGCATGGTGAAGTAAGGACATGGAGCGCGGAGAGCGCAGAGGAACCACAATATGTCATCTCCCAGCGAAAAGATCTCCATTGATTGCCCTCAAAAACACTAGTTTATTTGTCAGCACATCTAAGAACAACTTAGCATACATGAAGTCGACATCTCTTTGCTTGGAGCCCTCAGTCATTTTGTATGGAAGTGTGCGTGTACGTATGCGTGATGTCCTGCAGTACATTAGGCTAAATGGTTGTATTTAGCAGGTGTTCGGCATTGAAAGGTCCATGTATGGATACCACTCTGCTTGAGGGACACGAGGTTGCCTAGAGGACACCCACAATTGCCCCAGGATGGCTGATCTTGCATGTGTGAGTGAAAAAACAAAGCTGGGTTATGAGTCCGAAAAGTGCCAATTTTACTTTACTCACAACCGCACATGTCACCTCTGCCTTCTACACACTAAGAGCTCGTCGTTTGTTTGGAATACTCCTATAGGTTACAGGGTGCCATTACCGCGATAGCTGTGTGCAATTAATGTGCATCCCCAACTCCAACGGCTTAGACAGGAACACAAAAACACTTTCACAGGACATTATTTTTAAATTTTTCATCTGGATTGGATTCTATTTGCATAATTATCTGGACATGAACAACAAGACCTATTCTGAAACCTGAACTGCTGTTATGGTCAGTTCTTCACGCATGTATGTATGTATGTATCTATCTATCTATCTATCTGTCCATCTGCTTCACTACCTACTATCAAATCTGAGTGTGTGTAGCTTCATTGCTATACGTGTAGGAAATACAATGAAATGACATCACTCTCAATACAGGACGCCGCTCATTCCCAGCATGAAACATGATCTCCCTTCCTTACAACATCTGATGACCCAATGTGAGATTTGCTTCATTAGCAATAGACGGGAAGGACTTGACTCCTCCCCATCCCCTGTTAACCCGAGCCCTCTTCCTGTCTCACCCCCAGCGCTCCCGGCCTTTGGAGACCTGTGGGGATCAGAGCACTCCCTTGCTGCCGTGTAACTTCTTACATTATTTGTATGATATGGATGCTGCTCCTTAGGGAAGGTAAAAAAAAAAACGCCACTATTTCAGATTCGCATTTTAGAGTCATTATAGGTCATTACACAGGTGCTCCACACAAATCACAAATACAGACCACCGATGTCTGCACTTAATCAATGACCTTCATACTCAGGCGTAATGCGGTTCATATTTCAAATCAAGCGATTCGATCATTTTCCATGATTTCAATATTTGATGAAATATCTCCATTGCACACATTAAAAAGCACTTAAAAATTAAAAAGCAAGAAGTTGTTAAGCATAGCGGACGTGTGGAATCTGCGCTTTGGGGAGACAGTCGCGCTTATTTCATGTGTCTCTTGTGTGGAGGAGCCACAGAGAT
>JAODKF010000147.1:11335083-11352885 GCA_026779585.1 Mormyrus proboscirostris | reverse complement strand
GTTTAAAGTCATGTTCAGCCGACATGCGAGTTCTTTCATATCCTTTTCTCCAGTGACGAAAAGTAGTCTAGGCTAAATGTCGAACACAGCAAAGACAAATGATTCATTTCCATGAAATAAATGTTTCAGTGACATTCAGTGACAGTATTTTTTCTATAGAATAACTGACATAGCCTTAACTTTTTAGGTATATTAAAATTATCATTGTTTTTTTGATTTATTGATTTTATAAAATTCATTTTCCGCAGATAGGTCACTAAAAATCTCATTACTATAATGGTTTAAATAGCACATCAAATAACACAAAATTAGATAAAACATTTTTAAATCTTTCAACATTATCGCATGTGAGACAGTATACAATCAATTTGTCTAACAAGATGTATATTTTTCTTAGTTTTGTCATGTTTCCGCATCTCTAAAACTCTTGGCCCAGATGTGTGATGAAATATTTCTGTATAATATTTGCTATGAGTTCATAAGAATGTCTGAGATATAAACCTAACATAATAATAATAATTGATACTTTATTAATCCCCGTGGGAAAATTATCTTTACGCCTCCCTCAACTTGCTCTTTGTAGAGTAAGCAGTCTGCGAAGGGCTACCGCCCGCAGGGGTGCCCAGGCACATAGGCTTAGCCCACTGAGCCACACGCTCCTAATTATTATTATTATTATTATTATAAGAATACCTGAGATATAAAACTAACATTAGTGTATTATCCATAATGCTTTGTAGCACTGAGGCCAATTCAATACTAGGATATACGCATTGAAGAGAATTTAATTTAGATGCATAATATACTGATAATATTAAACTTATTTTATAGAATATTGATATTCTATAAAATAATGATAATGAGGTACCAAAGCTGGAACCGGTGTCAAACGTTATTAGTGCCATTCCTTATTCATAGCTGTTTCTAATCTTCTGACCTTTAATGTCACCAGGGGAACCGCGACCACTTAGAGACCAGGACACCAAGAGTGGCTTAAAAAGTGCTGACTCTGGGCGACTGCACGTACCAAAGAGCACCACGTGAAATCAGCGGGGGTCATCTGACCGCCAGCCTCCTGGGAAGTGGATGACATCGTGTCAGCAGATCTTCGCATTCTGCAGACGCAGCCGTTGCTGCATCTTCATAGCACACCCCACAGTTGCGTTTTGGCTGCATCACTCCAAGGGCCATTTCAGTTAACGGGCCACACAATCTCATGCAGACCAGACCAAACAAACGTACATGTAGCAGGCTAATAGTGCATTAACAAACCATCTCACATTCCTTTTTTCGTTATTTATGTATGAAGGACGACAATAAGGTGTGTATTCTGAATGCAGAAGCACAACACTGATCATAAATCACCTACGAATAATGAACAGACTGCAGTGCCTTATGAAAAATGTTCATTTTCAGAAGAATCGGCGGTTTTACCATGTAGGCTACCCTCAAAAACAGTCACAGAACATTAGCGGTGCTTATCAACACATTATTACCAGCATAATGCAAGATTAATAACATCTGCTAACAAACTGGCACAGAGCAAATAAACAGAACCTGCCTGAAATCTCAGTCAGTGTACAGAAGCCCAATCGCTGCCATTCAGTGCAGTTTGTGCAATTAATCAGCACACGGTTATTCACCAAGTTAAATACAGAAAACACATAAACAGAGGCGGGACATGATATTCCATGTGCGGCTGAATCTCTCATGAGATGAACACGCTCTCTGGAGCTCGCAGTCTGCACATCGTCCCAAACGCAACACCAGGCTTAGCGCTAAGCTTCCACGGCTGCATCACTCTCTCCTGACTACATTTAAAAACTAAAATACTGCTATTTCTTATGTCCCACCAATAATGGATTTACTTTCTCTGTTCTGTGCTGCCCTTGCAAACCATTGTACTTTTCAGCATAGTCAGTGTGACAGTGGTGCTGCACAGTACACACTTCTGCACTATAATGCTTTTCCCCCCAGGTGGAAAAACTAATAGCCTGTGGGACTTAAGAGTTAGGAAAATGCACAGAGGATGAGACACACCCAATATAATCTCCCCCATCACCTGATAAACAAACATTAATTAAGCCTTAATTAAGTCTTCCTTCAGCTACGTCTTTTCCCTCCCTCTCTTCCCTCTTTTACCGTCCTGACCACGCCTTCCCCACATGTGGCCACACCCGATGGGTGGCACCAGATTTAACAACCATTAGCGGGCATCTTAACGTCAGTGCTAATGTTGATGCTAACGCTTCCCTGAAGCTGGCGGAGGGAAAGTGATCCCGCCTTCGGGCATCTGTGTCGGCCTGCCCCCTCACTGCAGAAACCATGGGTTCTACGGCAGCACATTGCTGACTGGTCATCTCAAGCATGCGCACAGAACTCTCCTGAAACACGACGATCACCATCGTTTCTTCTTTTACTGTGTGTATAAAACACAGGCCATTATTTACCAACTTTACACAGCAACATAAAAAAAAATTCCATTTAATAAAGATCATACTGACATGTTCTTTTTTGTCATATACAGGTACCCATCGACTTAAGTCTGGCTTTCATCCCGGAGAGAGCATGCATGTCAGTCTGGACGTTTCTTGATCATCATAGGGGTGACATCAAATATACTGTATAAGATATAATATCACACAAATGTACTAAAGCTCTATAGTGGCAGTGCAGTTGATTTGTTTAGGTTCTTGCCACACATGGTAAAATACATCAGCTAACGGCCACCACGTCTGCTTCAGACGTCTGCCGGTACATTTTATTAAGGCTCTCATGGGACGTAAGTATGATCAAACGTTACTCAATAACTGTAAATATGACTGAGAAAAAGATTCATAAGCTATTTATTTACCAATAAATTCTCTCAAACCAACAAATTTTACCGGTAATACTTGGACGATTATGGAAAATTTTAACAATTTTAATAAATAAAAAAAACTACCCAAAGTTATAATAAATACCTAAGGATACCTTACAATCACCTTCACCCAATTATCTTTCAGGACAAACCAACTTCAGAAGCAATTTGTGATAATCACCCCGTAGTATCAGCATTAATGATCTGTTGTTGCTGATCACTGAGTGTGCATGAGATTAACGCTTTATACGCAAGCCTGACAGTACATAAAAACAGCGAGCAGTTACACTGAGGGACAAAAAACTTAGATACAGAAAAAATTGCTGCAAGGAAATCTGCTCATATGTGTCGCTTATTTTAATTTGCTTAATTAACTTATGTTACCTAATTAACCTTTATCTTAAAGTTAATTAACATTTAAAAGTTCCTTTACATAAATATAAAGGAAACGTATTACTTTACAAGACAGATTTAAACAAGGAACACTAATTTTTTTTCATCTCTTTGGTATTTGTTATTGTAGGTAATTCATTACGCATGCTAATTACATGCTTGATTAACTGCAACGTGTTTAGTTTGTAGCCAAAATCTGCAGGGAAGCAGAGTGAGAGAGATGGTATTTAGACACACACAGCTTTCTACCAGTGTGCTCAAAGTCTCTTTAAATCTTAAGGATTAAAGTTTGACCATCTTAGCAAAATAAATGCAAAATCAGTTCATTGGAAATTTTACTTTTGAATCACCTGGAATAAAACTATATCTGCAATGTTACATATTGCACCGACTTCATATTATATACTACAGGTGATATCTGTATATTATGATGTTATCCCTAAAATTCACTGTCTGAAAGATCACTGGTCCAGTTTTATAAATTTTAACATTTGGCTTTTAAAGCCCTCCTTAAATATTAAATATTAATCATTAATGATTTAAAAATAACAGTACACCATATTTACTGCGATGGTACATATATTTTCACAAACATACTATATTATCCCATGTCAGTTATAAAGAAAATTCCAGTCTGCTGACCAGTGTGACATTTGGGCCACCACAAAATGTCACAACTTCCTAAATAAGTTATAAAAGCAATGACAGATCAACCACTGAAAATCCAGGCACTATATGACTGTTGCTATAACGGAAGTTGCTGTTTCAGAACACATGTGGTGAATCCAGCAAGCCAAACCATGTCACTACGGGTCACATGGCTCGACTTGGGGCATTAAAAGGACTATATTATGATATAGGGCGAGGGTCTTTTTTATGGTTAGGATTTAAACAATTAACACAATGTAAGCATCCCATAATCATACCACAAAAGCCACAGTTTGTCACACCTACTGTCCAAAACAATACTCACTACTCCATCGTCTATTTAAGCTGTCCGTTTGAGTAAGTCAATGCATGGAGTAAACCTAAATGTTTTGAAAACATTTCAGACTTAACTCACAGGTCCCATAATGCCCTACAGTGCTCATATAGGAGGAATGCTTATTAAAACTCAAGTTTTAATGCCTGATTGTAGCATTTATAGCTAGATGATAAACAGATGCCTGCGACCTTAAACATCCTTCACGGAAATCTGTCCCACAGATGCATCACTTACACGTGTTTCTGAGACGTGACAGTGGATGAAGAGGCATAGAGCCCAGCTTCTGCTCCCGTCTGACACGTTTGTACTCTAATTTCAGGCTTGTGTCCCAATGCGGAGAAGGGCGAGTGGGGGCCATTAAAGAAAAACTGTCATTGACGGCAATGACAGAAATAAAGAAAATAACGTGACGGCAAAGGCAGACTTTGCACGATCGGTGCGATTTGGAAAATAGGGTTCCATAAATGTGATGAGAGTGACGCCAAAAAGAGTCTGAAATGGGAACGCCGATGAAATCACCAGTTTCCTGGGACTGAAGGCAGGAGGGCTTAGACCCTAACCCCACCAGCTTAATGAGGAGCATGACCCCAGGCCTGAATGGCACACGAGCTGTCCGTGACACGTGATCTACCTCAGCGAATCTGAGTTTACCTAGGTGCACAGGTGTACTTTTTCACTCCGTAAGAATCATGTTATTTTTCTGAACGCGCAAGGTGTGGCGAGTGTGATCTCTAGGCCAAAGGATCACGAAGCTTAATGATGTGATTGTAAATAGCCCATGTTATTCTTCCTACAGTACAGGCTCATATTACAGCCTCATGAAGTCTAAGATACACTGAAGTTAAATCCATTTTATTGAGGGGACTAACAGCATAGGGGATTCAATCAATTAAATGTCTAATCAGCTATTCAGGTCTACGCCTCTCTAAGCCACTGCATGGATGAAAGGAAAAGCCAGTACCTGCAGTTTCCACAATGGCCTTCCAGAAAGAGAGTGGAAGGATTAGTGATAGCGTAACAACAAACAGAATCGACGCTGAAGATGGCTCTTGTGGTGGCATTGTATAACATTTTCTATAGATAATGTGAGGAAATATAAATCAGGATGCAAGCTGTGTTTTTGGGAAATTGGGGGGGGGGTAATCATCACAAATCAGCTATCCACTGATGAGAAGTTGAGTGGGGGGAACCCCCCTCCACAATTTCTCCTACTCCAGCCCCCCGCCATCGTATTAGATACTTTCCCACCACAGAGACCTGGATACCAGAACATTTGTCGGGAACGTCTGTCATATTTCCACCACAGGGACTCAGCCCGATTGTAGTTCCTTGGATGTAGTTTAAAGTAGGTACTTCTCACTGAACCAGGAACTACTGGGTGGAGATTTATTGATAAAATTGCGGACTTGTTGACCACAAGCACCGGAGGTAACTTGGAAGTGATACGGAAGCGCAAGGGAGTAAAAATTGAGCAGATGGAATTCTTTTTCAATTTCAGTTACATTAAATGCATTAATGAATAGCTTTTTTGCCTGCATCTCCATATTTCTGCATTGGAAAATTTGATCGATGAGTGACATACTATTGTCTAATATCGCTGCTGCTGCCGGTGACACTTGCCAACACTTATTAGCAGGAAAAACATTGCATCGTTTTTCATTCTGTGGAAAATGTCATGGCCCATATACATAAAATGCGATTAGCCCCATAATTTCAGAAAGTGCAGTTCATCTCCCAAATAACTAACAAAACGGCTTGTTCATCCTCCATTGTTTTGGGGAGGCGGTGTAGTTTCACATGAAATTACATATGAGCTTTTTGCATCTCCTGCACTTTTTGCATCTCCTGTAACATTTAGCATAAAGGTCACAATTCCTGCAGTGGGAATGTGACACACGAACATTGCCAGAAACTGCAAAAGTTCCCGGTCGAGAAAACCCAGGAACCTGTAACTAGGAATAAGGTTCCGGAACCTTGGTGGGAAAGCGTCTATTTACAACCCTGCCTGTCCTTCTCTTCAGCCCCCCCACCCACTCTCCACTCCCCATTTCTCTCCCTCTGTCTCAGGTGAAACCAGAGCCAGAAGCCCCTCCCTCTCATCCTCTGACTGACTTTTTTCCTTAGGTGGTTCTGGGCAGCTGAGGGCTGAAGAATCATGGAATGCAAGGCAAGCAAGATGAAAAGGAAAGCAATCACTGCAGGATATAAAGAAGGCATACACACAAAGCAGCCAATGTCCTCTGGGGCTCAGAGATAACACACACTCAGTGTTCGCTGCACAGTGCCAGTGGTGGGCAAACGTTCTCCTGTAAAAGTAAATTCAAACGTTTGGCTCAATCCTTATTTGGTCAGAAGCAAACCTGAACTCACTGGAAAGCAGGAAGTGAACCCTTTCACAAAGAGATCGTGTCTTTTTTGACACGACAGCCCAGTGCAAGCCTTTTTGATTGGAAAAGGTCTAATTAGGGGCCAAGTCAGTCTGAACCAGCACTGGCGATAGGTGGTTCAGAACCTGTTGGTAAGGTTTGCCCATCCCGGGCGACTGGCACCAATGTTTGGGCATGAGGGGGTCTTACCTTATCCTGCGGTTTGCCCGTGGTTGTTCGGACTGGACAGACATGTGGCTCGTGCTGCTGAACCGAGAGGCACTACTGGTCCTCGATACAGCGGACACGTCGCTTACATCACTGTCCGAAGACCTGGCGGAGAGGTTGTCTGGGCCTCGGTTACCCAAGCGCTGTAGAAGGAGAATTCAAACCAGTGTTACTCCTTGTATTGAGTCCTGTGTCACTCCTCGTATAAGTACCAGACAAACAACGTAATACAGTCCCAGAGAACTTAAAACCGTAACATCTTAAAGATCCTACTCATGGTTGAGTGATCTCGGTTACTCTCAAGGAGACCCATTTTTTTCTGAAACTGCCACTGATCAGACATCGCTCTCAGTGCAAGAACACTGTGCTGGGTAGGAAAATCACAACCAAAGAATGCTTGATATTTTGGGAGAAATGTTTAAAAATATCCACACTCTGCTGCAGTGTGTTCCTGGGGTGAGCAGAGCAAAATGTGCCCAGCAGAACCATCTGAAGTGCTCACAGATGATCGAGACCAGACAACGACAAACCGCGAGCTGTTGACATTCATAACAGATCGTCCATGCTGGGCACGGATCTGTTTACATCACAAGCAGAAGCTGATCGCCAGTGTCATGGACTAATCGGCCAAATGATAATATTTGGCTGAGAAGTTACTGGTGTCCGTTTTCCAAGCACTGAGACAGCGCAGGCCTGTGTCGGACTTTTCAAACAAATAATAAAGCTTTGCACTTCGCAGGAGATAATCTAAGAACAGGAGCTCGGATTCAAGAATGCATCTCCCAAAATAGAATAGGTGTTTGGTCTGTAGTTATTTATGGAACTTCCAATTTGGTCTTTATGAAATACCATCTTGATTATCCTTCTATAAATGCATAACTCACCAGCGTCGATATATTAACTGTCCTCCCGACCCTTTTTTTGAGAACCTTTGAAGACCTGTGTCAGAATTACACTGAGTAACAAAGAACACTGCAAAGTTCTCAGTGGTTTAGCACTGTGGTAAACAATCTTTCATGCTAACAATCAAGCCATTTGCACAACAGGCCTGATGTGCCTCTGATGTACTTGCTTTTTATTTGTTCACGAAAGCTCATTTTCAGTTTTGTCTTTTCAGTAGTTCTGCTACTGAGTCCGGTCTTGCTTAATATAACTCATAAGCTCAGCCAATCAACATGACCCAGCGATGGGTATTTAAGGACTCCTCGACTATGATTTTCCCATTTACGACTGATAATGGCACGTTCTAAATTATTCTAAAAAGTCACCATGGATACAGAGCAGCAAGAAGAATGCATGGATGTACCAATGCATGGAAAATATAGAAAATTATACACAGCATCAGACATCACCCCATTTCAGTCAAAATTTAGCTTCCTTATTGCACAACTAGAAATGGTTATTGGTCATAAAGGGCAACCATACAAGCACAAGACCCTTCAGTACTGAAAAAAGGCAACTGTGGGAAGGCAAGACTCAAGTATGCAACATCTGAAGTTCACCCCCCTACGGCTAAAGTTAATTCTTGATGACTATCAAGATAGAACAGAAAGCCTGAGATAGAATCTGTCCGGGAATCAGTACAGATCAGAACAAAGGAAACATTATTTTATACAAACTGCAGTGAGGTGAACATCTCAGGGGTGTCCCTAGATTCCCAAGGTTCATTTAACCCGGCATTAAACAAAAATTCACTGCCAGTTAATACGAAGTACAGTGGGTTCTTTGTAAGAACTGCAATATTTCTGCAGTTGATTATTTTTATTTTATAGGTAATTGTTCTTATATACCATAATTATGGACCACTGTTAAACTTCAATTGAACATAAGTGATTTTATAAGGCACACTTATCACTTAATTTTAGGTCCCTCAGCTAAGTTCAACAATTGGTTAAGCTATTAAATTCTCCTGGAGCCTTGAAGGTAGGAATTCCTGCATCTCTCTGCTTGGACTGGGTATTAGACAAGTTTCATTACATGGTCAAGCAGGCCAGCGGTGAGACAGAATGGGAAATTAATTCAACTTATAATTAATTTAGTCAATTGTTTAAATGCACCCATAAAAATTAAAACCAGTACAGAGAGTTAAGCTGAATTAAGCTACCATTGCTACAACAGGAATTTCATCAAGAAAGTTTTCTCTGGTGCTCTGACACAATATGACGCCTCTGAAGCTCCTGTAGGTCATTATCACAGATTTCATTCGGATGGTGCCCTTCCCCTGCAACAGAGACCCAGGGCTGAAAAAGAGAGCTGCACTCGCCTTGGCCTGGTCATCTAACTCCTGCCTGGAGTCGGTGGACGACCCCTGCCTGGACTTGCTCATTCTCAGCCTCATCTGCCGTGTGCGCTCCTCCATTTCCAGATCATCTGCGGAGGAGAGGGGGTCAGAGGTCAGTAGGGGAGGGGGGGTGGCTGGTCCTTGTCACCAGGAGTCTCCTTAGAGAAAGCGTGTCAATGGAGTTGCTTTGGTATGAGAGAAGCCCAGGGGCTGGACTGATGGTCCTGGTGAGAAACAAATGCTGCATTACCTCTGCATTTTCTCCTAAAACACTAACACAAAAACTGATTGTCAGTGATTTATGGAGCTACATTAATATATGACTGATAAATGAGAAATAACCATAACATCGACCCTGTGAGTTCTGTACCGCGGGGCGAATTTTGGCTAATATTCTGGAGGCTTCCAAAAACTGGATGTCAGATGCTATTGAATTTTGGCTGGAATAATACAGCAGAGGATGACGTAGCACCACTGGGACCTGAAGCCGCTTCGGCCTGAGGGCAGCAGTCAGGCTCTGAGTAATTATGAAACTGATTTGCGTTTCTTTGGCCCTTTTGCTTGGCAGAGAATGACTCCACCTCAGCTGTTCTTCAGAAGCTAATCGCTGGCGTTTTATTTCCCACTTGGCGGTTTCACCACCCGTTTGTGGTTCTCAGGTGTCTAAGTTTGGACGAACCGGGTTTCGACACTTTGAGGCGAAGAACACGACTGCAACTAAATGAAGCAAGATGAAATTCATGAAGGCTTCATGAAAATGACGTTGGGAAAAAAAAAAATCAAGAGACTGCTTTTATTTTTAAACTCTGGCACGAACTGGGTTTTGCATGTGGGAATCAAAGTTGTGAAAAGCATCTGGAGCGACTAAATGCTGTCGAATGCTATATCGGCCCAGGTGGGGGCGCCGTGTCTCAGAACTCTGTCATAACAAGCGTTCTGCAACACCGTCAAAATATTTCCCTGACAATGCAGCTGGAAAATGTGTCTATGCTTTCATTACAGCGTAGATCCCAAAATAACAGAAATGCTTCCCAATTTTGAGCAGTTTTTTTTAATGAAGTGATGGTAAAAGCTGTCATATGCCACTGTTGCATATTGTATTGCATGGTGGAGCATCACTGAGCAAGAGTAGAACTTTCCCAAACCATGCAATGGGACTCAAACTGTAATTAAAACAGCTCCTGTCCTCTTAGCCATGCAGTGAGATGCCCCTTGAGCTTTGCCCCCCTGTCCCTGAGCCCTTCACAGCCACTTCACCCCAGCCCCGCCCCCCCACAACACAGTGTGATCCATCCCCTAATGTTCAAAGCGGGTTAAAGAAACTGAATTATGTTTTGATTATGCAGGTATCTCTGGCCATACACTCTCTGATCTGCTTCGATCTTCACATGCTCTAAAATTAACTGAGGAAAGCAGCAGTGCGTAATCCCAGAAGCATGCTGATGTCATCGTGCATCTGACCAACAGTAGCGAACTTCCTACCATCTGCAAATAACTAGGAACGGGTCAGATTCTCCCGGTGATGGCACCACACTGACAGCCCGAGGGCGAGTTTACGGTGACATTGAGGAGATCTCGAGTAGCTGCGCCCACCTGCATTCACTCTCATTCAAGGCCTCCTCCCACGCTACCCCAGTCAGTTTTACGAGGAACATGAGGAGGAAACATGAATGTAGGAGGAACTAAAAACAGGAAGCTGGACAGATGGACACCAAACAACAACACGGCATTCTCTAAACAGCAGATAAGATGGCAGTAAACATGGACAGATTCTCTTTATTTGGTCCTGCCTTCCCAACCACACCTTTGGGGCAGCAGGACATGATAGCAGTTAGCGTGGCAGCAGCTACTGGTTATAGATGCAGCTCAAATTCAATCTACATGATAGCTTGGTGGTAGGAAATGGGTGAAATCTGTAAGTTATTGAAAGTGTCGGCTAAGTAACTCAATGTACCTGAAAGTCTTGGGTTCCACTTTACATTATTATCACTATTTGTCTGGCGCAGAACTGCCTCTTAAAAAAATCTGAAAACTCTCCACAGTCTCCATTTCACAGAAAATGCTTCAATGAACTTGCCTCTCCTGGGTTGGTCCCTTGTTACTGATGGCCTGTTGAAGGAAGATTTCCCACACAGAAAGCTGAACCGGCCCTCTGTTACCCCGCTGCCTGAATTCAGGATCATCGTTAGCTGCCGCATGGGAGCCGGACAGTTCCACCAGCCTGTGAGTGATGCACGGCTCTGCTCAGGGTCACCAGCAAGGCTCTGTCAAGCATGCGTTGGGTCTTTGCCGGTCACTTACTTTCAATTAAATCTCATGTCAACATCTCACCGCAAATGTTCCAGATAGAATGTGACTTTCATATGGTACATTCCCGATTGCTGCACTGCTTTTGGCTCTCGATCCAATCGCATATTGATGACTGGCGTGAGCATTGCTTGCGGTCCGGACGGCTGTGACATCACAACGCGAGTGGCTTGACCTCCAGGTCTCAGAGGTTAGGCTCCCTTCACATTTGTTCCCAAGTTTGGTTGGGACAACTCACTTTCTTTCTGCATTATGAGAACTATTCCTCTGCTGATGGGCAATAGACTATGCACAGTATGTGTGGATAGACTCTGCTTCTCTCATTTCTCACAGGGAAAATTGACAGTGGCGAGTTTGTTCTTTTGGTTTGACATAAAGTTTGTTTTCTTCCATCCCACAACAGCAGAACTGCTTGGTTCCTAACCAAAGTACTCAAAACAGCTCTGGAATACTCTGTTATGTCAGTGTATGGAATGCTGTCAGACTCACATCATTAAGTAGAAATTTCTCTTTGGGAACTTCATCTCTTTTACAATCTTCACCATTTCAATGGATGATGTGATATAGTTATGAGACATCAGTGAAAAATATGTAGCCAAAATGGCATGACCGTCTTTACAAGGCAGAAGGATGAATCTAGCCAAGATAACAGGTAAGCAATCACTACACAGGATTCTACTCAATGAGAGATCTCACTAGGATACCACCTTTAAAGCTGTGGTAGACATATGAAAACATTTCATCTTTCTAGAATCTTCCATATGGTTTACATCTATGGGGATGTTCAGATGAGGTCTGACGATACAGCGCTAGGACCAAGGTGAGTTGTGGCTTGGCTTTTACACTCCAGAGTGTTTTATGAACTGCCTGTCAGCACTGTGTTAGCCACTGTACATCCATCGTCTTTCTAGTTTGGCTAACGAAGCATTGTACTTGTGCTCTGAAAAGCAGGTTCAGCAGGGAGGAAGGTGGAACTCAAATGCCATCGGACCAATCAGAATGGTCGGCACGAGTATCAACTTTTAAAACTTGGGCCAATGAATACCACTAATTCCTCATTGCTCCCTTAGTGTGGCTATGATGTTCAGAGCACAATTTCAACAACTCGAAACTTCATCGGGCCTCCAGTACAGTGCTGACGGGAAGTTAAAAAGACTCCGAATGCGAGATCCGTCCTGGAACTGCGTGGTCAGACCACGTGGGGGAGCACTGTCACATTCAGCAAGTCAAGGAGATTCAAACAACATCACATACCAACAGCGGAAATAGAAATGGGGATGAAAGGTAGGGGGAGAAGGAGAAGGAGAAAAAGAAGAAGGGACAGACCTGAGTGCGTCCGTCGGGGTGAGTCCGTATCTTCCGGGGTCACACCACAAAATGGACAGACACAGACAAAGGAGATGGACGTGAGCGGATGTTTTCAGAGGGTGAGGGGTGACACGGAAACGGGGCGGGGGGGAAAGGCTCCACAGCAGTAGCGACACAGATGTGGGGCAGGATCAAGGGGGTCAGGGAAGTGGGGGCGGGGTGAGGTGGAGCACAAGAGTCAGAATACAAAACGGCAAAACACACCACAGAACATGAAGAAAGACAGGAATCACAGAATACACACACAAAGAAGAGAAGGGCAGCGGAAAACTGGGACAGAAAGGCAGCACAGAGCACTGTAAGTGATAAAAGCAAAGGCTGTGTCCAGAGGAGAGAAACGTTAAAGGCACATTAATGCAAAGATGATGATCAGGAGCCAAGCTCTCTGGAGGGAGAGGAGGGAAATGCTTTGGTCAGCTCAGAGATCCACGAGTAGGGTGGAAAAACAGCTGCAAAAACAGTCTAGAAATGGGAAGAAAAGAAATCATAATAACACAAAATAAAATAAAATAAAAATGTTTAAAAACACTGGGAAGAAGACCATTTGTCTCCAAGTGAAATAATCCCACTGTATGTGTGAGGCTGCCTCACTGCTTTGCCCAGGCCTCTAATTAGACGCCACCCTCGGTTATATATCCACAGTATCTGGAGAGCTGGGAAAACTGCTGAGGTTTTTTTGTCCTCTAATGATCATCTCTGTTTTCAACTCAGCGTCATTAATCATATGCAGCAACTGGCTTTTGGTCCTGCAAGACAAGGCCCCCTCTTGGCACAACCATGGCTCCAGGATCGAGAGAGATTACCGCGGACACCAGTCGGTAGGCGGAGAGCTGAGGCAGGCATTTGAACTACACTGGCTCTCGCTTTACCCAAGATGTTTTACTGGGTTACCACCCTGACCCCAATATCACCCCGAAAGATTAACTTGCAGATACATCAAATAAAGATACATCTGGCTAACAGGGGAATCTTTAATAATCCAGTCTGAAGAGTCAACAAAACAGCCTTAGCCATGGAAAACAAGAGAAAACACTTGTCATCCTACCCTCAAGACCCTTAAAAGGATATAGAACCATAATATATAGTCATATGACAAGACAGGGCACATAGGTCGAAAATACTGAAAAAGCTGCAGAAATGCCTGCATAGTGTCCCTGTTTACAATGCAGGTATATTTATTCTGTGCTCTGTAACACTCTGTTCCACTACGGGGTGATGCATTTGCATATGTACATCGTACCTTTTCCCCCTTTGGACCCTGCGCTGCTTGTTTTTCGTCTCTGAATTGCAACATTTGTCTTGTAGTCGCACTATTGGACGCTTGACGTTGCTGCTGTTCACACCTTAATTTCCCTTTGGGGACTAATATAGCTTATCTATCCATCTATGCAGTAATAACTTTGGTCAATGTTTTCAGCTCTTTCAGTTGCCCTTCTGCAGCACACATGAATTTTGAATATTTCCCCCCCATTATTTAAAAGGTCAAAGCACAAAAGTTGAGTAATAAGAAAGTGTCTTGTTTGCAAGAGGTGATCAGGAATTTCCCGGGCATTCTGCTATCGCGAACCGCGCTCCGCAGACTCCGGGAAGGAATTCTGCTTTCACGTAAAACACGCCTGCACTTTTCATACATCAGAGGAAGGAACACGCAGACCTGCAGTCCAAACACAGTCAGTCAATATCTTGGTTTGCGAACCGATCAGGCGGGGCAGCGTAGCGCGGGGTTTGGGGGTGGGGGGGCTGCGTCGGGGGGGTTTTGGGGCGGCGGGGGGCAGTAAAGAGCATGACACATTACCCAGAGGCATTTTACTGCAAAGCAACGCAGGCTGTCCAAAAACGGCAACAAGAACAGCAAAGGCAGCCTGCTTCCACTCTGCTTTTCCAAAGCAGATCAGCAGAATAAGTGAATAATCGACTCTGTCTGGCTTTAGTCAAACTGGCTGAGCTGACCCCGTAACACACGTCTGACCATCCCCCCCATTTAGGTTTTTGGTAACCTCAGCTTCTGTTTGTGCTTACAGGGAATGTTTCCGTCATAACCCGCAAAGAGCCAGCTTTGCAGAGGACAAAAAAACTCAAGGTGCACGACGCATCGCTGCTCAGTTGTTACCAACACTGCGCCACTCTCCATCCTGAACGGTCGCAAAGGACGGGTTGGGGTGACAGGGTCCAGCAGAGACTGAGGGAATTTCACTCCTGCCTCGCACATACACACACTGTACTGCGGCTACAATAAACGATTCAACAGTTCTATGAAAGTCATATATGATCATTTTAAAGAATGGTTGGGTATTATTATGAAAACAGTGAAATTGGTGATTTTTTTTTTATCACATCTCAACAGCAGGACTGGTTTTGACAGCAAATCTCAGAAAGTAAATCGTATTAAAACTTTCCATACACTTCCCACGCTGACAGACGCTTTTAGCATCCATTTACTTTGAAAAACCAATGACCTCAATTTGACTTTTATAACTCCAAATCACTTTCTATGCACCATATTACTTTTTTATTGGAGATGCCCAAAATTTCTTTGAGTTGTTCCACCATAATGAAATAACCTCAATAATTTGTTAATTCCATCTCTGGACATCCTCATATTCAAATATAACCTCACATCATTATGGGCAGAGTATCCAACATAGAACCTATTCCCATTTTGTTTTTCATATCAATTTTAATCTCTTCATAAATAACTGAATTGGTTGTATTACTCTAAAATAAATCACCAGCAAGTAAAATGTAAAGAAAATGTCTAGAAAAAGGACAACCTTAACAAAGCTCTTCTTTCTTCTTTAAAATGCGGTGAATGTGTGTAAGATGGCCTTGAAACTTTGACCCATTTTGCATCATCAGTGAAAGGCTCAAAATCATTCTCAAGACCTAAACAAACGTCACTCTTTTCCTCAGTAATGCTCGTGTGTCACAGGGCAGCTCCTGGCCCCACCCGTCAAAATTCACCATGCCACCCTGGCAAGGAAAGGAGAGGGGACGAGAGAGGAGGGGCTCGGCTCAGGCAATAGGGCAATAGGAAGAGGCCCTCAGGGGACAAGCCCCCACACACCCGGACCAACCTGCCCCCACACACCCGGACCAACCTGGCTCAGAAGGTTCGAGATGCTCATCTTGTGTCCCGTCATCGGTTACTGTACCGTTGACCCCTCTCTGCTGGTCCTCCCAGGTCACCTCTGATGCACATCATCGTGGTGGTGAGGGAGACAACAGAGTAAACACAGGGCCGATTCTCAGTCCGAAGGGACACACACCCACATAAACGCACTCCCACGCTCTGTGTCCTTGCACTCAATTGCTAAGTTCAATTGCTTGAACTTCGAACCAAAGCAGAGAAGTCTCACGGAAACATACGGCTCACATCAAAAACGGACACTTCACATTAAGCAACAAATAAACAGCATATGCCCTATGCTCTGAGTGACACCATAAGGCATCGTTCGTCTGAGACTGATGGAGTTACAGGCAGTGCTTGAAGTGGAGAAAAACAGGTCCTGGTGCTCCCTTTGTTGTTCAGTACCAGGTGCTGGAACTCTCTTTGTTGTTCAGTACCAGGTGCTGGAACTCTCTTTGTTGTTCAGTACCAGGTGCTGGAACTCTCTTTGTTGTTCAGTACCAGGTGCTGGTACTCCCTTTGCTACCAGTACCAGCCAAAACTGAGTGGTGGCATTACTCTGAAGGGAAAAGTAAAAAGGCGCTGGTACTGCATACCAATGAGTACTGGCCCACTCAAGCACTAGTTACAAGATGAAAGGATTCACCAAAGCACGTTTAATAGAATACAACACTGTCATAAGATAGGTGGACACGGTGTGTGTGTGTGTGTGGGGGGGGGGGGGTAGATTTAACAGATTAATGTAGACCGACTCAGGGGTCAGTTGACTGTGTAATTGAACTCTGTCACAGTGGGCGCCTGCTGTCAGACATTCATCCCACACCTTTCCCTTACCTACACACTGCATAATCTGGTTATCAGTCATGGAGCTGGTCAATTCTACTACAGGACGACACATGCTGCTGGTTTCCGCAAAAGGTCTCCCATTATTCATTTAACGTTAATTTATACATTTACATTTAAAATTATTAAGAATGATGATACATATGTAAGTTCTTTAGCATTGAAATCAGAGAAATTTTGAAAAAGGACTACTGTGTTAAATAGTATAAAAAAACGTAATTATTTACATTCTGTTATAATATACGGATTAACCTCATGTGTGTCATCTGTAGTTCATTTAAGAGCAGCAAACGCGTCATTTGGGAGCTTTCAGCACCTTTGGCGGGAACAGCTCCGTTTTATAATAATGAGTTTTGCGCCATCTGCTGGCCAACAGCTAAAATGGCTTTTCGCGCTAAGTTGGACCACATGCCTCTGAAAAGGAAGACATCGCCGCAGGTTTAGACTACACCTGCTCGATGTCAGCATGCTTGGAGTACATTTAAAGTACATTCAACATTGAAGAAACTGAAAAAAAATCCTACAATAAGGAATCACATCATAACTAACAGATATCAATATTATTTATCGGCACACATATTTATACCCTTGCTTAATATACCAGGGGCTTAGCCCAGAGACCTAGTCTGTCAGAGGATCATCATATTTAATTCTCTCTTTGTCTCTCTTTAGTTATAATGATCGCTGAACTACAAACGATTTGTGAAACGCAGCCTTGTAGCATGACTGCTGTGATGTATGGAATTCTCAAACTGAGAACACCGGTTTTTAGAACATCTCAGCTAAACAAGTCATTCGGGGCTCGTTGGGATTCATTCGGGACTTCAGCTGTGAATGCCCCAGGCTTAGATCCCATCTATTTGTATATCTTTATACATATTTTGGTCACATTTATTCTGGCTACGATTTTGTGTAACAATTACTAATAGTTACTAGCATAACTAAGCAAATGAATGCACTGTGCTCAGTGGACATTTCAGGTCCAGAAAGTAAAAATCCAAACCAGGATTTTGTTTCAACCAACTAGTTGCGTACTCTGTGACT
>JAODKF010000147.1:11312423-11333338 GCA_026779585.1 Mormyrus proboscirostris | reverse complement strand
AAATGAGCTTTTCAGCTGCTGCTGTGAAGATTCTTTTTGCTCTGCTGCTAATTGACTGAAAAATGGAAAAACCAAGATTCCCACAGATTCCTCTAAAATTATGAAGCTATTCCAGCACTTCGGGCCAGATCCCAACGGCCATCCCACACGCACTGTGTCCTGAGTGAGTCCCCTCCTAGTCACCGTACAGGACTCCCAGATTTGGCAGACAGGACTTCTGGGAGAGCTCTGGCAAGCCACGAGGCATTCGACGGGAGAGGCATCACGGCCCTAACTTTATCTGCGAGACCTTCCCTTGCTGTTAGACACAGTCATGTCATTCTGAGCTGTATGTATCAATAACATTCCCCAGGGGAGTGCCAACAAAAAGAAACAGCAAAAATAAAAAAATAGGCATCCACATTTAAAACAAACTAATACAATGAATATAATACTGCAGATCATCCATTGTTGAGGCCCTAACAGAGACCTTTTCGACATTTGAGGAGGTAGAATTTTCTATAAACGATATACATGACAGATGCAAGAAATGCATTGTGTGATTCACCGTTGTCAGGGAGACCATTAGCTTAGCATTTCTTTTACGTGGTAAATGCTGAATCACCTCACAGACGAGGGTGATTAATACAAACAGAGCAGGAGACAGGCACACCTAGAACGCTGAGGGCCCCGGAACAGTCAGGACGTCTCACGGCTGTGGGAGGGGCAGACCCCAACACACAGCAGAAGGACAGGAAAGAGTCCATACCCAAACCAGGGCAGCTGGGGGACAGAGACAGCACTCGGCATCACACAACCGACATGTTCAGAAATCGGATGAGGACAGATCCGGACAGAACCGGCACCTGAAGATCGTGGGGGCCTACAGAGAACCGGCCCGCCCGCTTTGAAGCCCATTCTGGGCTTAATTAGCAACAATAAGACCACACTGGAGAGTACAGACCTTCATAAGGCTCTTCTCCTTCGAATCCATCTTCTGGGGGGGGAGGGGGGGTGAGGGGAATGGGAGGTGGAACCAAGTAGAACTGTTAAATAAAGAATTCCATAAAATTCTGATGGAGAACACAGACATGTTCTGCGACAGAGGAACGTGGGACCAGGAGGCGAGGTCATTACAGGGCACAGAAGGACCTGGAAGGGCAGCATCGGAAATGCACAGATGCATCTTCCAGACCGGTAGCTTAAACAGGACAAGAGCGAGTGCAGCTTTTCTTCCACCACATCCAAGATACTGTCACTCAACTGCAGAAACACTAAATCCCGTTTCATTCAGCTAACATCATTTATTATTAATTTATCACTGGACCAAATTTGCATATAGGTATGTACAAACCAACCAGGTGTGGTGAAACGGGGTATTTTACAAAACTTAAAGTTAGATGAAGCATCTTTATTCCTCATTTTTGCCTCCTCCACATTTAAATGGAAACGCAGAACATCTTCCACCGATCAGGTCTTTTGATGGAAGGGGGACTCAGCTTGACCTGTGACTGACGGCCGGAATCCTTGGGAAAAAAAGATCAGATTACTTACTTCTTTCCAGTGTCCCCTTGGAAGGGAGCTGGGGCAGCTGCCGTCCTCTCCGACTGGACACGGGGGTACTGGTGGGGCTGGTTTGGACCGATCCAGTACGGGGATGCGCCCTGCGGAACACAGACCGGTAAACGTTCAGGCGACTCACACAAAGGTTGCAAGGAAGATGGACGAAGATCTCCTTCCGGGACCGTGAGTGGGGAGGGCTGGGGCAGGAGGCGGGGGTCGTGAGCACACTGGAGCTCAAAAATTCCGCTTCCTCGTTTTGCGCTGAGCGGGACGATGGCATTGAACTTAATCCCAAAATACAAGCAAGCCACAGGAAGAGGGTCAGCCATGGCAGGGGTGGAAGCCAAGCCATGGGGATCGAACATCGCTTCTCATGATGGCAGGAGAAATGAAAGGTTGACATGCGTAGATCCAGAGTAAGGATTGTACCATGAGTGGTTTACGCGTGTGACGGTGACACGTCCCGTACAATCTTTACCGAGCACAGCCGCTGGGCACCTGCGCTGCTCAGGGTAGCGCTCACCACCCGACCGGTAACGCATCTTTAACGTTAACGAGCTTCTTGAAACGGCGATTGCATGGCCACGGTTAACCTGCAGGCATTCTGACGCCACATCTTACTTTCAGAGGATTCGGCGAAGGGGCTGTCCTAGAAAAGGCCCAGGTTTGATGTTCCCGTTTCCATGGAAAGTGGGGAGGATGGCCCCCAGGCCTGGATCTGTCACCGCTAGGTGTTTAAATGAGCATCTTAAAGGCTGAGCTGGGACTCGGGGTAACTGCTCACTAGCAAACAGAAAGCTGGGGGGGGGGGCAGACTAAACTGACAATCTTAATAAGCAGAAAATATATAAATATTTCAATACAATGTACACATGCATAAACAGCCTTTTCAGGCACTTTCATGAGCCTTTAAGCTTTGCTATTGAAGTCTGTGTTCATATTCATGCCTATAGCTAGTGTTTGGGGGCTACAGGAAAGTTTATCAACTTTATTTTTAATTATTTTGTTATTATACCAACTTTCCCCACAACCCTGTAAATGCAATTTTTACTGCATACATGCGAACATGGCCAGATGTTTCAGGTCAAATTATACATTCATGCTTCTCTTTCTTTAATGTCCTGCAAAGCATTTAATTGCTTGGCCGGCCCTTTTAATCCAAAGCATATTCTACTCAGGCTATGTGCATTCATAGAGCTGGAAAGTTTCATCAGAACAGCTTAGCTTTGGTACCTGGCTAAAAACACTCCAGCAGACCCCATGGAGGCTTGAGTCAATAGCCTTCAGGTTAAAGGACCTCAGTAAGCAGCTCTGAAAGGCACTCAGGTCAGGATCACAGAGCATGGTCACAGTGCCCAATGCAGTGTCCAATGCAGTGCCCAATGCAGTGCCCAATGCAGTGCCCAATGCAGTGCCAGGAAAGGAGGGGCCCCATGATGCCTCCGCTTCTCACCCACATTCCGAGGCCATGCAATCACTGTTTGTCTCGTTGCTGATGCAACTCAGGAAATCAGGATTAATCAATAGATATAAGCAAAATAAATAATGAAGCACCAAACAGCCAAGCATGCCGGAATGTTCTACTGTGGTGTATGTATGTGTGGTGCACATACACAACCACGTATGTACCTTGTACATACCCACATCTAAATCTGCATAATTATATAATATTTGGCATTATTACTGCGATGGCCAGGAAAATGTCTAAGCGATAGCTTTAAATGTGTTTAAAGTCTGATTTCACTGGTAGATAAACAATAAAACAAATAAGTAAAAAAAATTGCTACTGTGGCAGTTAACACTTCTGCATGCACAGTGCAACCACTGTATTACATCATATAAAAGTAACCTTAAGAAATTATCTTTGATATCAACTAACAATCTAACCATCTGAGGAGTTTCACAGCACCATGGTATCAACGACCAAAACTGAATAATTCAACATCCACATCTGGTTATTTTCAGATATTAATTCTGCAGACTGGAAATGAAAGGTGTTAAGGAGTTTGTGCCAAACAAAGTAGCTGTATTAATTAGGCTGCCCTGACTTGCTAGTAGGAGCTATCAAACCAAAGAGCCCACAAACCCAAAAAAATACCCTAAATCAGGGTCTGTGTGTGGACAGTGTGTGTGTGTGATTATTACATTGTGGGGGCCACAAAAGCATGTAACCTTTTACCTTGTGGGGACATTTTTCTCAATTTTATAAAAATGTGTGAATGCAATCAAAAAACTGAAAACTACCAAAAGTCTTGTATTTTGTTTGGTCACTTATTGTTAAGGTTAGGGCTGGGTGGGCGTTAAGGTTGTCAAGTTGGGATTAGGGTTCTGCCCATAGAAATGAATGGTGAGTCTCCAAAAAGATATGAACAAATGGATTGTGTGTGGGTTGTTTTTGTGTATTAACTTGACAGACAGAGTGTTCCTTAGTCAAGCCTCCTGTCCCAGAGTATCCAAAGCAGTCATTGCAATGGCAAGCAGCACCCATCCTGTGACCCTCAGCAGAGCATGGATCACATATGACAGTACTGGGCCATATCAGTGTCACCTCTCATTGGAAGTTACGATTTGTCTCTTCGAAAAATGATACGAACACATCTCTATGGCTCTAAGGTGCTTCAAGGTCATCAATTTACTTCCTCATATATATGCATCTGTCACTTCACCAGAACCAAAAGTTATAATCCATTACACAAACTAAACCATAACCCTTTGTAAAGTTTTTACAGTTAGACCCGTAGGTAGAACTGTTGGAAGAATTTTACGTGGAACCTTAGGTGGAATCTTTGGTAGAATCTTTAGACAGAACCTTAAGTGGAACATTAGGCAGATCCTTTGGCAACAAAGGTACCTGTGCAAAACAGCAGCCACACATATGACACATGGTCAAATGATCATCTGGACAGACAACATGGCGTCTGCTCGAATTTGAAAAAAGAACAAAACATACACAAAACACAAAACTCAGCTCACCGAAAAGGCTGCAAGAAAAGGGTGAGAGTAGCCATGAATGTTAAAATGCAGGACAACACCTGACGAGGCACGAGAGAAAGAAATCAACATGGAACAGATACCATCAAATATCTGGTGTTAGTAAAGAAAGTGCGATGGCCATCTCACACCATTATATTCCATCAGAATATAAGTAGTGTGCTGTTAGTATGTAGCACGTCTACTGGGCTCATCTAAGATGGAGGGAAACAAAACAATCCAGCACTGTCGGTCTTGGAAGAAAATAAAATGGAGCTGGCAGGAAGGGGAGGCGATGCTCAGGAGGGGGGGGGAGGTAGAGGTTTGGCAAAGAAGGGTCGATTAGCTGGGGCTGTTGAGATTTGCTTGGGTCACCTCGTTAAGGCAGGTGAGGGAGGGGCGGATCTTCCGGACGGTAAGGACGGCATAGACCTCATGAGGCTCGAGTCGGGCCGCTCACTGGACCGGGAGCGAGGGGCAGGGCGATCTACTGTGGGACGCTGGTCCGTGGACCGGGACCGGTGATACTCATGCCGGTCCAAGGCACCACAAGTCCTGCAACGTTAGTCAGAAAACCCGCTCAGTGTGGCCCCCCTCCTGAACCTGGATGAAGCAGAACAGGAGGACAGAGCAGCAAGGTGGGGGAGGGGGGGTTGAGGCTGTGAAAAAGGCACACTATGTGTTCTTCAGCCAGGCAGAGACAGGCTTGCCATTTCACGTCCTCGTGCATCTTAGCATGAGCCTGTTGCCGTTTTAACGTGACCACTTATTGACAAGCTACTTACTGTCCACTTTTTTTTTAAAGATCTAGACCTTTGGTCAATAGATTAGCAGCAAATATTTTGTCACAAATTCTGGACCTTGGCCAGGTGGAAACGCTGAATTCCTGGACCTCCAGATCCCATGAGGGTGAAAGCCTTCTTGCACCTTTTATGCTGCATTTAAATGAAATATTGACAAAGTTGTGGGTAAGGCTTCCTTTAACAGACAACCATGAATTTTGGGGGGCACTCTTCACGGTGGTCGCAGCTGTGAGGTATAATAAATCTGAAATCATGTCAGTTCAGCAAAAAGTAGAAGACAGAATAAATCATTTCTGTTCCAGGTTAACACTGTCATAAATTTATAAACAAACAAACACATAACAGAAACACAAGTACACATAGACACAAATACGTATGTGAAGTACCTTTTAGAACCAGGGTATGCCTATATTATTATACGCCATTTACACGGTGTGTGTATATATACAAACATAAAAGCCTCATCATCCAAACACACATATTGAAACGGAACAATGAAAATTTACATCTGCCAATGGTGAGTATCATTTTTTATACTAGGAGTGTTATCACTTTGGAATTTTTGACTACCAGATTTTTTTTTTTTTTAAATGGTGATAAACAATTACAGCACTACAAAGTATAGGTTAAGTAATCCCAAATTATGATTATTTTGGTATATGCTCATCTTAAAAGGCTGTTTTTGCAATTTCAGGTGAGACGCCCCTATTCATGAGAATCTGACATCTCCCAGGGTGCACAACAGTTTAACCTACACTGACACCTGCTGGTTCCGTGGCCAGGAAGCACTGAACATGATGGCTGTGCAAATATGAATAGTCTGATTAAGGTGATGTCCCTCAGCATGGATGGAAGACTACCTGCAAAGTCATGGCCACCGATCGTCACACACTACAAGGGAGGTACCATTTGTGACTGACAGGCACACTGCACTCACTCTCACTACTCTACACATTAAGCACAGTGGTTTGCAAAGAGTAACTCCAGCTTAATCACCATGACGATTTATTTGTCAAGGTGTCAATTCACAGTAAACAGTAAAAATTCTCAGTTAATGAGAGAACAGTTCTGAGGGTTATTGTTAATTACGAGATACAGTGCTGGCTTGGTTATAATAGACAAACTTTTAACTCTGAATACCAAATTGCTGTGGGTTTGACTCAGAGACATTTAATACTGTGAGCAGCTAATGCTCATACAGACTGGAGAACCACAGCTGGCAGGCGAATGACATAACTGGTGTAACCACTTACAGACTGATCACTAAGTAAGTATGCTTTAGTGAATGAAAGTAAATAATGAACACCAAAACTTAATCACTACCACAGGAATACCATCAAACAGACAACTTATTGATGATTAAGTCTTTTCCGTACATGGGCAGCACCTGACTAAGCCTCTCTCTGCATTTCCTGCGCTCGCATTTCATCTCGTACCGTCCTGGAGCAGTGCGTGAGTCATCAAAGGTTTGCTCATCTTTCCCCCCTTAATCTTCCTATCCACAGTGGGAGGTGCAAACCAGCAGCAAGCTGAATGGAACTAAGGAATCCATTCCAGTGCTAAAGGAAATATAGCTGCTGGTAATTTCTGTCCAAGTCACCCCCACAACCCTGACAGCAAGGGCCCCTGGTGACAGGAGAGCCTGCCGTGACTCCTTAACACGTTTACTGTGATTCGATATACCTGGCAACAGCAGCGCGGTCTTAAGGGACTCAAAGTTCTCCTGTCTTGTTAAACATGTGTGGGTTCAGTTTTTGTGAGGGGGTGCTGAGGGGAGAAACCAAACTCATGGGAATTTTACTTACACAAAAATGTTCTGAGGGCAAAAGGAAAAATGATTGGTTCAGAGCAACTAGAGGAAGCATGACCAAGACATCTTATTGGTTGGTCCCCTCCCCTCTAGTTGCTTGGAGCCACCTCCTCAACAATCTGATTGGTTATATCTCTGAACCAATCATTTTTCCTGCTCTCAGAACATTTTTGTGTAAGTAAAACTCCCATGAGCTCGAAACCGGGGGGTTACAGTCTTGGATGAGTGACCCAGAGAGCCTAGAAGAGTGACCTATTCACCGTTAGCATGACACTAAACCTTTAGAATTGTAGTATTGCAAGTGTTCAATAATAAATAGGCAAAATGTCTGTACTTAAGCCACATTTGCTACTACTAGCTACTATTAATAACCTCACACTTCATTGGCTATAGGCACATACTTGTCTCACTTCATAGGCTCATCCCCTCTTGAGCAAGAAGCTCCTCAAGACCTATGTCTCTTTGGTCACCAAATCAATGCCGCTTTGAGATTCCTCCACCATGTGACAAATGTGGTTCTCCAGTGGTGGAGGGAGCTGCTGAACCTCGTTTGGTCATCAGATGTTCCCTCTACCTTCAAGAAACGCCTCACTTTCTGGAAGGTTCTCAATATTGCACTCTCTGCTGATCAAACAGTTGTCTTACAGGGTTCTTGCTTTGTTTGTGTAGCTCTTGCTCCAGTACTGCTTAGACTTGTATCTGGGCATACACTGTATGCTAAGCCTAGCTGCACTTATTTGTAGGCAACTCCTTGATAGCTCATTTGTTTATGATGTGCTGTTTGCCTCATTTGTACCTCACTCTGGATAAAAGTGTCTGCTAAATAAATCTAAATGTAAATAACAATAACAGGATCACCATGGGGAGACCACGGTGAGGCTACACCACTGAAATCTTGTAGCAGTGTGAAGTTTTTGACCAGTAACTTCACAGTGACTGGAAGCAAGTCACAGAATCAGGCTGGCTACATCAAGCATCTGGCTAAGCATCTAGGCAAAAATGACAAGAGTGCTCTCAGTTAGAGTTCACACTAATTAAGGAAATAATTCAACATTATTTACTCACAGAGCCAACATTATTTACTTTAGATAAAAATACACACAAAGAACGAAGTGGGGAAAAACAACGCTTACAGTCAAAGACAGCAGTACGTTCACACCACATGGGGAGGCACATCATGTTCTGAGATCTTTCACTTTCCACTAGTAACATTGGCAGCCAACAAACCAATGTGCTAGCGAAAGGCGCTAACAAGTCCCGGAATGCTAACGTCTGTCCAGAAAAAGAGTCACCCACACACTTGCATGGTTCTCCACCGATTCAGACAGTTATGGTTAAAAACTCCTCTTTTTTTCTCCTCAGAAAGATCAGCAATGATTCCACTTTAAATGGACATCATCGGTGGCATGATCTGCACGGCCATTTCTCGACAATCTGACATGTTAAAAAAAGGTGTCACAGGACGACAGAGGACGAGGAAGAAGAAGAATGGTGTAGCGTTGATACCTCTCAAGGTCATTGTTAGCACCGCCAGAATACGCATGGGCCTTCTTAGCCATGCGCAGTAACCTGACTGCATCTTCTCGACAGATAGGGTACACGAGATTGTCTCTGTCGCCAAAAAGACAACAGATCAGTTAAAAAAAGAAGAAAAAAAAAACAAACAAATGAGAAGCATAAAACAGACAGGATTATTTTTCCCTCCTTCTGAAGAAGAAGAAAAAAACCAAAGGCCACTAAAGGGCCATTAGCTGTTAGCTTTAGCTACCATTGGAACCCACATCAAGCATTATTATTGATATGTTTTCGATGCACTGAACCCACCAAACACCATACAGATAATTAGGATGGGGGGTGTGCAATAACCTCTGCTGGACAACTTTGATCCAGAAAACTCTACAGGTTGCGCCCCAGTTTGATATGAGGGTTCCCAGGTTGTCATCAGATGAACAGGTTGAAGGTTTGCTCTTCATTAAAAGGCAAAGCTGAGATATAAAAGTACTCTTCCTCGGAAGCCTGCTCACAGATTTTTTTTTCTGTTCCTCAAAATATTCACATCAGCTATCACATAAACACAAGGCAAAAGTACACACAAAGGTAGCATGTGAGTAAAGAGACAATTATGAGGGCGAGAAAGTGAGTGTGAAAGATAATGCAGAATATGGACAAAAAGCGAGGAGCTATTAAACATGGATTTCCCATGATCCTTCACAGCTGTAGCACAAACTCCCTGATCAGCATAGCTTACCTGTTCAGCATTAGCACAGTCTCCCAAACATTTGTAATGGCAAAAATCTATATATTTGTCCTCGGTTAGACACACTTTCACAACACACCACACTATATTCACTGGCTACAACAATTAAAAACTTCACAGTTTGAAGCATGGGATTATGGACGATGATGAAATGATACAGGATGCATGATGTCACTTCCCAGTTCTGGCTTCTCCCGGCTGAAGCGGCCAGCCATTCTCGAAGAGAGCAGATATTTCCAGAATACTGGATCATCGCTATATACCTTCAGCTGCGCCAATATTTATGCTTATGAATAAGTCACAAGCAAAAACTTAACAAAGTACTGTTCACAATAAGGAAAAAAAAAACAAACAAATATGGCACGCTAATTTTTGCTGACCACCTCCTGAGACAGAGAATGACTCTGCACAGATACCCTGAGCCTCTTCCCTAAGTCAATTTGGTGGCTCGGGGAAGAGTGAGAAGGCTCTCAACACAAAGAACACTCCGGTAAGTGCCAGAAAAACTGGAGCCGTACGTGTCTGGGACGACGTCGACTTTACCAACAAGATTTCAACGGAAGGAGGGAGACGGGCATGAGCGACACTCATGTCGTGGTCTACCTGGGCTCCCTCTGGTGGCGATCAATAGGCTGGCTGTGTCTCGATCGCGGTATCGTGAGATAATGGCTGGAACCACATGGAGAGAGCAGAAACAGCCATGAATGCAGCGGGATGAAGATCAGGCTGGAGAAGATCACCAGCCTCTACTCTGTCATGGGGAGGGGATGGTCATGGGCGAGGGGTCATGGGCGAGGAGATGGCGCATCCTTAACTGAGATGCGCTGAGAGATGGTCGGATGCCAATAGGACCGTCGGGTGGCACGTTACCACCATCCTGTGTGCCGCCCCTCAAACCCGAGTGCAGAGTGAAAATCTCAAGGAAGCAGGGTAGTGAGCAGCAGGGTATCAGAATGAAAAAGTGAGAAGAAACTCTGCTCCAGACCCTGAAGTCTTCTGCAACATTCACTTTGAAATGGTTCAGCCTCACAGCTGTGACGGGAATAAATTGTTTTGAAGATTACATCAGCGGAAATCACACATGGATTTGCACGCATGGCAAGATGCTCTATACTTTATGTAGATATTTCATGATATGAAAGTGTTTGTCCTTGCAGGAGATGTTTGTGAAGCTCTGAAGATACCTTCCAAAAATCACGTCATTAGAAAATGGCTATAATCAATAACAGTCACAGCAGTCATTTCCGAAATGTTCGTGTTAGTGCAGCATGACAAGTTATGTCATCTCTCCAAGACTGTACAGCACGTTTGCAGGCTCAGCTATGAAGCGATTCTGAAACACTTAGAAGTCACTTAGCAGTGCATCCTTACTCTGAACTCCTGACAGCGTTTTTGGGCAGGTTGCTTATTGATTGTGAAGACAGAATCTAACAAAAAAAGTGGGTTTTGCCAGTCCCTTGTTCAGGATCACTGGAAGTGAGGGCTGCCCAGTGGTATAATTTGGAGAACACCAGCAGGCATTTATTACCATCCTAAATAATGCAAACAGTTCATTATTCAATTCTAGTTTAATTTCCTACCATTTTCAATAAATAGGAGAGGAATGTATTTAATTAACTGGTGAAATACAGTCTAGTGAACACTGTCACACACAATTTGGATAAGTGCACTTCTTGCTTATGAGTGTGATTTAGGCCACGATCCTCAAATACGAAACAACGTGAATCGGGGGGGGGGGGTTCAGGGGAAACTGGTGTCTGGGAATGTACCCTGAATCGGTGATGTGAGCAACGTGCGAGAACTTGCTAATTCTAAGCCAGCAATGATGTGAGGACTTCAGATCTATTGGCGTAAAAGGAAGTGGGCTTGGGAGGGTTAGGGTATCGGCAGCTGATCCGATTAGACGCTGTAGCTAAATAAAGGCTTTACTTCTTACATTATGCACTTTAATGGTGAGCAGGAGTGAATCCTATGATTCAGAATGTATCTATTAGCTTTAACACATTTCTTATTACCATTCATCTGTGTCGATTTTGATATCGATGGTTTTATCAACAAAACATTACCAACTGTAAACTGTACTCATTTTTTTAAGAGGCACAAAAACCAGCTGAATGTTTAAAACAGCGACTTGACTCCATTTCCTGTGGAGCGTGGTGGACCTGAATGCTTGTGCTTACTTCATCAGCTAATCAATTAGCCTTAATTAAGCTGATAATTGTGTTTTTTTCTGGAATATAAAACGGCAGCCACTTTCAAGTGAAGGGTCCCAGATTTACGCTTACAAAAGTGTTTTAAACAACTTAACGAATATATAGTCTATTAATAAATAGTCTAAACCGCCAACACTCATAGGACTATGATTATAAACCGCATAACATTCAAACCGATGAAGGTGAACTCTTTGATTTAATGCAAGGTAATATTTAATGCCCTGTAATATAAACTGGAATATACCCAAAAAAAATGATTATTTTTTTAGGACCTAGCTTATGCTTTTATTTATTTTTCCCACTGATAAACCTTCACACACACATAAAAAAACACCGTTCTCCAGTGAACGGGTGCTGACCCACTGACCTACAGTAGAGATGGGGAGGACAGTGAAGACGAGGCTTGGATCTGGTTCTGGATGTGATACAGTGCCTTTGGGACCAGAACCACAGACACTGAACAGCATATAATTTCAGAAGGGGTTTGTAAATATACTGGATGTCAGCTTTATAAAAAAAGATATATGTTGGGAAATAAAGGTCTTCACAGATCAGTGCACTCAGCTGGCCAGCAGATGGAGGCACGCCGATAAAACCACGGGACAGGAGCTTCAAGGCGGGTCACAGGGAGGAGGGGTCTGCCGTACCTGTCGGGGGAGTAGTGGTCTTCTGACATGTGATGCCGTTCCATCCTACCAGTGGTGTGGTACTGCGAGGGCGGCCCACGGTCACCGTGGTCCAGGCTCCGACTGCGGGCACAGAGCGGGAGCCCCGTCACTCGTACCCATGCTGCTCAATCAATGCCAGCTCAGAACAGCGCTGGCTGTCACACTGCTCCGGCGTGACGAGCCTCAGACGGACCGATCGGCACAGGCTCATACTCTCATCGGCAGGGTGCAAATTCCCACAGGACGCCTTTGCAGGGGCACGTATGGTCAGGCACGCATTAAACACTCACAGACAGCACAAACAGCTTGTAACAATGGCCAACCAACAAATAACCTTAATGGCAGTGACGAGAAGAACAAGGCTTGTGAACAGATGGCGGGCGGGATTTACAGCGAGGTGTCAATCACTGCCTTGGTTAACCAATGGGAAGCAAGGGGATAACCAACAAAAAGTGGGCTAAACCAGGCAATAAACAAACACATGATAATCCCAAAATAATAACTTGATTTTTCTATCTCTGCTGAATATTATTATGATTATTTAAATGCACGGTCTGTTTGCTAAACCTTTGCTTTCAGACTTGCTTTTTTGCCTATGGCCAAATCAGGCCATCCGCCACTCCACCCAACATGCATCAGGTTTCTACCGCTCTACCCATCATGCATTGTGGGCCAGGGGGGCGAGCTGGGTTACCTCTGCGGAGGTGGGACGCTGGGCGAGCGCGAGCGTGCACGGCTCACGTCCGCTGACCGTGAGCAGTGGTTGGATGACATCACCTGCTCAGGAACGGAGAGCGTGGAGCTCTGGAGATCCCTGCTGTTCTGTCTGTAATCTGGAAAAGGGGATGGGGGGGACAGAGCTGGAGGTCATGCTTTTTGCGGGACTGGGTGCTGCCAATCGCCGGCTAACGCTTCTACATTTCAAAGCCTGCGAGAGAAAAAAATACTGCTAGCAGGGATTAGTCTCGGTAATGACTTTTTCCTGGGGGACTTATCAGTCCAGTGGGCCTGAAAGAGTCCATTATCCAGTAATCTGTGGCGGCGGCAACCGTCGCCAAGGTCACGGCCTCGGTGGGTCCAGTGCCAGTGACATGCAGGCTGTTGTACAGGACTTTAAAAGGCTTACGAATGGACCAAAAACAGGGTTAGAGGGTGGCACTCAGAGTCCGCAGTAAGGAAGGGAAAGAACAAATGTAAAGTTAGAGAACCGCCTTTTCTGAATCATCTGGACTACTGCAAGGGACTGAAAAACTGAGCATTTTATAGTCCTTCTTGTAACTACAAATGTCTCACAACCTGTTAAAATGATAATCAGAATTACCATGCATCCATCCATGCATCCATCCATCCATCTTCTGTAACAACCTATCCTATCCAGGGTCACAGGCGTAATTACCATCAAATCCAAATATAACCAAGATGGTTTTCTGAAAGATTTAGGTGTGACACCTCTGGTGTCATTCGTTTGACATTAAATTACTACGCCTGTGAGTCTGCTGAACCCAAAACCAGAAAAGTTTACTCTAAAAATGGGATACAGCTGTAATCCTGTCTTCCTACATTTCTAACAATAATACTAATAATGACTAACTTGTAAATAAAGTCTTTTGCACATAATGTTATTTAAAACACAAATTATACACCCGTTTGCAGCAATACACCAAAATTATTTGAAATGGCATTTCAAGTATTTGTAACCAGCTGTCTATATCACTCTAAAACTATGAAAATTTGCAAAACCATTAACAAGCCAGTGATTGTGTGAGTCCAAAATCCAAAGCGGAGGTTTCCCTTTTCGCGTCCCATGAGATGCCATCCTGCACTGTCAGGCTGACACGTGGGAGGAAGGTGGGCGGCCAGCCAGTCGTTAGGGCCCCCCCGCCGTGCTAGAGCATTGCATGTTTCAGTTAACTGGAGTCCAGGGCTCCCCCCCCAGAAGGGAGACACACTTTTACAGATGGACAGTCGAGTCTGTCAGCCGTCAGCGGTGAGACTTTTTCCTTTTCTTTTTAAATTCCGAAAACGGCGTGACTCACACAGGAGAAATCTATAACCCCCCCTGAATGCTAATCGACCCCCCGCCAGAGCTTTGCCTCAGCAGACAGAAACGGGGTCTCCAGAGTCAGGTGGAAGGTGGGGTCATGAGAATACTGAAACAGAGTAGCAGTAAATGGAATGGGGGGGAGGGGGTATCCCCAGAGCCAAGCCCCAGGAAGTAAGAAGCAGTTGAAGGAAATTCTAAAAAGACAGAAGGGGTGGTAATGGGAGACGTGGAGGGGTGGGAGGGAATTTCTCTCTTCCCCAGTTTCTGATTGATGCTCCCCCATTCAAAAAACAGCACTAAGTGATATCGCAGTTCAGGACAAACTCCAAATACCGAATTCATTTTGAAACTCACCACATTCCTCCCACTCCTCTACAAGTTCACGCTCTCATTGCGAATAGGGCGCGCAAACATGTTAGATAACAGGGAACGGGAGCAGATTTGGTGGGTTACAAATAAGGGGGGATCACAGAGGCGTTATGAGGGATCCGGACAGGCCCAGTTTCCGCAGTGAACCCGACACTTTATGGTCCAACAGGATTGACGCACGGCAGGTAACCGAGGAGGTCGTCGCTGAGACGGATCGCGGCGCGGTGCGTAAAGGAAACCTGAAAGGCGAGACACGGACGGGATGAGGACACATAACCGGCAAGGAGGATGATCGGAAAGAGAGCCTGTATATTCCAGTCTGGATTCGTTGGGGGGGCACGGCCGGGTGTGTGCGGGTTACGTACTCGGCGTGATCTCCGTCTCTTTACCTGATACTACTCCAATTCCGTCCTCACAGTCGTAGTCAGAGATTTCACTGTCACTGATTCTCTGGGATCCTGGGTGGAGAGAGAGGGGAGGAGGGAGGGAGGAAGGGGGGGAGGGTTGTTTAGTGATGTCCATGTCAACAGCCTGGACCGGGAGGGGTCATCAAGGGCCGATCCCCCCCCCAGACCGTGCAACAACGGAAATCACCAAAACAAGACCTCCAAAGGACAGGACTAACAGTTCACCAGGGGCAGATGGACAGCGAGCACACACTGATGTGGAAGACAGACCATCAGCTTCTGGAAATTGCATACAGTAAAAGCTAGACTGACGAATCGGTCACAAAGGCAGCAGGAGGCCTTTTTAAAATAAAATAGTACTATGGGCCAATTAGGAAAAAGCACCTCCACATAATGTACTATTCTTCAGAAAATTTCAGTGTGACATTTTTAGAAAATATTAGGTCTGGAAACTTCTGAGTCTTCGGCAGCTGGTGCGAAAATTGGATGACAGAACGGTGTCATATTTCACAGGTAACAGGTCAACAGAAGCCGCGTGACAGAAACATTCCAGAAGTATTCTCTCGACACATTTGAATATTCGGTCAAGTGCTAAAACGTTTCCGGAAGCAATTTTTAAATACTTTTGTTTTATATACTTAAGTTTATCTTTGACTGAGAAGGAATCTGCAGTCGCACGTTTAAAAAGCATGTGACGGTTTCCCAGACTGATCTGCGCTCTCAGTTGGCAGCTTTCTGGCTCTGATCTCATCCAGTCACTTTAAATCCACCGACCTCCACATGTGACCCTCTCAGGTACAGAGGCGCCCAACTCGGCTCGCATGGCTGTACCCCAGACAGCAGACAGAAGAGGAATGAATTAAAGGGCTCGATTAAATATTAAGATTGTTTGTTTTTGTTATTACAGTTGCCCAAACATACCAGCCTTCCAGACCACTGCCTCAATAAACTGCTCAACTAGTGAAACCAACAGACGTGAGTCATGGACACAGAACACAATTGACACATACTGTAAGCGCTTGAAGGGAAACGGTGTCACTGTCAGAGTCACGACAGAGTACAGCCGGTCAACAAAAGAAATTATTAATGTTTCGTCAGTAAAAAAGAGAGCCCAGACCGATCGTAACAATAGGAAGGGGTGGGGGCTTTATGGCACGCCGTACTGACGCGAGCCATGGTGCGAAAGACAGGGAAAATCAGAGGGGGCAACAGGATGGCTGAAAGGGATTAGAGGGGGCATGTGGATAAGATGTAAATGTTGGGGGGCGTGAAGTGAAAGAGGGCGAAGTCCAGCTGAACGGTACGCTGAAGTCGCTGATCTATACACTGCGCGATTACCTGAGTTGTACAGGTGTGGGTCTTTTTCAGGTGGTGGACAGAGCAGGTTCAGAAAAGATGAAACACGGGAAAATGGGTCAAACACTAGCAGCCGTGGAAGTCCATCCTCTTTGTAGGGGCGTGAGCGCAGGGTAGGTGGGGAAAGGCACAGAATAGCTCCCTTTCAGTCATTTAGTTTAATGTAAGGCACACAGGAAACAGAAAGCAGGCAATGGTGAGGCTGAATGCCACAACCTGCCGTCGTTAGGCCGGGGAGCTAATCAGCAGCCCTGTGCCAAAAACAGCCCAGCTGATCCTGATTAGGGATGCTGTCCTCATTATGGTGTAAACAGGGTCAGCTGGGAGGATGAGGGAGATGCTGCTGGATATTTAGGGCATTATGGTCACAGGGGGGCTGGAAGGGTGTTTAGTCTGCTGTGTCTCTGCGCGTTGCAGGGATTTCTTTTGTTAGTTTTGAAGTGACGCTTTAGCGGCGATTCTTAAATACACCTCGTTCCCATTTTGTTTGGTTATTTCCGGCAAGTCCCTTGCTTTCCTGGGCTTTCCGTTTCAGCGCCGCGGTAGAACTCTGCCCCACCAGAACAAAGCATTGAAAAAATCTGTGATTATAATGGAGTGCAGCACACTGCCTATCAAAACACACTTAGAGATACTTAGAGAACAACCAAAGATATCAGACTCATGTTCAACGTTCACACAAATACACAAAGTAAAATATACCAATGTTTTACTCCCCCTCAGCCTAATCAAAGATTAGGTAAAAAGAAGCATGATGGTAAAAGACACTCGAAGACCCAGGAGGATTTAACTGTACCATTGAGCTAAAACATAGTTTCTAACAAAATAGTTACTTGGGTAAATAGGAAGTCAGTGGACTGAGTGGTTAAACAGCAACAAAGAAGGTTGATTCCCTTACCTACAGAACCTTATCAGAGACCCGTGATCTCAAGCTCTGCATTTAATCCACCTTAGTTCACAATGTAGCTTTGGCACATAATTTCACAAAAAAAGAAACACAATAATGATCACAGACATGAAGAGAACAAAAACAGAATGGCTGCTACCTCACGGCACAGGTAACGGCTGAAAGAGAAGGCCACACAACACTGGATACCAATGTGTCTCCACGGTGATGCCGAGTGTAATGTAGGCAGTGAGCGATCGCCATAGGGGGGCCATTAATCCGGGTGGGGGGTTAACAGCAAGGCTAATGACGGCAGCGGAGGCAGATGTTCCGCCGCAGGTCGCCACGGCGATGGCGGAGCGGCAGGGAGGGGACCTACTCTGCAGCCTGGGTGTGGGACTCCCCCCGACGGGCGTCCTGCGCTGCAGCTGGGGTGAGGGGCGGGGCAGTGGCATGGAGGACACTTCGTGTGTCTGTAGCTTATACCAGTGCGGCTCGTCGTCCAGCAACGCCGTCTCCAGCTCGATCAGGATCTGCAAGGGGGGGCACTGGACATCAAGGCCCGCTCTCTGTCCATCCCCAGGCAGGCGAGACACACCCCGAGCCCTAGGCCGTGCGGGGGACACCAGAACAAAGCCCCAACACAGAAGGATCCAAATAGAGAACCACAACCCAAAAACATTGCTCACGCAAAGCCCTCATACAGGTGGCGCTCTTCTTCACTGTAGTATGGCTGTACTGATGCTTTTATTAAAAGTATGAATGAGCCAGTGGGGTATTTTAGTCACCAGTACCAAGAACATTACATGTTTTACAAAAAAAAAATCAGATCTTGCTTGCATCCTGTGAAGACTATTCCATAGGTTTACTAGGGTCACTTTCAACAACTTGGAGTGTTTGGAAATATTCCACTGTTTCGCTGTCCATATGACTCACACGCTGTCCCGGCCATTTGATTTGCTCTTACTGGGTCAGGTGGTAAAATACTGTAAAACTGTGCAGGAATATATTTTAAACACTCAATGTGGACCCTTGAAGATGTGAATAAGATGAAATGTTCTCTGGCTGGTTGACAGCCAAGAAAAACAAGGCAGTGAGCCAGGGAAAAGCAGTCCAGCAGCAAATGAACTGGACAACACTGACTCCTCCCACTGCAGCTTGGCATTTTGGGAAATGCTCACTACCAAGTGCATTCCTGTACTGTACAGGAGTATTTTGATTGCACATTCCAAAAGTAAGAGTCCTTTATTATTCTAATTATTTAAATGAATTTATTCTTTATCTTTCTGAAATTTGATCAGTTCAGTTCCTTGATTTGATCTTGGGGAATTTTTGGTCTATCTATTGTATCAGTTATCTAATCATTTAATTTCCTTCAAATTAAATATTCCCTGAAGTCTCATATAAATATTCCCATACAACAATGTACAAATAATAATGTACTTTATTTCCTCTTTCATCTTCCCTAACCCACTTACTCCACCAGCTCCATAATCCTATCCCTTTTGACTAGATCCCTAAGGGTAATTCATCCATCTCAGTCCTCACTGCCCCGAGTCAGATTCCAAATTTCATGCTCTCATAATCCAAGTATCATGGTATTCTTGAACACAGAACCAATATTGTTGCAGGACCTTCACACCAGTGACATCCACTGTCTCCTTACCTCTCCCAGGAACTCGCTCTCCTCTTCTCGAACCCGTGCTTGGTCCCAGAGTGTGATCTCCAGCATTCTCTCGCGGAACTCCCGCCGGTGGACCGGTGAGTACATAAACGTCTGGTTCCATTTGGGCTCTAATGATTTCTTTACTGTTTTTGTTCTTCTCTTGCTCTTATCACTGGAGGAACAATAATTCAAACTGTTTTTATTTACCACCGAGGTATGAGATTCTGAGGGTGCCAGCAACAAGAATCACTGAAAGATAAAAGAGGGGCGGAGACTGTGCTCCCTGTCCAATCATTCCTCTACAGCAGCTGTTAATCAAGCCAATTAACAGTTCCCTTCCCTAAAGAGCAAAAACAAAGGCATGGATGAGAGGCACGTTTGCTTAAAAAAAACCCACATGAATACCCTATGAAGCATGAAGACCATAAAACTGGAACTTAAAACATCAACAAAGCATCGAAACTGCGTCATATTCAATTACATAAACACACTAGGAAGTATACAAGCAGTCTGGATCTATTCTTAGATTCTAACTTCAGGAACGAAGAGGCCCAAACTATTTATACTCTTACCTTCTGTCGGGCAGGAAGTAGATTTTTACGTAGGGATTCCTCGGCCGCCCGTCGTCCCTGGAAGGCAGGTCCTTTGCTCCCAAAATTGTGACAATGAGCTGGTGGCCCACTTTGTCGTACCAGAGTTTTACCTGCGGGGGGAGACACCGGTTCTGTGCTGAGTGCCAGGGGGTGCGTGAGTGTTGGTGGGAGGGTGGAGGTGGAGGGGGGCACAGATGGCCTGGGGCTACCTGACACCAGCCTGTCATGTCACATGCTTAGCGCAGCCTCTCCGAAGCGCATGTTTGGTGAAATATGATGACGCCGATGACATTAGCAGGGCACAGATTAGCATTCAGAACCAAGAGCTGGAACAAGCGTAGGATTTTTGATAGCAGAAAGTTTCAGGAAATGTCAATGGATCTATATGCTTCCTAGGCTATTACAGATCCATTTTTCAAAGTACTTACCTCAACAGTATTCGTTTCCTACCAGTTCTGATTCTTACTCAAGTGTAATTTATTTTTGTATAAAATAACTAACATCAAAATAACTTCCTAGTAACTAATTAAAGGAAGGCAGTATCACCTAATAATTCACATATATCATCAATTCAATAAAAAAAAGTTTTACACGTTATAATTTTACAATTACTTAATCACCCTTTTTAAAGTCATTAATACTAATCATCTTCTTAATTTTGGGGGGAGGATTATAGAGGAATTTTCACATTGCCCCCACAGGTAACAGAGAGATGGTATTCCCGGTGGTACTCATCTTCTGGGTTGGATAAGAGTGGGGAGTGGTAGACATTGCTCCCTAGAGATCACCTCGTCTGACTCATGGTCTTTTGCTTCAGTGATGAGCTTTTAAACGATGCATGCGGTGGGATCAAGACCATCTCAAACGGCATGGGCAAACGAGGCTATGGGGGGGAAAAAAAACCTACAGGAGAAGTCATGGGGACGAAAATCTGAGAAGGTCACATGCGCTGGACACAGACCTGACATGACAACGGAGGACAAACCAATCTCATCCAAAAGTATCAGGCACCCCCCTCCAAATTAGCGTATTTACAAGAATCAGGCTTTTCTTTTTCCTTTTCCTGATTTTTCAGGAAGACTCCAGGGTGCCTAACACCTATACCGATGACCGTGTGTGTAGACGGTGTTCATGCTCCAGAGACTGAGAAGGTAGACAGGGGGTAAGTAAGGACTGAGCAGCAGGTCACCTCGAAGCCCAGCGCGGGCCCGTCACACCGCAAGCTGACCTCGTTCACTTCTGCCGTAAGAAGGGGAATTGTAAGCGACCAGCGGGACGTGCTTACAACTCACCGAGGTAGAGGTGGTGCCGGGGGGGGGGGGGGGGTTGAA
>JAODKF010000147.1:11282379-11306673 GCA_026779585.1 Mormyrus proboscirostris | reverse complement strand
ACCGGGTGCTGGGGGGGGGGGGGGGGGCACAGCACACCCTGTGTTTTACAGCGTCCCCATCTGGAGCATTTAAGAACAAATAAAACCAGGGGGCAAATTCGGGACAGGGATTCTGTTTGCCATACTGAGATACACAGTGACCACACAAACTCTGCCATTTACACGCCATCTTGCGCTTTGTTGTTCCTGTCAATGAGATTCTACTACCCTCGTGATTTCGCAGCAGCATGTGGCATGTGCAGGCTATGATCACACAACAGCCTCCTTGACTGTTATATTACTTAAAACTAGAAGAGATGACTGTTTCTCTGTGATTTATGGTTTTATAATTACATTAAAAAAATAAGCATTCTATCCGATTTGGTTGCTTCCAAATCGACTGAACACGACTGTCCAAATCACATGGACAGCACATGCATCCTTGCGGCTAAGAAAGAGCATTGGCTTCAGTGTGACTCTACCATTGAACCTTCAGCACAGTATTTCCAAGACACAAATAATCATTAACATGTACTTTATAATTATGAAATTATAAAAACTTGCAATTATACAAGAAAGGCAGCATTTTCATGTTATTTAAGTGAATGAAAAGATTATATATTTATATATATTTATAGCCATAAACAATTCCATATATATATATATATTTATATATGGATTTAAAAGCTTCTGCGAATTGTTGGTTCCCTCTGCTGTTCATATCCACATTGTCTATGTTAATTTTTAATTGAGCTAATAACTGGGTGTGGGAGGTATAGTGTTTATGCTTTACTGCTTTGCAGAATGAGTACTGGGAGAATCAAGGATGTTTGACGGTGCTGCACATTTTTTTGGTCAATGTTTAGGCTCAGAGTTTGTCACAGTGACCTCACATATGGGGGAGGGTCACGGAGGCATGCAACAGTCCATGCAGACTGGCAAGCGGAGGGGAGCCGGCCCAAAATCCGCACCCCCGCCAAACAGCTCAGAGGCAGGTGGAGCACAGACAAAAAGACACAGAAACAAAAAACCATAAAAGCAGGAAGAAGAATCAGAACAAAAAAAGGAACGAAAAAATAAACTGTAAAATGATCACAGAACAGTAAATAAAACTCACAGAAATGACAGTGGAAGGGAAAAAAGAAAAACATAATTCTATCTATGCAAAACAAAATCCAGTGTTTCCCTCATAAAAAAATGTAAATAAAACAGTGTTGCTTTGTTTTGATTTAGTTCTGAACCTGGGTGGCTCTTTGGGGGGAAACGACGACTTGAGTGGGGTTGTAGGTTAGGGAGGGGGGGGGATTTCATAACAGTAATGGCACAACGGCCCGGGTGAGAAGTGTTTCCCATAGGGACTCGGGATGTCATCTCCACGACAACAACACAAAACTACTCAAAGAGACAGACATGCAGCTGGGGTACCCCACGTCCCTGTGCGCCACGACAAACGTGACATGTCTCTAAATTTTGTGTAGTCGTTGTGATAGTCATTTAAAAAAAATGCATGTTAAAATTGTCTTCGGTTTCTCAAAGCAAATTTCCACTGCAGAGCAAAAAGTCAAGCGAGCAAGAGGGTCCCCCACTTTCTCTTTCGGCAACGCCCCTGGGGGTGCTGCCGAAGATTAACCCTGAAATCAAACAAAAGCTCAAAATATATATATTTTATAAATCAAAGAAGAGAAAGAATAATAGGTTTAAACAGCTCACCTATATACAGTTAGTGACAGAGAGCAAACAAAGACCAGACGAATAGATAAATAAAAAAAGATAAACAAAATGCAGGCTAAATGGTCCAAGTACCTTCTCACTATGGCTATGCTCCTCATTTAGCGTTGTGCTACTGCATGTATCAACGCCAGAATCTTTAACTTGGGGTTCGCACAATTCCAAGTCCTCTTCGAACGAACGGCCCCCAAAACGCACCGTTTTCTTTTGCCTCTCAGATAAGGTGTAAGCCGAGTCCGACAAAATTGCCTGCTCATGAGTGTTTCTTTTTCCCCTTTGACTGCCCCCTACAGGTGTGGGATAAAACAAAGAAAGAAAAAAACAGAAAAAAAACATGCAGAAGTGTAAATAAAACAAAGGAAACATGAAATGGCGAAGGACTCCGGACAGAGCAGGACTCCGCATGTCTCACCAAAGACATTGTGGAGGCCTCGCTGCCATGCCACCAAGCGTGGTCCCACCAGTGGCCATCCATATCTCCTGCGGGCGGGGGGGTGGGGGGGGTCAGACACACAAGAGAGGACAGCAGAGGGCATGTGAGGAGGACAGGACACGTCCGTCGATGACGAGCTGACGTACAGCAGCCACACACACACACCCACGCACATGCATGCACATCTCCTTGGAAAAAAGATCAAATAAAATGACAAGAAGCCAGCAGCTTCCCACCTCTAAAGCTCCCCATCCTTTAATTTAAAAAGTAAATTAAAACAAGTAAGACCATATTCTGTGGAGCAGAGCATTTAAACATGGCTTTACAAAGCCATGCACCAAAACAGCTGCCTTTCAGTAGCAAAAAATAAATAAAAACTGCAAACAAAGCAGAGAGTCTTATAGCTGGCATTCAGCAACTTTAATGGCAGTGTGTGGTGGTGCAAACCCCCCATGGATGCAAGAGCAGCCCACGCTTTAGATGTAGAAAAATGCCCTTGCCTCTATCTAAGCTGTTCAGTTTAACTACACACAAAGAGAATTTTATCCAGGAAAGGGGAAGAGAAAGAACACTGGCTATATAACTATAAAGATCAAAACCAACAGCTGTCCTCCAATCACACTTTACTATGTTTTAGCGGGGTGTCCCGTTTTATTATATACAGTACAAATGTTTTTACAAAGCACAAACAATCCCATTATGTTTCTGAAATAGGAAATCGAATTAGCATATTTGCATAGTATTTTTTATGTTTGATGGAAGATAAGGGACCGCATTCATTTCATATTGTCTTTAGTTCCTTTCCCGTTATATTTTAAGTATCTGTGCAAGCTGAGATAAGACCATTGTAACCTTGGAGAGTTCAGTACGAGCTTCGAAACATTACTAACATTTAAAGAGTGTTATATTTTAAATGCAGACATCTCACATACATCCCCATCATTTTGGGATACTGTTTTATGTTAGGTTAAGGCTAACAGGCGGAAGATTCAAATGTTGACAATTGTATTTTAATCAAAAACGATACCTACTAGATCTAAAAATAGATAAGTACTTAAAAAACGCTGTTGGGCTGAAAAGCACTCAGAAAACTGTATGCTGACGACACATACGCACACGCTCCCACACACACTTAGAGGAAAAACACAATCGAAAAGTTAGAGTCTGATGCTGTCTACAGGGAATGACGCACCGACTTCTTCAAATGAATAAAACGTAGACACCCGCATCCCATACTGATCCCCGTCGTTAGTCAGGGAGACGCGGCCTGTCCAGATCACGTCCAGGTTGCTTCTGTTATAGCCCCAGCACCGGGAGAATCGGCACAGAAATAAAACGGCAGAGAGACACGCTTGTTTGGCAGCCAATCATGCGCACGGAGTTCATCTCCTCTGCAGTTCACTGTATAAAAGCGATCGCTCCGATACCAGCAAGACGGGATCAATAGAGGGCAGGTCCCCGGGTGAAATCCTGACCCGCTCGCTGTAAACACTCATTTCTCACCTTTAAAACTCGACAACGGGATGTGTCTGGGAGCATTAGGCTTTTGGAGCACATAAAAAGCCGGTGTTTTGAAGGAATATGAGAAGAACCTAATAACTCGTGATTTCTGAACATGCAGACGTTTCAGGATCTACAGTACACTATAGAGATAGGAAATAGGAATCTGCTTTAACGATTCGTTCTCTTCAGACATGGGGAGGTCTCTCTAGGAATTTTTTCAGCATATGGGTCTCCTTCTCCTACTTAAGCTTATTGCATATTTAAATATAAACCTAATTTAGAAATATACAACAACAGGGGCACAACTTGCATTGTTGCCAGCTCTCAGGCATTCGGCATGACACTCACGCCTTCAGACTCTCGCGCTCCAGCAAAACATCTTACCGTAAATTTATATTATTCCATCCACTACAAACCAAAAATTACATAAAAAGCTTGGGGCCAGTTTGCAAACTCTACAGACTATTTACAAAGTAATAAAACTATTACATACGTGTAAATGCGTGTGCTGACTTGCCTCGAACTGGAAATCTCACGCTAACAGTCTGACTAAAGTTGGCAACCCTGATACTGTACATCAATTTAATTAAATACTTGCCATAGTGTTTTTCGGTCGTTTGAACGTTATGATATAGGCCAGCTTTACTCCTGACCGAAACGATCAATCATTCAGCGCACAGATCGAATCGGGAACTATTCATTGAACCAAATGAACGAATCGGTGCAGTAACCTAGATTATTTCCTTTAATTAAAACATTTGTCCAAAAACACACAAGTCTGATCTACGCAAATCCACAGTGGTGTGACAGCGTTATATATCATAGGATATAAATATATAGTCTACTGCATATCTGCATAACATCTACTTTTAGTTAATTTATTATCTGTAATAAAATCGAGTACAGAAGCTGTAAACTAAATCTTGTACCTGTGCAGTGACAGTTGTACTTGTGCAATGACAAAGGTATTCTATTCTAATTTAAAAATGTTTTCTTATTCACAACAAAAATTACACTTTAATTTACCATATATAGTGACTAGAAAGACTGCAGTTACCTGTGGCATACTCTGCAAAACACCCGAATTTGGCATAGAGGTAGTGTAAATATTTAATTCGTGTTGTTTTCACTCTGGGTTAATTTATACTGGAGAATCAAACAGAACAATCTATTAAATTATTAAATCTTTTAAATAAGCAGTAAATCAGTCCATGTTTAAGAGATTAAGGAGCTCCCTATTTAAATAAATATCGGGGCAAAACACAAGCACTGTACGGTCTGATAACTAGAAACTATTAAATAACAAGCTGACCATTAATCCTCTCAAACCGCATGCCTAACTAAAATAATGTCTAATACGGATACAAATAACCATTTAAAAATGTCATTTTGTAAGATCTCAGTTTGATCTAAATAAACGCTTAGTGGGGTAGATAAACACCGCAGACCGTATACAAGCTGAATTAAAAAAAATGCTTTTTTCCCAAAAAATGAACGGCCACGAAACATTTTCCCGCCAAATTTCCATCGGTTCTATTAGAACAGGCAGCCGCGCGCGCCGGACCTGCAGTTATTCGGCAGACAGCAGTTCAGCTAACGCTGACTCGACCCCAGAATAACAAATAACCGTGAAACCAAGGTCTGATCATGTTCTGGTGCGTCTGTCTGTAAGGTCGTGAGGAAAGACAAGGCATTTAGGAGGAAACGAGTACTTCTGGATAGGTAGCGTTTTACTTTTTTTTAAATGAGCTATACGAAGTGAATACAAGAGGCCTCAAGCCCATGAGGAGAGATGCCGAGACCCCGCATTCCTATGAACATATACCGGACTTTTTGTAAACTTTATACGGTAAATTATACCTGAGTCATATTTATGAGATTCAGATCAGAATCTCAACTTGCGTAACCTAATTCGCAGGAGATTAGTTTTACCTAAGGAGGTTCGGTGTATAGTTTGTAAAGTGATTAGTCTGACTGATTCGGACGGGAGAAGAAACGTGTGTAATCTCCGCAAATTACCAGAGATAGCAGAGATAAAACTAATCCCGTGCGGATGCTAACGTCAGAGTTAGCACATCTTAAAACCAAATGACAACATAATTTTCATTTTTGGAAGACCAAACTCTTTAAAACTCAGAATCGTTTTGTTCATAAACAGTGCTGGATGTTATGTCAGCACTGTTTATGAACAAAATGATTCTGAGTTTTTGGTAACTGAGTTGCTTACCTTATGTCATTTTCCAAATAAATGCCAGGTTTGGCCCCATTTTTGATGGACATCTTACTCATTCCCATGTCTTAACAGCAAACACAGTGGGATGAGAATTGTGACAGACATAAACGCAATTCACCGCTATGTTATCAGCATTGCTATTTGTGGTAAGCTGTCAACTAACTAAGCTAGTTGCAGTTTACAAATAAGATAATCTTCATGAAAATTGATGGACAAGGGATGATTAAATTCCACTATTTCGCACATCACAAATCTTTTATTGACTAATTGTTGGTTATGATACTAGGTCGTCAGTGAATTATTTTTGTAAATCAAGCATTATGTTATATCTGATAGTATTGAGGGGGATAGTCTCCCCTCTTCTAAACCTTTGGGGGGACGTGTCCCTCCAAAATCTATGCCTATGATGGCAACCAAAACAAGCTAGATGAAAAGTACACTAATCATGTAGAACAGAGAAGTGTCTGGGGATGTAAATCCAGAGGCAAAAACTTGTTTCATGAAACAAACCTACAAGGGGAAATAACCTTAAAATTTGCGCCTAACAGGGTGAGCAACCACAAGAATAGGACATACATGTTACTTAAGGAGGTTGCATTCCAGCAGATGCAAACATCCAAACACAGGTGAAAATGCAGCAGTGCTCAAAATGGACTGTTTAAATTTAACCAGGCCCCAGGGAGAGGAGTTGAGCCAAACTATATGTCACTGGCACAGGTGAAAAATGCAAGTTCTCGACACCACAGAGCTGCCCCCCTCCCCCCCCAGCACCCATCCAAACACCAATTCCTTTTTTGGAGGTGATAAACTGTAAGCTGCACGAAGCCAAGAATCCCTGAAAGCAACACCCAGCACTGACCTGACACCTCAAAGTCACGGCGATCAAACCCTGGAGAGGGAACATAAATCTAACCTCTGCTGCTCAAGCTAATTGGGGGTGAGGAGACAGAGAGAGCAAGAGAAGCAAAGAAACAGAGCAAAGTGAGAGATGGAGAGAGAAAGAAGTAGCGAGATGAAAAGGAGAGAAGAAGGCAAGGGATACAGAAACAGAAGGAAGAACAAGAGAAAACGATTTGAGTGAAAGAAAAGAGGCAAGATAGCAAACAGAACGAGGAATGCATGTTATTCATTTTATTAAAAATATAATAGGTATCAACTTGACAGATGGAAGCAATGTGAGGGGAAAAGAGAACAAGGCAGAGGGGGCGGACAGAGGAAGTGAATGGGTGTCCAAGGTAAGCCTGCGTCCTACATAACTTTAAGTGCTCCGAGTCTATTACAGAGTCTCTGAAGGAAGAACATCGGAAGGGAAACATACAATCCTACAAGGTTTCTAACAAGGACGTCGACAGCCCTGCTGTCCAGAGCACTAGGGCGACAGTGGTAAATGAGCGCTCAACGCCACGAGGAAGCCCTGCTCTAAGAGTATGACAGAGAATGGGGCCAGGCATCCTGAGCTGGCATACTTACGCCAAACTGGAGGTGGGGCAAGATGTCACCCAGGAGGGGATGCTGCTGTGGGCAAGACAAACTCTGAGAGGAAAAAAACTGTTTGGCTTTTCCTGCTTGTTGAGATCCCGTAAGCCCTGATTATCTCCGTTAACTGCTATTTGGGACTGATTTAATTAAAAAAAAAATGTTCTCAGTTCAATTTTTAAAAATTGGATAGATCTGTAAAGTGGGCAGTTGATTGATCAATATGCATACAGCAGAACATTTAAAATCCTCTGGCAGAGTCAACTAAAATGAAGAAAAATCTGATTTATTATTTATGCATGAAATGAACCATTTTCCTTGAATAAATTATTTTTTATCAAAAGACCAGAGCCAAATCCGGTTTACCTACTACCAACCAGGAGCTAAGGAAAGCACTGGTTTGTGAAAAAACAGACTATCCATGCATTGCAATTCATGCATCCGCAAACCTAAACCTTGGTTTCTTCAAGATTAGTCTTAAAAAACCATGGAAATTCTGTTTGATCTATCTTTTAAGACATACACAAGTCACTGCTGTCAAAAAACTAATTGTTCCCGTTTATATTATTGTGCCACTAACCACGAAGCCAGTTTCTGTAAGAATAGCTCTCCTTTTTCCTACATAAATGTAACCACAATTACTTGAAAAATATGCCCATGTTAATGTCAGTGGGGTTTACTAACTCTGCTTTTAATTGGAAAACCTCCCCTCGTCTATTTACGCAAAGCGAGGCTGTCTTGTACAAACACACTTGGAAAAGCATTTTCCTGATTTGCTTATTTGCATCTGAAGTCCTTCCTTGACGTCAGACATGGATTGTCAATGTGCGTCCCCCCACCCCCCACACTGTAAGCATTTCCCTGAGCCAAAATATCTCATGGTAACGCATAAAAAACTGCCTACACGATGCAGCTATGGGCCGCGATGGAACCTTGTTCTAAACCATTTGCTGGCACACAGCTGAGAATTCTGGGAAACACAGTGGTCAAACAAAGAGATGGGAACTGACACAGCATTTGAAGAGGATGAAAATCCTTATACTGCAAGTGTATTATTTATCATGTAATTTCAATAAGTCACCCCTTGCAGTACAGTACCCCACAAAGCAGTAAAGGAAGTAGGCTGTTAGATTGGAAGATGGACCCTTTCTCTCCATCGTTTTTACCCTGCTGACCTACCTTTGAAGAATGTGCTTGAATTGAATTAAAATAAATGGGTTGGGCTGTTTAAATATGGAAAAAAAACATATTTCACTGTTGGGAAGTAGATAATTTAATGGCATGTAAACACAAGGTCAATAAAGTCTGGTGTTAAGTGTTAAAAATGAGTCATGTTTACATGAATGAAAGCCCTGCTTTTAATCACTCCTGTGGATTTTTAAGCTGCTTGCCATCTTTCCGCAGCTGTTGTCCAGTTTGTCTACTGTTCAACCCAACCCCCGAGCTCCTCTTCTGATAGGGCCAGACAGATTCTCTGAATGCCAACACAAAACATGTTGCCTCCTGGTTTAGTGAAAGCAAGAGACCACAAAATGGGCTCCAGACCACCTCCGCATTCCCCCCCTCCACTGTCTCCCACCACCTTCTAAGAGGCTCTGTGGCTTTCCGGAGCAGGAAACTCATCAAGGCGACGGATTGCAGGCGTCAGCAGTCCCGGGGAACTCGCGCGCTGTGGGCTGGGGCCACTGATGGTGTAAAACGCTGACAGCAAGCGACCACATCCAGGCCGGGCCTCATGGTCTACCACCCTTCCATCACTCTGACAACTCAATAAAAATCCATGTAAACTATTAATTGGATCATTAATTATTGACACTTTTGTTTTTTTCTCACTGAGATTTTGGGGACCCAGGTAAGAGATGTGGGCAAAGATTGGGGGCAACGGCACATGTGTTTAGACACAGAATCATGAAGACCCGCCTCCCTGTCATTCCAAGGGGCTGAGTGGGTTAGGGCATGCATCCTGGGCGGAGCTAGGCGATACCTTACACTGCCTTCTGCCTGACCCAGCCTAGGACATTTCTCGCTTTGGTTTCTGTTTGCCATCTGATTCCTGTTGTCAGCCAAAGTCAATAGGCCCTTTGGAGTATTTAATTTTCACCCCAACATGATTATTGCATGCCTTCACGAGTCTATTTTTACCTTTTACATTCAGTAAAATAGTAAAAGAAGTCGAATTGATCGCTTTTACTACAATTTCAGTTAAGTACATTACTTCAGTGTACAGCAGCTGGACCCACTCAGTAATCCTTTGCTACCTGTCAACCTCTATCTCAGCTACCAGAAGACCAGCCCCATTTCTCCGTAGCCCCTGCACCACACCGGCCACGATCAGTGGATTTCCGCTGAGCTTGCAGCTTTTCCTTCATTAACATGTGCGCCTCAAGGGTTAAGGAGCAGAATCCCTTTCAGGCCCTCGAACCAATGTCGTGGAAGCTCTAGGTCTCCTGGTTTTCGTTTGAACTACAGAATCAGAGACTGTGGGGAGGGCGGAGGAGCGAGATCTGATCTCTGACAGTCTGTGATCTTGCTGCTCCAGACGTTCTCTTAGAGATGTTCCTCCCACCTGACAAAAAATCTGCATCGCTCCATCTGTTTCTGCAGGATTTCAGAGAAGTCTGTGAAATCGGGGACTAAATGGACCTTATTTTCATAAAAAATAAATAAATAAAGCTCATCTGGCTTTCTGCTTTTCACACATTTGGTTTACCCTTTAAGCAGTTACAGAGCAGCATGTCTAGACTGAAGCAGTCAGATCTAGTACTCTGCCCAGTTCTGATGTGAACTGTTTCCTTTCCAGCTGAAACGCAGCTTCTCAGGTATGAAAAGATTCAGCATGTAGATGAAGCAGAAGGGGAGGCAAGATGGGCGCATACATATCCACCCGACCCACAAGATCTGCTCCCACTGCTGAGAAACGCTGTCACGTGACCACACACGTGGGATCTGACGTGATGAACAGACGGAAAGTCTCTCTGAGGGGGGGCTGTGGACCCTGGAAAGAGGATCAGTGCCCATTAGGCCAACAGACCTTTCACACCTATGCTCCCCCGCCCCCAATCCACCTCCACATGGTTTAGAGAGCACAACACGATGCCTTCTTGCCCTGCCAATAAATGGCCATTATTCACGCCCACCCCAAAGCGCCTAGCCACTCAACCATCTCCTTAAAACTGCAACTCGCTGACGAGTCACATATGGCGGAAAGGTGCTTTAACCTCCGTTTTTTCCCCTTCTTTCTCCTCTAGAGGTGCGGATTGCGTGGCATGTCCAACCTTTGCCTCTATGTCAGCTGCTTGCGTCACATGACGCCCCCGCAGGGGTTGGCCACTACCCTGGCTGACCTGGCACATGCTGATCTTTACAGAGGAGCGTCGGACATCACGTTTGATATGCGGTCTGGAGTCGCAACCTTCATTCACAAAATGAGCCTTTTACTCAGCTGCCTGACAGCTGGGCATGCTCACACAGCAACCTTCAACGGTACCATGCAGACTTTTTTAGTGGCAGGTACTCAAAGCCTATGACATATTAAAGGAGCCCCCCCACCCCCCACATGCCTGACCTTCAACGCAACATCAGCCACATATATATTTATACATCTCCATCTTCCAGATAGTATGGCATTGCTTTTCATTTATAAAAGGCAGACAGGAATCGCATATAAGACCGTTCACTGATATTCTTCTTGAATAATGCAAGAATCACATTAGATAACAGTTAATAAATTAAAATTCAAAACGTATAAAAAATAATAAATTGTATTTTGGAAGAATCCAACTGCTGCAAAGCAGACTACAATGATTAACACCCCCCCCCCCAGAATAAAAAGAAAGATCTATATGGATGTTTCCTGCTAACGATACAACTTTGATTAAATAATACTTTCTCCATATTGGACTACGCTGTTTGCGGTAGTTTTGACAGTAACTCAGCCTGTCCCCCCTCGCCTCCCAATCCCAGTAGTACTACCTGACATATAGCCAATGCGATTTTGAGATCACCGATACTTACAGCACTGGGTCAATCCCATCAAACATGCACACGGCCTTTGGAGCATGCGTGTACATGGGGTGTAACTATAGTGACGGGGGTCAAATGTGTCACGCACTATAGCTGTCTGTGCAGAGGCTCCAAAGGCACCCTACATCATGTGAACAGGGGTTCATAAATTGTTTAGAAAACCAACTGGGACACAGCCTCCCCAGAAGTGTGGCAAGCACTGGGAGGGGGGATTTTAAATCCTGCGAAGTGTACGACATCTCCATCACTTCCCAAAGAGGGGCCTGCGTGCATACATGCCGCTGAGAATCACGCATGACGTGAAGCGAATTGGTATTCCCACTCCAGCTTCCTGACAGCCCGTTCACACAGCAGCCCAGTAACACCAGAGCACCCAGACTCCCGGTTTTCTGCCTGTCACATATTCCCCTGAGATTTGGTTCATAGCAGTGTTTAAAACAAGGAAAGCCCAGGTATTAATAATTAAAAAGACCTCTTCCCTTTTGCAGGCGTACAGGGATGGTTATGTAATGATGGCAGTCAGGGATGGTCCCATGAGCCTCCTTTGTTTCTCCTCACCAAACCCCCCCAGGACCTACTTCCTCCCCCATCCCACTTTGCCTTCACCTCGGCACTCCTTATCTGTCTACTTCCTTTCCCCATCTTCCCTTCTTCCAGTATTATTCCTCTCCTTACTGCCAGCCTCTATCCTCTCCCCTTCCTTCCTCCTATCTCCATCCCTTATCTCTCCTTTTCCCTGCTGTATTTGTTCTTCCTACCCCCTTCCTCCTTATCTTTTTCCTGCTTTGCTTCTCCCTCCTTCCTCTCTTCCCTCCTTCATCTCTTTTCCCCTAAATCCTCTCTTTGAGCTTTATTCCTCCCCTCTTCTCCCAACATTACCGCCTTCCTCCACTCCCCTGCCTCCATTTTTCCTCCTCTCTCTCTCTCTCTCTCTCTCTCTCTCTCTCCCTCCACCCTGTCTCTTCCTCCCTCTCTCCTGTCTCCGTTCTGTCAGCCGTGCTTCACTCAGCCAGGTGGGAGGCTGCACTCGCGGCTTTGACAGCAAAATCAATTTGCACTTACAACAAACAGCGGCAGCATTAAGCTGTCAGCCCGCACACAGCTCACGGGACCCGCATGCACGTTAATTCTGCAGGAAACCTGCTCTTGTCTGCCGCCTTTCTGTAGCAATGCTTGCCCGTGTGTGTGTTTGTGCTCATGTGTGTGTGCGTGTGTGTGTCCGTGTGTGCATGCGTGAGTGTGTGTGTGCGGGTGTGCATGCGTGTGTGTGTGCACACTCACACATGCTTGCATGTCCCATAACCATTTTCTCTGAGGAACAGATCGTGAACAGTGGGGGGGAAGGGGGAGATTTCACTAATCCCATCAACAACAAGCGACCGTGAATGTGAAGAATTTTCCCCACACATGAACAGACCGCTAACAAAACTTCCTTCATATAGCAGAGGCACTAGCATACAGCTGCAGAACCTGCTCTCCAGGCGTCCTGATGGGAATCTCGAAGAATTCAGCATATAAACAGAAAGTCATCTTCCAGCATCTCACCTCACTGCTGGGGCTCACGCACCATGCAGGTGGCAGGGAGGGACGCTGCGTATGCTTGGTGACATTCGTGACACGCTCTAGGAAGCCACTGTACTCACACAGGTTAACCCTCTCAGCACCAGAACACTGTACTCACACAGGTTAACCCTCTCAGCACCAGAATGTCTCAGAACTGAGCTTACTAGCAGGATTGTAATTGGGCCAGGGATTTAAAGGATATCTTACATGCTCTGGACAAAACTGGTTAGTTGACTGCCAGTAAGTGCAAGGTGGGGCAGGGCCCTGTATGCCAATAATTATGAATATTTAGCATCAGCACTTTAAGGTGGGGCTGGACTAGCCTGCCTGCACCCCAAAGACGACACAGCAGGGGTACATGTATGTTCCTTCCAAACGTTCCGTTAATTAACGTCTGATGTCCGCACTTGCACAACACTGCTGCAAAGCCCGACCTCCCACATTCGAAACAGGCCCGCAGCCAGGTTACGTAACAAAGTCTATCAGAGCGGACTGTGCGGTCATGGGAGAGATCCGACCCCTGCCAAGGGCGCCCCCTGCAGGGCACGGAAAGAAGCAGGTTTACACAAGAGGGTAATCACGAACACACATTCATGACCAGGTTTGCACACACTCTTTGTGCGCTCTCACTTTGCAGGCATTCATCCACACATGCTTGTCTGCATACGCCCGTCCGCACACATCTAGCCAAAGGGGAGGAGCTATGAACAGCAGGGGAAATACTGAAGTGTAGTGATGAAAAAAGACACGGACAGTCCTTCAAACACCAGGAGAAAGAGGATGAATTATCTCAGGATGATACAGCGGTTCATACAGACATTGTTACACACACAGTACAGCTAGATCCCAGGCTATTTGAAACAACAGCGAGGCAGTAACAGTTACACATAAAACGTTTTTTTCTTAAACAAAAGCAACAGTATCTGAAAGAAGGGTGTCAGGCTCCTGTCTTGGGTACACTGTTTTTCTAAAACTTAATTTACTTAATGATTGAACTTTTTTGCTGTTGATAGAGCTACACAGTCATGCAATTTAAATTAATGTAATTTTTCAAAGGTGTTAAATCTGTAATGAGGGACAGGGGCTGTGTTCTTAATGAGGTAAGCTTCCTTTATCTGATTCTTTGTGGAATTCAAACAAACCTGAATAAATTAGTATTGAACTTATTTTGGTTAATTATTTGTAGCCTTTTTAATTACTTAATTCGAATAAGGAAAGTCAATTATAAGAAAAACATTACTGCACTACTATTCACAAAATTAAAAAAAAATCTTCCTTACCTTTAATTTCTTCATTATAAAGCATTCTCAGAAAGCACAAAATGGGTTCTACTGAAGGACATTTTACTGAGCCTTAACTTAATTTAACTATGCAATTTGATCAATCCACAGCTCAATCAAAGTGAAAAGCTTGATTCATTAATTAGTTAAGAGCCTGGCTGGAAGCGAATCCGGTCTGTCCTGACACACGTGAGCCTGACACCCCTGATCTATGGGCAAACATACACACTATATTATCGCAGACAGAAGTATCCAACTCAAAACACCAATCTGGATCAAAGACATTTTAGTTATTAAATTGGATTAATGATATTTTAATTACTAAACCAAACTGAAACAAAGCTGATTTAATTCACATCAAGGGAGTTGTCTGCCTGCAGGGTTTGTCTTACAGGCAATACATACAGGTTCAATTAGCTCTCAGATTGAGACATCTCTGCAGGATGGAGTAGTGGATGTATCGAAAGGTGGGCGGGTCATATCGAAAGGTGGGCGGGTCATATCAAAAGGTGGGCGGGTCATATCAAAAGGTGGGCATGTCGAAAGGTCATTTCTATTGGCCAAAAATGCTGTCAATAAACATTATTTCAGAAAGCCTAGACATAGGTCAGCTAACGACAATAACAGGCATCTATATTACTGCCATATTTCTAATAAGTACAACTACATATGTGGTTCGACCCACTTCGCCTCTATTCCTGTCAACACGCCCACCTTTCACCATACCCACAGACCTTTTGACACGCCTACAAAGCGTTCAACACGCCCACAAACCATTCAACATGCCCACAAACCTTTCGACACGCCCACAAACATTTCAACGCACCCATAAACCTTTTGACACGCCCATAAACCTTTTGACATACCCACTACTCCCACTACTCCAGTTTGCAGAAATGTATACACACTCAGATCAGCGGCGGGGGGACAGAGCTTTCGTACCTTTCTCGCTCACTGATTCGCTCTCAATCTCCACGTCCTCGCAGCTGGTGTACTCCGGCGTGGTGGCCAGCTCCTCCTCCGAGCTGCTGAAGGACAGCTGCCGCATCTTGCCACCCCGTTTGGCCTTGTGAGGCCGGGGCGGTGGCGGCCGCACCGACTCGGACTGGTCGGAACTGAGTGAGTCGTTGCGGAGCATGCTCTCCATTTTCTCCCGCTTGCTCTTACGCATGGCGGAGCCGGGGTCCAGGTGGTGGTGCTGTGGTGGGGGCCGGCGAGCAGGGCCCCCCAGCCCTCGCCGATCCCCCCCCAGAACAGGGCTCCGGTGGGGTGTGGGCGGGCTGTGGCGCCCAGGCACGGGGGACGTCCTCTCCACCGAATACGAGCGCGTTCTCTCAGCCGGGTGCAGCCGGCCTGACGGCTCGTCCATTTCAGTGTAGGCCAGTGACACGTCGCTATGACGACGCTCGTGCCGTGCCCGTGACACCTCGGCATGCATGCGCATCTGCTCCTCGTATAGCTGCGGCTTTACTGGGTAGCGTGCCAGGTTGGGGTCACTACGGTAACGTGCCTGGTACTCTTCCTCCCGCTCACCGTGTGACCTCTCTACCTCCTCCTCCGGTGGGTAGTCCTGCCACCGTCCCCGCCGCTCCTGGTACTCCAAGCGGCCGTCCTCGGCATCCTCGTACGGCCACGAGCCCCGTGGTCCCCGGTGGGGGTCCCGGTCCCCATAGTCAGACGGCGATCTGGGCATCCCGCCGTCCACCGGGGCATACTGTGAGTGGTCCCCCCTCTCCTCCCTTTGGTCGTATTTTTGGTTTGAATCCCTGGATGCTGTTGGGCTTCTTTTCCTGTCAATCAAAGAGAGGCAGCTAATCAGTACTCAGCTTGATTAAAAAAAAAGAGCCATTGGCAGCAACAGGAAAAAGTCAGAGTATAAGAACATATTCGTAATAATTTAAGATTTAATATTCTTTCATTTTCATACAGGTAAAAGGAATTAAAGAAAAACTTTTTCTCTGGGGAGGTTAGTAACAAGAAGTGGAACGAGAATAAAATATTTCATTCTCTTTGATGTTCGGTTAAACTAGATTTTTAAATAAAATAATTATTTAATTAATTTTGGCATCTTTCACAAAACTTCTACATGGAGAAATGTTTGGCTGTGTTTAGAGAGCTCAGGGGATCTGGATTTTACTGAAATTTAGGGTGAATGGGGAGAGCGACAGAAGCCTCGCCTCCTGCTCAGAGGAAGGACCATGACACACTCTGTCGAAACAGACCGAACTGGCCTACAGGGTGGTGACAGCAATGGGAAGGAACAGAAGAATGGCCTCACTACACGACACCAGCAGCGACAAATCCCACTGAAAATTAAAGGCCACACTCCACTTACAAGAAAATGACAAAACTGTGGTTTACTTATTGACTTCTCGGTACTGTAGATTTGGTTGCTCCTCGTTGCAATGGAAACCATGGGGCAGTTAATTCATTACCGAGAACCAATCGGCTATGTGGGTGGCCATCCCATCCTCCCCCGCCCCTCAGCAACCCTGACATATACAGAGCAACGGTGAGATGTATCCAGCAAGTCACACCCAAGGGAGTCGGAGCTGCCTCTTCTTGTGTCTAGAGGCCTCCTTCCTCGCCCATCAAACTTGAGTCCGACCCAGGTACTTCCCATTCAGCGCCTGAAGCGGCTCCAGCAGCAGCAGTCTCCTAAGGTTCAACATTTGCATTTCACCGCTGACATCTTTAACCTTCAGAGGCGTGGATTGCAAAGTTGCTCTCAGCACAGTACTGGTCCTGGCTGATGTGGTGCCCCGAGTGAGCTTCACCACCAGCCCCCCCTGTCTGAGGCAAAGTGAAAGTGGCTGGCCAGTCAGCACCCCCCTCAGATGGTGTCATCCTAGGCAGCCACCTATATCCCTTACAGGATTGGGGTGCAGACATTGGTTGAATCTAGGATAGTCGCTCGGAATTGTGGCAAGACCCAAGACCGAAATGGATCAATATAATACAACCAGACAATATATCACTAATCTGTAAAAGAGTCCTTTGTCGTTTAACACAAAAATATAGAATAACGCAGAAGCCCGCAGAACCATCCTGTACATTACACCAGCAAGACAACATGGACATGAATCCTTCTGATGCCACTTAAGTCAGTTTATATGTGTTAACTGCTACATATATCCCAATAAATGCACATAGTATAAATGTCAATCTAGTTGCATATGTGCGTGTAGGGGTCAGTCTGTTTGTGTTTGAAAGATTCTGCGGGGTGTTTTCTCACGTGTCAGCAATGACAAATACCAGTCATAATGGACATTTTCTGCCCGGGGGGGTAGGTGGAATTGAGTCACATCGGAAGTCCATGTCTTGTTGTGAGTGATGTCCCTAAGCTTGAACACATTAGGAAAAACATTATCAATGAGCTTGTTTCACTACTCCGCAGATGAGGGGAGGTCCACCTAATTTGGCCTCTTTCATACAGCCACCTGTCCCACCCCTCCCTCCCAGCCGTGTCCACTCCATGCCCGCCTCATCTGAAGCATCAATGCAAAAGCCAAATCATCAGGAATGCAATAATCAGAGAGAGGAGCACTGAAACTCCTCTCCTTGATATTGTATCAAGTGATAACTAACATTACGGCAAATTTCACACACTATTAGTAAACCGAAACACAAGTCTGCTTGTGCTTTTTTTGTGGGTCGATACTTAACTTACAGCCATCGTGTCGATGACTTCAGCAGAGAGAGAACTTGGCACCTTCTTCTGGTGTGTCAGGTTGCCAGCGGCCTACCTGGGATATGCTGCTGGTTCATACCTGGGCCTGATTTGCGATGCGCCTGAGAAAGTCAACCTGCACGGCTGCAAATCAGAGTGGCCTCCACAACTTGGATGCAAATCCAGAAATGACTAAAAAACTAAAATAAAGGTACTCAAATATTACAATAAAATTTTTACAGTTCAAGCGTCGGTTACATAAATTTCTCAGCTAGGAAAAGTAGGACATGCGACACTTGGTCACATGATTTATGTCATGATACTTGATCCTGAATCAAAAGATGCAATAAATATGACGACTTATAAATCAAAGGACTGTTGAGTGGCAGTCCAGCACGGAGGAAGTGAACTTCCGCCAGGTTGGACAGAATAGATGGCTCGTGGGGTGTGCGTACGTGCACGATCCATCACAATCGCAAACCCCACATGGGCCGCATGTGCGAATGCTGACCTGACACCCGTCATTTTCAGCCAATTGTGCCATGGGAGTAAAAAAAAAGGCAGGGAATTTTTAAAAAGTGAAAACAGTAATAGTGTTTTTTGACAAAAAAGTTTTTGAAGCGTCGCCTTAATTTTATACATGACAACCTTGCATAAATTTCCATGCGGCTCATTAATCGCGTACAGTGCTGTTCCTCGCCATTCTCTGCTTCATGCCTCTTTCTATTGGCTAGCTCAGTGGGCTGTTAATAGGATTCCCTCCCTGCCCTCTGGGTAACTTCTCCAATTTCAACTTTGCCTCATATCCAAACACACACCCTCGGTATCACAAGCCCAGAAGCTGCAGAAGTCTGAACTGAAAAACCAAGGCTCCTGTCCCTTTAAGAGAGACCATGCCCCACCCCTTCCTGGGCGTGGTTTATCAGAGCCAATAGATAGGATGCAACACTAAGTGGTGCATACCAGACCTTTCAAGCACAACCACAATGTTCCAATCCCACCAAGGAAAAGTGCTTCACAGTCAACCCACATGGTCTAGCACACAGTCAGTAGTTTGTTTCCAAGCAAGGCCACACGGTGTTGTAGCGTACCGCACCCTTCTCACCCGCCCGGCTGTTGTTTTCAGGCGGAGCGACAAAACCACAGTATGTAAGTGAAAGCCGGCAATAAACTCAAGACAAATACTCAGTGCCACTAGAAAAGGACGTGAGGAAAGATTTTAATGGCCGAAAACTAATGGAGAAAAGAGGATTCCCTGCGAGATCTTGTCCGCTCTACAGTCAGATGCCACACAGCATCCACAGGGTGGCATCCTGACCCTAATAAGGGGCAAAAGGAGGGACAAGGGGTCTGACAGTGGCCAATGAGCTTCTTCGCTGTGAAACTCCCTTTGGACCATTGCAATCAGGGAGGGGCGACGAGCATCAAGGGGTGCCCCCCCTCCACGGTGCTTCCCCAGTGTTCGGAGCTCAGAGCGTCTTCCAGTCATTCCCGCCTCAACCATCCGGTGCATCAGCCGCACATGTCTGGAGTGGAGGGCGTGTGGCAATGCATAATTCATGGATGGCCAGACATTAAGAAAGGAATCGATCAGAAAGAAAAAACAGCAAGACGAAGTGCAGCGGCGCCAGGGTGGGAGGCCAGGGGGAACCCTGGGAGCTGCGCAGTCCCACGGGCCACCGAAGCATGTGACAGAGTCATGTGGCACATCAGGGCGTCACACACCCACGAGACTTCCTCGGTATCGGTCATCCAGCAAGGCTTTCACCCCATTCAATACGAAAGACTAGCAGACAGTCAGAACTCAGGATGATTTCTCACTGAAAACTCACTGCAGTCCTTCATCGAGGATATACCACTGTGCTTCAGTACAAACTTGTAAAGGTCCTTCATTAATCTATGGCGGTCTTTCAATAGAAATTTGTAAAGCTCCTTCACTAACCCACTGTGATCCTTCAATACAAACTCATAGAGGTCCTTCACGAACCCACCACAGTGCTTCAGTATAAACTCATCGATGCTTCACTAATCCACCATGGTCCTTCAGTACAAACTTCTAGAGGTCCTTCACTAACCCACCACAATGCCACAGTGCAAGTTCACAGAGGTCCTTCACTAACCCACCGTGGTGCTTCAGTATAAATTCGTAGAGATCTTTCACTTCACTAACCTATTGCAGTCTTTCAGTAGAAACTCACAGGGGTTCTTCACTAATCCACCACAATCCTTCAGTATAAACTGGTAGAGGTCCTCCACTAACCCTCCACAGTCCTTCAATACAAACTCGTACAGGTCCTTCAGTAAAGACTCCTTGCAACGGTTGCTCCTTTACAGGGCCTCCAGTCTGGCTACCCCCGTCAGTGCCTGACGAACCTTTGGCGGACCGTTAAAGAGACACTTTATGTGACCCAATGCCTGTCAGCTAAGGAGCGACCCAGCCTGATGGGGCAGCAGCAGCTGACTTTTGCCAGTAAGGCTGAGGAAGACTTTGGCAAAGCGGGCGGTGGTGATCCGGGGTGGAGGGACCAGGCTTTCACTGTGATGTTCGACCCAGAAGACCAGGGCTGAGAGCATGTGTGTTTTCTGGCATTGCCTCCCTGTTTGCTATTGCCAGTATTATCATCTCCCAGCAGATGTTACTGTCCTCCTGTCTTGGGGGGACAGGGGTAAGAGGTAAGAAAAAGAGGCTTTGGGCTCTGTGGCACAATCCACTGACAGCCAATCTGCATTCATACCAGGAGTGACGCCCCTTCCGCGTATACTGGTCAGATTCATGCCACAGGAGGGCAGGGGTACCGCAACCTGCTCTCCAGTGACTGCTATGCCTCCAGGGTGAAACGGTTATCTCCCCCTTTCCCCCTAAAATTCAGCAGGGGCGATGCTACACCAGAGTTATAGCGCCCAGCAACCGGGTCCCAAAGCGAAACGCGAAACACCAACCTCAGAGGTTTAAGCTTTTTTGGATAGAGAAATAGTTGAATGGATGTATGGGTTAAGTCAAGTCAAGTAGCTTGTATTGTCGTTTCAACCATATACAGTGATACAGTACATAGTGAAACGAGATGGTCCTACACAACCATGATGCTCCGTATGATACTAGACAGGACTACATAAAGTGTGCAAAATGTGCAAACGTTACAAACAATGAGACAGTGTCAACACGAGGTTGTGAAAATACGAGACAGCGCCGACACAAGACAGTGCTAATACGATGCAGTGCTGACACGAGGCAGTGCAGACACAAGGCAGTGCAAACACGAGGCAGACACGAGACAATAATGGATAATAATGGAATAAAAATGTTAATGGATAAGACAGGCAGAGCAGAGCTACTGGTATACAGTCCAAATGGATGCAAACTGTAAAGTGCAACAGTGCAATGGGTTGTGCAAAAAAACTCAAAGTTGTATGAAAAGTTCTTGAGGTGGTGGAATGTATTAAGGTGTGTGTGTGTGTGTGTGTGTGTGTGTATCAGTCCAGTCTCTGATTGGATGGATGGATGGATGGATGGATGGATGGATGGATGGACAGATGAGCCCAGTTCATGGTCCCACCCATGCCGTGTAGATGGCTTGGAAACTGTGCCACAATGGAAAAGACAGAAAACTCAGAAAGCAGTTCAGAGCGTTACCCATCGGTACGCCTTTCAGGGCGCAGGAAACAGATTGTTGTTTCAGCTGCAGACGGAGAGAGAAGGCTGGGGCGATGAATAATCGTACCAACTGTATTTAAAAAAGCATCGTCTTGATACGCTTGACGCTGCAATGCTCCCAGGCCGGCATGCTAATTACTCTATCTTCCAGTGACCCAGTAAAACACAGCGGGTTGTCTTCACCAGTCTCCGAGTGGCGCTCTCACCATGTCTGCCATCAACGCGGCCGCCCTGCCAGGTTCTCCCGACCGACCCACGGCCGGGGGGGGNNNCCCCCCTTAGTGCTGCACAGCAAAGGAGGAGAGCGGAATGCAAATGAGCCTCTTGTCGGGTACATGGCGTACCTTCGTCACCGTGGGGGTGAGTGCTCCGGGGGGAGGGATGGGGAGGGGTGAGATATTCTCTTCACCTAAGCAGACGTCAAAACAGGAGGAATCGTTTCACGCCGGGGGGAGACGTTTTGTTCCCCGGGGGACCCAAATGCAGCCGGCAGCTTGGAGCGGAGCCCCTGAGTTTGTGGGGCACACACTGGCACGAGCTCAGGCACACGCACAGACCCGCGCGCGGATGACGAGGTGGGGCGTGTGTGCGTGCGCCTCTGCTCTCACGTCAAGGCAGAGGAGCAGGAGCGAGCAAGATGCTCAGATCTCACACCTTCCATCACAACGATCCGTCCCGCCTTGAAAAACTTCAACACGGCTGACCTTAGAGACACACGGATCCGTGCCAGAGAGTTCCGGTAACCCTGCTGTTGCTCGCTCTAATTAATCAGACATCTCCTCCTGCTCATGTGCTTTTTATGCCGTATGATGGTACTACTTCCTGATGCAAAGATGTGGGACAAACAGTAATATATTTATGTGTTTGCTCCGCAAACCTTACAAAAAGTTTCTTCCCCAGAATTTGTTCCAAATATTCATGCCAATGTTTGTACTGAGTATTACACTCTATTATGTTCTTAAAGAAGTGTGTATAATGTTCTAAGAGTTCAGCAATCCCTTGTATCTTCTAGTATCTCATGCATGACTGTCATGTTCCTGCACATTCCTGTGAACAGAACCTCGTGCTCTCCGAACATTTTCATTTTTCCCCTTCGAATAAGTACAAGAGCCTGAATGCTGGGTATAGTTAACACAGGGGTTAGTTAACACCGAAGCCGGTTAATGACATCAACTAGCCCCATTTCTGTGGTTTCTTGAACCTGAGACCACAGTCTGGTCCCTGGTGACCCAAATACAGGCTGCCCATACACAGCAGCTTCAAATCCTCACCGTCATCTTAAACAAGCAGCAATCTCAATTACCACCAGTCAACCATTTCAACAACTGACAAATTACTACAGGTAAATGCAGTTCCTCAGAAACATGCCCTGTGAGATCTCAATACCCCCTTCCCATTTCCACACAAAATACCTAGTTAACTGGTTAATATACTGCTGTCCGTAACAGAAGCTAATTCCGGTGTTAGGGCAGCATGGGACTAGCATACCCATGCGAGTGGCCTGTCTCGTGTTGGAGCCCCCCCTCTGCTTCATTTGGCAGTGCTAAAGAAAATGTAGGACATAACTTACATCAGCGCACCGAGAGCGTTCTGCGGGAAGCTGCAGAACAACGCACAGCAATGCTGTACGGGCGCGTCTGCCGTTTCTGTCCCCCGGGTGGCGCCGGCTATTTATACCACACTGCCGCCTCCTCCCCCGGCTGCATGCCGCACATCTGTGAAGGCTCTGGCGGCCACCTCGCACCCCTTCCCGCGAATACCCTCCCCCCCCCCCAGCGCCTCAGCCAAGATGCCTTCTCTGTGAGGAGCTTCGCTTGCAAGGAACCAACCCCCTTCGTCGCATATGAGATTGCCGAACATGTGACCTGCCGCAAAGGATGCTGGGAGCACGGAGCAGCGCTGCTCTGTTCTGCTCCCTTGACTTACAGAGTAAGAAGCAGGTGACTTGCATAAGGAGGGAGGGAACTGGGACTTTATTTAGGCAGAGGAGTGGAGATGGATTTAAAACAGCAGAAAGGGATGAAAATGAAACATGAGGAGCAACACAAAGGAAAACAAAACAGGTGGCAAGTCATGGACACATTATGGTTATACCCACAAATATGCCATTAAAACACTGAGTTAGAGTTCTGACCCATTCTCATCTATGTGAAAAATGGGACTCCTTTTCCTGTTTCTAACACTGCTTCCAGGGGCCAGGAAATTGAAAAGATTTCTGGCAGGTGAAGCACTGTACTTAGAGGCATGGGGTGGGGCCAAAGCTCTAAGCCACGCCCCTTGTCGTGTGTGGGGGCGGGTCTGGCCAGGGGTTCACAGACTGACCCGTAATGGCAGGGGGAAACAAAGCTTCTCAGCGAATCGCGCATGGAGAGCCGCGGCAGCAGATGCAGGCACAGGGAAGTGGTCAGGGGTAGGGGGGAGGGGTTCAGAGTTCAGAATCTGCCAAAACGTTCCAGAGCCAGAACCCTGGCTCGCTGCTTCCTTAAAAGGCGAACTCCAGCCAAGCAGCAAGCCTTGATCTCGGCTGTTCAGCTTCAGATGGGGGAATAAGGTGACAAACCTTTTCATTTATTCTTTTTAACACACCTCCTTTAAAAGTAAATGCGGCCCCCACAGGAGGGGGCCGAAAACGCAGCCAAAGCCACCGCGCAGCATCTGCTGGTGGGAAGACAAGTTCAAAATGGTCAATGACCACAGCGGTTTCACAGGACACACACTAAACACTGGACTCAACCGGGGGGGGGGCGGGGGGGG
>JAODKF010000147.1:11240619-11279113 GCA_026779585.1 Mormyrus proboscirostris | reverse complement strand
GTGCTGATCCGTATCCGAGGGTACCGCGCCCGGGCGTCCGCTTCCAAGTGCTGATCCGTATCCGAGGGTAGCGCGCCTGGGCGTCCGCTTCCAAGTGCTGATCCGTGCTGATCCGTATCCGAGGGTACCGCGCCCGGGCGTCCGCTTCCAAGTGCTGATCCGTATCCGAGGGTAGCGCGCCTGGGCGTCCGCTTCCAAGTGCTGATCCGTGCTGATCCGTATCCGAGGGTACCGCGCCCGGGCGTCCGCTTCCAAGTGCTGATCCGTATCCGAGGGTAGCGCGCCCGGGCGTCCACTTCCAAATGCTGATCCGTGCTGATCCGTATCCGAGGGCGTCCACTTCACTCTGCTTTTGACTTTTTGACTTTTGACACTATGAACCACTCCAGTCTGAAGTAATCCTGCTCCATTTACACTCCAATTCAAAGAACAATCTGGTGCAATATCATTTGGGGCCCAAAACCGACCTCTGAGAGCCCGGGACAACCCCTGCAGACCTCCTGAGGGCATTCATTTCACTCTGATTCTAACACAAAGCACACTCACATAGCCTGTAATGCCAGGCCTCGCCCGCAGAATAGCCATTACCCCCAGTTAACGCTCAAAGCGGCGGTTTGACTGACACTCCCCTCGGACGTCTACCCCACCGTTCCCATGGCGTTACAGCATCATAGTGTCACTCCCCAGACGCATCAGTTTCGACGAGGTGAAGCTTTTGCATCAACATGGCGCTGGTTAGCCAAGCTTACGATGCTCATGTCTGTTCATGTGGGGGGGAATCAAGGATTATACCACCAAAAAGCCTTCATTCCCCCCTCTCTCCCCCCCCCCACCCGGACGACACCATTTGTCAGTTTGAAGCGAGAAGCCTAATTTATTGTTTTTTGGTAATTTAGGGATATTTTGGGATATTCTCTCTGACAGGATCAAGTCCTGCTCCACGGGGCGTGACATCACAGAGTTAACGGTCACGGAGTTCCACTCAGCTAGAGGTGGGTTTATTGTTTCTGGAAACCTATTCAAAAAGTCACTTTGGGCCCCCACCAAGCCCAGTGTACTGACTATTTCTGGCCAACAGGGGGCTCCCAATCTCATGAGGCCAATTAAAATTGAATGGCGGCAAACACCACCCCTACGCTCAGCACCTCCCCAGCATGCCGAGCCTGGGGCTGGCCAGGGGTTCAAGGAAAGGTGGCATTTAGGAACCCTCTGCAGTTCTGTGAAGCAGGTCCGATGAGAGAACGGGTAACATCAGAACGACAGATCGATATCCTTGTGGGTACATTGGGCTCAAAAAAAACACAGGGGACTTCCCAAGACCATCTTGGGTAAGGAAGTCTCAAAGCGCCAGAGAAACAGATAAGCAAGTGAGATTACTTAAAATAATTTAAATAATATATGCTGAGGGCTATTCAAGGCACATAAAAAGCCCAGGGAGCCCCAAGAGAGGCTAAAAGCTAACTGGAGACTACATCAACGCCATCCGGCGGAGGAAGAAGGGGGTTTTTCTAAGAAGCTGAAACTCACTGGAAGCATCTGGTGCAATGGCTCATGGGATACCTCCGAATGATTATGCAAGGGCTCATGGGATACCTCAGAATGATTACACGCCCCACAGCCTCAGGAGTGCAGCTGCGCACCCCCATCCAAGAAGCCTTCCCTCCCCACCAACACAGCTTGGGAAAAAATAAATAAGTCAGAGACGTGGCCCTATGCCGCTGGAATTAAAAATATACACTGCAGGTAAAAGGCTGGTCACCCCAACATACAGAGAACGGCAGACTGCCGGAAACGCGCTCGGCTCTCGGATCAAATCCGCTCCTTTCTCTGCAAACGGAGCCGTCCCGGGGTCGTGACACCTGTCTTCCCTCCTTTGCCCGTTTCTGAGGCTGACAAACAGCAAACCCTCTGCCTCTCTGCTCATGCTTCCTCCCAGTCCGCCTTCCGCCATCCTCCCGGAAGAACGATCTAGTTCTCGTGAGTGCCGGGTGACCTGGGGCGTGACGGCAATGCTTATCTGATCGTGGAGCACATGTTTGTCCGTTCTGGAGGAGGGGGTATCGATTCACTACGACTTCCTCCCCCAAAAACAGCTGAAAGCCAAGCTGATACAGGGTCCAGCTCTGTAATTCCGGGACGGAAAATGGGGTTTAATTATGGCTTCTGACCAGGGCTGAAGTGGCACTGTGAGGCTGGAAACAACAAGTGGTATTTTGGGTTGAGGAGGCGTCCAGACTCGGCGAGGAAGCACGGGGGGGAGCTGGCTCCCTGTTATCATTCCCCTCCCTACACTCTCTCCTCCACCATGTGGCCATTAATCTGTGACCGGAGCAGGTGTGGGCGTCCCCTGGGGGCCGCCCCCCCCCCATCCCGTCTCTGTTTCACTGTTCCAGGACCTTCCTGGTACCAGTCACCACCCCCAACATTCCCTGTACCAGAGAGGTATAAAAATGACCTGGGGAGACCAAGTCACATGGCTGCCTTGAGGTGGAGGAGGGGGCAGAGAGTTAACTCATGGGGCAGAAACGCTAGGACCAGAATACGGTTCACAGGCCAACAAACACAAATACATTTTCAGTTGTCTTTCATACGTGAGCTCATATAGAATGGCATCCTAAATCTCAGGGATTAATGTAAACTAAACTAAGACTGCAAGAGATACCTTCAAAGGGAAACCTTTTATTCCCACCTCCAGACACAATTGACTGCAGGATTCCCACATGGGAATCTTCAGCCTCCTTATCGATCAAACAACATTGCCATAGCAACCATACCCCCATCAGAGATATCCCCCCCCGGGCACAAATCAACTGACCAAAACAGGGAATGCAGAGAGATGACAGTCCAGCTGACAGGAAATGCATAGAGATGAGAGGCCAGCAGACAGGAAATGGATAGAGATGAGAGGCCAGCAGACAGGAAATGGATAGAGAGGAGAGACCTGCTGACAGGAAATGGATAGAGAGGAGAGGCCAGCAGACAGGAAATGCATAGAGATGAGAGGCCAGCAGACAGGAAATGGATAGAGAGGAGAGGCCAGCAGACAGGAAATGGATAGAGAGGAGAGGCCTGCAGACAGGAAATGGATAGAGAGGAGAGACCAGCTGACAGGAAATGGATAGAGAGGAGAGGCCTGCTGACAGGAAATGCACAAAGATGAGAGGCCCATTCACAGGAAACAGGAAATGCACAAAGATCTGACACCTACTGACAGGAAACAAGAAATGCAGTGAGATGAGAGGAATGCTGACAGGAAATAGACAAAGATGAGAGGTCCATTGACAGAAAATTGGAAATGGAATATGATCAGAGGCCCGCTAACAGGAAAAAGGAAATTCACAGATATGAGGCCCGCTGACAGGAACCAGGAAATGCAGTGAGATGAGAGGGCTGCTGACAGTAAATGCACAGAGATCAGAGGCTCACTGACAGGAAATGGACAAAGATGAGAGGCCCATTGACAAGAAACGGGAAATACATAAAGATCTGACGGCCTGCTGACAAGAAACAGGAAATGCAGTGGGATGAGAGGCCCACTGATAAGGGCTTCTCTTGTTTGTGAGACACTGTGGTGGCCTCTTACTACACAGCTGTTGAATCTTCTAAAACCTCCACTTTCTTTACCCTTTCAGCCTGCCTGGTGTCCTCAGGAAAGGGAGCCAGTAAAACTGCCAGATACTGTTACCTACCCATCCATCCTTCCATAACCGCTTACCCACTGCAAGGTCAGGCTCCGCCTGGAGCCTCTCCCAGGCAGCACAGGGCACAAGGCAGGGGTACCCTGGACAGAATGCCAGTCCACACAGACACACACACACACACACTTTGCTCAATTCAGAGGCACCTAACTTGTTTTTTTTTCTTATTCTGGAACCAGGAGGAACCCTACACAGCACAGAAAGAAAAGATACATCACAGTCTATTTCTATATTTAATGAGAAAGATACATTTAAATGAGCCTTTATTCTCGGTCTAACTGAGAATCAAAAAAACAAAGAATCAGAAAAGTCACCCAGGACACTGAGATATTTCTATAACACCGAGATGTGACTCTCAGGCCAGTTTTTTTTCTTACTTTAAATAGCTGGAATACCTATTATTTCTGCTGACCAGCCTTTGCTTGTTCTTGCTAAAAATGTTGAGTAATATCGCGGGATTCTCCTCCAGTTAATTGTCCTCCGACATTCCCATGGATCCGACAGACATTTGGGACGGACAGACTCGCCGCCCTTGCTGACGCAAAATGCTGGCGATTCCCAGCCAGGGCGTGACGGACAGAGAAACTCCCACTTGGGAAACTCTTTCCTCTCCTGTCCCGCCCCCATTCTTGTCTTCTTAACAAACAACGCATGCAGGATTTCCAAATGTGCCAAACAAGCGCATTTTATGCAACACAGCAGCTGCAGATTACAGCGTGCTCAAGACCTCTAAGTACTAACAGTGTGGAAGATTTTCCCAGAATTATGAAAGGAGAGATAAAAATACTTTGCCTCTAAAAACATGCACGCATCAAATGCGATGCAGTCCCGTAACAGAGACCTGCGTCTGTGCAATGCAATTTCTTACCCTCAAATTACACTTTCATGAGTCGATCCTTTTGTTTTATTCTTTTGTTGCCTGCTTTTGGTTATTTTGCCGAGCATTGCTTAAAAACAGATTAGGGTCACGCTTAAGGTACCACAGCTATGCGTGGGCCGTGGAAACAAAATCCTCAGACACAAGGATAACGACAAAACCAAGCCAAATACAGGGTGCTTCACCATCCAGTCCCCGTACGCGGAAATACAACCCCCTGCAACTTAAATGCATTGGCAGATAAAGACGAGGATGGTCCCCTAGACCGGCCCAAATAAGTCGAACGGCAGCCAGAAAATTCGGAAAGCACTGGTGGAGAAGTGCAACGCCTCATAAACCCTTCGTAACCAGGCGCGACCTTTGGCTGGCGGCCCTCCTTTGTTTATTAGTACAGAAGAAGCGAGAGACATAAATGCTAAAGTTAGCGACAGGGAAACAGCAGCACCCACAGCATATTTCCAATGCTATTTTTATCCCGTCACTACCATGGGTTCCAGGCCCAAGGGGGAAGGGGCTTCACAGCGACCCTAGGCGACATGCCCTGAACTGCAGCAGTAAATTCATATTTACCAAAATTAACCGGGAATCCTCAGTCATAAAGCCTGCTATGGTGGCAACCTGGGAAAGAGAACCATCCGTGGCAGGCACGTGAGCGGGCAGCCGTGTGGCCCCAAGACGTGGCCCACCCTGTGCGGACAAGGGAGGTTCCACACCTCAATTCCACATCCCCAGCTTCTCAGAGATGTTCTTGTGCCCAAAGGATGCTGGGAAACCCCAGAGCCCCGGCATTGCCTTTTCCATTTTGTGACTCACGGTCATTTTTCCGCTTCCTGTTTGTTTTGCTTCCCTCAGCGTTTCCCAGGAATCATCTGTAAATTGTAACCCTTCCCTCTACTCTAAGGCTGTGTCCGAAATCGCGCACTTGTGCACTTTCAGTGCGCGATTTTAGGGCGTAGTGCGTTCACACTGACAACTAAGCGAAAATTCAGTGCACTGAAAGTACCCGGATGGAAACGGGCAGAAAACGCAGTGCAGAATGAAGGACACTGCGCGCACTAAACGGACGCCATTTTGACTGTAGCGGAAGGGGAGGGACTTTCGGCAAGTTTTCATGGCAGATATTTTGGCGCGCTGGAGAACTGCGATCAAAATGCAAGTCCGTCACTTCTGGTAAGTGCGAAACGTTAGTGTTAGTTAGGACAGCACTTATCCATGGTAGTGCGCACTACAGAAGGATAAAAGCAGCCCCCCCCCCTCCAAAGCCCAGACTGATAGCATGTGATTGGCAGAAACTCAAGCGGCTGAAGACCTGTACGTATCAGTAAACAGAAGGGCATGAGTTCAAGTCCTGGGGTGGGTCACAGTACCTTTGAGGATGGTAATTACCCTAAAGATCTGCTAGATATATATATATATATATATACAGCTAAACAAATGTAAACTGGTGGCAATCTCTGCTATGAACACAGCCTTTTTGCTACGGCTGTTTGCCGTGCAGAGCAGCAGCACGGGGCCGTTCCAGGCCTGAAGCTCACAGGCATGTTACACAAGACGTCACGTGACAGATTCTTCGAGCGCTGCTGCGTAATTTGATTTGAAACAGCCGTTCGCATCAGTCACTCCATTTTGCCCTCGCAAGCGCTTTGGTCTCTGGTCCACCCCCCCACGATGGCTCGCCCCACCCCACCGGGAACCACATGGCAAGCACCGGAATACACCCCCCCCCACAACACAGAGCCAAGCTCACTGAAACGTGGGCACCCCACGAAAAAAGGCAGGCCATTCGATACGGTGGTCCTCGGTGTCGCCAAAGGCCAACCGTCCCGAGGGCCAGGTATCAGTATTTTCCCCTGGGGCGCCTTTTAAGCACAGCTCAACCCTCAAGCTAGCTGGTCCAGAGTGAATGGGCAGGGTAATGACTACACCCATGCAGCACAATAGCCATTTCAATCGGATCACATATCAGATTACAAGAGCAACAGCGACAACAAACCAGGCAACACATGAGCTGTGTGGGCACTGCAGTCACCTGGAACCTGTGTGGAAGACGCATCCCATCCCACCCACCTTCCTCATGTGCTCAGTCTGCATGTGCTCAGTCTGCATGTGCTCAGTCCGCATGTGCTCAGTCCGCATGTCCTCTTCGTGTCGCGTGAGTTTCCCTGAGGTACTCCAGTTTCCGTTCCACATCGGGAAACGTGGATTTAGGCTGATCGCTGTCTTTGAAGTGCTGTGTCACATGGATGATTTTGCCAGATGTGCATATATGTGCGCATTTATGTTTAGTGTCCTGTAACTTTAAAACACTTGCGCGGTTGCCTTTAAGAAAACGGCAGGCCCCGCGTTCTCAGTTTGAATCGCCCGCGCAAACGTATCATAACTGCTGAAAGTACCAGTTCCAGAACAACTCGGTGACTGCAGTGTTCATCCGTTATCAGAATAAACTATATGAACTGGGAATCCAGAGCTATGGTGCATTCAATTTACACAACGCAAGAGCACGTAGATTATGCTGGCGCTGTGTACAAGTGCCCTTTGACATACTGGCATCCACTCCAGAATGCCCCCCCCGCCTTGTGCACTGGGGTAGGCTCCAAGATGCCCCCCATCGAAGAACGCCATCCAGGATAAAGGACTGAAATACGGTAAATTAGTTTGTCTGAGAAAAAAATAAAGGGTTAGTATGAGCATTAGCCTTGTGCTTTAACTCGCTTTCAAAGCATTAATTTAAATGGTTGTATTATGCACAGAAACAAGCACGGCTGTCGCTGTGCTGACATTTCAGACGCCGCATGTGGGCCTCTGTGATCCAGAGAGTGCTGGGCATCTCCCAGGGCCAGAAAACAGGCGGCGCGGCCAGCGTGTGCCCTGGCGGGGGGCCCATCCCGCGTCTGTCCGAGGCACCTGACGCTCAGCACGCAGCACAGCACCAGGTCAGCGACGACAGAGGGACCCGACCACCATCTCTGTCACCACGGAAGCCACAAACGGGAAAACAGCATTTCATGTCACTTAAACTGTCACCCCTCCGCCCTAAAAAAAGACACAAACATTCCTTTAACCACAGAACGACCCCTACGCCAGATATCATTCACTTCCCAAGGCATTTGTTTACATACGCCATGGTTGTTTGCAAAAAATAAACAAAAAAGGTAACGGATGCATTCCTTGGTTGCTAACACCTACAGGAAGCTGGTAACGCTTTATGAATGTAGAAAACAGTAGAAACCCAAGCACACAGCAGAACAGCACAGAGGTATTGCTGGATATTGATGGTTAAGTCAATAGGTTGGGGGTGTATTTGGAGGACATGGCCTTCTGGGTAATTCAGTGTCTGGCATGCGATTTGGGAGAAGGACGACCCGGACTCTGCTTTCACTGTAACACTCCTGTGCTGTGAAATACAGCAGCGCTAACTTCTTCAGTTACCTCCAGAGAGAGTGTGTGTGTGCCCAAGACTCGCCACTTGAATGTGTATCTGCCATGTATGTGGAGTTGGGTGTGCATCATTGCTTGCGCCTGTGCGTGTGCGCGCGTGTATGCGTGCGCGCGCAATGTATTTCAACGTTAAAGAAACGTCAGGCGAGCACCATGTGCCAAAACACTGTACGAGCACAAGCAATATGTACAGTGAGCATCAAGGATCCCGGACTAACGACGGCACCGGACCCAGATCGGGTCTCGGCTGCACTTGGTATTTTTCTCTAGGCTTCCCACCGCGGGTCGCGGGGCGTGCGCTCCCCGCCGTCTTTCTGAACGCATGGCCATCCTGTCCCCGCACTGTCGGGCCGCCTCGCTCTCTCACTCGCTCTCTCCCACCTCGCTCTCTCCTCTGCAGAATTTGGCCTCCTTCTTTTTTCACACGATAAAACCGGAAAAGCACACGAATCCCAAAAAGCTGTTTGCGGCCACTGGAACCGACTGGATAAAAAATACATATTAGAGCACGACCAGAAAAATCAGAGAAGGAAACAAACAGATGAATTTACACAGATCTTTACATAAATATCTCCTAAACAATTCTAACCATTTATGCCGGTTGTTGTATGGCATACTAGCAGACAGACGAACGATATAATAAATTTAAGCCGGTGGGTTTGCAGATAAATGAAACTTAAAAACTTGCATCGTAATTGAAAAAAATCCCGAATGGGAAGCAGTCAGGAAATATTAAATACATGCGCACGTCCTATCTGTATGTATCCTATTGCATTTTGATGTATTATTTTTAAATGAAAGCTAAAACCATGCAGACAGTAAAGCTTCATTAATAAGAAGCTAATGCGTGCGGCAGAGGCCGGACAGGTTTTTATGTAATGGACAGGGTGCGGGGAACGGTTTGTCAGGAATGACTCAAATGATGGAGGGATCCGCTCCGGGATGGGGGGGGGGCGAGCGGGTCCACATGCGGCGGCGATTCGCGCAGTCAAACGCTGCTCTCGCCCTCGCCAGTTTAACGGGTTGATTCATTTCAACGGTAATACAGATCTCAAGCCCTACCTCCCCCTGCCCACCATCCTCTACACTTTCAGCGAAAAAACCTCGCCATCCTCCCCCGGCAGCTTCGGTGAAGGACATTTTCAATTGCAATTTCCCGATACGTCCTCGCAAAACGCCAGCGATCGATCGCCGAGGACCCCCCCCCCTCCATATCCCCCACACCTCCTCCCAGCTAATCTCGGCATGCATACACCCCCGGTAGCCCTGCTGGGAAAGCCTCCATAAATCACAGCATCTTTTCAAAGGGATCGCTCACCCGATGTTGCCGAGCGCCTGCTCCAGCAGCTCCGTCTGCAGGATATTCTGAGGCGGCGAGAAAGCCCCATTGAAATGAGATAAAACAGAGCTACAAAACTGACGCAATGTCTCAAACTGCATTTTTCCTTTTCCTCCCCCCTTCTTTTCTCCCTTTCTTCCGTGCGGCCACCTTTTTCCTTCACAAACGACACGTCCACCTGTCCTCGGTCCGCTCCCACCTCCTCGGAAACATCGGAGAAAAAAGACGGCGATCAAGTTCCATATTTCTCCCGATCCTGGTCAAAAGTACGCTTTGATAAGCAGCAGCAGCACACGGACGCGGCGTGTTCAGTCATTATGCTCCCAACTTAGAGGAAATGTAGGTGCAGGGGCCGTTTTTTCGCCTGCCTGTGGCAAAATTTCTCCACAGCGGATGAAAAAAAATAACCGAAAGAGAGAAAGAGAGAGAGACGGCGGAGCATGTTTTCATGGGCATCCCTGGCCGGAACACCAGGGGCTTGCATTTCTCAGGGCGATTTACAACACTGCCATCCATCCGCTCACTGGACGCGGACAGAGGCACGGGAGCGGCGGGCGCGATGCTGTCGTCAGGGTTTCGGCCACATCTGGCTACCAAGCATCAACTCTCTTAAGTAATAAAGGCGCAGGACAAGGCATCCTAATGCAATTACACTGAGTCTGAGGAGGGGGACTGGGATCTACACGGTCGGTGGGTGGGTGGAGGTGGATCGGGGGGGGGGGACGACAAGGAGAAGGGAGGGGGATTCTCTACAGAAATTAAATCTAATGGCTCCGACAGAGTTTACTCACAAATCACAGGAGCCTATTCCGTCAGATCCAGAGCTTGGATGAGAGTCGCAGTGCACAGAAAACGACACATTTTTACAAAAAAGAGAGAGAAACGGCGCCGACTGGCAACGACGGAATGTATACCATGTGACAACAAGCGTATAAAGATTTGCTTTGCATAAATGCTAAATCAACCCTGATCTCATAACACGCATATCGTCTGTCACTTTATTGAAAACGTATATTAAATGTTACTTATCACTACAGGAACTAATGCCTGACATCTACAAGGCCTTAGAAAGAAAGAAAAAAAATCAGAACACTAAAGAAAAATACAGTAATCAACTATATGAGGTGGTGCCAATTTTTATTTTATATGAATCGGAAATGACAAAATTACGAAAATCAAAAAAATATATATGTGTTTAGTTGTAATCACTTTCTATACGCAGGCAGATAGAATAGTCGGGAAGAGCATAAGGAGCGCGCGCCTCACTGGTGACATGCGCCCCCAGGGCACCCCACCCCGCACATCCGTGACACAGGCTGACCAGTTCAAAATCCATCAGAAGAGAGCACCCACAATATAGCATTTAATAACCTCCTTATTATCATCATTATTATTATTATTATTATTATTAAAGTAATAATAAATCACCAAAAAAAACATTTAACTAAAGTGCGTTTATTTTTCCCATTGGAAATTGTATGTAGTATCAGTCCACTTTTTCATACTTTAAAAGCCACTCGATAATTTAACGACAATTTCCTCACGACATGAGTCGAAGATTTGGGTATAAATATAAAACAATTCGGGGATTATATGCTGGGTTGCTGTGCGTTATATCACAGTTTGTTCTGCTCCACTACAATACGACAGCGCTAGGGGGGTTTACATAGAGGAAGAGAGCGAGGTTTCAATGAATAAAACCTCAAGAAACACAAGGAAGTAATTAAATTTTAATCCCAGCGTAATTATTGTTGTCTCTTCAACCTCTCCACTGTGACTTGTCCTTGAGTATCTGTGTTCATTCAAATGACACCTTGGAGACCAAGATAAATTAGACCCTTTTCAAAGTTATTTCAGGTTATAAATAGGCTGTCAGCACTTTTTGGTGAAATAGATTCAGAGTTAATTTAAGCATTCTTTAAGATTAATGAAACTGACCGTAGCTACTTATTCTGTAGGAGGTCTATTTACGGACAGCTTCCCTCTTGCCCACACACACCCGCTTCAATCATCTCCATTATCTCTTGAAATTTCAGACGAGAAACCTACTAGCATGACGACATTTCACTCCGCTGCACTGTACTGAAGCCCCCGCCGTTATTCCTCTTTGAACAAATTCAATTCTTCACAAGTTACACCCATCAGCCAATCAAAACACAGCGTTCCCTGCCGCTACGAACATAAATCAAGTTTTACCAGAAACTAGTCATTTGTAAGAAGCAGTTGCCTGTATAATACGACTAATTCATTGATTGCTGTAAAATAAGCGAATTAAATTCGTAATCAAATTAAATAATTGTTATAAATTGTTATACATTTTAAATATGGTGTTAACAAGCTTGGATATTAATCAATTAGGTGTAATACATAGCAGCATGGAAAATAATCGCCATCTATCCTGGTATTAGAAGCAGAAGAGATGCATCACAGCACAGGGAAGATACCAAACACATTGCATGCTGGGAATAAACAGTGTACACTTTCTGTCATGGTTGACAGATCCCCCCTCCCCTCCTTTATAGACAGAAAAAAACTTACAAAGGAATATGGGCCATCTTTTATTCTCTGTCTGAAACAATTTCTCCCCAAGCTGTGGACGCTGCACAAAAAGGGCCAGTCAAAGACTGCTGGACTGTTGTTCCTCTGCCCTAAAAGCAGCCCCCCTTGTTTCGGGGGCCCCTTCTAGGGACAACCGGCAGCAGGGGCTTTCAAACAGGGGCTCTTGTGGCCGCAAAGGCAAACATGCACCCGGCTGCTGTGTTTCGTGGCCCGGGGTCAGCGGCGCTCACGTTCAGCACGTTGAGGTACGTGCATTGGAGGGAAGGGCAGTGTACTGTAACAGGAATGCTGTTCCCCCAGCAGAGAGGAAGAGAAATGCATCTAACATGTAAGACTCGAGGGGGAAAAAAAAAACAGTAATGGAGGCAGGGTCTGTGTCGGAGAGCCACAAGGTGGCTGTATTCCCTCTGCAGTGGGGAATTGCGGCACGTCCATCGCGGAAACTCGCTGGAGAAACGTATGTGACAACCAAAGAGAAGGAATAAAAGACAAAAGGTGAACCACCAAGGAGGTTTTCAGTCTCCTAATCCGAGGCGTCTCCCCCCTCGTTAGCCGCGGGATCACAAGTGGTGCTAACAGGCGCATTCTCCAGATACGCCTGGTTTTCTCCATGAAGGAGAGGCGTATGGCTGAAGCGGCCCAGATGATCAAAGGAGAAAGGGGGGGGCGGGGGGGGTATAGAGCACAGCAACGGCATGGCGAACGCTAAGCCACTTTGGACAGCTGCAGGAGGAAGCTGGGAGTGTGATTGTAAACAAGGGTGTGGGGATGCAGGGGGCAGGCGACATTTGATTTAAAACTCGCAGGGCCCTGGTCACAGCTCTGGCATGGGGAGTTAGCTTGAAGCATGCCGGAGGGGGGGGTTAGGCTGGTTGCCTCGATGCAAGGTCAGCGGCAAGAAGCTCGCCAGAGGCGTGGCTGGGACAGTGGTGGAGCCAACCAGATGCCCATCCACTGAGCTAGGAGGCACATAAGCCCCTCCCACGAACCCCCCCCGCCTCCGCCTGCCACCACCCGAACAGGGGCCCGTGAAACGTTCTCTCAGGGATGCCTACGGGAAGGCAGCATCTTCTCTTGCCAGCGCGGCGGCTCTGCCATCAGGAGGATTGCTGTCCAGCAGATGGACAATCAATACAGTTAAAAGCCCACGTCTGAACTCGTGGGGAAGGAAGCAGCTCAGGAATCAAGTGACTTTAATATCCGACATCACTGCGATCAGTGCTCCAGCATCCTCTCCTCAAGCCAAACAAGGAAGACGGACACCTCCCTGTGGTCGAATTTGTTAGTGCACCAACTCCAAGTACACAGCATCACCGCGAATACAACTAAAACAGAATTCACCTGAAAGTACAGCCCATACTTATCGCCAGCACAACGACGACACAACCTTAATGTGTGTAATTTTGTTTTCGGCGCAAAAGCACAAGAAAAGCAAATTCAGGAACCAGGAAATGATTTCCTGTGATGGTAACACCAAGCCCTCATCCTGCTTCTCAGCATGGGAGCATTAGGGAGCCGAAACAGGGAACCGGCCAAGTAACACCAGGAACTCAGCAGGTATGGGGGGGCCATCAACTGTCACCGCTTCTTCAGTTCAGCTGTTTTAGGGGAACCCCTCAGGATTGAACCTCAACGAGATGGTCTTGGGGGGTGAGATCATTTGCCAGGAACATTATTTTTTGTCTCCTGTTGGCTTGCTGCCCAATTCAACAACCCCCCCCCCCGCCATATGTGCCTTTTCCTCCATGTTCTGTATCCAATCAGGAAAATTCTAGAAAACGTAGATACCAACCCCCACCCCACTTTAATGGAAAATTCTGCCTCCACACCACAAGAAATAAGATAAAAATGGGGTGGAGTCTGCAGAGGGGGCGGAGCTTAGCTCACCTGTCAACAAGCACGTCGCCTGGTTCAGGACGCTGCGGCCCCGAGCCGTTCCGGAGCGACTGCTGGCGCTGGAGCCCGTGAGGTCTGCTCCGGTCTGGCGTGGATGCGGCGACGTCCCCCGCGGCTCCCTGGGATGGGGCCGCACCCTGGAGCTTGGCCTTCTTCTCGCGGGGGGCCTCCTCCAGCCGTGGTCCCCGGGGCCCCTCAGTGGAGGCTGCCCTCTGGGCCGCAGTGGGGATCCCGCTGCACAGCCATTCCCCGGACTTAGTGAGGATTTCCTGTTGTTTTCGGCACAGGTTGCATACCCACATAACCTGGGGGGGGGAGGACACATGCTGGTTAGGGCACCCAGATCATAACATGACATAACATAACTATAATCCAGATTACTTAGAGTAATTTAATGCAGCCCGACAAAGCAGACCTTAATAATTGCCTATGCCCTCAAACCCCACAAACAGATATAACTAAACAATACAACCGATTCCTGGCAATGACTGATGAAGTCTTTCATATTGTCTATTTGTGTCACTGGGAGACAATAGCTGTCAAACTGGCAAAAAAAACTCAAACAAAAACCGTCATAAACTACAGCTGGTCCCATGAAGAAGTGTCCATAATAATTTATCGCCGCTACATGTGTAGCTCACGGATTTTAATTCCATTTTCCGAGGCACTCCAGCTATCTGAAGCTACTATTGCTAATGGCTAATAATGTTAGTGAGATAGGATTTCTGAGAAAACCGCAGAACCGCAAGAACTGATGCAAAAACCAGCCCCCAGCCACTCACTCTCATGCTGGTACCTTGTAAGATAAACACTGCACAATCGGGGAGGGGGATGGGGTCCACCTAGGTACTCCTCTACCAAGCCAGCGTCACTCTAAGTACTGAGAGATCTACAAGGACAAAGAGCAGGACCACACGCCCCCCCCCCACCATGCTCGCACGCCGCCGCAGAACACATTAGCACCATAAATCTCCAGAAGGGTGGGGAGGAGAGGGAGGGGACTCTGATCACTCTGGGCAGCCACTGCAGCCACTGCCCCCCCTCCCCCAACAGCACAGCACCCCATGGTCACGGACAGAGGAGAGCATGAGATGGTAGACCCCAGGACCATGCCGGATGCTGGGACTCCGGTCGATATGGCTTCGGTTCCGATCCAATTAAATAAACGCAGCATAATGGAAGGATAAGAACTGCCGCTGTGACATTCCCCTTCCTAAAGACCTCCATCCTTCCCGTGCACACCTCTGGTCTGGGCAGTATGTGCTCCCTCCGCGGGATCCAAGACAGACCCCAAGAAGCCTCAGACACCTGTTTGATGGCTGCAGCACCTCCCAGCCCGTCCATCACCGCACAGAAAGAGAGACAGCGAGGAAGAACAGCCGCGAGTCGAGTGCATGGCTCCCTGCACTGCTGTGTCTGGAGGGCCCAGTGGAAAGTGACAGCCCAGCCCTCAAGCCCCTCCCCCAGTCTCCCACAACGGTTGCCCCACCCCACCCCTCGTCCAACCTCCCAAGCACTGACTCACTACATCAACGCACTGCAAGGCAAACACGGCGAAGGGGACAAGGGTGCTGCCGATCTCCTGAGTCACTGAGGACCACTCCCTCCCATTCTCCCCCCAGCTTTATCTCCACCCCGCCCACCCAAATAAAATCCAGACTGTCAGGCTGTTCTCATTTGGCTACTAATAACTGTTAAAATCCCCACAATTGTCATGCCCAGCTCCGTCCGATCCTCGTCTGTGCCACGCCCACCTTGTTACCTTGCGGCGTTGATTCCTGATTGTACTCACCTGTTGCTTGTTCAGTTTAGCCTGTCATGTGTATTTAGTCCATGTCTCTGTCTGTATTCCCCAGATCGGTCATTGTGAAGTGTGGTTACGTGTTAAGCCCGTGCTGTCAGTGGATGTCTGCCCTGCCAATAAACCCCGTTCTGCCTGACTTTCTGGCCTCGCTCGCTTGCTCTCCTGCTCGCCTGCTCCACAACGGGACAAACCATGACAGAATGACCAATCTCTCGAAAGATGCACCGCAGCAGGATGTAGACCTCTGGCTCGTCCTGCTGCACGAAGTGGCGTACTGGCGAGAGCTGCCGGAGATCCACGAGGATCCCAGCTTGTTCGCCCTCACTGATCAAAGTTGGGACCTCCTACAGGGGGTTAACCCACGTACGGAGGCACACGCTACGGCGGAAATGCACGCCCTCCTGCAGCAGCTCGTCGGCTAAGTAAAGGAGAAGCTACGCCGACCTCTCGCCGGTTCAGCAGCACCCCTGCCTCCACTTACTTGCCCTGGCCGGAAAAAGAGAAGGAGGAACAAAGAGCGACAGGAAAAAGCCCCGACGCTCTTCCTGGGAGCCTGCTCTCTGCTCCCCGCTTGGGAGTCAGCCATGGAGCGAGGGAGCTCCCTGCTCCTCTGGGAAGACGCCGCTGCTGCCTGCCAGACCAGCCGGAGGGAGATGCCGCCTCCCTTAGAGGCGTACCACTACCGGCCGATGCGCCTGGCCAGTAAGGGGATCAGTGCAGTGAGGGACGTTATTCCCCGGGTCCCTAAATCCTTTAAAGGGACCACACAGAGCCAGGAGGCGCCGACCTTGGATGCGTTGGTCGAGGCGCCCGACCTTCTGCCAGCTGCCACTCCTCCGCCCGCTGCTGCAGCTTTGCCCGCGGCACTGCCCGCTTCCTCCTCCACGCCCAGGGCTCCGCCCGCTTCCTCTACCACTCCCACGGCTCCACCCGCTTCCTCCGCCACCACCCGCTGCTACTGCTGCCGCTCTGCCCACGGCATTGCCCGCGGCTGCCGCCTCTCTGCCCGAGGTGCCCGCTGAGGTGCCCCCTGTTGGCCGCACGCCCGAGGTGCCCCCTGTTGGCCGCATGCCCGGGGTGCCCGATGAGGTGCCCCCTGCTGGCCACACACCCGAGGTGCCTGCTGAGGCGCCCCCTGTCTTGCCGGTTCAGCCTGTCCTGCCCGTCTCGGCTCTGGCTGCACTGCCTGTGGCCACACCCGCGGCTCCGGCCGCCCCGCCTGCGGCTCTGGCCATCACGGCCACGCCTTCACTAGCTACCTCGCCTGCGACACTGACTACTGTCCCCCCAGCCCAGGTACTAGTCCCTGAGGAGGACCCAGACAATCTGACTGATGCTCCTACCTCCATGGAGGAGGAGCTCGAATGGGACTCCTCAGGGACTTTCCTTATGACTTTTTCTCCCTCGCCTCGACGAGGGTGATCCCGACCAGCGGCATGCCTATCGGTGTCCAAGAAGGGGAGGGGACATAGACATCGGGCTGTGGTCCCGCCCGCCCCTCCCCCTGGCTCGCCCTTGTTGGCTTCGGCTGGGGCTCGGGCCGCACCTACGCTGCCTGCAGCTCCGGGTCAGCGGTCGCCTGCGGGTCTCCCTCCGCTACCTCGTCACCCGGCCTCGGTCCCGCCTCCGACTCCGCGGCAGTCGCCTGCGGTTCCCCCTGCGCCGGCATATCGCCGGACGGCGCCTTCGCCCGCTGTGGCGGTGCCTTCGCTGGCTGCGGCTTCCCCCTTCTCCTTTCCTTTGCTGGGGGCCACTTCGACTCCTTCCTTGTCCCCTCCATCTGTCCCTCGTCCTGTCTCCTTGCTCCTGTCATGGTCCCCTCCGGCTCCCTTCTCCCTGTCGCCTGCGGCCCCTCTGGCCGCTGCCTTTCACCCGCCTGTGCTCCCTCAGACTCCCCTTGGTTCCCAGTCCGTTCCTGTCTGGTCTCCCTTGTCGGCTCCTCGTCCGTTCATCCCTCCTGTTTCTGCTCCTCCTCCTCTGGGTCCTTCATTCACTCCTGGCTCTTTTGTTCTGCCTGCCTGTGTTCCCCCGGTGTCTCCCTTCTTGATCTGTCTGTCCACGTTCCCCGTCCTTTGTCAGGTCCTGTCGTGGCTTTTGCCCTTGTGCCCGTTTTGTGTTTCCGTTCTGTTTCCTGTGCCTCGTTGATGCCTTGGTTTTGTCTTTCAGGTCCTGTTCCCTCTCCTCGTCTGTCGCCTCTCCTCAGGCATGCCCAGTGTGTGCGCCTTTGGGGGGGGGTTCTGTCACAAACAGCTCCGTCCGATCCTCATGTGTGCCACACCCACCTCGTTACCTTGTGCTGATTCCTGATTATACTCACCTGTTGCTTGTTCAGTTTAGCCTGTCATGTGTATTTAGTCCGTGTCTCAGTCTGTATTCCCCAGATCGGTCATTGTGGAGTGTGGTTACATGTTAAGTCCGTGCTGTCAGTGGATGTCTGCCCTGCCAATACACCCTGTTCTGCCTGACTTTCTGGCCTCACTCGCTTGCTCTCCTGCTCCACAACAGGACGAACCATGACAACAATACAAAGGTTTTACCCAGAACATGCCAAACAGCACAACAATCCTACACTGTACCTCACTGATTCAGCTCCTTAATGCCCTAATAATATATTGGTTATTTAAAAAACAAGGTTAATAAAAAATTATGGATAAGCAGCTACTGAAGCAGTTCCAATTGAGCGCTATATCGCAATTGTAAAATAGTAAACTAATGGATCTTCACAAGGGTATTTTTCTGAGGTAATTGGGGTTACGCCCCATTTACTCAAGGGTATAACAGAAGGATTCCCCCAATTCCTGAGCTGCCAAGCTTTCCTTAGATAAACTTCCTTGACTGGTATACTGCCTTTATCTCCAAAAACATCTTTTTTCTCAGCGTCACGCATTTTGAAGTTAAGAGGACAGAAATTTACATTCAGGTCCTCAATGGAATAATCCACTTGAACATGTCTGGCATCCCACTCAAAGGTACAACAGCGGGAACCTTCACTTTTGGAGCGCACGTCAGAAAACGCTACTACGAAAACCGCTCGGAAGAATTAGTGACCTACTGAAACAGAGCACACCGCATAAAAAAAACAAGTCGTTCCTGCCATCACGGACGGATCCGGGTCCGAGGCCGCGCTAAGGAAGCAGCGTTTCCGGACCAGCTGCTCATTTACATATTTTCCTCCCTTTTTCTATCCCAGTTCCGTCACGGACGGGTTGCGAATCACACATCAGAACTGACCTACTTATTTACACCTCCCAAGCGCGATTAGCATAATGTCAAGCCGCAGCGCGGCGCCCCAGCTGGTCGCCGCCAATCGCAGATTCCCGGGTATCCAGGTCTCCCATCCCGCCTAGATATCAGCCTCTGGAGCGGCTGCGTGTAGACAGGGACTTGTAACAGTCGGGGCTTACCGTCGATTAACAATGCATTTTGGTGCCCCCCCCCAGCACACACACCTACATATGGGCTACACACATAAGCGATGTGTGCTTCCACAGCCAGACCAAAAGCAGAACTGCCAATACGCTGGAATCATCGATCCACAATGACAGCTCAATTTTTTTCTTTTTGTAAAAGTACAGCAAACGACACAAATATTATCAGGGCGGCAAAACATTGTCAGCTGCTATGTTTTCCCCTTTTTGGTGTTATTTATTAGCCTAAACCTGCTTCGCCTGAACTTAAATGGGCGACACTGCAGTCTCTGATCGAAGGGAACAATTTGATAGGAACTCAAGGTTTCCCTCGCGTAACGCAATGTGCCCGAATGTCATTATGTCATTCATTCATTTTATTAGCCAATTAGGATCACAATCTTGCCTTGCATTTTGGGTGTAAGGTGGAGCTCAGTCGGGGGGTGGCTTTCACTGCCAGGAAAACACACGAATCAAAGACACGAATCCAGCATTAAGTGCTGGAGGACTTGGAGGCACCCCGGCAAGTTCCACGAAAAATGGCGAGGGGGGGGGGGTCTACGTCAAGTCTGCAGCCCTGGAATATGGGCTAACATATCAACCTGTCTCCTAACATACACAAGACCCAACCAAATAGTTTGTTTCTAAAACAATGATCACGACTGAAAGTTCGACTTTATTCAATCCCATAAAATCACCTGCATCTTGGAAATCCTTGAAAAACATTTTTTTAATCGTATTACCTCACTAGCTGCCATTAGCCCACGAGAGACACTAGTGTCTCGGCTCCCAGTAGCTGCCCGCGTCGCATGTAACCCACTTTCTCATATGGGTTTTTATTACGGCAGCCCAGGTAAGCACAGCTACCAGCAAGACGAATCGCTTCAGCCCAGCATGTCTGAATATAGCGCCCGCTATTCCGGAGCACACCTCACAGCCCCCCGTACGCATATGGGCCAGAAATGATCTATATGTTTCGGGAATGTTCTTTTTTTAAAAAGTAAAAAGCATCCATGCACTCTTATGTGGCAGATAGATGGGGGAGAGAGGGAGCTTGGGCACTCGCACATCCAAGGCACAAATACGCAACCCCACAGCACATGCAACTGCCTTTTAATCCCAGATACAGACACAGTGTACACCCCAAGATGCTATGTTCGCAATTTCACAGCCCCCTGTAGATCCCTTGCACCTTCAGTACTGAGAGTGAAGCCTGCATCACCGATTCAATTAAGGTAATAATTAGTTCAATTGAGCGCCTTTGTGCTCAGTTCAGACTGAAAACCTGCTCTCGCTGCGGCCGTAGGACTGGGAGCGAAGCCCCAAGACGGGAAAGAAAGACGCGCACGGAGCAATAAGATGTGAAAGGGTTGAGTCAAGGTCCCTCCGGATGCCCCACTTATTAAGCGCCTGGTGCACGGCTGCATGTTAACCTAGTTTCCTTACGGTTTTTTTTTTTGGATGCTGCCAGTGATTTACAAACAGCTTCTCCTATCATCAAAATAATTTGTCTTCAGGATTTTTTTTCTCAAAGCATGATCTCCAGACCAGATCTATATCTATAACTATATATAACCAGATATATTAAAACACAAAACACACGATGAGCCCTGCAAACGCCATTAAAGGGATCAGTATGAGGATTAATATAAAGCGCAATGTCGCCCTGCTAGGCACGAGTCAGGGTTCATCGGCAGAAATTTCCAGAGTATCAGCTGAATGCCGGCGCTGAGACCTTTTATATTCACATCCGCTTAAGTGAACAGGAAACGCAGTGACAAAGTGAATGATGGGGATGCAGGAGCTGGACGATGACCCGAATGTCCAACCCGCGGGATGATTAACACCCGGCTCAGTCACCCGCTGGGGTCTCGTACCCGGGTTGGGTCCAGGTGCAAAGGCTAAACGCCTGTATCATCTTACAGGATGTTTAAAATACCAAGAGTTATTTTTGTGCTGATGCTATTGGAAAACAGCCCATTTTCTAACATTACATAATGCCTTAATACCTTCCGGACTTATATAATAAAATAAATAATAATAAGCAATAAAGTAGTGTTTCGTCTGGGGTTTATTTCGCTTCATGTAAATGGCTCATGGGATGTTTCATTTATTTTTCCTAACACATGTTTTAAGTCACTTCAGAGAGAAAACACCCTACAGCCATGATATATATTCTTAGCTGTCATTTTAGCTCTTGTGAATTTATATCACAGCCGCCCGACAGGGAGGTTCCGGGAAAACCTTCATTCAGCAATGATGAGCCTGTTCGCAGATCGCCCTCTTGTGGGCAAAAAACGGTTATTATCTCCTATGTAATCTTGCAAAATTTAGTGCAGTAAAGTGAAGAAGGAGGCTTAGTAGAGTAATATTAATATAAATATTATAAATAAATTAAGATTATGATATTTAAATGTCCTGTTGGCTTCATCTGCTGGGAACCTCCAGCGTGCTCTGGGGCGGTACGCAGCCGAGTGTGAAGTGGCGGGAATGAGGCACCGCCAAGTCCGAGACCATGGTTCGCAGCCGGAAACGGGTGGATTGCCCTCTTCAGGTCAGGGAGGAGGTACTGCCCCAAGTGGAGGAGTTCAAGTATCTCGGGGTCTCGTTCACGACTAAGGGTAGGCGAGATCGAGAGCCGGACAGGCGGATCTGAGCGGCGTTTGCAGGCGCTTAAGCGGTTCGTCGTGGCTAAGAAAGAACTGAGCCGAAAAGCAAAGCTCTCGATCGATTGGTCCATCTTCGTCCCAAACCCTCACCTGTGGTCATATGGGTAATGACCGAAAGAATGATACGGATACGGACGGCCGAAATGAGGTTTCTCTCCCTTAGAGTGAGAAGTTCGGATATCCGTGAGAGTCTCAGAGTAGAACCGCTGCTTCTCGCGGATGCCTCCTGGGCGGCTACTCTACAGGGAGGAGGCCCCAAGACATATCTCTTGGTTGGCCTGGGAACGCCTCGGCATCTCCCCCGAAGAGCTGGTAGAGGTAGCTCGGGAGAGGGAGGTCTGGGTATCTATCCTGAAGTTGCTACCATCGCGACCCGAACCCCGGATAAGCGGATGGTAATGGATGGATGTATGGATGGATATTTAAATGTGTAATACGCAACAAAACTGATGTTTTTAATAGACCGGGGAAAGGGGGTAATATACTAGATATATTACAATAATTCCATACATTATTTATGATCACAGTAAAAACAAAATATTTCGCTCACGGCGATTCATAGCACATACTAATGTGCAAACGATTCAATAGCTTTAGCTTGTTTCTCCACTTTCAGTTCTGCTTTTCACAGCTCATTAAAAAGCCCATTAACACCCTCTGCTCTTAAAAGGTCTAGCTGGGACAGAATATAGATTTTAACTGCATACTGATTAACCGCACAATAAATATCCATCTGACGAAGAATAAACGAAACTAAAAATAAATAAACATTAACTTATTTAACCTGTATGGTTTCTATGGAAATTAACACGTAAACCTAAATTAACGTTTATAGAAACGTCATATAAGATAATATCTAAATGATATACTTTAATATCATGTAGGAAGTTCTCAAACGAACGATACTTATTCAATTATGAGTGTAGTTCATTTAAATGTGTGATAATTTCTGTAATAATGTCCGATTCTGCATAAACACACCCAGGCACTGCGTTGAAACACGACTTGTTATTAGTGAGATCTTCGACTCACATGCCACAATTCAGCAACACGCGCGGGACATAAAAATTTAATTAGTTTCTAATTTTAGCCTACAGCTGATGAGACATGCTCAACATTTGTGCATCTTTTTTATTACTGAATAACAGCGTTCAAAAACATACGTAATAATAAAAAACGCCATCTATTTCATTTAAGCCCTCAAGGATTTGCAAATACCAGTTATCTAACCATCTATTGTGTTGCTTTCGATACCTCTTCAAATAACAATACCCGGATGACTTAGTAAACCCTTCATATGCAACCATTATCTAAATACCTCAAGATAAATGTAAGATTAAAAACGATATTAATAACGTTATAATTGCGTTTTGCACTCAGTCGTACTATAAATAAATGTGGCTGTAACAAAAACGTGCCATGAAAAACATCGAGACAGCAGTCCTTCAAATAATGATCCAAAACTGCATGCTATCACTCTCAAACATATAGCTGCGCTTCTTGCATTTCTACCAAGACAGTTATGTAATTTTATCCCGGACCAGACACGACCAATTAAGCTAACCTGTTGGATTAAATCGGGACGAATGAATCACACGGAGGGCGCACAGTGCCTTACCCATGGTGCCGGTCAGATGCGCGGTGACAGAGCCGAAGCAACTAATAATCCCGACGGAGCTGCGACTCTGACAGCACGTGTTTTTCGGCTCGCAGGGTCCCTCAGCAGCACCGGCGACACCGACAGCTCAGACTGACTGCAGTCTGATGCAGCCACTCGCCTTTACGCGCCGTAGCGATCCACTCAGTCCCCGCTCCAGCCCCACCCCCGACTCTACCCCAAAGAAATGGTAGTTCAAAGTCAGAATAAAAAATATTTAGCATTTAAAATCCTGTAAAGATCCTTAATTCCTCATGAGAAGTGTAAAAGGGGGATACTTCACTATTAAATGACTGCACGAGTAAGCAAAACAAAGGCAAACTGCCGACAGACATTCGCAAGTCAGACCGCGGGAGACGCGGAGGCTCGCCGAAAAAGGACTTGCGGGCGTGAGCTGGAAGAGCTTAATCATGTTTTTGCCATCACTCTGATACTAGTTATGTCTTCATTATTAATGGATGCAGGCGCGATTCTCCGGACACCGGAGCTGATTGCGGCTTATTAAGAATGCAGAGTGTCCCCGCGCGGTGCCGTGCAGCCCAACTGTGTTCAAAGAGCGCAAAGTGCAGCGCCGGGAGGGAGCCGCTGCGTCCGGCCGGCCAGCCCGCCTTATAGGAGGAGAGGCCCGCAAAAAGCCGTATTAAAGCGCAAGCTGGCCAATTGGAGTCGAGAAAACCACCCAGATTTCTTTATCTCCTTTAACGTTTCCCTGCATCTAACATATGACATCCAGTGGTTTTTCTGGCTGCCTGAGACACAGTTAACTGGAAAGAGTGACGCTGCCACAGAAAACAATATCTCTCTTGCCACTCCTGTGAGAGGAAGTAAGACAATCGGAAAGGCACCAGTGGCCTTTTTGAATGAACTACACACATCTCACCGTCATATAGCATCCTATCATATAGCTTTGTGTCGCAAATACAAAACCTACATCCTGGCATCTGAACTTGTGACCTATCAGATCCTTAACCGCTATTCGGCCGGCTGCCCTTGAGTTCTTTTTGAAACCATCCTTTGCCAAGCCTTTCAGGGACACAGCTCCATCCCGCTGCCCAGGTCTAGAAAGTGAATCCGGTCACCTGAACGTCTTCAGGGTCCAGGGAACCTGATCCTCAACACAGCTGGACGGAGGCCACATACACAGCAAACAGACACGGGGCCCACTGTGTTGGCGCTGCCCACCCAGGTCGAACCCACACCTTGCTGCCCTTCCCAGCCTTGACAACCAATAGCCTGGATGCGTCCCAGATCCTAGCAGTCAATCATAAAAGCTGAAGCTTAGTGATCGATCTCCCCAAATTACACCTCATTACAATTAGATTCTGCTTAAATCTCAACTTTGCAAGTACAGTGCAGCACTGCACGTTTCCAGGACAACCACTGTAAAAATAAGTGGAACAGGGGAAATTTCAAGAATCTGGGGACTGCTTTTGCCCCTATAGGAATAAGACTAAGGGAGGCAATTCAGGGAAATGATGCAAAGATCTACAAATTTGCCGGGTGGACAGTTTGGCATCAGCAGGACCCGAAGACACCGAACAGGCTCATCCGAGGGCAGCCCTGCCCTGGTTCCGGAGCTGAGCTCGGGTCCTGGGTGCCAGCCCTGCACCTGCTGTGGATTCTGTAACAGCGCTGCTCGCAGGATCCCGAAAACCGATCCCCTGCCCATTCTCCTGGCACCACAAAAGGAGGCCCAGGGCACAGCGACAGCTCCCTGCCTCTACCCCCCTCCTCCCGCAGACGGGGCAGCGGTCTCTGGGTCACCCCGTCCAGCGGCGCCAAGGGGAACTAGGCCAATCTGGGATGCTCCTCACCGACCTCATCTGCAAGCCTCAGTTTAGGGCCCAGCATTCATTATGGCAGCGAGGTTTAATCACTTCAGCAAACTTCCTACTAACCCTAAAAAAGCTTCTCACATGTCTTACAAACACACTTTTAAATGTACTCAGTTTAGACTGAGCTGTAACTGCAAATCTATCTGTCCCGTTGAGGGATTCTCTGCATGGAGGAAAGTTTCCTGCTGTAAGGTAGCAAACCAGGTAACAAAACCAATAAACTGAAAAAGTAACACCAGTATTGACCAAATCCAGTGCGCAGATTAACCCAAGTTACTCTGCAGGGTGTGTGAACAAACAGATGTGGGCTGTTTCAGCACCATTTTCCCATTTGACATTCCTGTGAGTTCAGACATGCTGTTGCCTTTATTTCCACATGAATTGGTGTTAATTTTACTGCTCTGCCTATTATCATACCAAAGAAACCAGTCCCCTTCTTTTACTAGTCTAACTAATCACACACAGATTAAATAATCCTATTCCTTTTCTGGTTTGACAAATCACACATGGATGAAACCAATCCCCTTCTTCTTGTAGTCTGACTAATCACTCACAGATGAATCCAATCCCCTTATTCTACTAGTCTGACTAATCACACACAGATGAAACCAATCCCCTTGTTCTATTACTCTGACGATATCCTACTAATGGAATGAATTCCTTTGTTGAACTAGTTTTCTTAATATCCCACATTTTAACCCACTGCAAATCAAATCTTTTTCCTTTCTGGGGTAACCATATTGGGTTTTGCATCACACAGCACCTTAAACGGTTAAATGACATACTTCATAAATATTTAGCAAGCAAAATAAGAAAAGATGCTAACCACTTTGTCCTCCTGTTGCAATTCCGGGAAAGCAGGAATGCAGAACAGAGAGAGAGGGGGAGAGGAAGGTAAGAGAATGACATCAGAGTTAAATGTGTCACATGGCTACAGGAGAGACCAGACAATGGCAGACAGAACATCTCTAAACTTATGACCCATATCGAGTGCGCTCTTCGGTGGTAAAACATTTACGAGCAGTAACTAAACCTGTGAGAAAGAACGAAAAGGTCATTTGGCGTAACCAGCCAGCCAAGTGTAACTCCGGTTTGTGTGAAAGTTGACAGGCGCCCTCGTGTGATTGCTAAGTATAGACTGTCTCGTGTCTGGTTTGAGGGGGTGACCACAGAGGGTGCAGCGAAAGAAACCCGATATCACTAAGGCGTCACTGGTATTATTTATATTACTTAATAAATAAAGAGATACTTTAAAAACTGCAGGACGCTTGAGGTCTCTCTACAAAAGTCGTCCAGCCCTCGCAACTTTGAATGTAAAATAAAAATTAAGAAGTTATTCAGACTGTTTGTGACCATTTTCTAGGAAAATATATAATTCTCACCAGCAACAACAGTCCTTGGAAACAAATGTTCCTTTGAGAGAACTTTCAAACAGACCAATCAAAATAAACCCTGCGTTAATTTAACCGACATATATAAATTGCAAAGGTTAAGAACTGCGTAACAAAACTGTATTTCTTGGAAAAAAACACTATTTCTTAAGAGAAACTCATAAAGTTTCAATGATTAAATTGCTTTAAACGGAGTTCTGTTGAGCCACGTCTTCAAAACAAATTGCTTATTTATGAAGTTAAACAAAAACTCTGACCAGTTAGCAACCAAACAACCAGATCTTGTTATACGTTCCTTCGAGACAATTGAGACATTACTACTTTTCATTTTCTACTGTTGTGATCAGTTTTCAGGCTGAGCAAAGCATTTAGTTAAGTAACTATCATACATTCATATGTTTTCTACATTTATCTACATCTCCAATGCAAATCTGCGTTGACCACATTTTTAGGTTAGTAGGTCTAGCTGTGATATGATGTTTGGAGTTAAAGAAATCGGTCTGAGTTTTGTTTAATTTCAGCCCTAGCATAAGGGACAGTGTTGGGTAGGCGTCCACCATGGGCAGAGGGCAGAGTCCTACCTTGTTTGAGCGCAGGGACACACGTCCACCACACCGCGCACAGAACTTAGTTTGGCAATAAGAACAAATATGGCCACAGCCATCGGCAAACTTGGTTTTCTGGCATATTCCGCAGGTGGGCGAGCCGCCCTTTTGCTCCTGTGTCTGCTGAGCCTCCTCCCCCATCTTCTTCACCTGGTCCTTGTACACCTCAAACTGCTGGTGCAACTTCCTGCGAAGGGTCAGTGAAAGGTCAGTTAGGAGAAGCGGCCATGTTCCCATGGGGGGGGCGGGGGCACTCTGAAGCGATCGCGCTCAAACTCCACCCCAATTGAAAATCCACACCCATCCGTCCATCCAACCATCCATCCATCATCCATCTTCTGTAACTGAAAATCCACACCTCTAATGAAATTCATGTATCCCCATATCACATTTTTATATTTTAGTTATATGTCCTCCTCCCAGGCCTGGTGCAATTTCCAGGAAAGCCCACCTATACCTCAGAGGAAAGCCCACCTATACCTCAGAGGTAACCCCACTTATACCTCAGAGGAAACCCCACCTATACCTCAGAGGAAACCCCACTTATACCTTAGAGGTAACCCCATTTATGCCTCAGAGGAAAACCCACCTATACCTCAGAGGAAAGCCCACTTATACCTCAGAAGAAAGCCCTCCTATACCTCAGAGGAAAGCCCACTTATACCTCAGAGGAAAGCTCACCTATACCTCAGAGGTAACCCCACCTATACCTCAGAGAAAACCCCATCTATACCTCAGAGAAAACACCACTTATATGGGGGTACTATACTCTGCATTCTGTAATATAGTATTCCAAACATTAATTACATTGTCAAACAATCAGATACAAGAACAAGATATGTGAAATACGGTGAAATGTGTACCGTATATTCCTAGTGTATGCCATCAGTACACGGCCCGGAGAAAGGGTTATGCAATAAGTTAATTGATGTTAAGAGGCTCAGTCTGTCTAATTAAAAATGAGAACCCAATACAGCCCTTTTATCTCCAACTGTGCCTTCGGATGCAGCAGCCAAGCTCAAATATCCTCTGGATGGAAGCTCAGGCAGGGATACTCACAGATTAACGGTTCAAAACACTCACACTAAGCGCTCCTGGAGCCACACTTGTGTCGACGTGGCGCTCACGTGACGTGGCCCGTCGCTCACCCGCAGCCTCGTGCGTGGCCGTGACGGACCTGGTCCCCACCACACTGGCCATATTTGGTGGATGCACCAGTGATTCAGGTCAATGTGTTACACTGAGCACAATATAAAGGAGATGCTCAAGACAACAGGACATCAATCATATTCTGTACCTAATGCATTTTAACATCCTTATTCTCTCTGTATGAGGAACAGATGAAACCATAAATGATTCTATTCTGAAGCTCAAAGCAAACAATGCTGCTACCAATCCCTGTTTTATAGGCCATCCTAGATCCAAAAAGATGCCATTTAACCCAATTACACTCAAAGTAGACCTAGTTTGCTGGTCTTAACTGAAGAAGGCCTCACTTCAGCCTCTAGATGGAGTCCTGACGAAACAAGGCCTCACTTCAACCTCAAGATCGAGTCCTGATGAAACAAGGTCTCAGTTCAGCCTCTAGATCGAGTTCTGATGACACAAGGCCTCATTTCAGCCTCTAGATCGAGTCCTGACGAAACAAGCCCTCACTTCAGCCTCTAGATCGAGTCCTGACGAAACAAGCCCTCACTTCAGCCTCTAGATCGAGTCCTGACGAAACAAGGCCCCACTTCAACCTCAAGATTGAGTCCTGACAAAACAAGGCCTCAATTCAGCCTCTAGATTGAGTCCTGGCCAAATGACGTCTCACTCCATCCTCTTTAGGTTCTTTCCCACTATAGAAACTTTTTCAGATACTTCTGTCATGTTCCCATTGCAGGAACTCGGCCTGATTGTAGTTTCTGGGAGGTACGGTCAACCCGCATCTTATGCGGTTTTTGATTGTGTGGCATTGAATGATGGCGATTTGAAAATATATTTTTAAAAAACAGAGGTTTATTTAGACCTGGGCATAATGTTTATACCTTACTAAATGATTCAGTAGTGGTTGAAGGGAAAAATTGTTGTGTGTCCTAATGTGGTTTGATAGGCTTATATGATATTGTTTAGAGGCAAAACATTGTATAGTACAGTACAGAAGATGCATAGTACCATATTGTACTATGCGTGTACAATGTTGTTTGGGAAAATGATGCACAAAGGTGGTGAGGAGCTACAGAAGTTCCTGGTACAGACAGCCAAGAAATCTTCAGTGGGAAAAGCCCCTTTTTAGTTGAGCCCTGAGAAAACGACGGCACACTTCTGAATTTTATCCTGACCAAAGAGAGCTCATTTCAGCTTCTTTGGGGTGAGTTCTGCCTGAGCAAGGCCTTATGTAAACTCTGAGATGGCCCCTGACCAAAAAAGGCCTTCTTTTAGTATCAGAGTTGAGACCAAACAACCTGAGCGCGCGCGCGCGCACACACACACACACACACACACACACACACACACACACACACACACACACACACATTAAGCTGAGACCCATGGCGGCGTCCCTGAGCTGGGCCCCGCTCCAAACACACATCCGCTAGTCTATAACTGAGTAATCAATGTTGTTATTATTTGCCATATTGTCCCGGGCCGTGAACCAAAATCCCGCATGTATCACATCACAGCAAGCCAGACTCAGGACGGAACCTTTACTGATGTAATTAGGACACTGGGCTGGGATCCGGGTTTGAATCTTACTGTCATTCGAGCGTTCATGAGAACAAAGTGATGTCCTTCACATAAGTCACACAAACAGCCCTTCAGGACTTGTGAAACAATCAATTTAACTTTTGATTGGCAAACTATAACCTTTAAATTGTCCAGTTAATACACTGGTGTGTGCGCTTGGGACCTCAGTGCGGAGTACAGTATGCTGTACAGATTCAGGTCTCATCTGAAGACGCTAGAACACTCAACACCTGCTTTTGTAGAGAAAACACCCCACCCACTGGACCAAAGGGATACGTGTATCAAGTTTTGCCCTGCAAGTTTAATTATACTTTCTCAGGTTCCCCCCCCCCCCCCACCAACGCCACATGTGCCTCTTTCTGAGGGCCAGATGTGGGGGAGGCCGTTTCACAGTTCTGAGGTTGGACAGCAGACAGCCTGTTAGCTTATAGCCTTTTAGCTTCCCCAGATGACGCTAACCGCTATCTGCACGCCATCTTGGCGGAAGGCACGCCCCAGTGCCACAGTCCTGGGTTATGTAACTCGCACGGGTCAAAGAGCTCAGAGGCAGTTTCTACATTTACAGCAGATGATGGTGCTAGTGGTGATGGAGGGGGAGGATGCCTATAGAATATGGAGTGAATCGGTGACATAACAGGAAAAAGGGAACCAGAATCACCTTTGGGGAAGGGCACTCCTGACCTGCACGGACAAGCATGCATTTTGTATGACAGGTGTCAATCCAGTGTCGCCGTGGAAACCAAATACAGGCTGACTTCATAACGCAGTGAGCGGAGCGGGTCTCGCCCGCGTGTACCCTGCTCTCTTCATCAGAGCCGTGAATTATTAACCGGCACTATCCATTTACCGCTTGCCCCAGTGGCGCGGATAAGTGCGTCGACTTCCTCTCCCCGTAAACGGACCTTTTAGCGCACAAAGTGGATCGCCATGGCAACTATCTGTGCATCGCCCTAGCCGTGTGCCGGCGAGGTAGAGCAGCTGTTGGCTCCCGGGGACACGCCCCCTCCCTAGCGGCCAGTGAGCAGGTCTCAGTCCCTGGGGTTTTGTCCTCCGCTTCCAAGCCAGCCATAAACAGTAATTAGCACTGTGGTCAGCAGGCCCAGTATCAACCATGCGCCACGTGTCCGATGAACAATAAGCTTTGGATATTTCTTTAAAACAAACAAATAAATAACACCCTGCCCATGGATGACTTACTTCAAAAAAAGGGGGAGGGATTTTTAAAGCCCACATAAAGATCAGCTCTGACACATTAAAAGAACGAATATAGTTCTTGAAGTGAGAGCTGCCGTTCTCACGGCCCATGCTGTGTTCTGGGTGGGGAGGTTTCCAGCATAGCTGTTATGCACAGGTGTGTGTAACCACTGTCCCATGATCACCCACAAGTCAGCTTTCCTCAGCCGATATCCAAGCTTCAGAACCCAACTCCAACCTAAAGTGTCTGATCAATGATGGAGCGGGAACGGGGCGTCGTCTGGTCATAACTGTTATAACTGAGTAGTATAGCTGTAAATGATGTTTTTCCCTCTCGTCTAATCATTTGCAGAGAATAATATGGGGCAACAAGAAAAAAAAAACAGACTGGAAAATAAAACGGAAACGTTATTCTCAGTGGCTTGGTCCTTAACGTCAGTAAGGCCATTAGGTGGCTGCAAGCCAGGCCTGGGTGGGGACGTCTTCTGCCAAGGCCGTCCTCTCTCTGAAAAGGAGAGTTTTCGCAAGCTGGTCCACCGTTTGCCCGGAGCACGTGTGGGCCAGGAGGCCCCCCCTGAGGTAAGCTGGCAGGAGAGGCAGCGGGGTGATGATCTCCACAGTGCTGGAGGTGGAAGGTGAGTAAGCCGACATTTAATCATGCCTGCTTTTGGAGCGCAGCCAAATTAACACACGGGCGCCCCCCCACCCCAACCTCCAACTAACAACTTCTCACTTCTCCACTATTTGGACTCCCTCTATCTCACTCCACCTTACCCCTCGGTCTGCCTGTGACCTGCTCCCACTCTGCCACTATTTCACTCCACTTTACCGTATTCCATTGACTCATCCACCTCACTCATCTCTCACACCATCTCACCCTCTGTCCATCAGTACACCATCTCACCCTCTGTCCATCCACACACCATCTCACCCTCTGTCCATCGACTCAACATCTCACCCTCTGTCCATCAGTACACCATCTCACCCTCAGTCCATCCACACACCACCTCACCCTCCGTCCATCGACTCAACATCTCACCCTCTGTCCATCAGTACACCATCTCACCCTCTGTCCATCGACTCAATATCTCACCCTCTGTCCATCCACACACCATCTCACCCTCTGTCCATCGATACACCATCTCACCCTCAGTCCCTCTCATTCTACTACCATCACACACCACTTGATCCTCACTCCACCTCACCCTCCCACTGTCTCACTTACATGTCAGGGGCATCGGGGCACCAATCTGCTGTTAAAATGCTGTGTGAGCCTCCACTTACACACACCTGTATGAATGCACCGCATTCACCTGACATTTTTATCCAAAGAGACTTACAATGCAGAGAAGGGTTCCAATTGCTGTGTTTCTGCTCCCGGGATGTGAACCCACAACCCTTGCGTTGTTAGCATAATGATATACTTGCTAAGCTACAAGCAAGAAGAGAGGCCCCTCTGTTTCATTCTACAACATTCGTCTCAAACTAAAACTGAAGTGTCTCCAGGACAGAAGAAAGCTATAACTTTCAAAAACAAAAATGTAACATGCTGTTTTTTTTCATCTGAATGAAGCACCTCTGATATGAACACTAAGTTGCTCTTCTTGCAGCTCTATACAGGAATGTACGATGTGGGTAAACATTTCACATTCAGTGGATAATAAACACAGTAATATAAATATGTAGCTAAATATGTTATGGACAGCCCGGAATGCTGAGTGTGAAATGACAGACATTTTAGACCCTTGGGTTTTATTAAGTGTGGACCACGGTGAGTCTGGGGCTCATGGGACATTTACTTACACAAAAATGTTCTGAGGGCAGAATGAAAAATGGCTGGATCAGAGAGATAACCAATCAGGTTGCAGAAGAGGTGGGGCAGCTAGAGGAGGCGGGACCAAGGCATCTGGTCGGTCCCACCTCCTCTATAATCAGAATGGTTATCAGTGATTTTTCGATCTACCCTCAGAACTTTTTGCTGCGCTCACGGAGTCATACTTACGTTTCTGGCTCCCTCTCATTTTGGGACCTTTGCTGTGGCTGAAGAACGTTATTTACCAGCTCAGTAATTCCGCTAAAGGGAAACCACCTGTTCAAACAAGCAAATCATGTGACCAGACAGTCAAGGGGAAATAAGTAAACAAACAAATAAGTATTCCAGCTGCATAACTCCTACAAAGCTCAGACCATTACGGCATGAGGGGGTGTGATGGTACCATCAGCTTAGAGCACTACAGATACCATCAGTGGTAACAGAGATATCAAGGACAGCAGCTGTATTTTTAGAAAGGATGAAAAATGAAACTTTCAAGCAGGAATTCTACAGGCAATGGAGATGGGAAGGTGCGTTAAACTGCCAGCCGATAGCAACAAAGCAAAGAAAACTACAGACCCAACCCCCTTTCTCCTCAGTAAAGTGGACATAAATGTAAACTGCAAAGAAGATGCATCCAGTCCAACATGTGGATGAAGTAAGAAGCCAAGAGGAAGCTCTCTTAAAGCCAATCAGAAGGCAGATGACAGACAGAGGAAGCTCTCTTAAAGCCAATCAGAAGGCAGATGACAGACAGAGGAAGCTCTCTTAAAGCCAATCAGAAGGCAGATGACAGACTAAGTGCAGCCAGGTACCAGCAGGGGGGTTGTGTGTTTTGGAGACCAAGAAAGCCACAGGTAGCACAATGCGTACAGCAAGGGGGGAGGGGGGGGAGGCGTCAAAGCCTAGAGCACTCTGGGTAATTTGTTACTTACTGTGCTGGCTGAGGCTTTTGTTCTTCCTTGACCCTAAAAAGATAAGTTTGCACAGCTCAGTGCACACGACGTAAAAAATGGACAGATGAAGTGAGTGACGACAGCAAAACCGGAACTGACAGCGATGGTAAACAGCGATGGTGACAAGAGCGATGACAATGATGACCACGATGGCGACTGACTCAAGACAGGAACCCTAACGCTGAAGATAACGAACAGTATCAACACTCAAAGGGAACCTGAACGTTCACCTTCCTGGGGCATAATTTCTACGGCGCAGCTGGCAGGCTCAGTGTCAGCTTAGCAAATAGGCAGCGTGGACATACGGCTGACTGAGGGCTTTCCTGAAGGACCGAACTACCGGCCCACAGCACAAGCAGCTCCAAGAAACAGCAAGTGCATCATTTAATTAGACTGGAACTCCTCAATTCAGCCCATTAATCAATAACCTAATCAAATAAATGCCTCCCTCGTAGCTAAAAAGCTAAGCTGGGCCTCTGCAATTTGCATTTGACTTTTGCATTATTAACAGACACAGTAGGTTTATCGTGATCTCCAATGTACTTGACTCGGGCATGCCTTAAATAGATTTCCGTTCACAGCAGGAAAATCAAAAGTGACCAGTACACAAAAAACTGCGATTGTCAATTCAAAGAATAGTTTAAAAGAGACAATGCCCTCACAGTACAAAATGTACCTGAAATGTGTTGTTTTATCTTTCAAACTGGACAGAAGCTAAATGCACATTCGATCCTCACTCCTCCATCAATGAGCAGCATCACACACAGTACAAATTGTGAGCTAAGCTCGACATCTGGCACCCATCTGTACTAAGGTCCGTAAACATATGGACTGTTAGGGCATCAGCTATATTGCACAACATTTCAAAATGCTAAGTATAAAATTCAGAAACAAACACAGAGTGTTTTGTATATGCCTAATGTATATGACATATGCCTAAAGGTAAATAAAACTTATGTAAACAGTACAACTTTTATTCACATAAGTTTTATTTGTGGCAAAGCTGGCTTTAAAAACAGGAGATGGGACGGAATTAATATTTTCGATACAAAAGGCTGATAAATGTAGGAAGTGATGAGTAGCTTTTGGTAGTAGTCTCGAGGATACAGTATGGCTGTTTCCTTTCAGCGTTTACGTATACAATTACGTAAGTCGGAGTCGGAGTAGAAATTGACACGTACTATACCGCCCCCTGGTGGGCACAAGTTACATTTTTATTAAACTTTCAGAAATTTTGTCAGTTTCAATAGTAGTGATTATAAACAATTTTAAAGGGTTTTAAGGGACAAGGGGTGCAAGTGAGCATAGCATTCAGGCAAAGATGCCAGTTGTCTGAAGGTGAGGGCTGTCTTTTGGTCTCAGGTTAGTGGAAGCGCCGCCTTGTCAGCACTAAAAGACGACAGAGAAGTGACCCGCGATGCCCTCACAGAGGTTGGGCGTCTCCCAAGCATGTCCACAACACTGTGATCTCATGGATTTTAAAATCAGATTAGCGCGGCTCCAGACTGCGCTTTTCAGGTGCACCAGACGTGACCTGAATCCTTGGCGCCTTCAGAGACAATGCACCCCTGTCCACACACACACACACACACACACACACACACACACACACCCCGAGCATACAAAAAAAAAAACAGGCGGTTGGGAATTATGACAGTGGAAGCACCACACCTAGCACTCAGGAATTATTGAAGGGATGACTATGTTCTTTCGGGCATTCGTGTGTTGACCTAAAAGGACCTTTTCCCTGTTTGTTTACCTGGTTACTCACTAAGGAAACCCAAATCCAGTTCCTTCCACCAAGAGTGGACCCTGTTCACGTTTTTCCTGTAATATCACTCAAAATGACTCAGCATACAGTAAAATGGCATACTGTTTGCATGAATGGAGACCGTATCGGGGAATGGAAAAACAGATACTTTTAGTTACTCCAACTCCAGGAACGGCTCTTCTCACACCTAATTGACCTCCGAATCAATGATGCGTTGAGCGCCCCATGCAATAGCAAAGTGTGTCCGCAAGATGGCAACAGATAGGAATTTTTGCCTATCAGAGAACCAGTCTTCTTAACGCAAACGGTAAATATTGAACCTAAAACGCCGGTATATATGACAATCAAGGCCATTCATTCAATTCGATCACGTCTCGGCTGGATGACAGCAATAGCAAACTATTTAAAAATGTAACTAAAAATAAAAAATACACGAAAATAAAAGGCATCAGTCTGTCAGTGGTGATCGATGAAAATCATGACATTTTACACGAAAAAGAGGTAATTACGCCCAAACTTCTTCTTTTAACCTCCGCGATATTTCTGAATGTCCTACTTCACCGGGTGATAAAAAATCCCTCCAATCCTATTCAATCTGCGTTAAGGGTGTCTCGGAATCGTACCAAAGCATGAATTTGCACAATCAGCTATTGTAAGCTGGCAGCTGTTAGCATAAACGCATGTCTATTTATAGATGGCATTCTCCTCATTTTAATATCAGCAGTTCAAACTTCCTATAGATGAAAAGAAGCATCATTACTGCAGCGAGGTCAATGAGCTAGATGGTACGTCGATATATTGAAGCATTAATGTTAAAAATATATGGCCATAGAAAATGGCTTTCTGTTAAAATCAAGCTTTCGTGAAACACAAATGGCATCGGTACTCACTCTCACACACACACTTCATACAGATACACACTGCTACACTCTTACAACATGCACAGACACTCTAGCAGCACTTAGGTAAACACTACTGCACTCACAGTCGTAAAATACACTGAAATGCACAATCACAAACACAACTTTACACATACAGGAGTGCAGCTAGAAATTCTGGGAACCCCAAGCAAATGTCACCTCGGGTGTCCCCCCCCCCAGCAGATTTTAACAATCAGGCCCCAATGTTAGATTTTGGGGCCCCCTGACTAAGCCAGAGTATCCAGGTCCCTAGGACACCCTGCACACACAGCTGCACATCCAGAGCCATGTGCCGTATTCAGCCTTTCATGACGCACTGAGAGGAAGTCGCTCTCTCTGCTGACACCCCTCTGCGTAGCATCTGTCCTTAATTCCTCATATCTCTGGGTAATTTAGTGAAACAATTCAGGTTAATTACCTCGCTCAAGGTCATAAGACTGGCACTTAAAGCGTACTCTACCTGTAATCCCTATAAGGTTATTTTAATTATAATAAATGATAATTTTTTCCATTAACCACTTTTTGGAGCCTTTCCCAGGAAGCTGTGGCACTGAGGAGGGGACACGCTCAGTAGGAATCCACATGTCTTGGGGCTGCGGGAAAAAAAACAGAGCACCTTGGGGATGCAACGACAAACATGAGAAGAGGCCGCAAACCACGCACAGAGCCCGGGCCATAGGCCACGAACCGCGCACAGAGCCCGGGCCTTAGGCCGCAAACCGCGCACAGAGCCCGGGCCTTAGGTCGCAAACCATGCACAGAGCCCGGGCCATAGGCCACGAACCGCGCACAGAGCCCGGGCCTTAGGCCGCAAACCGCGCACAGAGCCCGGGCCTTAGGCCGCAAACCATGCACAGAGCCCGGGCCATAGGCCGCAAACCGCACACAGAGCCCGGGCCTTAGGCCGCAAACCGCGCACAGAGCCCGGGCCTTAGGCCGCAAACCGCACACAGAGCCCGGGCCTTAGGCCACGAACCGCGCACAAAGCCCAGGACCTTAGGGCGGGAACCGTGCACAGAGCCCGGGCCTTAGGCCGCAAACCGCGCACAGAGCCTGAAGGCTCAGACGTATGACATTGGCGTCATTCACACTGATCAGCTACCCTAAATGTGTGTTACGTGTACAACACTATAAGGCTGACCGGTTTTCTTCTTGAATACTGCTCAAACCCCCTGATGTCTGACATAATATCCTTCATTTTCCAAATTAACTATGAGGTGTGGGGGTGGGGGGGCAGCCATGGGTGGCTTCTGAGATCCGGGGGTCAGACCTTCGGTTCTGTTTTGTTCTGAATACTGTCCATGAACGCCCCCCTCCCCCCGGAAGTGCCGCAGGAGATGGGATCCCGGTAACGAGCAGGAGGCACACCCAGCTCCCGTCACGCCCAGCTCCCGTCACACCCAGCTCCCGTCACGCCCAGCTCCAGTCACGCCCAGCTCCAGTCACGCCCAGCCCCCGTCACGCCCAGCCCCCGTCACGCCCAGCTCCAGTCACGCCCAGCTCCCGTCACGCCCAGTTCCCGTCACGCCCAGCTCCAGTCACGCCCAGCTCCCGTCACGCCCAGCTCCAGTCACGCCCAGCTCCCGTCACGCCCAGCTCCCGTCACGCCCAGCTCCAGTCACGCCCAGCTCCCGTCACTCCCTGCGCATGGCGACACCCATATAAAATGACTGGGGTCTCATTACACCACAAGCATGGAGAGTAAGGCTGTGGTTATAAAGCAGATCAACAACTGAATCTAGTTACTAATTCAAGTTTTTAAAGTCATACTGAAAAGAAACTTTTGTGGAAAATGAAACAAATTGAAATCCATTGATAACTTATCCAATGAAGTGAGGGGGTAGCCAGGGGAACAGCTGGAGATTATGCCCCCCCCCCAACCAATTTAATGGATTCTTGGGCCCGGATAATAAGGGGTGGGGCCCCAGAATCTCC
>JAODKF010000147.1:11143122-11171436 GCA_026779585.1 Mormyrus proboscirostris | reverse complement strand
ACTGCTCTTTTCATAAATTTGTACATTTTCTATCGGTTAGAATAGTAAGTCAAGGCAGAATAGTGAGTTTAATCCCCACATGATGTAGCACTGTAATTTTATAGATGTGTCTACTTCATTAAGGTTCTAACACAATTCTGCACCTCAAATAAAGCATACAGTTCCAAAGAAGCAAACTTATTGTTCACATTGTTTGAATTAAAATCTCAGTTTGCATCTGCCTTCCTACACCCAGTAAATCCAAAAATATAATTTTACATGTTTCAAAAATAATAGTTGTTCATATTAGCATAATGCTGCACAAGTATTGTTCCATCTGCAGTGACCTTGTTGGCAGATGTGCTGTTTAGCATGTTTAGCAGATTCAATGACGCCCTCATCAAAATCACATTTTTACAATCCCTCAGTCGCTCCTGACGTGGGAATTCTGACATGGTCAAGGGACGAATGGTGTCAGCTTTACAGGGGTCTGAAAAACAAGCCTGCGGAGCAGAAAATAGCCCGGCAGCCTTGGCAGAGCAGACGTCCAAGGGCTTGATAACGGTGACACTTGTCTGTCCTCCCACATCTCTTCACTTGATGGTGTTTGCTGTTTCCATCATGATCATCAGGTAAAAGACAGTTGAAAGCATAAGCTTCTGGGTGCATCATCACCTTCTGCTTTATTCAAGTACATAAAGCATCAAGGTAAGTTTTTTTTTCTTTACTTTTAGTCCATTTATGCAGTGACCATATTCTGTATGAGGCATATATTGGAACTATGGACACTTAAAAGAGCACAACGTTCTTTTTTGTGATTAAGTTTATTTAATATATCCTCTATACCTAAGCTGTTTGGTCATATTAAACATGTACTGGTTTTAAGATTTGCTTTAGATTTTTTTTTTATACCAAAAAAACTCTTCTGCCCTATTGAAACGCTCAAAATATGTAGCCAATCTGAATCCAGGTCCAATAGAAAGCGGATCAAGTTAATGGGAACCTTTTATTTACAGATTGTACAGTTATGTGGGAATTCCGGATTTTTTGCATTTAGAGGAGAGAGTTGAGCTTACCATCATCGTAGAGGGTCCGTGTCCCGGGAGCAGTTTGGGTTAAGGGCCTTGCTCAAGGGCCCAAAAATGATATGATTACTCACACAGTCATGGGTTACAAATCAGCCACCTTTCGGACAAAGGCACCGATTCTGAGCCCACATACCTGCCCAACTCCTTTGGGGAGAACATGGTGAAGAAAAGAATCAATAACGCCGTAACGTGCGGCAGACTGAGGCTTCTTTCAAGTGAGAACGACACCCTTATATTAAGCACAGGTTATATTAAACACAGGAATCCTATAAACCAAAATGATATGGTGGGGAACCATGGAGAGGTTTAACATCGGACTGTAAGGTACACACACGGTTGGTAATTTATATTCGGCTAAAGACATGCAAGGATTGGACGGGGTTCACACAGGGAAACATACATGCAGGTGTAGGGAATGCAGCGAGTATTCACAGTAACACAAACAAGGGGCTTTTTACAATTACCCAGCATGCTCGGGCACTGCGATATGCTTTTGTGGCTTCGTCGGCCTGATAGGTGAAGATGAATATATTTTAGATTACTGTGATTTAGCAGAAGACAAAATATTTTGGGAAGAACGTTGGCACTGAAAGGCACTGAGAAATAAAAGTTGAAAAAGTATAACTGCTGAAAGGGTTTGCGTTGTCTGTGGCTTTTGCAGTGCATTCCTGTCTCTGCATGAGACCATAAGAATGTGCGAAACATAAACCATACATCTTACACAATACCACAAGCAGTATTAAAGTATCACTTCGAAAGTCAGTATTGTTATTTCCACTTGCCAGCCTTCATCAAAGCACTGCATTCGTGTGTGAAAGTCAAGTTCCAATTCCTTGCATCTGTATTCAGTGCATATACTGTAGGAAGAATGTGTTTGTATGATACTGTGGTTGTATACAGAATAAAAGCTCTGAGAGCCTGTAAAATATCACCAGTTTCCTGGTCCCCATAAGGGACAACTTAATTTAATAAAATCTTTGGTGGCAACGAAAAACCTAAAAATGCAAAAACTCTTGTATTTTGCTTGGTTACTTATGGTTAGGGCTGGGTAGGGGTTATGGTTGTCTTAGTTAGCGTTAGCATTTTTCCCATAGAAATGAATGCGCGGTCCCCATAAAGATATGTTTACCCGACTGTGTGTGTGTATGCGTGTGTGTGTGTGTGTGTGTGTGTGTTTTTAACTCTTTTTAAATTTGCCATTAGAATCTTATAAAAGCTTAATCTTCTGAACATAATTCATCCAGTCATAGTTATATAGCCATATTGTCAGGCCCTGATCGTCCGATCCTCCTGCGTGCCACGCCCCCTCGTAACCTCGTGTGGAATCCCAGTGTGTTCAGCTGTTTCGAGTTGCTGTCATTAGTTCAGTGTACTTAAGTCTGCGTTAAAGTATGTTTCCCCAGTCCGGTCATTAACGTTGTAACGTTGTTCTGTGTTCCTGAGTGCTTTTCCCGTATTAAATCCCGTGTTCCCCCGACTCCCTGGCTCCCGCTCGTGTTTCCCCTCTCCGTGTGCCACAACACATATTTACATAATACAACAATCAGGTGATGTTTTCATTCCAAATCAAATTCTAAATTCAAGTATTTAATTCTCGATTTTCATAAAATCCCATAAAGTTACCCAAAGTAACTTGCAGTACAAGAGCCAAAACTAGAGAACAGGAAATGTTTTTGTCGATTGTCTGGAGCTATGCATGCATTCTGCTTGTTCTTTTATCTACCCCCCACATGTAAGTCAGAGAGATGAATTTCCCAGGTACTCTGGATATCTCGGTTCAGCAAACAAAGCTTGACAGGGTGAATGGAACGAAGGCATCGGCTCTATGGAATCGCAAGGCCGCTTGAACACAAAATGAATGTATCCTGAAATAATTGGAAATGTGATCAAATACTTACAAAACCTTCTCGGATTCGATTTTGAAGGTGATATGAAAAATATTTTTAGGCCACCGAACGAGTGGGATCATTGTCTCATTTCTAGGTGAAATGTCAGCCTGTTATCAGTGTAGAGAAGTCTTTCAGTGTTATAAACAGCGCATTCTAAAACATAACGCCATTGCCACATTTAGAATTTCTGGATGCTTGATGCTTAACCAAGGGATAGTTAAGCTCCAATCCCAGCGGAGACTTTCCAGTTCATGTAAAAGAGGGAAAAGTTACTGTTACTACTGATAACCTGCATCAGCCCCTGTTTCATTATTTGCATATATGATGTGCTGTAAAAACAATAATTTCCATTCTCTGTGTGTTTATCGAGCATAATTACGTAGCTTTCCTCAGTTATACATCTAGTAAATGAAAGCAATTCAGGTGGCGTATTTGTCGTTGACAGATACTCCACCTGTCATCCTGACTCCACCCATCTTACCAAACTGCATAGGAATGACAAAATGAGGGTCAGGACCTCAGCTGGCGCAGAGAGGTCAAATGGGGACAGTTCACCTGGATATCCCGTTATCATAACACTTAAATGATGCTGGGTGTTTAGCTCATAGGGTCAAAAGCTTCTCTTTGGGGATAAATTGAGTTAAAGAAAGTTCTTTATGGGACCTTAAATGTTTTAGTTAAGATTGTATGAAAATAGAATTTAGATAAGCTGCCTTCTGATTCTGAATCTCTGATGGTAGATAAAATAAGCGGGACGCTCTTGTAACCGAGCAGCATGCTGTGTTTCTTTTTTATATATATAGTCACCGTACTCTGACATACTCTGGTAGAACCGCTGGAGATTCTCTCCTTTTATTGTTATGACTGAGAAGAACAGAAACTAAAAAATTCCCTTAGCGAATGCACTTCTGACAACAGGATATACTGAAAGATATAGCCAGAGTGAGTGAGCCATAAAAGTATTAAAAGACATTAGTGAAATAGTATGTACGCCTGACCTGAAATATATAGGCTCCTCTTCGACACACTAACATGAGGTATTGGGACTATCAGAATCAGGTTTAGGCCAAGTGTAGGTGGGGCATATACAGGGAATTCATTTCTGCCAGTCCGTGTCTCTCAATACAACAATTATGAACAAATCATGAACAAATATAATAGCTACTTGAGATAAAAGATGTGTAACAATTTATTAATGATGAACAAACATGAGATCAGTATTTAACTAGTGTTATTCATTACTTGTTCCTTCAGTAGTTCACAAATGTTAACAGAATTAACAGATATAGTAACAAACATAGTAACTACTTCGGATAAAACATCCATCACGATTCATTAATGGTGAAATAACACACCGGACCAGTATGTAACAAACACGTAGTTTGTGTTTAATTAATACATAAGTAATAGTATAGGTCTATATTATTTGTGCCCAGTCAAGTAAAGTGTCACCTAAATATTTAAAGTTTAGTATTTAAAATTACAGTGGCTGCTAAAATCAATGTTGTATGAAAGGCCTTTTGTGATTTTGTGTGATGTGGTGATATGACCTACTGCCTCACACCTCTAAGGCTGGGGGTGCAGATCCTGGCCTGGCTCCCTGTGGGAACTTGGCATAGTCTTGCCGTGTTTCTCTTATGAGCTGGCGCAGGGTTAATAACAAAAAAAGGGATATCAGGAACAGATCTAACCCTAACAAAGGGCAATTTTACTTAGAATGAGAAAATGCACAGATGCACTTAGGGCAATGGGCAGTCTGGACAGTAATTACTCAGATTGCTCAAAGAAGATGAATGAACACCCAACGAGCCAGACCGAGAGAGAGAGCAAGCCTTTTATGCTCCTGAAGACTAACAGCTACCAAGTCTGTATGGCGGTAGTAATCAGAAACACCTGATCCCAAAAGCAAGGAGCAGAAAACGGGCAAATAGAAAAAAGGCAAAACACATCACAAATACCTCTAGGGATGTCACAGTGGCACAGGGTCACCTCGAAGGACACAGACGAGATGTGAGCGTGTTGATGGAGTATCAGTTGAAAGTAAAGCATGTGCTGTCACTCTCCTTGCCTCTCTGTCTGTTCCAGCATGGAGAACATCACTGGAGTCTATGCAAATGAAACCGATTGCAGGGAAGTGCACATCCCTAATGAAATCTTCTTCGCCATCGCTATGGTGAGCCTGGGAGAAAATCTGCTGGTGGTGGTGGCCGTCATACGGAATAAGAACCTTCACTCCCCCATGTACTGCTTCATCTGCAGTCTGGCTCTCTTCAACACCATCTCCAGCCTGTCCAAGACATGGGAAAATATCATGCTAGTCTTCACCAACACAGGCCACCTCAACTCACGGGGGGATTCAGTGCTCAAGGTGGATGACGTGATGGATTCCTTGCTCTGCATGTCCTTCATCGGGTCTATCTCCAGCTTCCTGGCCATCGCAGTGGACCGCTATGTCACCATCTTTCATGCCCTGAGATACCACAACATCATGACCATGAGGCGAGCCAAGGCCATCCTTGCAGCCATCTGGACGTTCTGTGGCTGCACCGGCGTGGTCATGGTAGTGTTCTTCCACAATGTTGCCATCATGATGTCCTTTATCATCCTTTTTGTGTTTGCGTTGGTCCTCATCCTCTTCCTCTATGTTCACATGTTTCTTCTGGCCAGACATCATGCCAGGAAGATTGCCTCCCTGCCAGGTAGTACCAAGCATCACAATCTGAGGGGGGCGCTGACCCTCACCATCCTATTTGGGGTCTTTATTGCATGTTGGTCTCCATTTTTCCTCCACTTGCTCATCATCATGGTATGCCCTCAGAACCCATACTGTGAGTGTTATCGATCCCTCTTCCAAATCCATGTCATTCTCCTGATGAGCCACGCTGTCATTGACCCAGCCATTTATGCCTTTCGGAGTGCAGAGTTACGAAGCACCTTCAGGAAGATGTTCCTCTGCTCGTATTCCACGCTGTGCCATTAAGTCGATCCAGCAGTGACATCTTCTCCCATCATCGTTTTCAAAACATTAATTTGAGTCACCAACACTAATATGGTGTTCAACATAAGAAAGAGGAGATTACGTCATTCTTTTAAGTTTTTCTTCTTTGCGGTACAAACCTATATGCTAAAAACACACTGGCAAGGAATTTTCTTGAAATATACCTCCCAAATCAGGTTACAATTACGACTGTAAATCAGCACCGGCCTGATCAGTATCACGCTGCCTCTGCGCTGACAGCGAGCTCACCTGACTCTCATCACTTTGTCTGCTTTATTGTCAATGCTGCAACTTTTTAAGATGCTGCAAAGGGGCGCAGGGTCCGTGCAATTCATAACAACGTCTATGCACCCAGTGAGACCAGTGGGCTTATTTATTGGGAATCCTTGAAGAAATGGTGTCATTACCCAGTGCTCACTCCCTCGCAGAGTAACATCTTTTCTGAAAGTCCCCTAGACGGGGCACTTTGTCAATGACAGACCCTGAAGCCAAGCACAATCTGTCCTGTGGCAGACTCGATGGAAGCCAGCTATTTACACAATGAATATGAGATTAAACCTCAAAACAAAATTTAATTATTCAGTCATCTAAATACACAGAGATGCTTTCTATTCTAGGCTGGTTTTAATGCAGGGGATATAGCCCATGTTCACAAACGTCTGTGTTAACCTGATGCAGAATATCACTGCAGTGGGGCGCCAAGGAAATATTTTTTTTTTTTCGTGACATAACTCATCTGACCTATGAAAATCCCCCACAGCTCATATGGCATGAAACTCCTGTTAATTTGTTTCATGGTTCGGAACAGCGTTTCTGTAATGAGTTAAGCACTGTCTGCTTCAGGACAAGAGTGAAGGTTTCTTGACAAACTGTATTGTGTTGCGCGTTACATTTAAATCAGCCTGATTCTTTGGAGATGATGAATTCATTAATTAGACCGGGGGTGAACACCGTGGAGCCCCTGAAGACGTATTTGTGATTAATGATGACTGTGTGTAGCACACTTGTGCTCTGAATGAGTGTGCACATCAGCTGACTTCACCAGGCCGGACAGTGTCCGTGTCCCTCCCCAGCACCTGCAGATTTGCGGGGCCTCGTATTTTTCCCCGTGTTTGACATGTTCTCTGCCTGTTTCTTTGGGTCTGCACCAGGTGTGCTGGTTCTCCTGCACAATCCCAAGAGATCTTGCTCGGGTTGACTGATGTCTATAAAGCAGTGTTTCCCAGTCCGCTCCCTGGGGATCCACCGACCGTCCACATTTTCGCAAAAAGCAGGGAGATGGGAGGGAACGAAAACATGGACCGTCTGTGGGTCCCCGAGGACCGGGTTTGGAAACACAGCTCCAGGGAGCTAGTGCATGTGTTTGTGCGGATTGGATGGACTTACGTCCGGGTAAGCTTACGCATTAAGGTGCCCCTGCCTGCTCTATGGCCACTGTTCCAGTTCAGTATGACTCCCATTGGATTAATGAGAATGGGCTAATGGGCAGCGACGAATCCTGTGGGCTCTAGGCTGTTCAGTCTCTTTATAGTACTTTGTAAACCACTCAGTACCCTCGGAATATTCGGTAGCAGGTTTAATATGATTAATGACACTCAAATTTACAACAAAATATGCAATTCCATCAAATTCTTTTCTGCCTTTGTCCTAAAAATTCTGTGAAAACATTTTATGACCACATTCATTAAATTTTTCTGTGCATTGAATGCATCATCGTACAATATAGATTCATTTTCTATATTATCCTTGTTCCTATTACAAGAGATATGAGCTGATTAGTGTTACACTCTGCGTATAAAAATACAAAGCAGTCTATAAGTGGTTTCCATGTACAAGTGCGGAGGGGCAAACCTGCTCCTATTGTCCTACAGGCTTTTCTGGTTGTATTTAATTTCAGTGCACTGCAGCTTGATTGAAGCAATTACTATGATACCAAGTCATGCACCCATTGTCTAAGGAATGAATCAGCTGCAAATTGAAAGTTAAAAGCAACATCTGCAGGACTGTGGTCCTCAAGGGATAGGCTCATTTTGTACAGAAAGCTACATTGATCTATTGTAGGAATGGAGGGGACCATTTCTCCAATTTATATTCATAGCCTTTGCATTTTGTTGTGATTCATTGTGCAAAATGACAGCCCCGCTTGTCAACTGCTTTTGGGAAATGAGATGTAATGCTTGTTTTTCTTAGTAATAGAAAAGAAGCAAAACATACAACAGATGAGTGCACCGTTTATAAAAGTTCTTTGGCATCAGCTAGCGATGTAAGCTACATTTGTCCACCCATTCGTCTTCCACACTGCATATCCAGTATAGGGGTGCAGTGAGCCGGGGATCACCCTGCAGTGGGCGCCAGTATCCACACTCACGCTATGATGCTAATTACATGGAATAGCATTGTCGACAGCATGCTATTCTGACGGGGGGTGGTGGGAGCCGAACAAACCCCTTCCAGTCCCCAGACCCAACTATGTAAGTCATAGTGGAAATAAATTGCCTGGGAAGATAATTAGCTGCAATTGTTTTTCCATGAATAATGGTCCCATTCAATTGGAGGAGAGGTATTGTATATGTACTATAAAAATGATACGATAATTACCATAAATTTGTTTGCTCATTCAACAAAAGTCTCACAGCTGGAACAAAGGTGATTATAAAAATAAGCAGACGATTGAGGTGATGATGGAGAAATAGGCATTGATGCTGCTAAATTACCAGTTATAGGACAAAGGAGAGGACAGCACTCTAACCAGAATGCCAGCACTGTCATGGTAACTAACAGAAGTAACTCATTCGTTAATTGCAAAGGCGCATTATCCTGGTCTTTTCTGCCCTGCGGTTTAGCAGAGACGACTTATACTGAGCAGAATAAAACTCACAAATAGCAATCCACCCATTTTCCAGCCATTTATTTTGGTGAGGGTGGGGAAGTGGGATGTAGCCGGAGTGTGTTGCTTGTGGCAGGGATCATTAATATCAGCAACACTGATGGACTTTTTTTAATCAAAATACATTTCACCACCAATACAGTATTTAACAATGTAACTTTGTGTGATATGGCAAAATGTTTTATTGTGCGTGAACAATTTTTGTCACATCAATTGATATCAATATCTATCACGATATGTCATTAATTTACACGAAGGCTTCATTATTGCTTAAAATTCTGTTAGAAATGCTGATAAAAAAAGATCAAGAGCCTGAAAAGTGAAAAATCGAATGGACTGCAAAGGGAAATCTAATTTTAATTTTAATAAATACATAATACAAAAATAAAATGTCATAGGGTGCAACACTAGAAAATGTTGGCAGTACGGTTTGTTGCTGGGTTTTTTCTCTGACTGCCTTGCTGCTCCTTCCTGGGAATGGGTTTCATATTGCCGGTAGAATTTGACCTGTATTTTTTTAGATTGAAAGTGGAAGCCCTTATTGCTAGTGTTTGTGACTGTAAGCACTTGCATCCTGTAAGAGAGTGACTGGAGTGGTGATGCAAGGTCAGACTGGACTAGAATCCCTCACAACTTTCCACTATCAGCAAAGGGAAGGAGGAAAATTATCTGGAGCAGCAGGAAGTGGAGAGGTTATGGCAGACAGAGGTGGATAGTTCGGATCCAGAAAGTAAAAATCCAGAGCACGATTTTGTTTCAACCAACCAGCTGAGTATAAAGAGTCACGTTCTCATATATCAATTATATCACCTAGTCCTACTACATAGTTTTTCTCTGTTAAAACATTTTGCCGCAAACACAGATGAGTCTTTCCACGGACAGGTTTGTCTGTGTACAGACAAGTTGGCGACCCCCTTCATGTGGCACAGACTGGAGGGATAGCAGTCCATGGCTGCAGAAACTCACAAACAGGAAACAAAAATTTGATTGTGCGCAAAACATAAAGTTGCATGACAAGAAAATCTGACAGAAAATATACTTTATTGATCATATTTATTGATCACACATTTACTTAATCAACAAAGGACATATTCAATGCATTTTCAATATTGTCAAATATGTTGTTGCGGAAAGATATTCATAATATTACAGCATGTATGTAAAATATTTCTGTTTTCAAATTAACGTAATCCAGGGGCATTGCTAGATCCAGGGGGGAAAATACACTACTGATGCAGGACATGCAAACTCCCTGTAAGTGGGGTATAGGTAGGGTTCAAATCCCCAAAATATGGGTATGATGTAACAGTGATGCCTACTCAGCTGGCTAAACATTTATGTCTATATGAAATAAATTATGGAATTGATTTAACATACTGGGCTCTTTATTGAATAAAGACAAACATTTATTAGGAATTGAAAATGCTGTGTGTTTGGGTGTGGTCTTTATATACTGACTGTGCTTATGAACTTTACTTATCTGTGCAGGTAACTCTGGCAGTTATTTAGCATATACAGTAATTGCATACAGTTCCTCAGAAGCATAAGTGCATAATATAGGAGTGACACAGTGCTCATATTTTCAAAACACAAAACTTTACTACTATACAAATCTGTCCGACATGTATTCTAGCAAGCATGACCTGATCTCATTGACAAAACATAAAGCGTAAAAAAAAAAAATGATCTTAGAAAAAGCAGAAAGTCTATTTTTTTTTATCAATAAGCATCTACGTACAGATTCCACCCAGAATTCACGTGGCAGCTTGACCAAAGTAGAAAAGAACTTTCATAGAATGAAAATGTTGAAAAAGAGTTATGCATGAATCCTTCCATTAAGCAGTTATTGTATTTGCATTTCATTGTCTACAGTGTAAGACATGGAAAACTGCTTCATAGCCAGTGTAAAATCTACCGAGATGAGGATTGCAAGTCTCTGGCTTTGTTATTTTGGGGGTCTTGGGGCCCCAAGCATTATCGATGTAGACTTGCCTAATGCTGTTGATGATGTAGCATTAAATTGTATTTTTACAGTGTAAAAATACAGTTCATTGGTAGATATGAAATTGCAATACTATTGATCAATATTGTTTTGCCTCACCTACAAATCACATATATAATATATACATTATTTTTCAGGCCTTTATTAATACAGTTTTATCAGTTTGCAGTAAATTATTTGTGGGTATTTTTTTGTGATCGTTCATTACTACATTCTTAATGATTCTCCAAAAGATACTTGGGCACGATGTGTGTGCGTATGAGTGTGTGTGTCTCCAATTGTGTGTGCGTATGAGTGTGTGTGTCTCCAATTGTATGTGCGTATGAGTGTGTGTGTCTCCAATTGTGTGTGCGTATGAGTGTGTGTGTCTTCAGTGGAGAAAAATATTCCAGTTAACTAACGTAAAAATAAAAACAGCATGCAAAAAATACACTAAAACCAAAATGAAAGTATAATATCCACTACACCACGAATGAAGACTAAATCGAACGATTTCCATTACATAAAGCAAGTCTGGTCAATCCTATCAGCCCAGTGTTTCCTAACGCGGTCCTCCTGCACCCCCAGAGAGACCACATTTTTACTCCCTCCTAGCTACCAGCCAATCAAGAACTTCAAATACCTGGCATGGCTGTGTTGGGAGCTGGGAGAGAACAAAAATATGGACTGTCTGTGTTCCCTGCAGACTGGACTGGGTTGGGAAACCCTGCTGTAAGAGACATAGATGACCATCTAGTTAGGTGCCTTCTGAGGGCCACCAAGGCTGATTCTAAACTAGGCAATTTCACTTATGACCAACCGAGTGAAAGTGAAACTGGGTATCTTGTATGCGAAGTACTCTGGGCCCTGTGCAGTGCCGACACAGAACAGCTATGCGATGTGGGGGAGTCGGAAAGGTGTCGAGGACACTGTCAGGTTAGCACAGTGCGACCAAAAAAATTAATAGGGCTGTCAAACAATAAAAAAAAATTGCAATTAACTGCATACCATGACGATTAATTGTATATATAATAATGTTGCAATATCATCAAAAAGATGTTATATTCTATATTTTGAAAGCCGACTCTATTTGCTTGGATTGTTCTTAATATTCGGCACTAAAGCAATATGGGGAGCAGAAACTGTAAGGTCCAGAAACACAAAATTTGGTGAAGTGGTGCAGAATGCCCCCCCACTACTCAGGCAAGCGAAATCACACCCATCAGCCTGATGGTGGCGCTATAAGGCAGTGATTTACATTTTGGCCAATATTTGTTATTATTATTAGTAGTAGTTGTAGTAGCAGAAGTAATATTTTTCAATATTTTTCATTATATAACAATGTTACTTATTATTAACATTAAACAGTGAACCATCTTTTTCCTTACTATCCTTGCACATGTTTTTCGGAGGTAACCAGGGGAACGACATCGGTGAAGCTGCCTTGAACACAACATGGGCTTTGACCGGACCTGGCATGTCACCAACACCCAGAAGATGCTGGTGTCCTTTGGGTTTCCTGTCTGATGGTCCATCCATCCATCCATCCATACACCTTTGAATAGCTTATCATGGTTGGGGTCGCAGGGATAAGTAACCAACTGCTGTAAATGGCTTAAGTCATTGGTAGGAAACGACAATCAGGATCACCTGGGGCAGGACTGACACATAGCCAGTGGTGCTGATCCGACAAGCTCACACAAAAAGCTAATTAGACGGAGGGAGGTTATTTAGATGACTTATAAAGTGGTAATTTAATTTCATTTTCACCAGATTCTTCCTGCTTACCATTAGTCAGATTTAATGTGATAAAATGACGGAGAAAAGCCCAACCACACCTGACAATCACTTAATTTTTTTTTTTATAAACCGCAATGGCTTTAAGGATTCTCAAAAAGCACACCTTTGGGATTCTTTCCTCTCCATTACTGGCACAACAATGGCTCATTATGAAATGGCATTAAATCCATCCATCCATCCATCCATCCAGCTTGTTATTGATACAGCAGAGAGTAACCCAGGATGGGGAGTCAGTCCCTTTGCAGGGCAAAAACATAATGAAACGTTACATATTAATCAAAGAGCAATACATTTTGATTTGTGCTGTTTTGGAAATATTGAGTGAGAAGAGCAAGAAACAATGAACAAAGTCAACAATGGGGACTAGGGACCAGGAATTATGCGACATGAAGACAGAGCAACCTAACTAGCTATCATTTATATCACACAGATTAACTGATGGCATAATGCACATCTGCAGATATGACCCATAGCCAGAAACAAACTTTATGGGGTGGGGTCCAGTGACCATAGGCCTGGGGGGGGCTGTCCTCCTCAGTGCATTTCCCCATTGCTGAAGCTAATTTACTGGGGCTATAAAACTCATAGTTTTACAAACTGGTCTGACTGGTTACTACCTGCTCCAGAGAAGTGGAGTGCTGGGGTCCAAAGAAACCAGCTTATCATGGACTTTAGTGCGAGGGGATGACGGCCCCTGGGTTTGAGAAAGAGTGCAGCCACTCTGGAGAAGGTAGTTCATGATGAACAGGAAGTTACTTGACTAATGAAGATCTGTTTATCCCTCTCTCTCTCTCTCTCTCTCTCTCTCTCTCTCACACACACACACACAAACACATACACCTCTGTTCTGAGAAACTGTTCCCAACTGTTCTGTCTGTTTGTAGACTATATACCACTCATTATTGAAAAATACTAATCTCTCAGTGGAGAGCAATTAGTTCACTGTGCTTAGACTCTGCTAACAGATTAATATTTTCCTGCTTCTTAGCCATTTTAATACCTATGGCCTAGTTTGCTACTTAAGTGTTTCGCACATACTGATTCCCATATGCACACTAGTATAAAAACTGATGCATTGAGCTGTTGTCAATAAATTATTCATTCGGCGAATAAGAACTGCATTTGGAAACCACAATAAGTTTCACCAGCAGCGTATGGTCTGTAGTTTATTTTAGACAACATGCACTTTTTTGCATCCTATTGCCACCTACCCACCTTAATCAAGAGACAAATTCATTCAACTGGATCCAGGGTGAGAACCAGAAAATGACCCACAGCCCTGCAGATTTCAGGCTACCGTCACAGACCTCATATGACATATTTACATACAGACGCTCCGCTACCTATAAACTTTCAACTTACGAACTTTCATAAATATGAGCGATTTGTGTTCATTGGGCTCCTGTCACATCGATTTCTTTTCTGTGCGCCAATTCCGCCTCGTGCGATTTCTGACTCCCAGCATCCTACTTCTTAGTACTTGCATATACCCTTAAAATGATGTTGAATAATGACTTACGAACATTTCAAGTTGCGAATGGTGGTTCGGAGCGTGTCTCATTCGTAAGTCGAGAAGTGTCTGTATATGATGTTAAAATATGTCAATAAATTGGGATTCATATTCCTGAAATGATTATTGAAAAGAAGTAAATATAAATCATAAAGATTCATACTGCAAATCACATTTTCTTGGCCATATAAACATGCTTTCCTTAGTATCAATGTATTACGTATGTTACAGATTTATACGGTATTAGAAAATTGTGCTTTATCTTGCATTAAGATTAGCTTTCTTGTCATGCATTATGGTTTAATCCTGAACTATTCTGCAATACCAGGTTTTTAAAAAAATCATATAATTCTTTGCTCCAGAGTATGAAACTGTGCTCAGGAGTGTGTAGTATGTATCCTAAAATCTCAGTACTGATACTCAGTAAGTTCAAAATGCAAAATACTATTTGAGTAACACAATTATCATCAGGATATACTTCAAATACAGGTAATATTTAAAGAAAATGAATGCAAATTAATGTTCGTATTTACCATTAAGGAAACATTTTTTCACAGCAAAAGCTTAGCATTAATCACGGCGTCAAGCATCTTCACACTGTAACAATGCAGTACAGAAGCTTTCAAAGAAAATGGGAGCCTCCGGTTTTGCCGTGAAAATTCATAATAAAAGTCATGCTTCATTTTATATATATCGATGTACAACATACCTGATCTCAGAAGACAAAACGCAGAGTGGCCTGAAATTTTAATTATTTATCGATGGGTAACCTATTAAGTCTAAAATTATTTGATCAGTTAGAAGTCATGCAAAGTTTATGAGCATCCAAAAAGAAGGGTGATACCATGCGCTGTACAGTCAGGACCTCTGCTCTGGAGAATTTAAATACTGGCAAAACTTCCATCCTTTCATGAGATCAGGTTATTGTACAAAACAATATTCTGTACAGACTCAGAGTTTGCCTGTGTTTCCTTTACAGAGCGGTGCTAGTACTTGCTGGACATTCCGCAGGTGTTACGCAGACTGTAGCAGCAGATGATCTCCTTGAAGGTCTTCCTCATCTCCTGACTACGGAACGCGTAGATGAGCGGGTCGATGACGGAGTTACACATGATCAAGATGAGGTACATGTTGAAATGGGACATGAAGCAGACGCAGTAGATGTTCCTAGGACAGGAAATCATGAGGATGAGGTGGAGGAAGAAGGGTGCCCAGCATACGATGAAGATCCCCAGGAGGATTGTGAGGGTGATGGCAGCCTTCATGCTGGTGCGCGGGTGGACGGAGTTTTGGCCGGGCAACGCGGCGATGCGCTTGACATGGGATCGTGCCAGCATGAACATGTGACTGTAGAGGGAGGCCATCAAGAGAAGCATGGCAAAGAACATGGACACCAGACAGACGATGACGGGCGTGCTGTCTGAGTAGATGATGAAGACGATGCCGCAGCCTGTGCAGAAGGTCCAGATGCCGGCGATGATGAAGGTCGCACGCCGCATGGTCATGATGTTGTGGTAGCGCAGGGCGTAGAAGATGGTGACGTAGCGATCCACGGCGATGGCCAGCAGACTGCACATGGAGGCCACGACAGAGATGCAGATCATGGAATCGAAGACGTTGTCCATCTGCCGGATGAAGTGGTCGCTCACCACCAGCTGACCACTGTTGAGGAGGTAGATGATGATGGTCTCCCAGGCGTTGGAGACACTCACCAGCATGTCCGCCACGGCCAGGCTGCACACGAAGAAATACATGGGCGAGTGCAGGTTCTTGTTCTTGACGATGGCACAGATGACCAGGATGTTCTCCAGCAGGCTGACGATGCCCAGGGTGAGGAACACCTCCGTGGCAATGCTCACCTGCTCACAGACCGTGGGCTTGCTCTCGCCGCCGGCCTCGGTCGCATTGTGTGGCGCAAGGCTGACATTGGGTAGGAAATCCTCCTGCACCGGGGGCCTCTGGGAGATGTTCATCTCGCCTGGGTGGTTGGGGGGACGGGGCTTCCTCAGAACTGTCTCTGAATCACAAGCCTGTTGCAGACATAGCGGATCTCCTTCCTGTGTGATGAACACTGGAAAGAGAAAAGCAGAGGATGAAAGCCTCCCCTGGTGGAAAATGATGGCTGTAGGGCATCAATGTCAAGCTTTAGTCCTGGGGGCTGGAGCCCTACACATTTTTGGGTTTCCCCTCATTCAACACACCTGATTCAACACCTTGCACCCCCTTGTGCTAATTACCACACAGCTCTTGAGTTGAATCATTTGTGGTGGAACAGGGAAAGAACTAAGCTACACAGGGCTCCGGCCCCCCAGGACTGGAGTCTGACACCCCTGCTGTAGGGTATCATCCAATAGCCTGAATGACGTGAGAAAACATCAGTGTAATCACAGGATTTGCATCTGTTTGTGGTCTGGCATTCTGTGAAATTGCTTGAGGTACTCGTTTTAACATTATAAAAATAACCAACACTGCAAAAAGTCTTTGTAGATTTGATTTGACAAAGTTTCCCTTGTTGCAGCAGGGTTTATAAGCTGCAGACTGTACAATTAGACAATTCATTATATCAAACAAAGCAGTATGTGACCAAAGAGTCCGAAATGGTCTTCACAGAAATAACCCTTATCTCCACTTGCATTGTTTTTCTCCTGACAGTCCTTTAAAGAAATTAAATGTCTCACAGACCATGCAATATTTTGTTTTAATGATTTATATTTTAATGATTTCCCAGTCATATTCTGCTACTGCTCTTGATCAACCTGGGTTCTGAACTTGATCTCCACACATGCATGCCTGCATGCTGTGCCTGAATACATCTCAGACCCCCTCCTGGCGTCCAGGATGCGGTCGACTTCTCACAGTCCAGCCCCAGGTTCATTACATATGCAAAGAAAGCAGGATTTCTTTGATTTGGACAAGGTGAAAATCTCTGAATTTCCATTCCGAAAGAGTCCATTCTGGGAAACGGTCTTATTCAGATTTTGCAGATATAAATAAGCTACTTTTCTATCTCTGTCATGTTTATGAGTCATTTCACACTGGAGATAATTGCCATAGTCACTAATTATTTGAAAATACTATATTCAAAAAGATAGAACAAGATAAAATGAAAATCATCAAGCTTAATAATGCTAGAAAATCGGCTGCAAGCAAAAAATATTAAGTGGATGATGCATTAGAATGAGAATTCCTGCTTCTCTAGTTTGCATTTCTGCCACCTGTGCATAACTTGGTCCTTTTTCTGTTCTGCACCCCTGATCACTTCAGGAACATTCCAGAACATGTGGGTGTTGTGTCACATTCCCCCTGAGCATGTAGATGTGGAGCGTTGCTTGACAGACAGTGAGGGTGAACGGTACGCCTCTTCATCCAAATGCACAAATGACCTCACAGGTGACTTGGCGCTCTAACCTGGCCTCAGAAGGTGATATGGGGAGAAAAGCTCCATCCAAGAAAAGACTGAGACAAAGTGGAAAAGCGGGTGACATTTTACACTATCTGCACTTTAATTGGCGGCAGTTAAATGATAGCTCCTATTTTACAGATATTTCCCCAGAAATGTTAGTCATTATCTTCTAAAGAATTTTGACGCCAATTTATTTCCCTCGACAGTCATTAGCAAACGAGTCCGTGATCACAGACATTCCACCAAAACATTATTAAAAGGTTAGCATTACCAGAACACTCTAGCTTTCGTTATTAGCAATCCAGTTAGTGTCTGCAAACTTCCAGTGTCTGCAAAACAGGCCATTGTGCTGGTGACCTCACAGTGTGCAGCCAGGCTTTGATCTGCTCCTGCTTTGCACTGCTACCCAGTAATGGCTATGTAAGATATAATTTGAAATGCCTTAACCGTGAATCAGTTTCAAGTAAATATATAAAGCAAAGGAAAGTCACTATTGGGAGAGAGCTTCAAGACCAGCATTTCATAAAAACCAAGTGGAGTTTTACAAAAGCCGTCATGCCAGTATGATGTGGGTTAATTAGCACTCGTTAAGCTTGCGGCAGAATCAAAAAAGCACATACAATTGGGTTTGACATTAAAAAGTAATCTAAAACCATTACCTGGACAATCACTTTGCCTGACATATATTTCTCAGTCGAACAGCTTATTTTATATTATGAAATATCAAACAGTGCTGGAAGATCTTTTTGGTTAAAATTATTGCATATTACTTCTTGTTTTATCAGGAAGATAAAGTCTTAAATTCTGGCGTGAAATTACCCACAGAGGACCTTGTGTAAGTACAGACCAATCATTAGCAGGCCAATCATTTTTTTGACTATACAGGGTTAAGATGAAATTCTCAAGCTTTCAATTTTGAATTTAATTTGGTCTTACATGTCAAGTTTAACTGAGGTGAAGCAGAACTTTATTGGGTTCACTCTCACAGAACAAAATGATGGAGAAAACATATAAGGAAATAATATGGATTCCACAAGGACATATACTGACTGAGGCATCAGGAAAGTGACATATGGTAACCTCTATCAGAAATGACAAGAATCTGTGATGGAAACTACTCAGATATGACGAAAGGGAATGCTGACTCCTGCCCAGCAATCATCCAGAAAAAAGTGTTGTGATCCTTCAACTTTTACACAAAATGGCCGAGACCCAGAATTGCCCCAGACATGAGTGAGAGCACCATCCTGAGGATGATGGGTAATAATAGGTGTGACGGATCAAAGTTTGCTCAGTGAATTTCGCTAAGATCAGGATCACCATAGACTGACCACAGACTGACATGAAACTTCATATTTTTACCCATAAATTGGTCATAATTACTGACATTTCACATGAACAGCTGAAGTTTCTTGACTTTTTCCAGTCCCTTTGGAGATCTGTAGGACAGACTTGGAATCTCATTTCTCAGATATCAGTACGAAGACGACTGGCGTCTCTTCTAGCACGACCCCTGCCTTATGAGGCCGGACCGCTTATTTAACATCGAATGTCGGTGATGTAGTACAGACACACCTCACCAGAGGCCAAAATGTCTTCATAATCTCATACCTCAGGAACTTCAGAATCTACAAGAATCATTTTAACAGTGAGGGTGTTGTCAGAGTTTTACTGCAAGAAACCAATTAAGTGTGAAGTTAAGAGCTGAAAGACAGACTACAAGTTCAAAAGATAAATTAATTTTAGAGCACAGGTGGGGGTGATTAGGAGCAGAGACTGGTAGACCAGAGTGTTTGTTGTACACAGATAAAGCAGCAGCTATCTTTGGATAGCAACCAAGACTAACATGCCATAGGTACTCACAAGGTAATCATTTTTTTTTTAATTTCCACACTTTTAAAGAGTTGAGTCATTCTCACAGTAGTTGTACCTCAAAATGACAGGACTCATTGTAATGACAAGACTTGTACTTAATGTTATATTAACACTAGCAGCAAGTATTGATTTTACCTTTTACTTAGATTAATTTGATTTAAAAAAAAAAAACATTGGGAAAAATGATTGATGTAGTGACCAGAGACATCAATACAGCACAAATCCACTTATTATGATGTTTTCAATATTTAATTTCCCTGGTTTATTGGTTTAAAAATTAGATTAAGATTTTCATATTATGGATTTTATTCAACAGACTCCATGTTCTCCATAATCTGGCAGTGGCTCAGTGGTAGGAAGACAGACAGATGGACGGATTAAATTTAATAAAGTATTAAAAGACAGACAATTTATAGCTTTTGGATAAATGAAATGAAAGAAAACTACAGTACAGGTCATGGTGAGGGTTAAGTTGAACTAGTTTTAACTTTAGTAATTTACATATATGAAGCACAAATTATATAACTGGGATTGCTTATGTTAAAACACACTGCTCAGTCATTTCAAATAGGTTGACATGACTTGTTTTGTCTTGGATAATTTAAATTTATGATGCCTTCCAATCAACAAACTATTAACTAAAGCTGATACAGAACTGTTCTAATAACATGATATCATGTTTGATCAGGCTGAGTGCAGCCTGAGACCTTTGAGGGACCCTCTTGGGGGGGGGGGGGGGGTCGACAAGGGCTACACAACCAGTGAGTGCGGCTTGAAGTACAAAAGCACGATTAGCTAGATGGACAATTAACTGATATCCGGATGAGCTGTTCTCCACAAAACCTGCCAGATGTTAATTCCTACTAATGCCATTAGGCCAAATTAAATACTGGATGTAATAACAAACAACTACGAGTCTGAACTAGATACGCAGTCATGGAAGATGGGGGGGACAGATAAGAAAAGATGAGAAAACGTGTCAGATTGATAAAAGACTTTAATGTAGAGTTGCAGCACGTTCCCCTGCATGTGATGCAGACGCAGTGTTCCGGAACGTTCCTTCAGGCGTCGATCCCGCTTCGTCCAGCAAAATGCCCTGAGCAATGATGAGGAATATTTGGAAGCCAATGCAATTCTGGGGAATCATGGGAGACGGGGACTTGTCCTGCAGCCTGGGTGTTGGCCAGTTACATGAGACAGCATGCGGTTCGGGATCAAAAGTCACGCGTTGGCATGATCGCGAGCCGCAGCTCCGGGTTCTTAGAGGAACGGCGGCCCGCCCCAGGAAAGGCGACGCCGCTCCACAAGCACTCCAGCACGCAAACAGCCGCACAAACAGAGGCTTTGTTTGCTATTCTTAAACGCTTCTGTTTCTGAGGCCAGGCTAAGGCGCGAGGCAGCCAGCTGCCTTGGATAATTCGGCTTTTGCGTCTGAAACGTGGTGTTCAGCTGCTGGTGATGTAATGGTCGGCCATGTTCCTCTGCATCCCCTGAGTTTTTTACCGGTCCATTTGGGAATCTTGAGATGCTCCTCTCACTCCTGTCTGGGTCTTGCTACCACATAGCTGATACATGAGGTGGGGTGCATGTTCTCCCAGTGTATAATTTGGCTTCATTCACCCTCCAATAAATAAATAATTTCATGAAAATCATTACGTTGTGCCCCCTGGATATCAGCTTCTCTCTTACACCTTTCCTCGACTGCATTTCTTTTCTGCTTTTTCATCAACCTCAATCTGTTTCTCTCCCGCTAATTCAATCTTCTCTCCCTACTCAGGTCAGGCCAGCCCACGTCCTCCTGAAAGCAACATCAGAAGCCATAGTTGTTCTCAACCTCCGGCCTAGGCAGACAAAGATCTTCCAAGTCAGCCAAACTCATGTTTATCCATCCAAACATTTTCCACACCTTGACCTATGCAGTGTGGTGCAGCTCCCAATCCCTTTTATGGACAATTTGGTAACTACACTTCATCTTACGTTGTCTTTGAAACCCCACATCTCCACTTGTGGAGAACATGTAAACTCTACATACAGAGAGCCAGGATGGCGACACAAACTCAACCATGCTAGTCAGCGCGCCACTGCGCCGCTCCACCTCATGCTCATGACATTTCAAAATCAGGATGTGCTCATGTATCCATATTTTCTCACTCTTACTGAGCCTGTTAGCACGTTATCTCAAACTTCGCGCCAGGGTGCGACCTGGCTGTTGTTCCTGCAGCGATGGCTGCACTTTGTCGCTTGTTTTCTGTACCATGGAAGTCGACTAGTTCCTGATAAATATTGTCAATAACAGTGCGAGGTATTGGATACAAAAATATTATCTTAAGTTTCAAGTTTACTGTCTTACGTAGGCCTACTTCATACCATAAGATTCTTACTCTCATGTCTTCCGCATACACGCGATTACGATAAAATTTTAAAATAACAGCAAGTAGCACCAGCCGACGTTAAAGACGCAGGGAGGATAAGGAACACACAAAATAGCACTGAACAACAAATTAGAAAATGGCACAAAACAGTGTTTCATGATACAAAGACATGGTTATAATGAATGATGATAGATATGCAATTTACTTATATTCTGTAAGTGTTAGTTGCTAGGCAACTAGTATTAATTATTATTATTATTATTATTATTATTATTATTATTTCTATCAGGAATAATATAAATACATTTGGGTCAACACCACATAACACATCGTCAATTGTGGATAAAAACATTGTACAAAACAACAAACGTAACATCTGAGGTTGTTGAAGTTATTCCATTGGCAAGGAAACTGTACCGGAAGGCTTGAACACCGGCAAATCCTAAATCCACTGATCGTGCTGCAATACGAAGATTATTTCTGCTGCATATAAGGCAGAGCGCCTGAGCCGCAGAATCGTAGCAACATGCGAATTCCGCCGCGGCGCTGGCAAACCGCCGTTTCCTTCATCGCAGCTATATCTGCACATTGTACAATAAAGCGAGGCAAGTGCATCCTTGTACAAACAGTGTGACCAAATCATGCTACATTAATATTTCGATGGAATGCATACTTTTTAAATTATATTAAATATGCTACTGCAAATGTTCCGCTTTCTGAATGTATGTAAATACATTGTTTGGTTTTACTTATTCTTTATATATAAAAAACAGTATGGCAATAGTTTTATTGGCAGTGCTTCTGCTTGGTGCCTAAGTATCTTAACAACTGTTGCTTTTCATTTTGTTCTCCCTTTTCCCCACCCCGTGATGTTTGTATCAGAAACAAGCACAGATTTTTCATCAATCAAGGAGAATTATTTTGAGGGGGCAGGGAGGGTGGAATTGATTTTCCCATAGAGTGTAATTACTGTCATGGATTTTAGCCTATGGCACGGCGTTGGCTGTGCTTTTGAGGACCCCCCCGTTTCTCTCTTTCAGAACTGCTTGGGCGGACAGCGCCTTGGCTGCTCCACATGTTATCCAGCTACACACCCCGGCAGGTGCCACAGCTTAAGGGTCTCTAATGGCTTCGCTCGGCGGCGAGAGACTTATCAAGCTGCTCTAGTCTACTCGAAGTCAGCGGTGCTAAATCTGTACCCCCATCCAGCACTGCTAATGGCACTGAAAGCTACGTCTGACATTGATTTAAAGCCCATACGTCAAGAAACTCGCATTAAACCTGCCAAAAAGAAACAATATGTGATTAACTTTTTTGGAATTGTGGAAACAATGGTTACTGTTTCACAATTCACGTAACATGTATTTTAGCTCCTTTAGAAGTACATGCACGATGTTTTAAAATAAGATATTCCTTGTACCGAAACTAATTTTAATATGCGCGAACTAATCTGTGTACGACATTCATTTAGCTATAAAATTTAGTAATAAACATCGATGATTAAAACAAAGTAATACAACGCAATAAAAGTAAATGTGTCGCGGCAAAATGCTTATTGCAATAATTTTATACCCTAAAGCGGCAAATGGTATCTTGAACAAATGAGACGCATGGTGGAGATTACTGCCTAAAATATCAGCAATACCTGCTGACCACGTACTTTATACTTATTAAAAGATCGCATCTTCACAAGTTCGCAATCAACAAGTCATTACCTTTCTGAAGAATTTGATTCCAGTGCTGGGGCTTTTCTTCTGGAGGTAAGAAAATGCCCCCCTGCGCCTCGCAGAGAGATGCAGTTTCCCCCTGCAGCAATACAGTGCAGCTGGGCTGCCAGCACGGCCGGCGACATTTATAGCCGAGCGGGGGGCCGCGGAACTCCACCTCCCAAAATTACACCCGTGATGGTGCTATACATTTACTAGCCTACCCCAAAAAGCCTCTTCTTAAGACGAGCTTCGTCAACATTCTCCGCTAGTAATAACAACAACTACGGCAATCAAGTTGCGCTACAGGAAACTTAAACATGCTAATTGCAATAAGTATTAAGAGTCTCGCGGGCGGGACACTAAGGCGCTTCCCCAAACGGGCTACTCAAATGTAAGGTAATGTTTAGAAAAAAAAACAACAAATAATGTCCACCCTTCATTTGCCATTACACTGTCACTCGCACAGGGCTGTGATCAGACCAAGGACGGGGATTTGAGTATGAATGCTAGGGATGTTTGCTTACCGATACTATGGGAGCACTTTTTATGTTTAGGGGGCTGCAGGGTTCCTGGCTGATTTGGTCTCTACCCATTGCCCCCCCCCATAATAAAAACCAGCCAGTAAAATCCCCTAGACCTTGTTAAATCAGTTAGTTAGACCTTGGGTGGAGACCACAACTCCCCCAATACTAAACCCAAAGTCACACCCTTGTCTCAACCTGTGTTGGAATCAAACCCACAAAGGCACAGACAGATGGAAAGAATCTCCATCCATCCATTCATCTCCTATTAATTCTCCAATCATGGATTCAGTGCTGGGTCAAGCCTTTATGAAGAAGCACAAGGTCCTAAAGCGTGCAGTTACGTCCATTGATGTCCTCCTGCTGCATGGATAACTGTAGCTAAAGCGTGCAGTTACGTCCATTGATGTCCTCCTGCTGCATGGATAACTGTAGTGCCCGGGAACGCCACCGTGACCAGCATGCAGCCTATGCACCCTTTCAAGTCCTTTCCTTTGCTTCCGCAGCCTAACCTCATATCCACCTTGACCATACCATCCCTGCCCACTTGCTCCACAAAAATGAGGAATAAAACAGCAGCATTACGGTGTGCTAACAGGGGGAGAGCAAAGCTTACCAACAGCCGCCATCAAAGGACCGAATTCAGGGAAAATCTAAGCTTGTCATTCTTTGTAATTAAGGCTCTCTTTAACCCGTTGTTTCACTAAGCCAGCACTTGTAATGGCTTATTGGAGGGTTTATCAGGAATCGCTATGAATCTGTAGTACTTAAGGGTTCCCTTAAATTACGTTGGCATTTTATTATTCCCTTTCATACTATAGAGGAATACGTGATACAAAATACACAACAATAACGACAGTGATTTGTGGTCAGTACTCCATAATCCATTGTGTGCCTAAGAGTGTCCTGTGGACGACTGGTGTCCTGTCCAAGACGCACCCCCCAGCCCCCCCCAGCCCACCCTGTGGTTGCAGGGGCATTCTCCAGGCTCACTGCAAGGATTTTTTTTTAATAAATAAATATCGCATGGGCTAATATCTGAAAGATCATTAACATCTTTCTTCTGTCTTCTTCTCAGAGACCAACAGAAATTGAATATCACATATTCAGTGATAGATCTGATATAAAAATAAGTGTAATGAGGGCAGTCTATCATGAACAGAGGGCACTGTAATGGGCCAGTTGCTGCTAATTAGATAATGTGACGCTGAACCTTTTAAAAACAGCCTTTTCATATGTACATTTTTAAATATTCAGGCAAAAATTCTCAGGAGAGGAGGGGCTGTTTCACTGAAGCTGTCACATTTGCATCCACCCCTACAGGACCATCATGTGAAAAATTCCCTCATTGCCCAATTCAGATTCTACCCAACTCTGTAAGTTTAAAGATCTTTTGCTGCTTTGTTTGAGATCATTTGAGTTGCTGACTGCTAGCCCCGACGTAACGGGAGCGAGGATCCCTGCGGATGCGGCGCTTTCTCACAACTCAGAAAAGCTTGACATAGAAAGAGGCTTGTGTTAATGTTTTTCAAAACTCTTGGGGGGGTGATTTGGTTGTATTTCTCACAGGCAAAAACAGTAGTGAAAGAACTTGTGACCATCTCAAACACTTTACAGTCTCATAAAACACCGGCTAAATTAAACTGTCACATCATTTAAAGAAATTGACAAATGATCGGCTTGTTGAGGAAGCCCACAGAGACTTCGTCTGTTTGGGTAATTCTGATTAATGTACTCGGTAAAAAGGTACAAATTTACACAGGCAGAAGAACGGGCCCCTGTATGTTAGCACCAGCAGAATAATACATGTTAATAAGCCTTCCTGAAAGGAAAATTTACAACAACAAATCATAAGGTTAAAGAATATATTTTTAATAGACTGATCTGGGTTACCCACTGTTAAAGGTTTTTAATTATAGGTTTTCAGAACTAGCAACAAATGATACATTTTTATATGATCCTGGAAAAAGGTCAAATAGATGAAAGCAGAGAGACTTTTATGTAACACGAGTCATTAATCCCTCACATTAAAATTTTCTATCAGATTTTGATAAAAATCACTCAAGTTTTTAGCACAAGAAATCACAAACAAAATGTTGTATAAGCGGTTACAATATAGAAAGATGGATCGATGGATGGAAGGATACAAGTATTATACAAGTATGTTTATCACAGGGTGAGGTCTATGCTTTGAAATTCCGTGATAGCAGACTTCATATAAAGGAAATTCTAAGATTAAAGGCAACATGCTCAATTAGCAGAAGACTCATTAACTGGGTCGACTTTTATCATCAAGCCCTTGGGTTATGCTGGTTGCTCACCCTTTTCGCCTGTCATTGTTAATTTACCAAGTCGGTCATTGTCTATATTATTCTATGTTTGTTACCCTGCATGTTTTCTGAGTTCTGAGTTCTGTTCTCCATATTTCCTGTTTCCCTATGTAGGCCATTTGTGGTTCTGTTAGTTATTTTCCCCTGTTTAGGTCTGACCCCTCATGGTCCTTTTATTTTGTATTTTACCTCATAATATTCATAACATTCAGTCACTTCAGTGACGTTTGTATTCAAGGCCGTTATCCATTTGTATGGCTACATATTCTTCAGTTCACATTAAGCACAGAATGCAGCTGGACTCCTTCTGTAATGTGACCAATGAGTTTTACAATAATAGGCTCATCCTTAACCATTGACAGCATTCTGGTACCTTAACTTCACCGTAATCCCAATGCATAACACTCTTCCAGATTCTCCTGGTGGTAATGAGGTGATCTCCAGCTCCACTCTTTGGGACCGGAATTGGCCACTTCTTTCCAAGCATGTCAGGATCGGTCCCTGTCCTGCCCCGTGGTTATGTTTGTTCCCTGTCTCGCCAGCAGGTGTCGCTGATCATCCCATCTCCTTCACTCCTAGTGTTTCCCTGTTCCCCTGGCTGTTGTGTGGTTTAATGAGCTAAGCGGATGGCTGTTTTTCACATTCCCCTTTTGTTGTTGCAGTTGTTATTTAACATTTATTTTGTGTTTTTCTTGGTTTATCGTGCGTTTCTGTATTTCAGAAATCCTGCTCCCTGTTCCCTGTTTATAATACATTTAGTTCTCCTTGGCTTTTGGACCTTCCTCTAGCTGTTTACCTGCGCCTTGTTGCTCCTAGTCTGTTTGTAACAATTCACACCACACCTGCCCCTTGTTAGCCTCATTGTATGATTGTAGCTGTCCTTGCCTTGTCTACTCAGTCGGTCATTGTGGTTGTTACTGTGCGTGTGTAGTTTACTTTTGGTTAGTTATAGTTTAGTTCTTGTTCCAACCCCTCATGCTGCCTTTATTTTCTGGTTCTCCCCTTGTGTTCTGTATTGTTATCAAAACCCAGTTTGTTGAGCCGCCACATGGGTCGGCCCACCTTCATTATGTCCGGTCATATCAACGCAAGGATTTAGCGCGTGTGACACATCAATACTTTTGGGAAAAAAAAGGTTGTGGTACCTTGGGCAGAGCTTAATAGCTCCCCTATGACATCACGGATTCACAGGTCCATCGACGTGAAAAAAGGAGCGGCCACTCACCATGAGAGTATTAACAGCACAGCAGGAGGTAGTGGAATCCCGGTCTCACACCCTTTCAGCAACAAAGGGCCTCATGTATGAACAGCGCGTACGCACGAAAATGTTGCTTATGTCCGCTTCCACGCTCACAAACAAAACTTGATTTACCGCTACGCACATTTTCACGGCAGCACCAGAAATGGCGTACGCACGTTTCTGCTCGGTTTTGGCGTACGCACGTTTCTGCTCGGTTTTGGCGTACGCACGTTTCTGCTCGGTTTTGTAAACGGACGGCACTCAGTGGAAAGTCATCGCTGCTGCGTTTTCCCTTTTTAAAGTCACAGTCACGGCGCTGACTTTATCCAATACACTGACATTGATTGTATGTTGTTTACAAATGTACGGCATCTGATTTTTTTGTAACAATAAAACTGTGCAGAAAATGACCGAAACTATTACAACTACCATGGCAGCACTTGTGCCATTGGAAGACATAGCTTATGGAAGAATTAGAAAAGTTTTCAGGGATCATAGTGATTTCTTGGCCCATGATGATGACTGGCTTCTAAGTCGACTCAGATTTCCAAGAGCAATCCTTTTGGAGCTGAACTGGGGCCAGCATTACAAAGACAGGCGATGAGGAATTGCATTATACCTGTTCCTTTACAAGTTCTGTAAGACACTTGTAGACATATACACTCACCTAAAGGATTATTAGGAACACCTGTTCAATTTCTCATTAATGCAATTATCTAATCAACCAATCAC
>JAODKF010000147.1:11132205-11143022 GCA_026779585.1 Mormyrus proboscirostris | reverse complement strand
GGCAGTTCTGAAGGCGAAAGGGGGTCAAACACCGTATTAGTATGGTGTTCCTAATAATCCTTTAGGTGAGTGTATATCTGTTTACATTTTTTCTTAAAATGTATAAGGATCGCTTTGTTGTAGCAAAATTGTGTGAACGTGATATATATCATTTAGGCAACAAGAACTGAGTAGCTGTAGGAACCAGTGAGCAGCATTTAGCAACAAGCATCAAAAAACATTTTAGCTGTATTTTGTTTTTTTTGTTTTTTTTATAAATTGTCCCGGTTTATTTAATTACATTTTACCTGTATTTTGTTAGTTTTTTTTTATAAGCTGGCCCAGTTTATTTAATTACATTTATTAGCTATACTGTAGGAACTAGTGCCTGGTATTTAGCGACATGCGTCAAAAACATTTTAAAATTTTGGTAGAATAATGCCTTAGTTATTTTAATACACAAGCTTTTTCAGTAAATGTTTGTTCACGCTCATGCGAGCGCACACATACGTACACAAACACACACACACACGCACACACGCACACAGTAAAACCCCAGACATGCACACAAGTCTGCACTCAAAGGACTGACCTTTAGAGTTTGATAATCAAGCTCAATCAAAAAACACTAGACATATATAATTTTTTTCCTAAAATGTATAAGGATCATTTTGTTATAGCGAAATTTTAAATTAGTATGAGTGTGATATAAATCATTTAGGCAATAAGAATTAAGGAAGAACCTAAATAGCTGCTAGAAATGACCAGCCAGGCAGGCAAAAGTGTGTTTTCTAACCTCACAAGCCATGGAAAGATGGGCAAATAGTAATTCTAACTCTCCTTTTACGCACATGTTGATTTATTTTCTAGGAAATATCACTATTCCAACAAAAAATCCAAGAAACACACTGATAAATGAAGCTCATGGCAAATTCAACAATTGTGTTGAAATCCCTTAACCCATAAATTTATGACCTATTCCAGTATCAAAAAGCCATGTGACACTCAGACGAGTCTGTCCGGTTTTGTGGCGACTCCAATGACAGAAGAGGCGATTTAGACATGATGGTGGCCTTCGTCTGCATTATGGGATTAAATGACTACTCCTTGATGACACTATCCACATCAAGACTGGCCACTCTCCTCCCTGAACAGTCTACTCTGTATCAAATACAGAGATAAGGTGAAAAGTTTTGAGCATTAAAAAAAATAAAATAAAACTTAAAAGGATGCATGGCAATTCTAATATTACAAACTATTAACAGGGTCAAGTCTTTTACCAGCAGAGTTAAAACAGCTGCATACCAACCTGCAATGCGTGATGGAGGAGTGATGCTCGCCATATTCTTCTTCAGCTTAATAAAGGGCTGCTCAACAAGGCCAGTGCCTTCCTCACTGACTTGGACATGACTGCTCGGTACAGCCGCTGTGTCAGGTGCATGTTTTGGATGTGGTTCATACTCAGAATTCTGCAGTTTTTTTCTTAGTATTTTGGCAGCAATGACATTGAATTGTACATTATTGTTCTGGATAAAATATTATTTATGACATTTTATGATGATAGATTTATCATTCTTCGATGAACAAAAATAACCCCCCCTCCCCCAAGGGAACAAAGACAAGATAGTAACGGAAAAGACTGGTTCTTTGCTTGTTAATAGTTGGTCGGTAGATGTCTTCTAATTGACAAAAAAGGCACAGATCGTGGTGACCCCAGTAATCTTTCAGAAGCAAGTAGTTGAGCTACAGGGCTAGGCTGAATTGGTTTATAATGCCGTTTGTTCCCATTCCATATCAAAACCCTGTGTTCTCACCCTACTGTTCACGTCAATGGGCAGACACCTTTCTTTTTTCACTGCACAACTTTCTGAGTGTTGTCTTTCAGTATATGCATTTGTAAAGGGGGGTGGTGGGGATTGGAAGGAAGGGGGTAGGGGGGGTGGCAGATGGACCTGTCAATCTTCGATGATGACGTCATAGGGGCTATTAAGCTCCGCCCAAGGTACCACGTAACGCCTTTTTTGATGTACCAGTGTTAGCACACATTTTCTCAAAATCTCACAGCATGATTGGGTTCCTACACAAAGGAAAAACATGACTCTTTCACCTGAGTATTATCTATGATCAATGGAAGAACAGGTCGGTGGATTTGACCGTTATGTGTTGAGTACTAAGATTTTGAAACCCCATTACTTTTTAATGGTAAGATCCTTACATAATGTCTTCAGAGAGGAGTTATTACATTGAAGCCTTTGACCTTAATCATTGTTCCATTCTTCTCATTGTTTTAGGTGTATGATTCAATTTCCATTTTATTATTTCAAATTAAAGCCATTCAAACTAGAGAAAAAATTGCAGCAGAATGACCTATTACACAGTAACCCCATCAAACCACTAAGAGTTGGTATTGAATTTTTAAATAAATATCTGGATTTAATTTACAAAGGTTACACTACCCAACACTATGTCAAACCGATATTAAGGAATACCAATAATTATAATTTTGAATATGTGTAGGAGCTGTACTTCAAACGGATGAACTACATTCTGCTCAAGGACCATTAGATTCAGTGCAACATTATAAATCACTTTCAGGCTCAAGACGATTAAAATTGTACTGATGTTACACAGAAGAAAGCAAAATGGTTTGTGACAGATTTTTTCTATGTGTAGTATTCAGCTTAAATTCCCATTCTGTGCCAAGAATAGTGAAATTATAAATGTTGTTATAGAAGTCCATTCTACTCTATGAAGATATTTTGTGCTTCTCAATGCTATGACCCGTTTTGAGGATTACAGAGTCAGCACTAGGGGACTTGCAGGCACACATGCATAGCGTGGCAGAAAGTACTGGTTGCTTTGAAACTCCTTTCTAAATTCATATTTTCATATATGTTTCTTCCAGCGTTTCTGAACTGCATGCCAAGGCTTCAGGCCAGGGGTGCCATAAAAGCAGGGAAAGTTTTCAAAAGTTTTCAAACATAATTGGATTGGTCTGCGATGGGGGCCCGAAATGACACACTTTCATGGGGTCCAAAGTCTCTAGCGGGGCCCCAGCCTCAGGCACACTCACGGCCTTCACCAATGGCTGGTTTGAATTGTGACTGGGTATTTAATTAAGCTTTCTTCATTTAATTGTGTCACTGACTCGTGCAATATGAATGCACATATCCTGTACTCCAACACTCAGGATTAACCAAAGTTGAATGTTAATTTATTCTGGTTTGTTAATGCATCTAAAGTAATTGCAGAGTAGCTTTGTGTCAAGGATGAAATAATTATGTAGAGAACTGCACATCGTGAAAAATGAATGGCACATATTATAATGCCTAGCTAAAAAGAGAAGAAAATAAGTGAAAAGGTTACAGGAAGGCTGTTGGCTTCACAGTTACAAGGCAAACCCCGAATTTATCCTGCACGTTAGCCAATCCAGTGGCTGCTATGGCAACTGCACACTGAGCATTGTATACCATGCAGCTTGTACCTGGCCGTTAGCGGGTGTGAAGCCCACATGGATACAGCGGACAATTCAGGCGGCCCAGCACCTGATGGGGGTTAATATACGTACAAATTGGGCAGGGGGGTGATGGGCAAGGACATTTTGACGGGGTGCCCAGAATTTCTGCATAAGCCTTTGTTTAAATGAGAGTCATTCCATTGTACTGGAAGCAGTCCAATGACATACTTTAAACACATCAGCATTCATTCCCAGGTGGCAAGTCTGCATGTGCGATTATCTGTGTGAGGCAGAGGACCACAGGCGGGGCTGCATCTGTATGGACACGAGGCCTCATGATGCATGGAGGCCTGAGATACAGAGATGGAGATGCAACAAAGTCATTTCCAAGTGACCGTTACATATAATTCTGTAAAAGTCACCACTTTTTTATCCTCCAAAATAAATTTTAAAAATAATTATCTCTACCTGCCTACTGTCTCTCTAAGTGAAAGAAACACAGAGTTAAGACTACATTATAGAATTTATGGAGTGGTACATTAAGGATTTATTTAACTTTATATCCAGAATAGAGTATATGAAAAATCAAAACAGCTCTCTGCTTCCTGTTTCTACAAATCCTGAAATTAAAAGCTAAATATGAGAATGTCATACTTTGAAAAATACTGATGATTTTATATATATATATATATATATATATATATATATATAAAGGCACTAGAAGAAATGTAAGCATAAACCCAGCATCAAAGCAAATTGGAAGAGTTTTTGAGGTTTAATAGCATAATTAAAATCACAGAGGGGAAGGCACCATGCACAGAAGGAGTGAATCTCTGACTTTGTCATTTGAAAATGGAAATTAAAAGGTTTAAAATTTCCACAAGGATGAGTTTTGAAAATGTAAATACCAGTGCTCCTTCTGGGGCTGGCTGCCAAACTTCATGAAAGTGTTTTGTTTAATCTTAAGACTTAAGAGGTCTTTTGGTTTCAGATATAATGCTAGCTAATTATCCAAACAAAGCGCTCATTCACTTATCGTGATGCCAGTGGCCCTAAGCTGCCACGCTAGATCTGGTTTGATCTAGCTTTGCCGCACTTCAAATGCACCACTGTTTTACAACTGTACCGATCTGATACCATAGCGTGAAACTTTCGTGAGTTCTGTCCTTGTGTAAACCTTAAACCTTGCCCACTTTATGATCTATATTCACAGTATTTTCTGTGTATATTCACAGGCTGTTTGTGTGAACTATAGTATGGATGACACAGGTCTTTTACAGCTTTATCTGGAATATTATAGAAATAAATTCAAAAGGCAAAAGTGACCAAACTAAATAGAGTTTTTTTTCATTCACTTTATCTTTTAATAAAAAGAACAAACTGTGACCAATGAGAAAACACTATTTAAACGTATGAGTAAAAAGAAAATGACACATTTTAGCTGAAAAATAGAGTATTGTGTAACATACATAATACACCAAAACAAATTCGGTAACACTTCACTTAAGGACATATGTTTTTAGTTTTTAATATTTTATTTAAAAATTCTTAATGCATTATAATGCATTCATAAATCATTCTAAACATGACTGTAAATATTTATAAAAAGACAAAAAATTACATCTCTGTTTACTATGAGGTTGTCATCTAGAATGCACTATAGAGACCATTACAATGCTGTACAAAGCATACTTAATGCTTATACCGACCATTATAATGCATTATGAAGGTATCTATAGTACATTATAGATGAGAGCTTCATAGAGCATTCATAATGCATAATACACATGCCCATGATGTGTTATGCCTTTTGATAAATATTTATAGCCATGTTTATAATGATTTTTGAATGCATTATTTGTTATTAGTGTATTTATAAATTACTTAAAACATGGTCTAAAGTAAAGTGTTAGCACAAATTCTTTGTACATACCTATACTTGGCTAAATAAATGATTCAGAAAATGTGAACAGGTAATTTCATGAAAATAGCTTAATAAAGAATTTTAATGAATCTGAAATATTATTTAAATATTTAAATTGATGCTTTATTTTTTTATGAAGGAAATAAAAAAACTGACATTTTTGAGCAAATTAAAAAAACTTAGTGAATTTTGTACCATTGTCTTTCAGGAAATAATTTTCTGAACATTTCAAAATTGATTCTGTTGTTTTAATTAAATTGCTAGTCACTTAAATGCAGAAATGATTGTGATTGTTTTTGATTATAAAGAAAACATAAAAGTTAACAGGAAGTAGGTGGTCCTTTACATAGCATTCAATGCTCTTCTAATTTCAATTCATGCCTGCACTAAAATAGTAACTGATTATCTAACAAATCATGCATGACACATTGCCAGGGTCTTATACAGTATAATCACTATATGAATAACAAAAGTAATGGTTCTGTTTACTTAGGATGTTTATCTAAATATTTAATCTGTCTGTTTTCTCATATCGACCTTAATTTACTAAACGCTATATAACTTCCTGAAGTTGCACTCAATCCCTTTTCCACAAAGTTTTTCAAAGAAGTTATAAGTTCATTGTCAGCAGATGTTCTGAATATTGTTGAACTTTCTCTGAAAGAAGGAAATCTTCCACAATGCCTTAAAACTGCTATTGTCAGGCTATTATTGAAGAAAAGTAATCTTGATGGTACTCCGCTTAGTAATTATAGGTCGTCCCTAACCTTCTCTTTCTTGGCAGAAAATAGAGAAATCTGTGTCTAATTAGTTGATTGTGTTACCACTAATAATATCCATAAAGCGTTTCATTCTGGCTTTTGAGCACATCGTACTACTGAAGCAGCTCCTCTCAAAGTGCTAAATGATTTAAGATTAAACAGAGACTCAGGAACTTCTCCATTATTTTCTTCCAAATCTCTGTGCAGCCTTTGTCACAGAAGAACCTGAGATTGTGCTGAACCAACTGCATTGCTGGGTCAACCTCTCTGGTACAGTCTTAGACTGGTTCAGATCATACCTCAGTGGGCGTAAATATTGTGTTGCTCTTGGTACCTGTGTCTCAAAACATCAAACTATTACTTGTGGAGTCCCCAAGGTTCAGTTTTAGTCCCTATATTACTTAGTGCAAACAGTCAGTTCCAGACTCCACCGCAATAAGTGAATTTCCGCAAAGTAGGATTCTTTATTTATAAATTGAATATTTGTGTAGTTAGAGCATAGAAAATCTATTTGTGACTTTCTAAATACGGTTTTTAACATTATTAGAGCCCTTTAGACATGAAATGACACCCTTCAGTCACCATTATTATGATTGCTGGACACGGAAGCAGGAACGGGGAGATGAGGAATCAGGATCGGAGGGTTTATTTGGAATCACTCCAAATGCAGTACACAGGAACATGACATGAACGTCAAAGACAGACCTGGGGTTACAGACTCTGACGTGCACTTAAATACACCGGACAAATCAAACTGACAGAAAACAGCTGGTCACAATCGGGGTTGCAACAAATCAACAAAAATGCCCACAGACCCAAAATACTATTCAGCACAATGAATTCCATCTGAAATCCTTCTGTTGCTGCTGCTGCTGTCACCTTTGCTTCTACTTACCTGTGAGAAGTTTTTGAAGTTCTTCACTGACATAAGATCCAACATCTCACCCCCAGACTGAGATCCCTCTGAGACACATCATCCAATCAGCTTCCTCCAGCGATTTCAGCCAATGCCATCTGGCCAGCACTCTGAGGTGGTCTCACAAATGAATGCCACTTACTGCCCCTTAGATATCATACCATCTCGTCTCTTTAAGGAAGTTTCCATTACAATCTGTCCCCTTATTTTCTCCATAATTAATATCTCATTAACTAGTAGAAGCATCTCTTCCAGTTTTACACATGCAATTGTGCAACCTCGCTTAAATAAAACCTACCCTAGACCCTAGTGATCATACTGTAAAAACTATAGACCCAAGCTACCATTTATTTCCTACATTTTGGAAAAGCTTGTATTGCCCCAGGTAACCTCCTACTTGAACAAGTTTAAAACCTTTGATAAATTCCAGTCTGGCTTTAGAGCTCGGCAGAGTACAGAATCTGCCCTGCTGAAGGTACAGAACGATATTCTCCTCACTATCGATTCTGGTTCTTGCGCAGTTTCAGTTCTACTTGATCTCACCGCAGCTTTTAACACGATTGACCATGACATTCTTTTCCAGCGCTTAGAGGCGGAAGTTGGATTGCAGGGCTCTGTATTAAAATGGTTTACCACCTCCTACCCGAGAAAAAGAAGCTCCTCAGTCAGAATAGGTAAAGTGTTCCTCATCCCCCACATCCATTAAAGGTGACATTCCTCGAAGTTCGATCTTAGGGCCTCTTTTATTCTCCCTCGGCTGTCTTCGAAAAATACAGTTTTTTCTACCATTGTCATGCAGACGCCACAGAGTCTGTCCTACCAGTTACAGCCGATAGCACCTGCTCTATGAAGAACCTGCTGAGCTGCTTGGCTGATATTAAATGCTGGATGGTGAGGAACTTCCGTCAACAGAATGAAAACAAAACCGAAGTAATTACATTTGGACCCGAACTCGGTCGTTAGTCTAAGCGTCGCGTTTGGCCCCCTGTCCGTAATTTCGCATAATGAAGAGAAAAACTTTGGTGTGTTTTTGGATACTTCATTGAATTTTAACAAACAAGTCAGCAAGATTGTGAAGGGCAGCTCTTGTCATCTTCGCACTATAGCCAAGTTAAAGTCAATTTTATCTCACAAGGACCTGGAAATAGTTATCCATGCTTTTATTGGCCTGTATATGGGGTTTCACAATTTCTGAACTTCAAATGATTCAAAATGCAGCTGATGGACTTTTAACTGGCGCAGAGAAAAGGCTGCTGTCACTCCTGTTCTAGCTCATTTACACTGATCAACTGTGAAACACAGAGCATATTTTAAAATTTTGCATTTTGTTTTTAAACCACTCAATGGATTAGCCCCACAATACATTTCAGACCAATAAGTTCCATATTCTGCCCCCCGGTCACTTAGATCATCTACAGAACAGCTCCTCACTCACACCTCAAAACAAAAGGTGAGCGGACTTTCTCTGTAACTGTCCCCAGACTTTAGAATAGTCCAAAACTCCGGAACTCTTGCCCAGAAAACCTGAGAGCTATTCAGTGTCTTAGTACTCTCAAAACTATGCTGAAAATGCATGCGTATAATAACCTATGATAATCAGTTATTTTCTTCATTTATTTTCTGCATTTATATTATTTTCTTTTGTGCTTGATTTTAATTTATTGTACTTTCATCATCTTTTAAAATGTCTTTAAAGCACTTTATGAACCCTGTGGTGAAAACAGTGCTGTACAAATACTGATTGATTGATTGACTGATTGAATGATAAAACAGTAAGAAACTGTAAATTAACTTCAGGACAAGCTTTCCTAAATTTCTTCATTTCATGGCAATTCACATGAGTAATACTTAATGACATAAAACAATCTCACTGTGTTATTTTTCTAATTAGATTTTGTTATGAATTGCAGGCCATTGTTTTTTCTATTTTATCCACAGACTAAGTCAGTGTGTATTGTGTGTGTGATTGTTTTTCAGACTGGCGAGTTACAAGACCATTCCGTTATATTTGGATCCAGCTGGGAGACAAAAAGCCAGGCAAACTTCACTGTAGCATCCAGTGACCAGCGGACCCCAGGTACATTCAGCAACTTCACACATAAGGTGCCAGACCCTCCTGTCAGCCGTGACCAGCTCTGGTGGACGTTCACATCTCCAAATCGCTGCTCTTGCTTTTAGCCATACGTCTCAAGTATGGCTGACATGAGAACAGTTCTGTTGGACATGGTAACATGTCACTGGATGCTGTCTTCGCATGGGCTGGAGAGGGCAGCCCAGGAAAGCAGCAATCTAATTTAAGGCGGCATATTCAAAGTTACATCTCACTGCATCATCTGAATCACAATGCATCGGATGTTAGTGAAATCGCCAAGCCGCACCACACAGCCCATAGCATAACAGACACTAATCTTTTTTGCTCAATAGGCAAAGCAACTCATTTATAGATGATTTTTGGGATATTTACTTGTCCAGTCTCACAGGTAGTTGACGTGCTGGGTATTTCATGACACTCACTGATCAAACAGCATTTGAAACCCATTATTAGCTGCATAAGCAAATACCATCATCAGTTTCCTCTAAAGCCTTTGTAGAACCGTACATTCAATTATGAACCGCCTGTCAGGCTTTGTTAAGTCCTTACTAAGAACGTCATTTTCTGCTCCGAGACCGTGACAGACTCTCTCGTGCAGAGCTAATAAAAACTCAAACACAAATGTGTTCCACAGCAGCCGCCATTCTAAAGACACTAGACTCTCACTGTACGTAAAAAAACACAGGAGTGGTGAGTTGTGGGCTGCTTATGGCCAGACGTGCTGCAAGTGTGCACACTTTGTTTAATGACTCATTAACCAGACACACTTTGTTCAATTATCCCAACTTCTCACCTTCTTTTGCTGCCAGAATGTCATAATATCATGAAATCAGTAGTTGTGACCTCAGGAAAATGGTCTATGGGGAGAGGTGAGATATGATTAAACAAAGATTACCCTTAATTCAAGAGACTAATGCTGGTTCATTTTTCACATGCCAGAGAGGGCAAGCTGGCGAACTCATTCAAGAGCTTTTTGAAGTGGCGCGGTTCATTTTTCTCCAAAGGCCATTTGAACTGCAAGCCTGTGTCATTTATATAATCTCTCTACATGTGATTTATATAATAAACTCTCTGAGACGAGGAATACTTAAGACAAACGTCAGATATGTTCCAGTTTTTTTTTTTCTAAAGAGAGAAAAAAAGTTGCCACTAACCTGGCAGGCTTGTTTACCAGAGTGAGCACTGATGCGTCCCCAACTGTCACAGTGCCAGACAGAATATAAAGGAAGCTCACAAGTTTAGTGAAATGTCGGAGTTCACTATGCAGCTCCCAGAACTGCCAATCTGACTGATCCCCAGAACAGCCACATTTCACAAAATGACATGAAATGATGCTTTTTTTTTTTGCAAGTGGCACAAGTAGAGAGCAGAACTTGGGTCCAGTCTCAGAGTCAGTCATTTACCCAGCGGCCTGGAGCCTTTCTTGGGGGGTTAGCTTTAGGGTTAGCTTTATGGTTAGGGTTAAGTTCCATGTTCAAGGGGACTTTCCTCTAACAGCCACAAAGGTCTATCCTACTTAGCCCCCTCCATGACTAAATGATAACAAATGCTGTCCAGGAGCATTTTGATGTGATTCTTTTTCAAGACACCCACAGTACCTTACAGAACCACTGTGTTGCCCCCACCTGGATGATGTGACGGCAGCCATTCTGTGCCAGAACACCGACCACACAGTAGCTAAGGTGGAG
>JAODKF010000147.1:11106213-11121501 GCA_026779585.1 Mormyrus proboscirostris | reverse complement strand
GAAAAGTAGTGCTTATACTTCCAGTTTGCAAAAGCTACCTTTGAACTTGCTGGACTTGGCCATCGTGTTGGTGTGTGTGACTGACCGTGCATGTGCTTGAGTGTGAACACCCGCACTACTCTGTCTCTAATTGGCAAACAATGAGCCACTGAGCCTCACACTGCCCACCATGACTTTGTTACCATGCTCAACCCAGTTAGAACAGAGGTAGGCAACCCTAATCCTCGACGAAGCTATCCAGCAGGTTTTCTATCCTGCTTGGTCTCTGATGAACTACACCTCAGGCAAATACTAACTCATTCAGTTAGGCAGAAAACCTGTTGGATATCTGCACGCCAGGATCAGGGTTACCGGGTCCTGAATTAGAATTCGGTTCCTAACAGAAAACCATCTTTCCAGTTTCGCTACATATGATGCCTTCATTGTTGTGTATTTCTCTACAATTCTGCAAATGCTTAAACATACATTTTGTTCCACAATTTCTAGGTCCGTTGCATATCATTATGCAAGATATATATTCGTAGGATTTGAGTGACAATGGAAGTTATTGTGTTTATTTTCTCATATCCTTTTAGATAACTGCTATCCATCTCAGACTGGTTTGTTAATTAGTTTGTCAGACAATCTTAATTAAAGGGAAACCTACTTAAAAAGGGGGTCCCACATCATTAAGCAAGTCACAGTTCTCATGCAATATGGGGAGCTATCTGAAGAAGAAAAGCGTGAAATGGTGCAATGTCTTGTAAAAGGCATGAAAACAACTGTTATTTAACGAAAACTGATCTCTATTCAGAGAGCAGATAAATTTAGTCAGATAAAGGTTTATTAAGGAAAGTTTCTATCCAATAAATTAATGTTATTAAGAGGAGAGCTTTAAAAGAGAGCATGCTGACCAGCAAATGGGTATTTGAAGTTGCTGCTGTCTCTGGGAGTCCCAAGAACCTCACAATGCAGGCTCCACCACAGTGGTAATGGTGCACAAAGACGTATTCTGGTCACCCCTAACCAAAGCTCACAAAGATAAATGTTCAAATTTAGCTCAGAAATACAAGAAGATTAATTTTCACGCAGTTGCATTCACCGACGAACGCCGTGCCGTGATTTCAGGACGGCTGGAGAATGGCCACCCTGTCGCACCAAGACTGTAACGTCAGCAGAGAGGTGGTGAAGTGACGATTTGACCTGGAATACTGGGCAGTGAAATGGAACGTCCATTTAGAGTTACAGAGGTTGCCTCCACAGGATATGCGGAATTCTTAACTGACCATTTCCTGCACTGGTATAGAAAGAAGTATCACGTTTACCGCAATGACATTATTAAATTCACGAAGGCAAATGCACCATCCCAGGCTGACTCTTTGGCAGCTAAAACATGGTGTGGCTATCATCATCCCCTGACCACAAGCCTGCGGAGCATCATCAAAAAAAGGTCTCAATCAGCTCTGGGAGGCAATACTGGCACCTTCCAATGAAACACAGGCAGGAAGTTGGCATGGACTTGCAGGTACAGTGGATGAGAGGGATGCTTAGGTGATCTCAAAGACGCACTCACATATTAATATGTAACTTGATCTGCAAAGGTATTTTTGTTGTAAATGGCTTATTTTTGAAAAATGATCTGCTCATGCAGCAAATACAAGAGATTTCTGTTTTGGGGTCCCTATGACTTATTGAATATTTTAAAATTCTACATAATTTGGTACAATTTATTTTGTGTTCTTTTCAAAACGTAAACAAAGCCATTGCCATTATCAGTAGTTTTGCTTGTAAAAACATTAGCATAACTGATGATGATTCAAATCTTTATCTTAGTCACAATGCTATTTCAAAGACATTGGTGAAATTGGCGGTCTGTGTTACACAGACGATCTTCAAAATAAAACTGGACAGTAGGGTGAGCAAACAGCCATGACCTTTAGCTCCTACTCACGAGTGATGGCAGGGGCGTGGTTATGGATGGGCAGACCAAATTTAACCAATCATCAGGGGTTTAAATTCAGGGACCCAGGATAAGACAGAAAGTATGATTCACTGGCCCTCGGAATATAATCTTGTATTATACGTAGTTCCCGAAATTATTATTATTATGTATATATTTATATATTTTTTCGAAGGAGCTCTCACTATAAATAAGGTTAGAGAACCCGGCCCTACATTGATGCAACCTTGATGGACTTTCACGTCATGGTCGGACTGCCCACCAGAGAACCCCTAAGACCTCTGAAACATATCGAACACTGATGCCCACCCAACAAACTAAAATGCCCAGCCCAGGAAGGCATCCTGGTAACGCCAATTTGACAGAACAAGCAAACCAAATCACAGTGAATTAATAAGCCAAAATACTACTAATAGCTGCAAGCTCATTCTAATATAACTATTCCTAATGCGTCGACAAATAACTAACCACGTGTGCTTGGACTGCTTCGTGATTATCCAAGCACCGTGGCAAAGCATGCTTACCAGTACTTCCTGTATTGTTCCTTCCTTTCTTGGACATGCTCGCTATGCATGCTGGGAGGTGGAGTTACAACAGGGGAAATGGACATGTACTTAAATAGGAACTGTAGACTACATTTCCCGAGTACATTGCACATCCAATTTTTACCATGTGGGAGGAACTCTTTCCTAGCAGCAGTTATCTGAATGACAGTAGGGACATGCTTCATTGTTTAAGTTAGGCACTATTTATAATGGAAGAAGAAGAATCGGGAATTCGTGAAGTCGAGTGGATTTACTAAAATGAGGATGCTTTGCACAGAAAAATTACAGACGGTAAACCCCTAATGCTGCATTATGGGCGTTTCGCCTACTTTTCTTAGGTTGGTAGTTGCTCAGCCCGACAAACTGGCAGGTGTTCAGAACTGGGCCTCAGCTGTTACTGAAACTGGACTCCAGCTACTTTCCACAATGTTAATATGGATAAGTTAGGAGCCGGAGCTACGTGTTGGTCTTCTGCTGTCCTTCAGAAGGACCTTAATACCAACGACAGAACAGGACATTTACGGTAGTATCCAGCAACTAAACCTAAATTCGCAGGCTCCGACCTACTTAGCAATATTAAGTGTAAATATTTCACTCATATTTTTTTCTTAGAGAAAAGGTACATTTTGTCTTAATACATTTTTATTACTACGTTTGTGTTTGATTAGGACGTTTTTTAGAAGTTAGTCAACGCCGTACTGCTTTGTTGTTAAGCATATTTTGTTTTTCATTCTAGCATCGATCTGCACTGACTGCACTGGCCATTAATATTATTTAAGGTAACATGCTTTTATATTTTTAACAGTACTTTGTCATGCATGCACGCAATACCGGCTGTTATTTGTTTAACCCTTAACTTTCGAAAATGGTCCCATGCGGGAAGACGCGTGCACTTCGGCGTTGTGGAAGCGCGCCGTAACGTTTCCACGAAGGACCACGTGACCGTTCGGTGACCTGCTTAAATGTTGTGGCGTCGGCAGGGTTGCCGACTTTGGTCAGCTGGCAGGCGTGAGATTTTCAATTCGAGACAATTCTTCACACACATGCATACGAATTTACATGTATGTAATACTTCTATTACCTTGTAAATAGTCTGTAGGGTTTGCAAAGTAACGCTTTAGATGCTACTTTTAGGTTTATAATGGAATAAAATAATTTGCCATAAGATTTTTTTGTGTGAGCCTGAAAGTCTTAATGCGTGAGTGTCACGCCAGATGCGTGTGAAGTTGTCAACCCTGCATCGGGCAGCTTAAAAACTGTCTGCAGAATATAGCCGTGGAAATAATGCTTGTATGCCTTTGAGGCTTTCTTGTGTCTTTCCAACACAAGATTCAGGTTATTTAGCATTTTGAGACTTTTGTATTGCAGGTTAACAAATGAAATGCAACAAATTAGCTGATTTAATCAAGACTTTGCCAGTATTATATATTATGATACCCTTCCCAGGATCCTCAGGAGGTGATAACCAGTGGGGGAGGTGATGCAACGTCTCCTGTCCCAGAAGATCTTATGGCAGGCGGCCGCCGTGCGGTCTGTGGTCATCTGCCCAGCCGCCCGTCAGCCGTCCGCTGTAGGCTCAGCTTTAAGGAGATGGACCCAATGCTCGTGCTGGCTGAGCACATCGGTGACAGTCAGGGCCGCAGAAAAACGCAGCCCTGAGCCTAAAGAAGAACCCCAGCCTGCTCCGCCCACAAGTCTGGCTGGAGCCGACCCCACCTACCAGTCAGACTCGCCACAGATGCCTGGATCTTCTGCAGAAGCAGACCCCCTCCAGGACAGATCCATCGGTCTGGTACAGAGGTTCAAGAAGACCTTCAAACAGTACGGCAAAGTCATGATACCGGTGCATCTTCTGACGTCCTGTGTGTGGTTTGGTTCCTTCTACTATGCTGCTATGAAGTAAGTGCACTTAATCTGTTCCAGGATGCCAGTCCACTGCAGAGATACCAGTTAGCCTAACTGCATGTCTTTAGATTGCGGGAGGAAAGCCACGTGACACGGGGAACATGCAGACGACACACAAACACACACGCGCACACAGTGGAAGTGAGATTAAAACCTCCAACCCTGGAGGTGTGAAGCGAATGCACTACCCACTGAGCGCCATGCCACACTCTTGCTGGTCTGGTTTATTATTTTTTACATCCAAGATTTCTTAATGCCACAGATTTTTCTTTGTTGTAGGACCAGATTGCATTACAAAGTGCTAATTCGGTTATTAATTTTGGCCAGTTTTAACACGTGACCACTTGCTTATTTATACATTTGTTGTATTTATCTATATCATGACTATATAATAAACTTCCCCGGATTGTTGCAGTTTTCTTGAAGCGATTTCTCTCTGTCTTTTTCTGTAGGGGAGTGAATGTGGTTCAGTTTCTGGAGTATGCTGGATTTCCTGAAAAAATTGTTAGCTATCTGAGGGATTCCCAGAGTGGCTACGCCATCACAGCCTATGCTATGTACAAAGTAAGGTGGATTTCCTAAGCTCAAAATTCTAGTGCCATTTGCCATACCTGAACTTCATTAGGGGAAAAGGCAGATTTGTTGTTTCGTTAATTAGATTTTCCAAGTTGAGATGTTGCATAATTTGACTTCTTGTTCCTTTTTGGAGATTGCTACACCAGCCAGGTATACAGTGACGTTGGCCGGAACCTCCATTTCCGTAAAATACCTGCGGAAACACGGGTACCTCTCTACCCCACCACCTGTCAAAGACTATCTCCAGGACAAGATGGAGGAGACAAGGGAGAGGTTCACCGAAAAGATGGAGGAGACGAAGGAGCTCATCTCAGAAAGAATGGAGGAGACGAAAGAACGCCTTTCAGAGAAGATGGAAGAGACCAAGGACAAGTTTTCTGAAAAACTTCAGGAAACCAAAGACCGGATCTCCTTCCGAAAGAAAGCCGATTAGCTGTGTGTCCGTGTTTTGAAATGCAAGCATGGGGTTCTCATGCGTGTCCCTAAATCTGCCGGGTAACATGAATCCATTCTGAGATTCGACCACTGAGTCTCAAACGAAAAAAATGTAATAGAACACAGGGATTGAAAGCAGTTTATAGCTTAAAAATAATTTGTTCAAAGTGATGGCTACCTTTTAAAGAAATCAGAATTGTGCCAATATGTTGTAAGCAGTTGTGCATAAAATCAAAGCAATGTACCGTTTCGTAAAGTATTTCATTCATGGAGTGCAGAAACAATAGCACTTACCTGCAGTTGTGCATTTTCAGTGTGTTTGACTTTCTTTACTGATACAGTACTGCATTCATGCTTCTAAACTGCACACCTGTTGCAGAATGTGGGCCTCCTGGTTGCAGAATGCTGACCTGATGGGTTAAGAGTATAGTACACTGAGAAAGCATGTTCCCCTGAAAGGTTCAGAAAAAGAGAGATCATGTATCTTACTTTAAGCTTTGAAATACAAACATGCCAGATTGTAAGAAGGTTAAAAATTAAAGGAGATGGTAATGCAAACAGTCTGAGTCAATTGGAATGAAATTGTCTGGTGTGAGTGAGTGCTGTATCTCTAAGAAGAGTCTGGGATAGCTGTTGCACTAAGGTTATGAAATCTCTTTAAAAGCAGCTCCAGACTGTATCCCCACATGTGCCGTCTGGGATCACAGGACTATGGAGCCAGGTGAGCAATGAAGGTAACGTTCTGCTCCAAAAACCTTGCACAGATGACAAGCAGAGACCCGGAGGTGTGGTAAAAACAGACCGCTAAGCACCAGTGCCAACATGAAACGCCTATGGCGGGTTTGACAGCAAGGTTTAAGATGTTATATCTATATAGCCTTGGATGAGCCAGCAGGAGGGTGATGTTTAAAAACTGCAGCCCGACAAATATATGAATCTCTGACCTGTGGCTTCACAAAAGTGACATTCACTTGGGAAGAAGTGGAAACAAGCAACTGATGGATGCATGTTTCAAATGAGTAACACTCAGGTGGGGCACTGGGTGGCAGCGTGGAGTGAATATGAGCCGAAAGGGTTTCCACGGGAAGCCCCAAGATCCAGATTCAGCAGCTGGTGACATGCTTTGTTGGCCCCTGGAGCACAGAACGGACAGCCGCGTGTAAAGGGTGGAGAGATATCAATCAAACCCCGTCATTGTGGTCTCCATTCCAGCAGTAACATCTGGCAGGTTTCTGTCTGTCTCTGTGTTCCTGCTGTGACCTGAGACCGTTAGATCTCCTTTCAGGTCTTGCATCTCTGGACCCCTGCCCTTGTCACCAAGATGCCGCATGTCAGATTCACTAGCAAGGGGTGAGCATCTCTCTCAGGATGAAGGTGCTCTGATTTACAGACCACAAGCTGTCCTCTCGTGCTTTGAGGTTAAGGAGGATTAAACACGTCCATCTTCCCTGAGCTGCACAAATCACCAGAATCGGGCATCTGAAATGTCTCGGGTTAGACTCCTCCAGAGCGGGATGTGTCTTCTGGTCACTAATCCATGTTGCACATATCCTGTCCCAGATGTTCGATCAACCTTCCTTAGTTTTTGAGCCACAGTATTGCGTTACCTCTGTTAGAACCCATCTTTTATTTACCACATCTCTTCAGGTGTGGTAATTTCCGGAACTTGATCACAGAGCAATAACATTCACATCCTTAATGAATAAATATGTTGACTGCAAAAAATGTCAATTTAACATTTTCTGGAACTGAACGATCTAAACCTTTAAGAGTTATTTTCAATTGTACTTACCAGTTTCATCCAAGTGTTCCCTCATGACAATCCACAGATCATAAATTATCAGAAACACCACAAAAAAAGACCAACAATTCAGCATCCGAATAGGTCAGCCCCACCCCCAAACAGAAGCAGCTCATATTACTGGTTTCTTTTTTAAGTTTTAATAATTTTGCTGCAGTTTGACCACAGCATTAAGTACAAGCATAAAATCTTTGACTACAACAGCACTTAGAGCAACATTTTTTGATTTTTTTTCTGTAAAAGTATTGCAATAACAGACCTTAGGCCTAAAACCTATTACATCACAATTGCTTAAATAAAAAAAGGCGAAGTACACGACAGTTTATAAACATCTATATATATCTATATATAAATAGATATATATAGACAAGTTTTGTAAATAAAGCAATCAAATGTTACAAAGTCCATGATGGAAGTAGTCATAAAAGCTGTCAAGACTGAAGTATGTAACCGCTGTGACATCGTAAGAACAGAACACAGCTATGGTCTGTGTTTTATTTGTTTGTTTGTTTTTCTGATGCCTGGTGATAAACGTTGGAACGTGCTGACCGATTCTGTTTGAGCCAAAGTTAGTTCTGTAAGCTAGTGAGCTAGTGTGGGGGGGGGGGTTTAGGTTGGGGGAATCGAAGGGCCCTTGGAACGAGAATTACAATAAACGTCTCAAGATGGTGCCTGCTGCCCATTTGGTGCACTGGAAAAACAATAAAAAACAAAACAAAAAGTAAAACAAAAGCAAAACTAAAGTAAAAAATGGCATTGCTATGTACATTACCTAGAGATAAGAATGAACATGCGCAACGATCCTGTACAGTGGAGTTTTAGTATATAAATGAATGAGACTACAATTAAAATGCTTTTCCTACACACCACATACACTGAATATGTATAAAATAGAAAAACAGACTGAGCTGCATTCTCTGTCCAATTACATCCTGGCTTGTTACACACCTTTCTTACCACAGTGTACAGTTTAGTGCTTCATCTTGATCAGTCGTGTGCTTTCTTTATTTTTTTTTATTTATTTATTTTTTTTTTTTTTAAAAGGAAAGTGGGGGGAAAAAATAAAACAATTTGCTCAGAGATCATTGAGTGGAAATAGAGAAAATAGCCCTAACATTCAGCATAGGAATCAGGGGAGTCAATCAGGCATCCTGCAGCAAAGTCGCCAAACAGAAAGTGTCTCCCTTTCACTTTTCAGGGAATACACGCATGGTGCGGGCCTTAGGCAGATGGGAACTCATTTCAAAATAGTGCCACGTGTCCTGCAATGTGTAGGAATGAGTATTTTATTGGCCTTTCAGATCCTGCAAATAAATTTTATACTATAACTTTGTTGGTTCATACTGACCATTTGTCAGCAGAGTGAACCATGTTATTTAATAATAATTATTATTATTATTTTGAAAGTCCCAGTTCAGCTGCTTGGGAAACGCCTACTGGGGGCTGTGGGATGGGAGCTGAGCGCTAGACCGAATCAAAATTCACACGGTCTGGCGGTGGTGGCCATCTGTGCAGTAGGCGAGACCATTCCATGCGAAATGGCTGGCGATGGGAGCCTGTTGTAGTGAAACCTTTCCTGGGTAGACGTTTTTAAACGCCCCCGGTGCCCGAAAGGCGTTAAATATCAGAAGCCCAAGAGCAGCCTTGTTTTTAAATCGGCAAGCAAACCCAAAAGACTTCCATCCGCATGTACCAACGCATCGGTATGGGAGTCTAATATAAGTGTGCGAGGACAAGCTGGCTTTAAAAAGTCACCCGAGCTTTAAATCCCAAGAAGGCCAGTCTGTCACCGCCACACATGGTTCACAAAGCAGGACGCCCCCTAACTTCACATGTTTAGGTAAAATAAGAACCGACTTCGCTCTGGTTAAATGTGTTTAATACCGGACCAAACGACGGGTCACTAAAACGAACAGTGAGCACTGTGGTACCAATTCTTTTCTTAAGGAGAAAAAAAAAAAAAAATCTGTCCAATAACATCCTAAATTCAGAACATTAGTTTCATCCTTACCGTAACAGATTATTTATAGGAAAATAATATAAGTAGCAATTTGTATTTATTTTTAATCATTTAAGCGTTACTTTGCAAACCCTTTCTTGTTTACAAAAAGACAAAAGCACATTTTGAAGGCATTCGGAAACTGGATGCCACCATGTTAAAATTTTATATCATCTGTACATTATATTACATTATTCACAATGTCCGTTTTATGTTGTTTCTACCCATTGGGTAGGATATGTGCATAATATATTCAAGTTATATACAGCACCTTACAAATAAACATAAAAGAGACAGACTACTGAAAAAAGCACCGTTGGAAGTGAGGCACAACGAAGGTCGGGGCTTGAGTGCAACTGGGTTCCTATATCTGCTCAAACAAGAACATTAGGCACCTTTTTACTCACATAATAGTAACATCCAAACCTCCTCATAGAAAACAGTAAATGAGCATTTCTTTTCCTCCTCGTTTAGCTACGAGAGCAGACAGAAACAAGCAAACAGAGAAATAAACAGACGTTAAAATATAACGACAAACAAAAGAGGAACGAAAACGGCTTCAGACATTTAAAAATGAGTCTTATCACGCAACAATCCATATAGGGAAAAGTGACACGGAAAATGACTGACAGCGGCGGCAGCAGCAGCAGCGGCGGCGGTAGCAGCAGCAGTAGCAGCAGCGATATAGAAATAAGAGAACGGACTGCTCTCCGGAGCCAATCAAAACGCAGGGAGTAAGTACGTCACAATAGCAACGAAAGGCTTTCATCTACACTTCTAGAATCCAAGTTGTTACAAAAAGTCAAATAAAGGGAAATTAAAAAATATCCCAAGAACACAGTTTATCTTCATTACTTCCCAAATAGTCTCTAAAGTTGTATAAATAAAGTCTAGGCCGGGGAAGCTTACTATTGATTTTCCTATCTTTTCCCATTCAAGCACACAGGAGGAGGAAGGGGGATCCCTTCAGGGGGAAAAAAAACATATCGGATCCAAGGGAATCCTGTCGCATTATAGCCAAACACGATACACTGGATAGTAAGCATGTTAACGGCCAATCGGTGCGGCCGAACTGCCCACAGTAGCCGTTTCCTGTCATCCGTATGACTGAACCGCACCAGCGTTCCATTGGAAAGCTCCCTCAAATGACCTTCGTGATCGCTCTGAAGCCAGATAATCACGGTGTATTAAAAGCGATGAATCAAATAAGCACAACAAGAGCTCGAGAGGAAGTAAAACGTACAGTTCAATTAGAAGGGCTGTGGGCCACGTCAAGCAAACCCCCTCCTCCCCCCCAAAGCAAGCCGTACAGTCACCAACACTCAAGGTACCGGGGCCCACAAAGGCTACCATACGAAGGCCTGAGGGGCCACGACGTGAGGCCCCCTGGGGTCCTTTTAAAGGGTTCGAGAAGCACTGCCGTGTTCAACAAAACATTTAATCAAACGTCTACTGTGCTGGGTTACTTAGGTGGTAAACATCATAAGAGGCTGGGGTTGGCTGTTAATACTGTCAGTAATATAGCGATAGCAGAGGAGAAGGCAACGACGCGTGAAGAAAGGCTAGGTCAGAAGGTCACAGACACCACCGTCACATAGCCCTTGTCTTTGACCACAGTCCAAAACCTGATTATACCAACCGGGGACTCCTCGGGAAACGCGGCATGAGCCGAGGGCGAAAGAGCGGTTCCCTGGAGTCCCTCGAGCCGTCCGTGTGACAAGCACATGTTGGGCGGACGGGATGAGCAGAGCACGTGTGGGGAGAGCGATGGGCTATGGGGGTGCAGGTATCGGAAACATGAAAATGACCCGAGGAGAGGCTGCCTCAGGAATACTGGTGGATGAAGGGCGGACAGGAATGGAGGGAGGGTTTGAAGATCATGGACATGTTTTTGTTTTTTTTTTTTTTTTTTTTTTTTTTTTTTTTTTTTTTTTTAATGTGCAATGGCAACTGGTACGTTCATATCGGATGGCCCTCAGTCATCTACGGTAGGATGTCCTAGACCAGTATGTCCCAACCCGGTCCTCAGGGACCCTTAGACAGTCCACATTTTTGCATGGGAGCTGGGAGGGAGCAAAAACGCGGACTGTCTGGGGGTCCCCGAGGACCAGGTTGGGAAACAGTGACCTAGACAACAAGCAAGACCTCTGCTAAACCCCCATCCAGCACAATTATTCTTTAGGCCTTTCATCCAGCAGAACGAGGGCAGAGATTTCATACTGTGTCTGTGAATGTGAACGTAAAAAAAAAAAAAAAATCTAAAATGTCCCTGTACTAACAATTTGAGTCATGAGGATTTTAGGCTGGATCCGAGTCTCTTGCGTGTTTTCTACAAAAGAAAAAAGGATAAACCCCTATTGCTCCCACTGCGAATCTTTGGAGCCAAAATTCCAATCCACAAATGAAAGGACAAATACACACATACGCACATACACACACACATACACACACGCAGAGTAAAATACATACAGCAATTCCCTCTTTTCTTTAAACGATAAGATAGTGCAACTTTTAGATAAACATTTCTTTTGAGCATTAAGCAAGTCCTCTCCCCATTGATTTTTTTTTTTTTTTTTTTAAACTTCCACTTGAATCTTGGCACTCAGATTTGGATTTCCACTGGTTCATCTTGTTTGTGCACAGATCCCGGTCTTAAGAAGAAAAAAAAAACAAAAGAAAAACTAAAACAAGTCCTGGGGGGGACTGTTTAGAATCTGTGCTAATAATCTTTATACTCACATGAAGGAAAGAATAATAGTAAAAAAAAAAAAAAAAACAACAGTAGCTATGAATCTGAACACTCCACACGGTGTGCGCCCCCCCCCACAGTTTTAGCAACGTTTAAAAAAAAACGAAAGAAAAAAAAAAAAAACTGCAATCTTGGTTCCTTTACTTCTTGTTTGTTGTCTTTGTAGCGAAGGTCAGTATTCGGTTGTGCATGGGAGTGTTGAGAAAGTGACCACATCCCCTTTTTGTGTGAAGGGCAGGGCCAGATTCATGTAGCCCCACCCACCCAGCCCACCTCACACCAGGTCTTCCCGCTGGCCATCCTTGGCCTTGGCGGGAGCCGTTGTGCTTTCGGGGTCGCCCTGCCGGGTTGTCCTGCGTCCCGCCCCCTGCGTGGGGGGGTTATTGCCGTGCTGGTGAAGAAAGAAGGAGTAGCCGGGGTAGTGGCCCATGACCTCGCTGTAGGCGGGTGGGGGCCCCTCCATTCTGCCGTGGCTGCCGGAGTGGGCAGCACTGATGCCCGAGTTGCTGCTGGGTGGGCGTGGCCCACCCCCAGCACTGTGCACGTCAATCAGGTCACTGTCAAAGATGGTCCGGTTGGGCGGAGCGCGTACCGACTCCCTGTTGAGCTCCATCTGCTGCTCGGGGTCACGCAGCTGCAGCGTGCAAGGGCCCTGGTAGGGAGGGGGTTCCTCGCCGTCCGACAGCGAGATGGTGGGCGGCAGGTCGATCTCGTGCTGCAGGTAGGGGTAGGTGGGCTGGAAGCGGCTGAATCTGTCCCGTTGCATAAACGAGGGCGTGGTGAACCTCTCCCGAGAATGGGGGGCATACGTCACCTGCAGAGACGGGAAAACGGCACCAGAATCAGTACAAACACCATGAATTTCCAGAGGGAAAACCATAGACTGACGAACTGTACAAAATCTCAGTGGAACTGTGCTCTTGTCTAGTTTCGGGACTTAAATTTAAGTAAAATTCTGTAAGTTACATGCAGATCAACTCGCTTCTACATAATTTCCACAAAGACAGAAATTATCCTCCAAATACAAATCAGTAAGGTAAGTTTGTCAGTAAGGTTGTACTGCTTCCCCAATAACGTTTTAACATAATTATACATGGCCTGAGTTGTATTTTATGTACTCAAGCTACCTTTTATTATCCTTAAGAAACTAACAGGAAAGAATGCAGAAGTGGCCAAATTCCAGGAGCAAATGGGCATCAGTACTGGAATGTATGAAGCTGAGGCTCAGGTGAATTCCCACCATTGGTGTGACCTCACTGGGCAAGGTCACCAAACACTCCGGTCCCCATGTAGGCATCATCGGCAGAAACACAGAGGATTAGTGACACGCGGATGGGGTTGGGGGACGCCAACGCTCATCACGCGTGAATCTGCCTGATGGCATCATGCTGAAACCTTGTCATTAGACTTTAGTGCTGGGGTGGGGGGGGGTGGCATATCCTACAACTTACCTCTGCAGCCCCTTGTCGTGACCCGCTGTCTGGTGGCCACAGACACCCACCCTACATAAGAAAAACATGGGGGTTGGGTTAGGGAGTAACAAATAAGGGTCTCTCTGCCCAATGCTATGCCTCGATCGGTGGAGCAGGCCACAAGGTACTTCTGATTGGTCAGAAAGATAACATAACAGCTTTTCAGTCAAATCGACTCCACATTTAACAGCTGGGGGGCTTGAGGGGGGTTGTTGGTCAGCTGTTTGGTTGGACCCGTTTCAGAAAGGGGAACCACAGCACGAAACTGGTAGAGGAAGCTTTTATCCATGACTGTGTATCATACTGGACTGTGGGGCTACAGCAAACAGACTAAAAAAATAGGACAGACAGGCCAAGGCAGACAGACAGACTGGCATTTGTTTTAAAAGATGGAAAAGTTTGGTTTTGTCTGACTACAAAGGTGGTGCACCCAAGGGAAGGGAACATGCACAGAGAGCCCTAGCCGTGTTGGGGGGTGGGCGAAAGAAAATGACCCACGCCCACACACCTGAAACAAGGTGCAGCAGGCTACAATTTATCATAATAGACTCAATGCATCACTTGAGCCGAGCTAGGCTAACTGGCCAAGGCTAACCAGGACGTGCATTTTAGGTTTCCCATCGGCCAATCACGTGACTGGGCCTCAGAGCTGCCTCCTACACTGCTGGGTGGGACAGCTGGACTCACCGGTTGTAGACTGTCCTCTTGCCTCCTGGCCTGACTCTGCCGGTTGATGAAGGACCAGGTGGAGAGCTTGTAGTGGTTCAGCAGACAAATGATCACGACTACCATCACGGTCATCACCACAATTATAATAATTATCTGAACAAACTCCAGTTCAGCTGGAAAAAAAACAAATAGGAGAGAGAGAGAGAGAGAGAGAGAGAGAAACAGAACAATTAATACCAATGAGCCCAATGAGAGTGCCATTACTGACAACTTAGAGTGTACCGTACCCACTGCATCCAAGAACCGTCACAAGGAGGCAGCAGAGAGTAATCACAAGTCCTTCCCATCTTTTCCCCCCAAATCCTCGAACAAACTGTCTGTGCTCACTCAGAGTTATTAAAGCGCTCAGAGAGAGCCAGAGCCGGCTGGCCATACAGAGGTGCTTCAGATACGATGCAAAGGAACAATGGGTCCCCTTCAGACGATGGCTGGCCGGGAGCCCCCAGCACTAGCGCTGGCTGCGGCCTGACAACAGAACTTTATGTCCAGCGATGAATCATGCACAGAACAGCAGCGCTTCGGCAGATGAGAGATGAGACACAATAATAACTTCTTGTGCACAGTTCTGTGGTTCAAGGGTATCCCAGGGACAGATTAGCATGATTCTCAATGTATTGTTTTATGGAATGATTTTATTTTTCGAAACGCCAAAAAAAGGCATTTTGTTTTAGCCGGGGCAAGGCAAGGTCTGAGTGAGGGGTGCAACGGAGGTCCACCCACAGGCGAGAGAGAGCCACGGTTAAAGGGGGACCTTGTTCCTGATCCACAGAGTCACTTGGCAAGAGGGTGGACGTAGCGCTGGAGGTGGCTCGGCACAGATCAGGCCTTGTCAGAACCTCCAAGGGAAAGGGAGCACGTTTGTTTCTCTGACGTGTCACGGAACAGGTCAGCATGACGGGAGAGTTTAGATGAGGCCGTTTGTGGATTTTAACAAATAACCTTTGGCGAAGAACTTGATGCAGGGCAGTGGAGGGGCAGAACCTTCTACAGGAGAGGGGAATCCAAATGAATGTACCACCCTCTCGACTATCTACCAACCAGGTTAAACGGTTTAGTACTCCCGCTAAGCAATTGCAGAATTTTTGGTAAACAGAACAACTCTCAGTTGCATCTCAGGGGGGGGGGGGGGGAGCGCGAA
>JAODKF010000147.1:11087846-11100759 GCA_026779585.1 Mormyrus proboscirostris | reverse complement strand
ACCCCACTCCACCCCACATGGTATCAGCTCTGCCGTCATACCAGTCGGCTCACCTCCACGGCCGAGTGAGGGATACACAGACCGCTTACGGCCACATGTCTGAACCGGGGTCTCCGATTTCATCCACAGTGCTGCCAAAAAGAGGACCTGACACTGGGGTGGTGTATGTGGAGAGGGGAGTAAGTATAAGTATACGTTTACTCATCAATCATCAGAGTAAGACTTTATACTCCTAGTAATAAACAAACAAACTACAACAGCAGAGGGGGAAAAAAAAATCACTGACCTGTAGGATGTCAAATTATATGGATTCCAACAAGTAAAAAAAGACAAGTCATGAATATTGACAGACGACCCTCCACCCCCCCGAATTAACATTTTCTTCCTCTTAGTGGGGCAGTAATGCAAAGTGGCCTCTTAGGCCAGTCTTATAGGTTCACTTTGGGGAATCTGAGCACGGGGGGACAGCAGGAAACCAGCATGTGGAGATCTGGAGAAGCTTCTGAAAGACAGGAGGCTAAGACACGGTCTGATCTCAAAGTGACAGAATGCTGGGTCCACAGTGTCAAAGACTGCTGTAGTCATTCAAGGGGGCTGTAAACGCGCGCACGAGTGAACATGTATTTAATGTATCGTTAAACCTCCATCTGTCTAAGTTACTGTCTCACACCCCCCCCCCACCCCCCATCATAACATTATTTACTCTTATTTTCGCAAAGCCTTCATTCATCTATCAACTTCATACGCTGGCAGTGAGATTAACAAAACAATGATTCATAATCGCTTTGATGACAGTTACGGGCGCCACAGTATAGGAACACACCTCGTACGGAAAACCGATTTGTGCCAAGGCGCCTAGGAAAAAAAAAGCACTTAATTTTCTGAATTAACTGGCCAGACTCCAAAGAATACGTCTTGCAGTGCACAACAATCTTGAAGCAATTTCTTGAGCTGGGATTACAGGGGAAAAAAATCATTTCAGAAAAGCACAAAACTAAATCCGCATCTTAAACCTCCCTTCATGGCCAGCAGTTGAACCTGAAGAAAGTCAAGGTAGACAAAAGTTAGCTCTCTGACAGATTCACCAAAGGCATTTTTTTGGCATGGTCTGGGCACAAAGGAAGGTGAAGACAGAAATTGCAACACAGTTTTGTATGAATTCCATAGAAAAAAAAAATCCACAGTGAAGCTTGATATGCTGGGCTGGGGAGGGGGTCAAGTGTTGAGAGAGGAATGCGAGACCTTGGCTTGTTCCACACAGGACATTTTCCGATAAAGGGCCCCCCCGTTTAGGTTCCCAGCACCAAACCCCCAGAATAAACAAGCAGCCTCAGACTGACAGCTGTTCAATGGCCTTTCACAGACAGGAAGAAGGAAGAGGTGAGAGAGACTGAGGTAAGTGAAGAAGAGAGCTTACTTCTTCCAAATGCAAAGGTGTCGATGATGCTCCCGGCCTCAGATTTCCAGTTGCTATGTAGGAAACGCCTGGACTGAAAGCGCGCTCAAACCAACAACCTAAGCATTCTGAATGGATTCTTACTCGGGCCATCCCTGATCCAACCTAGTAATCACTCCTGGGCACCTTGATCAGCATGGACCCTTCCTGATAGGACACTGTGCCAACATCGACCTTGCTTGCCTAATCTGGGTAAAGTGCCATGAATCCATTTGTGAGGGCAAGGCGGTCGAGAGAGACAAGCGTTAACAGCTGAGGTCTGTAACACTGACCTATATTAATTATTCACTGATGATCTTAAGGATGAATATTACAACACCCACCCCAACAGACACAACTGGAGATCTGGGGGGGTCACGGATCATAACTCCTCACACCAGTTACCAATTTATCTGTATGGATCGTTGAATGATCCTCTACCAAGAAATGTAGCCCGGTAAATCTGTGTGAAGACACTGCACTGGAAAAAGATGGAGCGCTTGAGCTTGTCCAGTCCAGGTTCTCTCAAATCATCCGATTTCAGGTCCTGGGCATAAAGTTTTTTGTAGGGACACTGTTACACAAGGCAGTTTGTAAAATCTGAAAGACAGACTGCATGTTGGTCACAAGGTGGTATCATACCAAGACTGTTGAAGACGAAGTGGTCTATAGATAGAACTATGCGACTGGGATGCATTTTGTGCTTGTACAGTGTACTCACACCATGGACAAAGACACCATGGTGAACCTATCTGGCATGTACTGGAAACCATATACAAGACGTAGATTTTACTGTCAAGGTTTCAGTGCTTATAAACCGACTACCGCAAGCAATGTCTTACTGAAAAAACATGTACCAGGAACCTAACAGAAGAAGAGTCTAGTTCTGCCTAGAATAGGAGGGATATTGTCCATGCAGACTGACAGGAGGAGTCACACCGCTATAGACATGGGAAATGAGGTCTTGAAACCCACGGCAGACATTATCAAATATCAATCCATCTCAGTCCAATCCGAACCAAAATAACACAAGAACCAATCGGAGACTGGATGTGTACAGCCATCCCATCAACTGCAGGTTCCGATGACCCTCCCATCACACCACGTTATGCATGGCTGAGGGAAAAAAAGACCAAATATGAAGTAAAAATCTAGGTTTCCGGCAGTGAAATGGCTTCCGCCATCAGCACTGGCTTTGAGATGGAAAAGACCCACCTGGGGTTTAAACAGAGAGACGGTAACGGGGCTGAGGGATCACATGGGAGAGAGACAGGACCCGTTAGATAGAAGGGTCCTCCATTTCTCTGTCAGCTTACCGCACCACACAAATGCCTCCACACTGGCATGTCCCAGCACAGTGCAGCCGTAATTTGTTTTGAAATACAATGCTAACTCATTGTATTTTGATATCCTTGACATCTCTTTAAATGATATTAGTGTGCAAGTACACTGCTGTTTACATTGTTCCTGCTGTGCTTTCTGGGATGACAGCAAATCCTCCTCCTGGCCCAATAAAATGTTCTGATGTTTCCTGGCACCGCTTGGCATACCCTGACGTTTGGGTGGGAGAAAAAAATATTGGACAATGGGGCTCTTGTTGCACGGGGTCTTTTTCGGAGCTGAGAGGACTGTCCCATCATATACTTATTAAAACCTGTGGACCAACGACAACAAAAATCAGGGCTGACAAATGCACGAAGAAGCACATGCCTCCCTATTCACTTTACTAGTTACTAGTTGCATTGCACTAGGCCGACACGACCCCCCTTTAACTTGCCACGGCATGTGTCCAGTCTCTCATTTCCTGGGAAGCTGCAGAAATGGTAACAATAGATATAAAAGGTTACTCTCCTCCAGGAGAACGCAGAGACGGCGAGGACTCTGCCTCCAGACCCTGAGACATCCCATCATTAGGGAGTCTCCACACGTCCACAAGCTCTGGAGTAAATAAAATTCAGACCCCAGCCCCCCATCCATCCACCCACCCAGACAGACACGCCTCTCCCCGCCACACCGTCTGACTGATGGGCCGACTTGGACAGAGGGGGTTTGGGGGGGGGGGCGGCAAATATGTTTCAGTCCCCGAGGGGTCATGGCGGATGGGGGGTGGGTGGCACAAACACAAAGGAGGCCACGTTCAATGTCAAAGCGGAATGACTGACGCTCTCCGGAGCCTTTGCGCCTCAGCTCCTCCCAGGGCCCCATGTACACACACCAATCCCCTCCTCCTAAGGGAATCAGGGGAAAAGCCACCTTGACTCCAGAGAAATAGGAAAAACGCTGCCTTATTCCCTCCAAATTGAGTGTTTTGTATATATTAAGCATTTTTAGCATGTAAATAAACACAGTGCACACCCCCCCCCCATTCCCCCCAGCCCACACATAAACATGGCCAGAAGCAATCCACTGCAGCTAGGAGGGTTAAGAGTTCATGCCGAATATGAATCCACCTATACACTGATCCCGACGCATCATGTGCTACAATATTACTGAAGCTATGGATGAGAACCCATTAATTATTGAAAAAGTGTGAGAACGAGCCGACCTAGGACTAGACGGCCAGGCTGAGAGATGCCAAGCCCACACATGGTGGCAGAGGGTAAGGAACTCACAATGAACATCAAGACAAGTGAGATAGGAAGAACCCGGCGGAGGTGGGGGCTGGATCACGCGAGCAGGGCAGCAGAATTCTGCATGGTTCGCCGTTAAACGTGACCTCATGCCTCTCGCCAAGAGATATTTTACAGAAACTTTTGTAACGAGACAATTATTTCCTCCCACACATGTACATATTTTAAAAGCAGGCGTCTAAACAAAATACATGGTGCATCTCGGGCTTTGAGCCAGATGAACCACTCCTAACTGAGATTAAACACCTTGTTTGTTTTACAGGGGAGAAAAGAGGAACTGAACAAAGAAAAAAAAAAAAAAAGTCTTTTCTCTAAAACATAAAGCAAAACGTTCAAAGGAAAATGTACAAAAATGATCAGAACAACTGCTTTTCTTTCTCTCTCCCCCCCCCCCCGCCACACACCTATCCTGACATCTAAGCAAGCCAGAAGCCACAGACTACCAAACAGGCCATGACAGAAACGGATTAGGTGTATCACTTGCATCGGATCTCCAGTTAATCCTTGCAACTCGGCCAGGTCCAAACACCGAGCGTCAAAATCTCATCTTGTACAAACGGCTTCCAGGACCAAAGGAAAGGGATCAGAAATGAAACCCAAAGTTGACCTGCAAGTCCACCCAGCAAGCCATGACTCGGTCGGCAGCCTCGGACGCAGCAGTAACTGCAGAAATATACCGCTGCATATATGACGTGACACCATGCTGGAGCAGGTAGGAATGTTAAATCACAATGCACAGTGACCGTACGCTACTTTGGACAAAGTATGCAGAGACCAAAAGATATTTAACTGTATGCATTTAACCACCTGCGTACTCACCCAAATGTATCATTGCTGAGAAGGACAAAAGCTTCCAGACCAAAAGAAAAACCCAGCTTCAGTGTTGTAAGCAATAAATTAAATTAAAAAATAATAATAATAAAGGTTAAATCTGCGACCCCCTATGTTTGACCCAGTTGATGCTCATGGGCTGCTGGTTCTTCAAAAGAGCCCGAATCCAGGGAAAGCTAAATGGTGGCGGAGTCCCGGGGGTCTCCGTCCTCTCCGCTTACCGCCGCGAGCGGACGAGGCGTGCCAGGTGACGGCAGACACGACCTGCACCAGATACGGTTACACAAACATTCGCCAAACATAAATCCCGCAACATTAAAATGCAATGCACTAGTGGCACGGTGCCGGAACGTCGAGCAGTGCGCAAGATACACAAAGCGAAAGGGAACGCTGACTCGGCCTCGTTCGACGGGATTACCAGAGAAGCACTACTTCCCATACATACGGCTCTATAACAGCATACAGATCGTGTTTAACCTTTTTCTTTTTTGTCTGTGACTGGATTTGTGGTCACAGCACGTTTATACACTCCTGACTGACTGGTGTAACAGCAGCAGTCAGAGTTCAACTTGTTAATTAAAAGTAGAGGTCATTAATTCTTGGAGCAGAGCTGCTGGGTGAATCGTTTCGGTAAGAGTGTGTCTTATTTTCCCTGACAGGCTGATTTGTAGCTACTTGATGAAAACGAGGAGATCGATGGCATGAGGGGTGGGCCAACAGCGGCGTGTCTTCAGCCACCGAACTCAAGGACTCGAGCCCCACTCTCTGTATGGACGGTGTGAGGCCTCACTGCAGGCAAGTGTGAACGGCTTCATCTCGCTCTCCTCTGAGACACACATTTGACAGCAAAGCATGGGGCCCGAGCACAGGGTCAGCCATTTATCTGGCACCCTGGAGCATTTCCGGCGGTTAGGGGCCCAACAGAGATGTGACTATTCTGTCGGGGATGTGAACCAGTGGCCGTCCAATCACAGGACAGAGCTGAGTCACACAGTGTCAGTCACACTGCTGACCAGGGGAAAAATAGAAGGTACATCAGGTCTGCGATACATCAGGCTGCGATACTTCAAAGCTCCAGGGAATAATTAAATTCCAATATAGTGTAAAAGCAGCTTATTAAAAATACAAATATTCAGTAAACTGTCTTAACCATGCTAGTTAATCCTTTGCAGGCAATGGGCTAATGAAGGGAGAAAAGCACGATCTTTTGTTTTTATAATTCATTTGCGTTTATCAGCCTATCCGTTGAATAAATGCAACAGCTGACATTGTTAAGTGGAAAACTAAAGGAAAGCTGCACATAGACAGTAACAGGACAAGTTACAAAATTTGCTCCCATCCGTTAGACAGCATGCAGTGCTATTCCACACACGGCAACTGTAATGGAAATTGATTTAAAAAAAAAAAAAATGCAAGACAATAAATGCTTTCACAGCTATCAGCTTCATCTGACTCGCATATTTTTTTGCTTCTGTGTAAAAAAAAAAAATAAAATAAAAAAAAAAAAAAAAAGACATTTCACCCAAGTTAGAAGGCAGTGGACTTTTGCAGCACAAAAAGTTTCAAATAACATCGTTTAACAAAGAAAACAATGTGTGCATGTACACACATAAAACAACCAGATAAAAATTCATACACCCACAAGCAGTAATACTTTATAATTAAGTTTTATACTTAAAGTTGGAAATCATTTATATAATTAGAGAAATGTTGACTGCGTGTGTATCCTATATTTAGAAAAAGCCAGTCTTCGAAGAAGCAGTGTTTTACTTAGCACACTAGAGAGATGAAATGTCAAAATAAATTAAAAAGAACTGCATATTGGTTGTATTTATACACACGGTCTGGGCAACAGTAAATGTAAGTAAATTACAGAATACCAATATTCAAACAGGTCGAGGCTTTCACGCTTCAGAATTAAAAGACAACTGAACTTTGTTAAACTAGAAATTGCTCATTGTTGAAAGGGGGTATCATGTTTCCTGTCGACATAAATTATGCAGCATTTTCAAAAGGGTATCTTTTAAATTCTACACCGACGTTCAAAACTGTTTTCATGCGTCTCTCGCAAAAGACTGCACGAAATCTTTCACGGAGCAAATAAAGATGCAGGTTTTTTCCGCATTCAACATCACGCATTTCTCACACGAGGCGGCCTTACATAAATACGGGATCTATATTTCCCAATTTCTCCTTTGTATGGAGGAACAAATTAAATTGTGCATTTCGATTGCCATAAGTTAACATTATAAATAGCGATTCATCATATGCAGAAGATGCCCACGGCCGATTCTTAAAGAGCCCTTTGTCCGCGGTTCAATTCAGACAGACCACAACTCCCAGCGTCGCGCGGTGAAAGGGCCGGTCTATGGGGGCGGCAGTGGGGGGGGGGGAGACCCAAACCATCTTCCAAAGCCGCGTCAAAACAACGATCATAATTACACACACAATTATAATACTGCTCGTTAGCTCCCGCTGAGCTCTCCGTCCTTTCTGTACAGCGCGGTGTCAGAAATGCTTGGACTATTGCAGATGTTAAAACCTCCCTCCCCCCTCAAATAAAATCTCCAGAAATCCGACAACGTTAACACCGGTTTTTATTTGGACTAACTTGCAGTGCATGCGGCTAAACAGGCATCGCACCACACTTTTTAAATTATTATAACATATGTGAATCGCTCGGGGGGTTAAAACTACTCCCAGCCATTACAAATAAGCAGAAATATATGGCGGCGCAAATTTAAACTAAAATACCCAATTTATCCTAGCGTAGTTAAAACGATGTCTTCGTTAAACCACATCGATGCACCTGCACTGCTTTTTGGATGATAAAAAAATAATAAAAAAATAACACATCACGCTGAGGGTAAGTGCCCATTGAAACGAAGGGGGATACGAGACGTATTTAAGAATTTTTTTTAAATAGGTAGTACATGGGGCAAAACCGCTTAAGATAATTTAACGCAGTCTTACTGCTTGTACTTACATATCTCCATCCCCTGGGCTTGGGGTCCGGTGCAGTTGCAGGAGCAAATGACATTGGAGTTGGAGTTGACGCGGCTGCCCAGAACTGTTAGGTTTTGCATGGAGATCCGGGGAGGAAAGTGAAAGCGGGCAGAGATCCGCCGGTAAAGCGGCCCCAAATGCAGGACTGGCTGCGGCCCACAATTAGAGGAAGCAGCTCCGAGCCCGCATTTTCACGCCATAACGCGTACCGAGCGACACAGCTATCGTGATTCAGCCCCATGCATTTTTTTGTCCTCTTCCCCTTTTCTTTTTTCGTCCCCCCCCCTCTCTCCCTCCCTCCCTCTTCACTTCATTCAAAAGAATGCCTCTGCGTTACGTGATCGTGTGGGCAAAGCCTACACCCCAACCCCAAAAAAGGTAGCGGCTCCAGCCATGCATGGGGGGGATGGTGGATTGGAAACGCACTCCAAGGAAAAACCGATGGTGACAATGGCGATGAAAGAGGGGATGGCCTGGCCGGCGAGGGATGGGGAGGTTAGAATTACCCCCCGCGCGCTCATTAGTGACAGCCACGACCAATCAAGGAGGCCACTGAACCGCCTAACCTTGAGCTGACCCCACAGTCTAGCTGATCTGTGTCGGATCCCCCCACCCCAACCTAAGCCAATGCTCTATAAATAACCGAAGCACTTAAAATGAAGGGAAAAAGTGAAACAGAGCAGCAACTTATTGCCGGAACAGCAGCCTGCAAAATAATCAACAAACCATTCAGAAAGATTTGCTATTCAACAACATGTCTATGTGGCGGTGGTGTGATATTAGCAGCAATATTAGAATACAAAAATATTCAAAAACCGAAGAATGAAAACCAAGTCGTCGTCCCCCCATATTCCGTTCAGATAAACTTTTAAATATTTATTGATCGTTTGGAGAGGAAGTATTTCAATATGCACGCAAGCGACATTACGTAGGCGGTCTTGTCTACGTGTATGCCAGAGTGCCACTGCTCCCCAGGGCCAGTGATGTGGCGCAGACGGGGGGAGGCCGTCGGCTGAGCAGACAGCAGACAGATTACACCGGCTACCGCATACCAAATGCGTCCCCCCACCCGGGCTGTCTGAGGGGGGGGAGAAACAGCGCTTCACTGGGGACACAAGCACATTAACTGTATCTTATATTTATATTTGTACTGCAACGTCATATGTAGGTTATTATTTCGATATACAAGTGTTTTAAAATCAGTGTTTCTGTTGGCTTGCGAATTGTACCATAATCATTAAAACGAAAGTGTCTTCCGAATTTTCAAGAGCTTAAACTATTATTTCCTCAGGTTAGCGAAAGTGCATTCTACAGGGCAGCTCCAAAGCACATCTCATTGTATTTGTACAGTGAAAATAAAGGTATCATCTTATATTTAAGGAGTCTCTAACTAAGGGTGCGGGCGGCGGCCCCTGTTGGGCAGCGCCACCTAGTGTTCACGCTGTTTCGGTGCTGGAGTCGATGTCGGTGCCGGTGAATGGTCATATGGACAAAACCACGGATGAGTCTGAAATTAACTCTGTCCTACTTTCCTAGTTTCCTTTTAATCTATGCCATTTAAAACGACTTTCAATTTGTAGATTACAGGCGTTTTTCATAATTCGCAGAAAAAAAAAAACAAGGCACCCCTGTACTTAAGCTGACTTTTACCAAGTACGGTGAACTCGACTAATCACTAATAAAACGACGAACATTTTTCAGATGAGTTTAGTGCGTTAAGACATTAATCTGACAGATACATTCTTATTATACCAATCCTGACAAAGGTTTATGCTTTTGAATGTTCAGAGGGAGCCATTCTCCCTGTACTGCAGATATTTCAGCCATGAAGTGTCCCTCCAGGACATGTGAATCGAATCATTGAAATACAAATGGAAAAACACGAATATTACTGAGGCATACAGAGATATGTGAAGTGTGAACCCCTGCAAGCTGAATGGTTTAGCTGAGTGCCGGCTCATACGCTATGGCTTAGCTTAGCTTAGCAGTTGCGTGTCTCCAGGCTGTGGGAAGGGCCGGGTTCCATCATGCCGCCCAGCCTGCAGGCCCCAGCCACTGCTCTACCGTTCGCCCTCAGCTCTCTCCAGGAGGAAACGGGAGCTTCCTGTTCCCACTCGTTCTGATTAATCTTCTCCCTTTCCCTGCAGGTGCCAGCCAGCACGTCCACCTGCGTGCCCGCCCCCGGCCCCCGCCTACTCCGGCCCCCTGCCCTAGCTCCCTCACGATGCGCCCTTACCGCAGCCTGTGACGGCGTCCGTCTGCGGAGGAGTGGTGTGTGTCTGTGTGGGGTGGGGGGGGAGGCGGGACGCCTGCAGACTGCCACTGCGGCGCAGGGAGCACATAATCACCAGGTATTGGGCTTTTCACTCTCCTGCAGGCTTGTTGAGCATCGTAATGGGCTGCCTGCCCAGGAGGATGAGGTAATGTCTAGGTTTAATGCCAATCTCCTGAACTGGCAAGACACAGTGGTTAAACAGGCTCCCGGTGAGACGGGAGGGGCGGTGTACCGTCCGTGTCAGAATTAACGGTATTATCATTATTTAAAAATGGGAATGAGCATTATTAGCGGCTCTATCATCCTCAGCATCACGACTACGCCACGCACCCCCGGCGTCCGCAGGTATCCAAGGAAACGCTCTCACCGGACGACAGCCCAGCAGGGTCTGGTGCCTCGGGTCAGTACGTCACACCATGTGCCTATCGGCATCCAGCGTACGCAGCAGTGTTTTGATCCCCTGGGGTGACTGATTATCATAACTGATGATGATGATGATGAGGAGCATGATTTTTTTCCCCCCTCAGGGCCAATGACAACGCAGCTTACGCCTCTACAACAACAGCATGATTAAAAGATAGAAGGCTGACATCAGTCTTCTAAAGAATATATACAGCAAATAAGACTTAGTTTTTTTTCTGCTGCCCAAATAATAAAAATAAAAAAAACAAACAAACAAGACCTCAAGCAGAAAAAGATTTTTTTTTCTGTTTGCATTTCACGTTTCGTGGTCTGGAGACATTAACAAAAAGAACATTTAGCCTGAGAGGGAAACTATTATTTCCTACATAAATCTTTTCTCAGGAAAGGGAATAAATATAATGTAACAAGGGTTGGTCTCCTAGTTTACAATCTATACAAATTACTCACTTGGCATGGGACTGGCCTACCTGCGGTTTCAGTTCAACTTGAACATGGCGGAAAATATACACACACACACATATATATATATATATATATATATATACACACATATACACACACATATGGTAACACACACACACAAAAGGAAAAACACAACACACACACCCTGGGGTGATTATAATTAGCTTTACCATAGCCCCAGGCTTTTCCTCCCGGCTCTTGGGTCAGAAAGCTCAGCTCCCAGCTACTGCTGTCAGATCTGTCACAATTTGCCGCACGTCCCCTCGCAGTATCGAGAGGTCCGACTTACTGAAAGGTCCGACAAATTCGCTATAAGACTACGTGGCCTCCGACATGCTGATACAGACACTGACTAGATAGATAGGAAAACAGAAAAAACCAACACTGGACAGAACTTTGGCCCAGAGAGGGACACCATACATAAGGTACCAGTGATAAAACAGAAGAGAGAGAACATTTACCAGATTCTTAGCGTGAGCCGAGCGATCATTTGGTAACAGAAGTAAAGCCACCACAGAAAGCTGTAAGGATTAACAGTGGGGGCCACGAGGACGGAGGGATAAAGAACTCTGGTGTAATTTCATCTGCTCATTCCCCCTTGATGTCCTTGGCTGGTTTTTAAAGCCAAATCAAGTCTGCAATAAATCCATGCAGTCGTCTTCCTTACCACGTGAGGCAGAGTGTACTACTAGGCCACCTGTGGCAGAAGCCAAGTCTATCTGTTACAGCTTCTTTGGCTAATAAACCAAAGTGTGTAACTGCAATCCAGGTGAATCCACCCCGACCTTTGCCAGCCCGATGTATAATAATGACCAATATGAGGTTTTGGCTGCTAGTCTCCCCTGTGCTGTGGCACCAAAAATCAGTGGCAAACGTAGTGAAAAGGCTACTAAACGTCGAGCCGGTGCCCTGGCGAGCGCGGCAGCGTGAACATCCTCTCGCCACATTAATTACACGAGCGACAGGATGCCGCCCATGGGTTTGGTCCCTCCATCGGATGCCATGGCTGCCTGACATTTAATAAACCCGTTAGTGGCACACTGGCCCGTCTCGGTAGTGGGAACGGACAGGCAAACTGGCCCGACGTAAAATTGGATCCTTGCCGAAAAAGCGAGGCTGGGAAGGACATGGGATAAAGGCACACAGATCTGGGTAATAAGACGGACATCCTGACAGCCAGCCCGACACCTGAAGGATGGGAGGTTCCAGACAGCAGGGGTCACAGGTCTGTGCTTGTATTGCCCCCAGAGCCAAGTCCTCCTCGACCGAGACGCCCACGGGAGAAGCCAGATGCTTGCTTCAGTCACAATGATTCATCTGTGCTCAATACGCATCGACCTGTTGCTTCTACTCAACTCAGACGGTCCTCGTCTGAGGGAGCACACACACACGGCAAACACTTCCCATTATCCAGGGTCCCTACACGCCTTCTGCATCTTTGCACAGTTACTCAGTCTGCCCGGGTGGCTGATTTCAGGTGCTGTTCAGCCAAAGTGCACCAGCTTGAACCCTTAACCAGAGAAGTGAAAGGGTTTTGCTGAATGTGCCCCTTTTAGAGGATGTACAACAGCTGACAGGCCAGCAGAAGCAAAACATTATTGGGTATGAGCGCATCTGAAGCACAGATATATTTGTGGTTGACTGGCGCAGGACTCCGAGATCTAATTCAGCACATTTTCAGAGAAACATAACATTTTAGCACAGTCACTGTGCTGGACAGAGACACATGGACAGAAGGAAAAAATGCTTGTTCGGCTGACCTACCCCACAGGTCTACAACACACACACACACACACACACACACACACACACACACACACACACACACACACACACACACACACACACACA
>JAODKF010000147.1:11041779-11054240 GCA_026779585.1 Mormyrus proboscirostris | reverse complement strand
AAAAAAAAAAAAACACCCTCAGATGCATTAAATATGAGTATCCAGGGAGGGGCAGGCTGAGAGAACCAAAAGAGCTCAGGGGCTTCAATTGTGACAGAAAGGGCTTCAATTATGGATGCGCAGGGTCCTCGCCAATGTGAGGCCACAGGGCTCTAATTTTACCGTCCACGCTGGAAGCAGAAGCCAAGACGCTTCAGCTTCACCGCGAACAGCTGAGGGTCCCACGTCCTACTTTCACTAAATGTTTACCCCATTCTTCCTTTGTGCCGCTCAGCTTGATCTAATCTCCGACTACTCCGCCGTATTTATGTCTTTTTAATTCGCGTTTTTCTATATTCCAACGACAACATAAAGCCTGGCTGGGAAATGTGGAGCTTTAAGCATGGGTGCGGCCCATGTACCGGTTAGCGCATATTCCAGGAAAGGGTTTTAATCTGCTGACGAAACTCAACCCTCCAGCGCACCAGCAGCCTCTATATGAACTTAAGCGCAGGACCAAAAAGTTTTCAGACGCTGATAGTTAAAAAAAAATGGCTGTTTCACAAGCAGGTTTACTCAGTGATGATACAGAGATACCATCTGTCGTACCAACATTTGCGTAAAGTAAATTAGGAAGCCGACTGGAATCCAGTTACTTTCCAGTATTACTTATAGGAGCCCAGGGGATAAGTTGCATGTCACCCAAGAGTGTCCTTGTATGCATCGCTATATGGCGGACGGTTTACAGTTTGCACGAAGAATTAATGCAAAAATATATATTTGCCTTTCAAAACCTTCAATATATAACACACACACAGCGGGGGCTGCAGCAGGGCAGGAAGTCGCCGCGTTGCCTCAGATACACCCCAGCACATCCATGCACATTTACCGTAATGAAACCCGTCTGCCCCAAAAGATACACACGCTGCGTGATTCTGTACATGTTCCCGTTTTAAATATCATTCCCCACATATTTATCAAGCAGAAATCCGCCTACTTTACCCGATCCATAGTGCATAATGAAGCTGCAATCCAGCAAAGGCAGCACGCAACCAAGGAGTCGGATTCACAAGCATAAATGTGTTAAACCACGATTAAATAAGAAAATGTATACGTTTCAAATCTGACAAGACCGACACGCGTGATGTTAACAAGACTATTACTGAATATTACTGACAGCTAATATGCACCATAATAAATTAAATAACCATGAAAAACAAAGCTCCCCCCATCCCCCTTTCCTGTTATTTTACTCCGTAACACATACTTAAAAAAATCTAGATATTAATGGTAGTTATGTAAACACAAACGTCACATTAACTATACGAGCCGGAAAAGGCGATTTAACTGGCTGGCTCGTGCAATAAACAAGGGCAACTAGTAACCGATAACTGAACATATAAAAGTTTGCAGGGACAGATAACTGACCGCAATAATACGCCATAAACCGATCCAGCCTGGAGATGCGCGCAGCCTCACGCGTGTTAAAACACTGATCCGTCTCCAGCGCCCGCAGCCGACGGGACTGTGCGTGCCGGGCGGACTCGGATTACCCAATAATTTAATTCAGAGACAACATTTAAGCTCACAGCATCGGAAATAAGCGCAGCATCAGCGTGCCAGCGCTGCCTGGCGTGCAGAATAAACATGGACGAAGAACGCCGACAGACCGAGGCGAATTACACGCCGATGTGATGTGCGCAACATAACGGGACGATGGAGTTTATTGATAAACATACATATCGTGAGGATGTTACATAAATACATGCCAAACAATTTCTACTGACTTCTAGATTTTGTGAATGTTTAAATGCGGCCCCTTTAAGGACTCGGGATCTTAAACTTGTACAGCCTGCAGTAACTCCCTGCAACTCATACCGCTCCTTTAATGCGCCGTATTAGCCTTGTCTAACTAAGCCCGTTCGTGCAAAGCGCTCAGAAATGCCCCCGCAGTCTGCAACGTCCTCCGGGGCGCTTCTGTTTGAGGGTTACCGGTGCTGCTGCTGGTGGAAGCGCCGCCTTACCTCCGGTCGTGCGCCTTCCCGCTGAGCGCGTCTGTTCCAGGCTGACGAGCGATCCCTCCCTGCGGCTGGCCGGTGCGTCTGGTCCGTAGCTGGCTGCCGGAGACTGGGCGCCGCGATCGCTCACGAAGACTGCGAGTCAGTCAGCGGCGCTCCACCGCTCTTCGTTTATCCCCCCCCCTCCTCACTCGTACATCCATGCTCCTAATTTCCAAAAAGCTGTAGCGACATCTGCAGAGTAGGAGTACTAACGTAACGGCCGCAAAAGCCGGCAACTCCGCTAAGTTGTAGATGTAGTCAGCTGTATCTGTTGGCGTAATGCAATTAAATATGGGAATTTAGTTCATGACACCGTATATAATTAAGGACATGTATTGACCTCAAATGTCAAGGTTGAAGATACAGTGATATCCCTGCTGTAGTACTTTCCAAAAGGTAAATACATTTCTTGGGTAAAACATCCAAGTTTATAGATTTTGGAAAAAAAAAATCATAAAAGGCAATGGCTGTCTTGCTATATAAAAATAAATCGAATCGAATCTAATGCGGGGGAGGCGGCACGGTCGCTTCACATAGGTTCGATTCCCCGCCTCGGCTCCATGTGTTTGGACTTCACTCCGTCGTAGTCCTGCTCCAAAAACAAGCTAAAGTGAATTGGCCGTAGATGTGAATGGTGTCTGCGCCCTGCGGCAATTGTTTCCGGGATGTGGTCCGAACCATATAGAATAAGGCGGTATAGAAAATGAATGAATGATCCTGTGGGACAAGTTCTGTAGCTTTGGTAATGTTCATTACCGATAAACAAGCATTTGTACTGGGGTGTTATATATTGTATAGTATAGTAAGTAGTACCCTGTCTTAATTATGCCATGTACAGAAAGCTACGTGTTTGTTTTGGTCTTCTAGTTCCCATAGCTAACAAACACTCCCTCTAGTGGAGAAGTGTTGATTGCGCTTCTTCTATTTTCATCAATTAAAGAAAAACAATGGAAACAATATGACCATATCCAGATGAAACTTTATTTAACATTAATGGGCGCTTTAAAAGTCAGTCTTCTTTTAAAACGTTAGAATATTGTAAAACGAGTTGGGAATTCCAGTGGAAAGATGGAATTTTCAATTTTGTTTGGAAGATATTCCAGTTAGATTTGATTGTGGCTTATCAATTTACAAATTGCCCGATTCTGGCGATTTCAATGTTAATAGGATAGGAGAAATGATCCACTACTCTTTAAGCAAAGTAGTTTAGCCTGTAACTCAATGCAATGTATGTAAAATTTATATGAAACTGAATGGAACACACGTTAAGTGTAAAGGAAATAAACTAAAATAGAAACGAAGAACAAAAACAAACCATATAAAAGGTACGGATCTATATAGCGAAGAGAAAGTATGCGATTTACTGTATATAAAAGGTATGTACAATAAATGAGCCTAAAATTCCTTAAAAATTTTGTGTGTATATAAACTATCGCTATGACCGAGTCTCCTGGTGTGAGTTTAATTGAATAAATCCCTCGCCCTCGGGGATGTGTGGTCTGTTGATAAACTGGGGGGGTTCAATCAATCTGATAAAGTACCATGCGCTCACAGGTGCCCTGGGGAGGCCTTATAACGTAATCCTAACATAATAACCTCGGGGGGAGGGAGCTCTGGCCCTTTGGGAAAGTAGGCGGGGCGGCTCTGTCCAACTCAGACATGGCCGGGGGCCTTTCAGGTGGGTAATTAGGGCACCATATGCTCCCTGGGCACCGTCTCTGCGGCTGGGAAGCTGACTGTTCCCGGCAATCTGCTTGTGTCGGGTCCCGAGCGCTCAGGGTGCACCGCGCACGCACTGGCGGTGCCGCGTACCGCGCCCTCGGATCCCGGTCCGTGTGCGTCCACCTAGCACCACTTAGCTCGGATCGCGTGATCACTTTCACGCACACATATACAGGGGCGCCGCTAGCAATTTTGGGCCCTATGACAAAATATGAAGTTGGGCCCCCCTACCAGTGTTATTATTAATAAAGCAGATCTCTGGGGGCCCCTAAAGGGCGTGGGCCCCGAGAATCGTCATCGTTTACCCCCCCCTTTACAGCGCCCCTGCACATATATACTCATATTTCATGTAGATTGTCCATTCTACACAACCCTCAGGCAGAAGACTGGAAGAGAGACAATCCATAGATATAATCCATACATCAGTGCAGAAAATCTGTCTATATCGCTGCACTGTCCCAGGACGACTGGTGATCAGGGAAAGGGGCTGTGATTTATTTGTTTTATAATAATTTAATACTCGTCCCTTTTTAGCTTCAGAAGTTATAAAAGGTTGACCTCACAAGAAACTGAATAGGCGATAGTCAATGTCCATCCATCCATCCATCCATCCATTTTCCAACCCGCTTAATCCAATTGGGTCGCGGGGGGTCTGGAGCCTATCCCGGAAGCAACAGGCACGAGGCAGGGAACAACCCTGGACAGGGGGCCAGCCCATCGCAGGGCACACTCACACACCAGTCGCGATAGTCAATGTAAATCATTTATTTTACCAAGTACGTTATTTAAAAATAAATACATCTGTAAGATACATCAAGGAAAATTCAAGAAAGTTCTGCAATATTTATAAGAATGGCACACCTCCATCTTTTGGCAAAACAAAGGATACAAGAAAAAAAAAAAAACGGGTTCAATGAATATAACATTTTCTGACTGGCAGACTTAGGGCTCCCTATCAACTCGTAAAATATTGAATGTGAAATTGGCAATGGTAAGGTGTGTGTGTGTGTGTGTGTGTGTGTGGGGGGGGGGGGTGTGTGTGTGCCACATTTCTTTAAAAGGTCCTTGATTGACACACACAGAACAATTCGGCAGAAAATATGAGTGTCATGGTAACAGCTCCCACATGACACAGCAACCCGGCCTCGGGCACCCAGAGCGCCCTCGGGGTGACCATCTTAACATTAATTGGCTTGCTAATGATGTCGAAGGGCTTTCCTGATCAAAACCTAAGTGGATCAAGACAGATAATATATCCATAAAAATATGGATTATAATGCAGCATCCCTTAATATTTAGAGAGAGCTCTAGCTGGTCTATTCAGAGTCATTCACTGATGGTGACATACAGCATAGCGTTCGGACCTGCAGTGGACGGGATGATCATGCACTATCAATCAGCTACCAGCTCTCTGCAGTAGTTTCCATGGGGTTAAATCACACCAAGTGAGGTAAAGGGACAGTGACCCCCCCCCCCCACAGGTCACTATACCCATATCTCAAAGCAGCATTAGGCGCCATAACATCCTGACAGTGGTACAGGACTGTCAACCAAACCACATGAGCAGCTAAAGGAGCCTGGAGAGCTGATCTGACAAAAAAAAAAAACCTGTGGATTCATCTACGGGAAAGATTTAAAAAGAAAGGGATTTGATACCGGGTGTCAGTCTGCTTCAGAAAGTCAGGAGGGGGGACCCTTTTCTGGGAACTGACCGCTTTGCCCAGACACAGCCGTAGCAGCGCACGGCACTTCCCAAGTCTCCCTGAAGGGGGCGCCTTGCTCAGGGCACCGCATCACCAGTCAGCTGAATGGTGAGGATGCCGCTTGAGTCGGTCTGGATGAGCAGTAAGCCAGAGCTCCTGCCTGCCGACGTGGGCCTGTACTGGATGGGCAGGTTGATGTAGTGCTGGGACCTGGGGGGGGAAACGGGGGAGGCATTAACGCTCTGCAATTTACTGCACAAACACCAGCTGGCATGCTTCAAGCCCTGCAGACTCCCTCTAAATTATGAAGTATGTAAAACATACTAATTCCCACATGGGACATTGATTCTACAGCCGACGCTGATGTTTAATCCTGCCAACTGATAACGAATCAATCCATGTCATGTTAAGAGCACACAACCCGGGTTTAATTGCAGGTCGGCAGCTGAAAATGCATTAGGAGTCACTGCAGTCTGGATAGTAGCTGTCAATGTGAGGCTGCAGGAGAACCAATGGCACATTCAGCCATGGGACTGCAGGGCTGCTGGTCAGTGACCACAGCACACGTGCAACCTGAAGTGTGTCCAAGCTTAAACGGTGGTGTGTACAGGACTTCCTGTCACATGCCAGCCACCACACAGAACCTGCAGTTTGGTACCTTGAGAAACCAGAGGCCCCCTACCAAGCCCAATTGGCAGGAATATCCTCTTGCTCCCAGTCTTCTGCTGCCAAACACCGGCACCAGATTATGGCGCTAACCTTCCGTTACCCAGAAAATCAGATTATCCCACTCACCTTAGAGAGTATTTGCAATGCTTGATGTGGAAGGGCTCTCTAGGGCTTACGAATTTCAGCTGCAATGCAATTAGAGAAGCTCAACATCAAATCCATGCAGAGCGTTCGGAGCACAGACAGCATACCTCATGCATCAAATGTCGTCCCATGCAACATTCTGTGCAGAAATTCAACACATCATATGATAGTTGTAGGTTTCAGCTTGTGGTTTGCAGAGTTTCAGATAAACTCGCTAGTCTAATCACTATTGACTATCTTGATGTTTTTCTTAGGGATGAAAGCTGGTCCAAAGAGCACTTCTTCAGAAGATGACATGGCAGGACTGTTGCCAGACTAATCAAGTTAACCACTAAAGCAGCTCTTCTGAGAAGCATCGGCATGGATGTTAGTGATTGATATTTTGACTCGCATCCTAATATCCAAACGTGACTAAAGTTCATGGACAGAATTTACTGGAGATAATTCAAAGCTGACAGACAGGCTTCAGAATCTCCTCCAATTCAGCCCTCTGACTCTGAATGATGAACACTTGTCCTTTCTTAGCGAACTGAAACATCTAGCCTTTTCCCATGAGCCCCTGCATGACAGGCTGTCCTCCCATTCTTAGTTCTGCTACATTTCCTGTTTCTGCAGGCTCCATCGACTGCCCAGAATCCTTTGGGCCATATCACGTACCTCGTGAGTGTCAAAGGAGTTGTTACGCACGTGGACCTTCAAGGTGCTGGACTCTCCCACCCGCGTCTGTGGAAAGGTGTACAGGTCCTGGGGCGCGTAAACACCCCTCCGCTGCATCTCCTCCTGGCTGGAAGAACACACAGCGTTTCAAAAACGCCCACCTCAGACAGCCGCACAGGAAGCGAAGCCATTGGCGGCTCAGGGGATGATGCCACGTCGTCAGCAGAGGTTAGGCCGTTTTTAAATACCTTTTCCGTATCGCTAAGTGTTAGCCCCCCCCACACCTCCATTTCAGGATGGGGAGAGGGAATTTGGGGTTTTGTGACGTTTATACAACATATTCATCACACCCTGCATGAAGACAGGAAAGACTGTGTACGTTCCCGGGTTGACAAATGTGTGCCGTTGCTCACAATCCAACCCACGCAAAGCAATGATGTACAGGACAAGACTGCATCGACATTTGGGGGTCGGGGGCAGAGTAAGATATTCTCAGATGGGGTGCAATTTTTTAATGGTCTCGCTGAACATCAAGCGGATAAGACAGGTATATGGGATGGGAAGACTAGGAATTTCTGTCTCGAATACGATCAACCTGAATGGAAACATCCAGAACCACACATTGGACAGGGAGGAACAGCGTGCAGACAACACTGAACCTCTTACATGCTCAGAACCCGACTGGCTAAATATTTAGGGTGTTTTTGTGTGGCACAAAGTAAAAACCCTGGAGTTCCCACCTAAGAGCCTCATCACACATGCATCTAATGCCACAATATCCCTACACAGCTGTGGAATCCATTTCTAATCCGCACGCAGCACCAGCAAACCAGGTCAGACAGCCTCAAAACGATGACAGTAACCGGCTTCTTCTGCAGGAGCCGAGATTATGGAGCCTGTGGCTCCATCATCTTACATAAAACTAAAGTCAGTTCACACCGCGGGTGTGACACCTACACTGGCGGCTGTGAGCAATCACAGCTCTCTCTCTTAGCCAGTCCTGATCACAGACCTCTCCAGCTTCTTTCTGTTCTTCACGGTGGCCTCCGTCCGCACCAGGGAGTCAGCGCTCGCACTGACGGTTGCTCCAGCCTTCACGCCCTTAAGAAGAACAGAGCTTGAACAAGCATCCTCCAGGAGACTGACTCACTGACAGGTCCGGCCGTTTGACTGTGCGCCCTGGGCTCAATATTCAGCAGCAACATCTGACACCAGGACACAATTGTGGATCAAAGTCTTACAATCCTTCTCATACAATTGTCTCACTCGCTTGTGTATGAATATCAGTGGAGTGAATGTCAAGCATTAAGACTCATAAACATGAACCTCCTTTGTGGATTCCGCTCCAGGATCGGACAACTCTCCCCAGAAAGGGTCAGTGATCAATCAGTGCCCCCCTGCCCTAAAAAAGCCAAACCCACCGTTCCACAGAGCTGGAATCGAACCCTGCCCTTCTTAAGGGGCTCGGCCACTGGGTGGCATTCCAAGTCCCAGAACTGGGCGTAATCGCCACCATCTCGTGGCATGAAGGAGACAGGAACCTGAGGGTAGAGACAGAAACACAGGGAAATATTTTTTCACTCATTCGAATTATAAATGTGGTACATAGTGCGAGGAGAGTCGAAGTGACATTCGCAATTATGTCATCGGGAAAGGCTGCAGTGATGGGGAAGCCAGTGACACAGGAAGCCGGCCTTTGGGTCTTCACCAAACCTCAGGATTATTCATGATCCAAAGTCAAGGTTTTGCACATTCCTGTTTATTCGATTTCATAGTGCATTTGCACAACTGTACACTTCCAAACTCATTTTCCTGTCTGTGTCCAATGGTGACAGATACACTTTTTGACGCTGAGGCTCATGCCCAGAGGCAGCCTCACCTTCATCTTCTCCCGCACTCCCAGAACTCCTGATAGGCGAGAGCACCTGAAGGCCGTGTAGGTGGCCCGGTACACGTCCCCGCTGTTGTCCACACCCTGCAGGAAGAGTTACTGTTCAGTCCTCTCTCTAACACACCACGTTCCTGGATCGAGTTCCTGGGATTTCAACCCTCATGACTGAATCTTTTGATGATCCACATTTGGTTTGAACCTGCTTGTGTCACTCTGGGCCTGAGCGCCTGGCGACCCAAGTTGACACCTCAGCTCGTGACAGACGGGACGTGGCTCACGGACGCCACTCTGAACGCACCTTCACATACGGCGGGGCGAACGATGACAGGTACCACCGCACTTCATTGCCGGTGTTCTCCATCTCGAGGAAGGATTCTGCGAGAACACAGGCAGTGAAGATGACCATGTTCGAGAGCTGGATGATTCAGGTCCAGAGAGCAAAAGTCCAGACCAAGATTTTGTCCAGACCATCCATTGTTAAATAGGTCACGCCAGACAAAGCGACCCCCCCCCAGCCACGGCCCTCACCTGAGATCCCCCCGGACGGCGTTGCTGGGAACACCAGGGTGCGGCTCTTAATCACCACCTGGGAGCGCTGGGGTGTCTCGGGGGAATGCCCCCCAGGGGCTGCTGGCGTTTCCGCCTGCGGGGGCAAGGCAGACAGGGGCTTGGGCGAGAAGATGTCTGCAGACACATCCAGGGCCAGGTCCTGGCGGATCTGAACTTTAATAAACTAACGAGGAGATGAGGAGGAGGAAGGAGCAGAGGAAGAGGAAATCAGCTCTGACTGTGAAGATTAAACTTGCACAGATTTGCACACAATGCTTACAGGAAAACTACATTTTTAACACCCCCAAAAACACTTAGAGCTTTTGTCTAGCACTGGACTACTTAAACATTAAAAAAAAAAAAAAATATCTAACATTCACAAGCACTATATTATCACAAGGCACTTTCACGAGAACAAGCAGCACGAAGCGACTGAAATTATTCACATAACCAACGAAGATAATCAAATTGGCAGGTCCACCTTCTGCTGGTCACCACACTGGACGTAGATCTGTCCAGTCCAGGGCAGCATGGCAGCCTTGGTGGCCAAGGACAGGTTGGGGCTGATCAGGATCTGGAGGTGACTCCTGTGGGAAAAGTGACTGCTCAGTCCTGCTCATTAGGAGCCATGGAAGCTACATGTGAACTTATCAGGATATTCCACCCAGGATCACCATGGGCCTGTCTGCCCCGGGTTCAAAGCCGGGTCACACCAGTCCAGGAGAGCAGGTGCGTACTTGGGTTCAACGACCCCATGCTGGGGGGTGACGGTCAGACAGTGGGCAGGCCAGGACAACTCGAAGCGCAGCTCTCTGGGAGAGTGGTTCTGGATCCTCACATGCCTCGTGTCAGCTGCACCATCTGCCACAAAGTGATCTGTCAGTCAAACACTTTAATCCAATGAAAGGCACACAGCAGAAGTCCCACCCCTCTCCTTGCACACATTACAGAGAAGATACCTTAGTCTTTTTGCATTAAAAATTCCACTGCGCGCACACACTGACCCAGAATGACCAGGTTATTTTAAGACCGTGTCCTCCGAAGTAATGCTAACATAGCGCCTCATCTCTGACCCCAGCTCGGACTGCAGAGTTCAAATGGGGGGGGGGGGACTCACTGATGTTGGGAACGGTGAGGACCAGCTGCTCTGGCAAGACGCTCCAGGACACCCGGGACTCAGCCGGCCGATTCAGGGCCGAATCGGCAACACTGAGGGACAGGGGGGGCCCCTGGGGGCCCTTCACAGGCAAGACATCCAATGAGACATTGCTGATGTGACGGTCCGAGTTTCCAAAGCCACTGTGGGGGGAAGGACAGTCAAACGATTTGGGTTTTGAAGCACTGAGCAGATACAGGTGATAGTGATACAATGCACAACTTATCTATAGCTCAAGATACAAGGTTGACTACGAAGAGGGTTATCAGTGAAAGTGCAATGAGTGTGGGACACATTAGTGCTATACATCAGCAGACCCTAAGCTGGAAGCCCTTCCAAAGGATCAGAAAGTAATAGGTATAGAAAAATGATTCCCAATCCGGTCCTCAGGGGCCCATTAGACTGTCCTGAAGGGAGCAAAAATGTGGACTGGCTGACAATGAGCTAGGAGGGAGCAAAAAATGTAGACTAGCTGTGGGTCCCCGATGACCAGATTGGGAAACACTGGTACAGAATATCAGCGGACCCAGGCAGGGGAATAAGGAGGCTACCTGTCAGACTCGGAGCCACGCCGAGGGGAGGGCCGCAAGGACTCGACACAGTCACTTTCCCCGGAATCGGAGACGTCGACGGTGCCCAGCACGGTCAGAACCACCTTGCTCATGTTGCTGTAGAAGAGTTGTGCCTCATTGGGCCTCTGCGGAAGGTCGTACACTGCAAACACAAAAACGCACCTGAAAACCCACAAATCTTAAAACTGATTACATGGAGAAAATGCGGCAGATGCCCCGGAAACCGCCGCAACACGGCTCCTTACCATCCAGGACCTGCTCTTCACCGAGAAAAGGCTCATCAAAGCTCAGGTCCTTCAGGAGGCCGCTGTCGGACAGCAGCTTGCGGCCCGCGTCAGGTCTGCTGCGCAGAAGCCTGGGGGGAGGAAACCAAGGCGAGAAAAGAAATGCACATAAATCACAGTAAATCACGATGGAATTATATAAAAGGACTGATCACATTTTAAAACCAAACCCGAAGTCTTCCAAGCAGGGCCAGGGAGTTAGAAGCCGGAGGCCGTCCTCACCAACGAGAACTCGGACAAGCATCTTCCCAGGATCGTACCTCCTGTACTGCTGGCGTGAGACCTCGTCCCCACAGAAGAAGCAGACCGTGGCCAGCAGGGCGGTGGCCGACTGGCAGAGGCTGTGCTCCCTGGATGTCGCTTTCAGCAGGATGGTCACCACCTGCAAATATGCCCAATCAGCGCAGGCCTGGCCCTCCCCGGTGTGAGCGCAGCGGGTCTAAGGTCCGAAGCCCCTTTGCCGATTACTACATAAGGACCAACTCCAGAGTCTTTAGGGCTTTTTATGTGGACTCGCTACTTTGTTCGAGCTACAAACCGCAACCATTAGCTAATGATATAAAAGCCAACAGTTCTGCTCTCATATCCTGCCTCCATCATATACTTCTGAACTTTTAACACTGGTGTCTTTAAGGGAACACTTAAATGGAAGAACAGCAAATTACAGTTAGCATTAAAGGCAGCCAGGGGTGAAGCGGAGGACCCACCGTACCTCCTGGGTGCGCTCCTTGAGCACGAACTGCGGGGGCGACAGGCTGACGACGGAGGCGTCCATGCGCAAACGCGCCTGCAGGTCTGCGTAGGCCGCGGCCTTAATGAAGGCGGCCCGCGAGCCTGTGTTGCGCACGCTCACGCACACTTTGCTGACTCCGCCCACGGACACGCCTGCCATCGTCACCACGTAGCTGTCGGACAGCTTCCGCGCCTCTTCCAGGATGATGTTGCTGGTGCCACCGTAGCCTGACAAGGGGATCTGAGGGGGGTTCCCCAATGTGAAAGTGAAACAATCCATCCAGAAATACCAGAGATATGCTGTCATGGTGGGTGGGGGGGGGTACCCCAGGAACAACGTGAC